>JASMMZ010000001.1:13579658-13865213 GCA_038502455.1 Anisogramma anomala
TATTATTATTATTATTATTATTATTATTATTATTATCATTATTATTATTATTATTATTATTATTATTATTATTATTATTATTATTATTATTATTATCCAGTATTTTCTTCAAATGTTCTACTGTCAAGTCGTCGTTTTTTTACTTATGGATGAATGACGTACGTAATTTGTATCAAAAAACTCAATTGTTTTCAAAGTATTGGCCTATATAATTATTGACCCAATGATGCAAGTTAATCTATTTCATCATTAACAATTAATGAACCCGTTCATAGTATTCAATATAACCTTCAAATTCTCTAATGATTATGATCTTAAAAGGTTTGTCCAATGGTACAAATTCTTCCCAAACGAGAATTCCATTTAGTAACCATCCAAATAATAAGTTTTTATCAACAATTTATATTAAATATCAAGAGCGACAATACCTCGATATTCGGCTTACTATTTTCGCAACTACATTATTACTTATTCATATGATATGACCCTTGATAGAAATGCGGATACCAAGAATTTACTTGATATAGGTGGATACGAGTTAAAATAGTAATACTAACACTAATTAATTTAGATTAAGAGTATATTTTACCTTTTTACCACTACAAAGACATGGTTGTTTCCGGATATGAAAGGTTTTATGTGGAAGATACTAATATATTATATTTCGTGAAGTAAAAATATATGTTGTTGATTTTATCGATATTTTAATGAGCCTCAAAAAAATTCAATTTTTGTAAAGTATTATTAATTTAACAATTAGTTAGAACTTTGTTAATATCAAAGAACTAAGCTAAGGATACTGTTCATAATCTGTGATGAAGAGGAAATAAAATAGTAATTCTCTGTTACGTAACGGTTATGAGTAGTATGAAAGTATGTATATCTATAAATAAGGGTGGAGCCGGTAAAGCTTATATTAGGGTTAACTTCATAACAAGAATTATGTAAGCATTAGCTTATGATATTATCCCCGGCTTACCAGTTATCAGAGTTGGTGTTTCTGCCATTAAACTTGATTATAAGGATACCAAAGATAATGGTATTAACGTCGATCATTTTAAGGATACCAGCGGTAATAATGTTAGTGCAGATAATTAAATTAATGTCTCTTTCCCTAAATGAATAGCCCGCTCCTCCTAAATTAAACTTCTGTCAACGTTTTCCTTGTATAATAAGGATAATTTATGAATAATTCTTCCATAAACCAATTTACCCCCTTTTTTCTCCTTTTTCCTCGTATTGGAAGTCGTAATATAAGTGTCATAAATGTTGGGACCACCTACATAATAAGTAAAAAAAAATTGATATAAATTCGTATTCTTGAGTTATTCGATTCGTATTAATGAACAATTAGTTTCCTTATATTAAGCATATTGATGAATAGCTAAATGATTCCAGTAAATAAGCTTATTTTGAATAAATGTACCGTAGAATATGTAATCTCCGTAAATTTTATCTATATTTTAAGGTAAACTACGCTGTAAATATTATATGAAAATCAATAAATAGTGAACAAATGATGTAAATATCGGTATTTGATATCAATTGTATGCCGTGAACGTAATAGGTGAAAACGCAAGTTATATATTTACTTATTTAAAAGTTGTCTCCAATTACAAGTTTATAAAGTATTTTTCGAGACTTTTCGCTTATATTGCCTAAAAAATAAACAACCCAATTCTAATATTATTCACTCCTTATCAATAAGTGGTTCAATAATATCTATATTTAGGTCGTACCTATGACAAAATGTGTTCAAATTCGTCATGAAATACAATGCAAAATCAACACGTGTGGTAAAAATACTACGACCCCTTTTATGCTTATACTATTGAATGACTGTTACGTCAACCTATTATTAAAGGAAAAGCGTAAAAGTTAGATAAGCTAAATCTTTTTTATTTAAACTTAAAATACAACGACTAATACGTTTTTAGACTATTTACTCCGATAATAAAAAGGAATTGGTTAAATTCACTTAGCACGTCAATGAATTGTTAGATGAGTAAACAAAAAAGCAGAGAAATAGTTTTCAAATAAAGGTTTAAACCTAGATTTCAGCGACGACGGAACTAAGATACATGAAGATCAAACTAAGTCGTTTCAAAAGTAATACTTTGATAAGCATTGAAGAAATGAAAATGTATGTTAAATATATTTGATGGGCATAAAATAAACACGTTTGAACGGTTTATAAAACCAATTAAAAAATCAACTAAAGAAAGAAACTATTTGAATGGGTGGCTCAAGCGCAAACTAGTTGGCAGATTGGATGAAATGGTTCATTATATTCTTCCATCAAGTCATAAACAATTGGAAACGTTGAAAGTTACAATATAAATAATGTTACAAGAGATATTCACATCACTTCAATGTAATCGATTCATTTAATTCACGCCCGTCTATCTAAGGATTTTTGTAGATCGAGTACAATAGACTAAAAAGTTTCATACGAGTTTTTAAATTATTTTTGACGTGGTAGTCGAGCTCTATTTGGCCATATTCGCCCACGACATCGATAATAGACAATTCATAGTTACGAATTCAATCATTTAGGAATGGGTTGGAAACTGTTTTAAAAAGTGAATCAAAATGAAAACGAGGAATTTTTTGACTAAAATATTGAAATTAACGATATAAAAATCAATAATAACGTTATTCAGTACTTTCTTTGAAGTTGATCGAATTGTTTGAAAAAATGGTGCAATTTATGTTTTTTTTAAAAAAAGCTAAATGAAATCCCTAACATTAAGCAATTCAAATAAAACCGGTATTTATTAACGACTTCTCTTTTACATTATTACAAAACCAATATTGTCTCTTATACGAATCTTATTACATTAAAAAGACGTTAAACAAAGTCATGAAATTTTACGTGCGATTTTGTAAGTTGGATACGTTAATGTTCGGTCAGTTTAATAGAATTTATGATATATTTATAATTTAGAAAGAACGAGTTAATACAGATAGCCTTAATATTTTTTTTATCACGCTAAGTAAAAACAGTAGGGTAAGAGTTTTTATTGGGTTGGGTGTTTATAATAAGAATCTGTAAATAACTCAAAACCTTTTAATTAACCCACTGAAAAATGTTATCCATTTCGGGGTAAAAAGCAATATGTAGATGCTATTCCACCCCCGTAAATTGGTAGAGGAGTTTTAAACAATCACTTATCTAACTTAAGTTATAGTTCATAATAATTACACAAGGAAAACCGTAAAATCGTCAATGATTGTTTGTAACCCGCTGTACCTAAACTTAAAGGTCCACAATTATTATTAACTTTTAATTCATAGCCTTTCTTAGATAATCGGTAGTAACTATTTAAAAACATAGGTTACCAATACGTTCCTAATATTATTCGATTAAAAAGTCGATAAATAGTTTACTTTCTATTCAATCGGAAATAATTAAAGTTTGATAAAGTCATTTCCGATAGTATGATTCATAAATCCTATATATGTTAGAATAGTAGTATTTTCAGTGCAGTAGCTCAACCTTACTTACAATAAAATTGACTATACTAACTACAAGTATAGTGTATTGTTTTGTGCGGGCTAACTGTATTGGCTGCAACGCAAGTACAATATGCGCCCACTTCACACTAAGGTACGGGCCAAGCAATTGGCTATACAAATTACTACACAGACTAGATAGCGGTCTGTCAAACCTAGATCAATACATCTACCTCTTGACTACCAAAATAATACTATTACTTCGACCAATCAAATCGACATCGTTGCAACGTCTAAAGCATTACCAATAACATCGTTAAATATATTGAAGACAGTAAAATAACCGAATGATACAGTATAAACCTGAGTAAACATACGTTTTTAAAATTACGCCGATAATAGTATTGCGGCATAATTAGCCGGTGAAAACGAGTTGTACATGATTTAAGTTAATTCGGAAATAAGCGGCTCTGTAATCGGGAATCAAATACGATTTCGAAAAAATGTAAAATCATTATCATTTACTATGTATTCCGAAACAAGTACCTTCAATAATTAGTTTTCGTGAACGAAAATATCGGTAAGGAAATTACAGTTATTTATATATACCGTATGAACTAGGAGAGGATTTATGGCATCCTAATTACTTTAAAGATTATCGTTCGTAAAAAGCTCGCGGTTTTCGGGAATGGATTTATCGGCGATGGTAAAATATGATACACGAAAATTTGGACGGGGGACTTGATTGAATATTTGAATATAATAAGCCGTATGTCTTATCCTAAACGTCAAAGGTAAAAAAGAGGTTTCAAATATTTTTCTAATAATATTTCGAGTCTTATATAATCCGGTTTTATTTCATACAGAAATTCAAGACAGAATGAAAGAATCGATTTTAATTAGCGCATTTGTTTTTCGAAAGGTTTTTGTACTTTAATGAAGTATTATACGTTGTAATAATTCGTACAAATGGTGAAAAAAATAACTATTGTACGGATCCTTATGTTCTATGCTTTAAAATAGGTTATAATTATTAAAAGTGTCCTGTTATAAATCTCAAAATTACGTTCAACGCCGGATAAACAACGGGAAGAGTACTTTATAGATCGTAGGTTTCCCTAATTTTTCCATTAAAATAAGTAGCCGCTTAATTCTATTTCGTAATAGTCGGCTTCTAGAAAGCTTTCCAGTTTAAGTTTCTATAAAATAAAAATGGGTTTCGCAAGAAACGAAAGCTTAAACAATTTTAATACAGTTTTTTTGTTGGACCTCTAACTAAAAAAACGCCTTTTGTAATTAACTGTATAAAGTGGATGCCAACTAGTAAGTATTTTTTAATCAATTGTTAGTAAAAACTTTAGTTAACTTAAGAACTTACACACCCCTAATACAGCAATAAAACTACCTATACACGGATGACGCTTAACTTTACCGGGCTTATATGTGATTAAACCCCTATTTTGATAATAAATCCCAAGTTTTCAGTATTTTGAACGCACAAGTAGTACTTAAATTATTAATCTTAAATTTAGCAGCGATTACAGCTTTTAAATACTTATTTAATATCAATATTACAATCGTCGAAAGTATTATATAAGAATAATTCGTCAATGTAAATGAAATAATATATAAAGAAATATTTACAGAAAGAATTATTGATATACTGTGAAAAAAGGTAAATATTTCTATAAAAAAAATGAAAGAAGTAATCAATCACTCGAAAACACCAAAACGAGCACGAACCGCGATTTTCCACTTATTTTTGTTTTTCAATATAAAACTCATGAAAAATGATTCAGACATCAAGTTGAGTAAATTATTGAACCCGTAGAATACTATCAAGTATTTTAATTTTCAAGAAGTAAGTATCGTTTGACTTTGATAATAATGTTAAACTGTTAATGATTAACTAAAAATCCTAAATCGCCGTAGGATCGCTTAACTAAAAGAATAGGGTTACTACTTAAAAAAACACTCCTACCAATAAAGCTTTCATTTCATTAATTCGTTGAAGTGTTTCGCAAAATTAAACGCTTTTTTTATAATATCTGATATAAAGGATGCAAATAAATTTTATAAACATCTTTAGTTATCGGTTTTGAATATGAACTTATAGAAAGAATCCAAATGGTAACGGAGTAATTTATCCCCTGAAGTTCTGCTAAATAAAGGTACAGATTCTTTAAAAAATACCTATATATTTTCATTAATAGTAACGATATTAGCAGGGCTTTAGACATTGCAAAATTATCGATTCAATTGGTCGAAGTAACAGTAGTATTGCGTGGTAAAGTGGTGGATGTATTGTTTTAGGTTTGGCAAACCGCTAGCCAGTCTGTATAGTAATTTGTATGGCCAATTGCTTTGTATGTACCCTAGTGTGAAGTGGGCACATACTGTACTTAACTTACAATCAATACAGTAGGCCCACATAAAACAATACACTTAACTTGCAGTCAGTATAATTTACTTTACTGTAAGTAAAATGAACCTAGTGTATTACCAAACTGCTATTCCAATATTGGTGGATTTTCAGTTTGTACGCGTACGCTAATATAATTTAATAATTTTTCCGGTAAGCGTTAAATTGCAACTTTGTTAATTGGTCAGACCCTTATCAATTCCAATTAACCTTTACATCGAATTGTATCTACCTATCTTCGAATTCACCCTGTTTGCCATTTATTGTTCTTTGGCTTCGAGATCTAACTTTATCGATTTTTATAAAAAGTTATTTCCTTATAGGCTTATACTGATTTTTACTTTAGCCTTTCCAATTAAATAAGTCGCTATCATGAGTACCCTAGCAGTTTTCCAGTTCGCTAATATATCCCTAACCGCTGCCACATATTTTAGCTTTATCGGGAGGCCTATTAACGTAGCCCTCGATACATATAATTAGCCTATTATTGTTTAGAAACCTTTTTAGAGCCTTATTTAGTAATGCCTTCATTATATCGTTAGCAGGATTGTCTTTTTCGTTAATCCACCGGAACTACTTGATTTTCCTACATTTGTAGGCTTTGAAAAGTGCTATTACATCAATTATCTGACGTTTTTCGCTGGTGGTTCCGAGTTTCGAATGGAATTTAAACAAGCTCTTCATGTCTATATTAATCAATACCTGGACAGAAGAAATCTTAAGCTTCCTAGTAATAACTTTAAAGGTTTCCTATAATTCCATACCTATATTAAAGCCTATTATTATGCTGTAAATATCTAAAGCTAGTACGTTTTGTTTAATCCTTTTACATTTAACAGAGGTCCAGTAAATCATGTTGCCGATAATACCAAACTAATCTTTTCGCTTATCCTTATTACCGAGGGTTATCAGAAAGCCGATCTGTAAAGATAGGTCTATATTATTTACGAAGGATCCGTCCGAAAATATTGTTAACTTAACCTTCAACAGGTTGATTAGGATCATATCAATTCCTAGGTTTAAGTTCCTTATCTGGTCCTTAAGCCTCTTATTAAACCGGTTAAAGTCATGATTTATTGGATTTTATACTTGTGCAGTAATAAATAGGTTGTAGGAGGCCCCCGTTTAATATGGAGTAATAATATAACTGCCATAGGTACACTATTTTAGGTACCGTTAAACTCTAGCCATTTTTAGTGAAAGCTGGGGCCAGTATTAAAACTAAACATACGAATTTATAATTTATTAAGGTTAAATTAACTACCCTTTGCCAACGTCGTAATCTGCGTACAATTCCAGAATTTAAATTCTTTCATCCTTTATTATTTCGATACCATAAAACCCGCCGTTTCAACGAAACGGATATCTTTAATTTATATACCTACCAAGCCGAAATACTTCTCTTACCTTACCAATGAACACGAGTCAAACATTAAAAACTTTACACCTATACATAACTTAAAGTATGATCAATAAGTTAGGAATTAATAGACACTTACTTCTGCCAATCCTTATGGTAGCTTGATACATCGTATTACCGTTTCCGAAAGGTAAATAACACGAAATTTCCATAGTAATTCCAATAGAACGATCCGCTATAAGTCGGTTGTTAACTACGTATATACCCATATTATGTCTCAGTTATTAAGTATAAACTTACTTTTAATATTAACTAATAAACTTAATACTAAGACGACTACCAAACATTAACTGATTTTCTGAATCGTTGGCAATTACGTAAAGATTTAGTTTTCAACTTTATTATCGTATTTTTAAGTTATTAAACGTAAATTTTTGGTGGCCGCTCATGGTCTTGCTTTTGACCTTATAGATAATCTTCGATTTGAAAATGGTAACATTTAGGCTTTAAAGGTTAAAGTCAGCTTTGAGTATGAAATATACGTCTCTTCAGGTCAGTAAACCGTTAATCTCAACCCTATCGCTTTCCTTATAAGGTTTTCCAAAGGTTTTAATAATATCTTGTACTCGAAGTTTCAATACCAAGTTTTTATTTTCTTTTTTTCCCTACTTACCTAAGTAATATTGTAAATACGGGCCGATATATATTTCACCTTTTTCATTTTTTTTTCCTTGGGAATCGTTCGCGCTAGCAACGTTTTGTCAGCGTATAGATTAGAGGTAAAAGAGATGTGTATTAACTCGGTTTCTTAGCTTAAAGGAATTTATCAGTAGTTACCCTAATATAAAGCTTGACTTTGGTAATCCGAAACGTTATAAGGCTGTTAGTAGTTTTAACAACTACTTTAAGGTTAACGATATTTAGGATTTTATACGAAATCTTTTATTTACCCGACTCCATCCACATGAAAACTGTTCTTTATAACGAAAAAGAAAGTACGTCGATAATCGTGGGGCTGTTCCTGGTATTAAAGGTGTTATTAACTTAATGGTGTTCCGATTCTTTCCGGAGTTCCTTTATTTTTTTTCCGTAGGCCACAACTCGTTTCCAAGTACTTGCTAATGATGGAGATTCACTCGTCAGTTGTGGGTACGCTCCAAAGACCAATAGCGTTAGTATTAGACCGTCAGAGCTTACAGTATCGTTTAGGCACTTTACCTCCATTTAAAGGCATGCCTTTAATCTGTAATACTTCTAATTTCTATTGTAAGGATATTATACGTTCGGATGAATAGTATGTATACCCTTTTAATCTTTTTAATACTATAATAGGCTTTTAAAGGAACCTATTTATACTGAATACCTATTATTTTAGTATCTTCTTAAAATTCAGCGGCCGCAAAGTTGGTACTTGTATTGTAAACAACGTTGGATAAGCTTAAGTGCGTGTTATTCCAAAACATTTTGAGCGTTTCACACGTATTTTTTCCCGAAAGGGCCTTTAAGAGCTTGGTTACATAAAAGAATATTACACAGTTAATAAAGTAAAAAACAGGTTTATTATTTAAGTAAAATATACTAATGAAAATATCATATTAGAAGTTGTTATTATTTTTAATTTAAACTTCAATTTTGGACGGGTTTAGTTATATGTTTGGTAATAGTAATAAATCTTTTCTATAGCTTTTAGAGCAGATTATTTCACATCTTTATAACCTATGGACTTTAGGACTTTATACAGCTTATTAACGGCTGGGTAATCAAAACGCTAATATAATTAGCTCATATCTGGCTTCATCAAGTTTAACACCACTACCTCTAGTTCTTTAATATAAAATTATAGGTGCCCCTACTTAAAAGCGAATGGAAACCTTTGGTCATTTTTAATCAACTCGTAGTTGTTAACGATGACGTTAACACCGAGGGTCTTTATATTATTTAAGTAAAGAAAGAAAAGGGTGGGGGGTTAAAGTATACAAAATGTAATCTGCCTAATAACAGTTTAAATTACCGTTATCCCTAGTAATGATAGTTATTCGCCTAGTCCAAAATTAACTTTAACTTTGCCAACATTGTAATGATCAATCTTAGTTACCGTAGTGTTTTCCCTCCGTAACACCACGTACTACGAATGGCCTTCTATTAAATACTTTATTGCCCCTATATCTAATATAAAACCCGAAAACGTATAATCCACATAATGATCGCTAAAATTAAAGATGTATAAGGGGTTGAGTACTTAATTAAGGTAAAAGAAAAGGTCTTCACCGTTTAAGTAGTATAAAAAGGCGTAGTCGGCTAAGTACTAGGACGCGTTGGGAGCAATATCTTTATACTACTTAATTCACTTAGGGGTATAGTAACCGTTCATTAGCTTGTCACGCTTGAAGTTTAAAATTGAATTTATTCAATCCTTTTTAAATGTGATAAGGTATAATATATAATATATCATCTTTTTGTTATTCCGTTCGACAGGGGGTAGATAATTAACTAATAGTTAAACTTATCATAAATCTAATATCTATTACTACTATTACGATGATAGTTTTTACGGTTTATAGGTCCATTTCAATCTTAATCTTATTAATAGTAACATGTTAATTACCTTTAATTTGGAGTTCATAAGCCAAACATTAAATGTTTAGGGCGCCTATAACTATACTTACAGTCTACGTAGTTAATTACGGTAATATTTTCTTTATTTATATTAAAGAAATTGCCGGCTTAAGGGTATATACTGAGCGATTTTGGTATATGCGCTATTACAGTTATAAGTAAGAAGAGAAACTAGTTAAAAAAGCCTTGACAAGTGGTATCTAAGTATTTTAGGGTGTATTTAAACTCGTTAACGATTGTAACAACTGCTTATACCTATTCGTAAAGTATGGCTTCGCCAGCGTAGGCTTTCCTTAGTACCTACTGGTAAAACACCAACTTATTAAGCATTTAGTTTAACATATCCATTAGTATTTCCTTCTCTTTCTTTTTCGCTATTATCGTAGTTAACCTTATAATAGCCTAGTACGTATAGTATTGGGCAAGGTGGGCGTCGTATTCGAAGTAGTTCTTTATGCCATTATAAACTTCGCAAAAGGTAGTTATTCTCATTAGAAAAGCTAAGTAATAGTCTTTGGAGTATCCTATAAAGATTTCAGGAAATAGTAAGTAAAAACCAAAAGAGGGTACCGTTATTCATTTACAAATATTTAAAAAGGGTATTATCTTTATATCGAGGAGGTTATAAAACTTTTCGTTATACCTTTTTATATATTTCCAGCTTTTAGTGAAATCCGTGAAGAGTTTATAATGAATGTTAACTATCTTAATAGGTTTTGGGGATAGGTTGCGATAGTTATCACAGTCCTCATTGATGTTTCTTAGCAATTTAAGTCTTAAAGCCTTCAAAACATAGTGTTAAGAGTAATTACTAGTCGCCTAACCCGAAGGATAAAATCTTGTAATAGGACCTATAGTGAGCTCGCGCGTATAGGAAAAACTTTCTTAGAAAGACTTTTAAGGTGCTTGGCGATTCTGATTCAAAAGTTAGGGGGTAATAGGTACTTAAGGGTGTTAGAGAAGTTAATTATTTTGCTTAATTATCTAATAACAGGCTTTAACGTTAATGCCTTTAGCTGTATTGACGGCTGTTATTTTACGTACTCTGCCACCATTAAGGGTATATTTCATGTTGTCGTGTAGAAGTGCTAAGCTACCAAATAGGTTAACAGGTTCGTTATCGTTAGCGCATAAAGAGGCTTAACTTAACTTGGGGAAAGGAAAGGTCCCCTAAAACGCGTATAGAGGCGTTAAAATTCTTTAAAGAACTTTCCTTTTAGATATAAATCTTAAAGGTATCCTTCAAGTTGGGCTAACTCTAAGAAAATCTTCGCTAGCCTTTTTAAAGTCTTATCTAATATATAGATCCTACGCCTGTTAACCTTTATATTTAATTTTGGGTTTAATATTATATTGGATCGCACTTCACATGTTATTTTACGAGTAGCTAAAAAACTTACGAAAATTTTAAAAAGAGTGTTAGCTATAGCCAAAGTCTTCACTAATATTGGTTTCTAGGATATATTAGCTAACGTAATTAGTTATCCGTTTTGTAATTAAAGTTTCGTCGACGTCTCTAAACCAATAGTTTTTATTGTAAGTTTTGTAAAAGACAGGTCTGAGGGCTTTAATTGCTTCCTTTTTAGCAGGGTTAGTAATAACGTCGATTTTGGCGCCTGCAGTAGCTATCTTAACGTTTTGGTTAGCGTAGGACTCGATAAGCGAGGGACTTGGTAACTCGAAGCTTAGTCTTAGTATTTTGGTGTAATGTCGCGTGGGAACTTGGCGACTTAGCGTTAGGTCGCGCAATGTGGTTTTCTCGACGCGATTTGTCGATTTTCAATATTTTTAATCGGAGTAGTAATCTTAACAATTAAGTTAACGTAGGCGAAGTAAAAAAGAGGAAGCAAAGGTAGAGGTTTGATATAAAAGATAGAGTCGAAGGTCGTTTATTATTATTATAGGTAAAGGTCGAAGTTTAAAAGTTGTAGGCCGTAAGATTTAGTCGTTTTTGTAATAGTAGCACCCGCAGTAATACTAACTTAGCCGTTTGCTAACTTGCTGATTTAAAACTTTTAACGGTTAATTTCAACGCCTTTAAAAAAGGATCTAGTAATAATTTCTTAATGTTTTTAATAGCAATACCGTCGCTTACTTCTAAATTGCTATTTTGAACTAACGCAACCTAAAAATCTTCTCTATTTTCTTGCCGTTATAGACTTACGCAATACTAATAAAGGCATTTTGTAAAAATCTTTCCTCTACTCTAGCCGCCGTCTATTACCATAATTCGTAACCAGAAAGTAGCCTTTTTTTCTACTTAGCTTATTTATACTTAACATAATAAGCAGTAAGTAGTATTAGTAAGGCTTTAGACGTTACAACATTATCGATTCGATTAATCGAAGTAACAGTAATATTACGTGATCAAGTGGTGGATGTATAGTTCTAGGTTTGACAGACCGCTAGCTAGTTTGCATAGTAATTTGTATAGCCAATAACTTAGCCCATGCCCTAGTGTGAAGTAAGCACATATTGTACTTGGCTTACAGTCAATATAGTAGGCTCACACAAAACAATACACTCAACTTGCAGTCAGTATAGTTAACTTTACTGTAAGTAAAGTTGACCTACTGTACTGCAAATACAACTATTCCAACAATATTTATATTATTCAAAATGGGTATTATATCCTACAAATTATTCATTTTATCTACTATCACATTATTTATCTAACGTTTTGTTTCTTACTTTGAAACTCTATCGGGATTATCTTCAGCTTTTGTACTTGAAATCGTTGCAATACGCAAATATAAAATTTTTATTATCTTATAGATTAGTAGCGCTGTTTATGTAGAGGAATACGTTTCTTTAAGGGGTTATACTAATCAAGCTAAACATTTTAACATTAAGATTATAAAAAGAATAGTGTCTAGCTCAGAAACTATTATAAGTGGTATTGAATCATTGCAAATTATATACGATGTTAGGATAGCGTTCAAGTGCAGTGCAGTCAAAGTTGACTGCAGTCAAAGTTGACTGCACTGGTTGCAAGTTAAGTGTAGTAAGTAGAGTGCCCAATTCAGTGTGGGGCAAAGGCCAAGCAATTACCTATACAAAATAGTGTGCAGGCCGGCTAGCAGTCTGTCAAACTTAAAAGAAATAACAATCCACCACCTAACCTTTGCAATACTACTGTTACTTCGACCACACTTCGAATCGACAACGTTGCAACGTCTAAGACCTATCAATACTTAGAGAACTGAGTTAAATTAATATGGCGATTAAGCTGTGAGAGTTACCGATTTTGTTAATATTATACACCAAAGTTAACGGTTTAACCTATTTTTCGGCTTCTTCGATTTTTCTTTTTTGGGACTGGACGCACTGCAATCCCTAATTTGGTTAGCGTAGCAGACCCTTGGCAGTGGGGACTACTTGGTCAAGGACTATTATTTACCACAGGACCACAGCAATCAAGCCTCATTTGCAAGAACACTGTTGTAACATTATTCTGAATACACTTTGATCCTTCCCTAGACATTCCCAATCCGGCCTTGTCCTTGGCCTTGTGCTTGCCCTTGCCCTTGGCCTTGCCACCAGCGTCTCCAGCGATGCATCTCTTGTCTACGGGATACTGACAAATCTAGATCTGACTTCTCGAAAGATGCAAAACAGCGTCCGGGCCCACTCCTTGCCCAGGTATCCATAAAATACTTTGCACCTTGGCCTTTCTCCAGTCTCCACGCCGTATCCTTTCGGCCTCCGCCTGCTTCATCAGCTCTGCCACGACCTCGGCTCCTCGCTTCTGCCTTTCGTTGCTTGCGACAGGCTCTCCCGGATCCGCCGTCAAGCTGTCTTTCAAGTCCTTCTTCACGCGCCCCCTCCGGCTCAGCGCAACCAGCGTCTCCGTAGCCGCCTTTGCGACTGCTGGCATCAAGTCCCACTCGCGCTTCTCCTCCGACCTACACGCTGCCAACGCCGCCATGTCTACCCACACAAAGGTCCTCGGTATGTTTCCCTCTGCTTGCCACGCAGCTCCCTCAACCAGAACCACCTGACACGGTCTCGCTGTCTTCCTCAGTCATCGGCTCTGGGCCCGCTGCCCACACGGCTGCTATCTACCTGGCTCGCGCAAATCTCGAGCCCACCCTGTACGAAGGCTTCATGGCCAACGGCACCGCGGCAGGCGGCCAGCTGACCACCACCACCGATGTTGAGAACTTCCCCGGCTTTCCCGACGGCATCATGGGCGGCGAGCTTATGGAGAACATGCGCAAACAGTCCGAGCGCTTCGGCACCAAGATCATCAGCGAGACCGTCGCCAAGCTCGACCTACAGAAGCGTCCCTTCAAGTATTCTACCGAGTGGGACCCCGACACTATCCACACCGCTGACGCCGTTATCATTGCCACTGGCGCCGTCGCTCGTCGTCTGGGCCTCGCCGGCGAGGACAAGTACTGGAACAATGGTGTCTCGGCCTGTGCCGTCTGTGATGGTGCCGCCCCCATTTTCCGGAAGAAGCCCTTGGTCGTCATCGGCGGGGGCGACTCGGCCGCTGAGGAGGCCATGTTTCTGACAAAATACGCAAGCCACGTCACCGTCCTCGTCCGCAGAGACGCTCTCCGAGCCAGCAAGGTCATGGCCGACAGGCTCCAGAAACATAAGGACGTCACCATCAAGTGGAACACTACTGGTGTCGAAATCAAGGGTGACGACAAGGGCCTCATGAGCCACCTGGTCGTCAAGAACGTCAAGACCGGTGAGGAAGAGACTCTCGAGGCAAACGGCCTTTTCTACGCCATTGGCCACGATCCTGCCTCTTCGCTCGTCGTGGGCCAGCTCGAGACCGACGAGGACAAGTACATCATCACCAAGAATGGCACGCCCGTTACTAACATCGAGGGCGTCTACGCTGCTGGCGATGTGCAAGACAAGAAGTACAGGCAGGCCATTACCAGTGCAGGTACGTGATTGGGCGAATATCAAACTGCAACTGGATTCATGCTAACACCATTCGAGGTTCCGGCTGTATGGCAGCACTCGAGGCAGAGAAGTTCCTGTCCGAACAAGAGGGTGTGGAGGTGTCTGCCAATCCGGAGGCACAGTGGGTGGAGAAAAAGAAGCTGTAAGCCGGAGCAAAATAAATGCTGCCATGGATGGATCCGCAAAGCTTCTGCGAGACATTGTGCTGCATATTTAGATGAGATCAGAGCGACTGTACACAAGATGATGCGCTAACAGATACACCACTAGTCAACTCCAGGAAGTCTGTGACAATAAAAGCTGCATCTAAGCCCACTCCACGACTATCTGTCTGGCTGTTGGGCACCCTGTTATCCATGCCTGCGCGTATGTTACCCTGGGACGTTTGCGGCACAGGATTCTTCACTACCTTTGATTGGAAAGGTTTTTTAAGTAAGCATCTCTGAAATCATGATCGCGTACATACTATGTATATTGATTAATGTATTGATAAATTTATGGTCTATGAAGTCGAGTGGTGGCACCTAGATGCGCTCAACATTCCCAGTCAGGGACCGCCAATATCATTATCGTAGTCTCATCCCCTTCCCCAACCGATTGAACCCGTCGATTAAACTGATTAACTAAGAGAACGGATGTTGGTACTGATAAAAATGGAAGTTGGCATTAATAGTGGAATTTGTTACTAATTAGTGGAAGATAGCATTAATACATTTTTATGAATGCGAAATAACAGGGTTTAATAGGGTTTATCAGGTGTTATCCCCTGAAAATTTGCACTGTTTCATTTATACATATTTATAAACTTTTATTTATAAATAACTCTAACCCTAATAAATACTACTACTCTTTTTATTTATATTAACATACATTTATTCACTATCATTTATTAGTAACCCTTATTTTAACTCTACTTTTTATTAGCATATTACGTCGAGCTTTATTTTAATTTTATTAATATATAATTTTAATGTTAACCTTTCTTTGTATCATCATATAATCCTAATTCTAATGATTATTTCAATTAGTATATTATTCAAACCCTCAATTTAATTTTCGTTTATATAGAATTTTAATCTTAGCCCTGATATTCAATGGTATATAACTCTAACCATAAGCCTTATTTTCATTAACATGTAACTTAAACCTTGGTTTTTATTAATGAACATCCTTAACTTTAACCATGATTTTAGTAATATAAAATTTTAACATGAACTTTTATTTTTATGCATATATGATTTTTAATTCAACTTTGATTCTTATTGGTTTATAACTCTAACTATAGTTTTAAATAATACAATATTTTAATATAACTCTGGTATTTATTAGTACATAATTTTTACTTTAACCTTAATGGCAATAATATACAATTTTAGTATTCGCCTTCATTTTTAATACATAATTTTAATCCTAAAGACTACTTTTATCGGTGTATTATATAAATTCTATTAAATATTACTTTTTTTTGATACTTGAATCTATCAAAATTTAGTAATAATTTTGAAATTTCACTATTATCCTAACTTTTACACTAATTTTTACCGGTATAATTTATTTACCCTACTAAATATTACTTTATTTTACTCCTGTGATTTGTGAATCTTGTTTTGTAATAGTAACACTCAATTGTAGCTCCAGCCATAATCCTCACTATAATTCTAATTTTCAAATAAATTCTACTATAATGAAAATATAATGCTATTTATCTACGTAAACCTATATTATTAGCATTTTACTAAGATTGTTTTAACCGATTAGTTTCAACTTCTTCTTATTAGTACCAATTTCTACATACTAATACAAACTTCCACCTCTTAATGCCAACTTTTATCTATTAGTGCCAATTTCTACCTACTACTATAAACTTCCATCTCTTAATATTAACTTCTACCTATAAGTACCAATTTATAGTTTTATTAGTACCAACTTTTATTCGCTTAATTAAGGGACTAGTACATTGTATATCAAGTACTAAAAGCTTTGAATATTAAACCGTTCGTACTAAAGTATACAGTTATTGTTATATTTGAATATATTCTTGGTTTTAAAGGAATGTCTTTTTTTAAACATTATACCTGCGTTTTCCACTATATGAATTTCATCACATATTCATAATGAATTAACTTCTTGTTTCTTATTTTCCACAATTCACAAACAAAATATCAGGTTGAACGATGTTAATAAAACAACTACAATGACTTGAAAGCGTTCAATTCAAGTTTAAAGATAAAAAACAGATAAAACATTCACGCATAGACCTTAAACTATAGTAATATATGAAAAAAACAGTATAAACTTAGAATATTCATCAAACCACACTATAATAAAGGTACGAAATTATTAGATAGGTTTGGTATATTAATGTAAAAGAAGATAATATAATGTATTTATGGGGAAGTACTATTATAGACGTCATTATGAAAAAGGAAAAAAGTTGTATCTAGCTTTGAACAACTACTTACATAGACATTCTAAAGCATGACTATATATACTATATATTGCTAAGATGCTTATTTCAAACAGCATTCAAAAGCTGTATCAAAAGTTGGGAGAAACTACATATTTATAATGGGATCGTATATATATTCAGTTAAAATTAAACCTAATATATAGCGATGGTTTTAAAATCAAAATAATCAAATTCATGCATATGAAACCACTCTATCCAAATATTTCATTGGTATCACCCCTACATTATTTCAACGTTATTAATATCATCATTAAAGCTTTTATAAATAAATAACGTTCTTGGTATCTATAAAGTGTTTTTTTAAAATGTTTGGAATATTATTTCATTAAGGCGCCTCATATATTGAACAACTATAAAAAAGTGAAATTGGAGCCATAACAGGTTTACAACGAAGTGTTATGACCCAAAAACATCGGAGGGTCGGAAAACAGGCCAGTATGGGGCTAAACCACTAAAAACCTGATGTCCAACACATCAGGTGGGGATATCTCTTATGTCAGCAACCTTAGGGTTAGGGTTACGCACTAAGGATCATTGAGATCATGTTTCGATCCAACATGATCCAGCACTAAATGCGTATGAAGGATTAAGGATATAAGGACACGGTCAGCACCACATAGATAGTATTTACTTCATAGCTCTTCAGTTGTCAATCTAATTATTCAGTCTCAGTATATTCTGAATAGCCTCACGGATTTTGATCATTACTTGCACGGTTGCAATATTGTTCACTCAGCACCTCTGCTACCTTCTTGATAACATAAACCCTCTGACACCTTCTTTATACTCACGGGTATTTAGTGTGATCATTACACGAAGTCCATGAAATAAGAGGAATGTACATGGACAAGAAAGTTATTAAGAACATTGGAAAGATAAAGTGACACCTACAATGAAAATATAATTAAATAGCGAAAAAGAAAAAACAATTCGGATGATATGATTCTAACAATTATCAATTATCTTCTTATTACATTGATATTTTGTTTTCTTTCGTTCATTTAAATATACCTTTACCTACTTAATTGGAAAATCCATATATATTACTCGCGTTTTTTTTCTAGCACTTTTTAAGCTAATTAGATATATAACCTTCTTTGATTATTCTAATCTCGAAATTAAAAAGAAATACCCTTTTCTTAATCGAATTCCGATCAAATTACATAAATCCAATACATTTCATCTATTTAATTTGAATATATTCAACTAGCATTGCAAACATTTTATTTTATGTTAAAACTCTTCATTAGAAATTATCTGCTTTATCATTTTCAACGAAAAACAAGCTAAAAACCTCTTTTATTCTCTTTCAAAATTTGAATATTTCAGTTAAAAGAATTTATATATTTATAAACTAAATCACGATTCATTCAAGTTTCTAATTTACGTATCAATCATTCGAATTCTTTTTTACAAACACTTTTGAAGATTTTCCCCTTACCAGAAAACAATTTCATATGTTCAATAATGATATTCAGATCAGATATTTTAATATAAATTAAATTTCCAAAACTCATTTACATAAGAATCCGCAACTTTATAACTTTATTTTGCCGTAAAATTCAATCTTATTACGCAAAATATTGTCTTATTATTCAACATTATTCTCGATGGATTCACTGATACGATTCGTGATTTAAAGGTTTTAGTTAATTGTTTTAATACTTATTTAATCGAAGCTCTAGAAAGATTACGCTATAATCACTAGTAAAAATCTCTTTCAATATGATAATAAAAAGCTTGGTGTTGGCACAGCAGTCAGTTCCAGTATAGTAAAGTCAACCATACTAACAATTAGTTGATTATACCTACTGCATATTGACTGTAGTTTGTGGGATTGACTGCATTGATTGCAAGTTAATTGCAGTAGGTGCTAACTTCCCACTAGAGTACAAGCCAAGCAATTCTCCATACAAATTAGTGTGTAGACCAGTTAGCGGTTTGCTAAATCTAGAAGTAACACATCACCATTGACAATATAATATACCAGTTACTTCAACCAGAGATTCGAATCAACTACTCCACAACAATAAAGGTCTACTAACACTGATCAGTGTTTATTAGATTAAGAACATATAATCTAGGTAGAAGAAGCTACCTTCTGGTTATGCTTTATTTAGGTAAGTTAGAGGAAAGATTTTTGCAAAGTGCCCCGATATATTATGTAGCTATCCGCAGTATTAAGTAGGGATAGATTATAGATTTTGAAGCTGTTCGTGGAAGATCATAAGTGGCCATGCTATCGTTATTATCGAAAATACAAAGAAATCTTTATTCAACTAGTCTTGGAAAAAGACTTTGAGATTGAATGCTAAAATAATAAGATCGTTAAGCTACCAAAGTTGGCATACGGCTATGTTCTTTCTACTATTACGGGCACTACTACTGTAGATTCCAAATCGAAAAATAACGAAGCCTTACGACCTTTAACGGCAAATGACGACTTCACTGGAAAATAACCTATAACCTACCCTTGTATATCAGTCTTTTCCCTTTGATACTTTAATATTGATTGAAATACCTGCTATAACTGCTAGGATTAACATCGTTACCAACTCTGCTGAAAAGGGGGGAAAAAATCAAAAGCCTCGGATTCACATTCTTCAAACACTCTAATAACGACCTTTGGCGAATAGATGTTAATAAAAACTCTACTTCAAAACAAATAACAAACCAAATCGTCAACTTTATCATCAATTTAAAACCTACTAGACTTAGTAAGAGATCTATTGCCTTCGATGAATTCTATGAATAATTGAACGAATCGATTTTAAATATGTAAAAGACGATATATATGATAGTTCAGACCAGATTAAAGATCAAACTATTTAACTGAAGGGTTAACTTCCCTATAATGAAAGGAAAGGGGGGTAATATGGTTAACATGTTATGCGAATTCTTAATAAATAAAGATCCTTAGTCAATACGTGAAAAATGCAAAGATATTACCGGTGACAATACCACTCACTACCTTTATATACGTTTGCAAGAGCCTTCTTGAGCCTATATAAGTTCCTTAAATCCTTCTATATAAGACCTCTAACGTGTAAGAGTCGTTAACAACGTCGTTATAAACGATAAGAAATAAATTATCCTAGGTATAACAAGAAAATAAGCTTATAACCACCCTTCAAACCCCAACAGCAATTCTCAAATCCACTAATAAATTAAAAAAAAAATTAAAAAAAATTCAGGGATGTTAGAATAGTCTTAATTGCAATGCAGTAAGTCAACTTTACTTACAATAAAGTTAACTATATTGACTATAAGTTGAGTGTATTGTTTGTAGGCCTACTGTATTAGCTGCAAGTCAAGTACAGTATGCGCTCACTTCATATTTAAGTACCAGCTAAGCAATTGACTATACAAATTACTGCGTAGACCGGCTAGCGGTCTGCCAAACCTAAAATAATACATCCACTACTTGACTACGTTATATTACTGTTGCTTCGACCAATCGAACCGATAACGTTACAACGTTTAAATTAATACCAATACTAATCAGTGCTTATTAGGTTCAATATAAATAAGCTAAGTAAAAAAAGAAAATACTTTCCGGTTATGTTTTTTAAAAGACTAAGGTAAAGGAAAGATTTTTACACAGGGCCTTTATTATTGCGTCGATTTTTACATCAAGAAGTAAAAAGAACTTTAAAGTTGCATCGGTTTTCACGGAAGCTTAAATGTAACGATGGTATTGTTATCGAAAAACACTAAGAAAATTTTACTAAAAATCTTTTTAAAGACGTTGAAATTAACTATTAGAAGCTTAAAGTTTATTAAGTTGACAAACGGCTAATTTAATACTATTAAGAATTTTATGAGTACAAAAATGAGCAAGTCTTACAGTTAAATACCTATAATAAATAACCTTCGATCTTTACTTATAATAATGAACGATATTCAACCTTACCGTTTATAAATAACCTTTTCCTTTATTTAAATTTCTTTTTTCCCTTACGTTAATTCAATCGTTAAGACCGCTAATTTGAACAAACATGCCAAGAATCTCCAAATTGCGTTAAAAAAGCTACGCCGCGCGATTTAACACCAAATCGCTAAGTTTTCACGTAACTTTACGCCAAATCACCAAATCGCCAAGTTTTTATGTGGCTTTCGTTAAAATAGCAAGTTTCTACGCCCCAAATTTTCAAGTCCTTTATCTAATAAATCCTATACAGGCTAGAACTTTAAAATAGCACCGAATATATAATATACAAAGGCATTTAAAGGTCTCGATATTATATTCACTAATTACTATAACAAATAACTCTGGATTACGGGTGTTAAAAAAACCACGACTCAGAATTAACTAACCAATTACGTTTCCTAGTATATCCTCGACGGGGATTTTTGTAACGATTACAGCCGTGGAGCCTGTTCCTTTGAAGATTTTCGTAAGTTTTTTAACTATTGGACTTTAGATATTTGAAGGATAATGAAATATATGGTTGAAGCTAAGTTAAAAAAGGAAATTACTCGCCGTAGCGTTTATAGCTTAGAAAAAACCCTAGTAGGACTAGCTAAAATCTTCTTTAAATTGGTTTAACCAAAAGACCTCTTTCAAGATCCTAATCCTCAAAACTTTCTAGGGTTAGGCAAGGGCGTTAAAAATCTTCAACGCCACGATACATATTTTAAAAGACTTTCCATTTACCTTTAGTTTAGTTAATACTTTTCATACTTTAACGATAAGAAACCTTTCAATTTACTTTGCAGCTTAATACCTTTATATGATAACTCAGAGTACGTACTTAGCGGCGATAGATCACGTAAAATAGTAGCTGTCGATACGGTAAGAGGTATTAATGTTAACGTTCTCTACCAGTGAATTAAATGAAATCATTACGTATTTTCAAAAATATTTTAAAGCTAGGTTCCTATTACCCCTTAATGTTTTAATTAAAATATTTAAGCCCTATCAAAACCTTTTCACGGAAGGTTTATCTATACGCGCGAGCCTACCATAGATCTTATCATTGGACTTTACCTTTAGGATGAGACGATTGGAAATTACTCTTAACACTGTAATTCGAAGGCTTTAAGTCTTGAACTCCCAAAAAACACCAATAAAAACTGGGACGATCATCGTGATTTTCCCTCAAAACCTGTTAAAATAGTTCATATCAATTACAAGCTCCTTACAGACTACTCCACAATTTTTAATGATATAAAAAAGTATAACGCAAGGCCTTATAACCTTTTCGAAACGAAAATAATTCTTTTTTAAATATTTGTAAGTAAATGAAACTTTCCTTTTCTAAATTTCACTTACTGCTTCCCAGAATCTATACAAGGTACGCCAGGAACTATTACCTAACGTTCTTGACCCAAGTAACCGCCTTCTACAAAATCTACGATAATATAAAAAGCTAATTCGAATAAAATATCCACTTTACGTAATACTATACGGATTAGGATACTATGAGGTAGATTAGCATAGTGGTAAATTAGAAAAAAGAGAGAATACTAATAAATTTGTTCAATCAGATATTTAAAAGGGTTGTATCATACTAGTAGGTATTAGGGAAGGTCTACGCTAGCGAAGCAACATTTTGCCGGTATTTATGGGTAGTTGTTACGGGTGTTAGCGAATTTAAATACGTCTTATAATGCCTGAATTATATTTACGAAAGCTTTTTTAGGAAGTCCCGCTTCTCATTTACAACCGTAATGACACGTATACCAAACTCGCTTAGTATATACCCTTAAGTTCAACTTTCGCGATATAAAAAAACAACTATATGGTGTTAAATTAAGTAGACTGTAAGTAAAATTATGGATATATTTAATGTTTATTATCTGGTCTAACAACTTTATATTGAAGGCCATTGTCACGCTAACGCTAATGAGAGCAAAATTTAAACGAATCTACTAACCATGAAGAATATCGTTGTAATAGTGGCAAAAAAGATAAATTTGTAATAAGTCCAGCGATTAGTTAACTAGCAACCCTTTTTTTAAGCGTAATGATAAACAAGTAATATATTATATTCATTACCTTATTTCCTCCGGATAAAATTCCTTGGATTATATCTTAAACTTTAAGAGTAAAGATACTGTTAACAGTAACGATACCCCTAAGTAAATTAAGTGGCATAATAATAAGGCTTTTGATAATGTATAGTAACTAGCTAACCACGCCCTTTAATACCACTTATATGATAAAAACCCTTACCTTTCCCTTAACCAAGCTCCTAACCATTTATATACCTTTAACCTTCGCGATCGTTACGCGAATTATACGTTTTATAGTATTATACAGGACATAGGAGTAATGGGGTATTTAACAAAAGGCTATTCGTAATACGCGGCATTATGAATATAAATTATTACCGTTACCAAAATTCATTATCAAAATGCTAATAAGGTTAAAGTCAGCTTCGGCCTGGGCGAGTAATTATCGTTACTATGGATCACGGTAATTTAGATTGTTATTAGCTTAAGTACGTTCCATATCCTCAAATTTCCTACGCATTTCCTTCTTTTCCTAAATAATATAAAAAACCTCGGCGTTCATGTTAATATTAACAACAATAAACTAGTTAAAAACGGCAAAAAGTTTCCCCTTACCTCTAAGTGGAAGTGTTTGTGGTTTTATTTTCAAGGCTTAAAGATAACGGTTTTAAACCTAACGGACTTAGAAATACGTCAACTATACCGGTGTTTCAACCATTAAGTTGTTAATAAACTATATAAAATCCTCAAATTCTTAAGGTATAGAAATGTCTAATACTTTACTTTAAAAGCTATTGAAAGCTTAATTATCATTACTAAACGTATGCCTAAAGCCCTTGGAAATTCAAGTTTATATTAAATTACGATAAAATATTTAATTGCAAGGTTTTTATTAATATATTTTACTTAGATAACACACCAACTTTCCACGTTATTAAATTCGCAACCTCTTTTTACGAAACCAAATTTTCAAAGTCTTTATTAGTAAATGATAGGTGGAAAACGCTAAAAATGTTGTGGATCAACACCTACTTAGGCCTACTTCACGTTGTTGTTCATGATACTAATACCGATTTTACGGTGGCGAAGTTCTATGAATATTTTAAAGTAATGGGGATTTAGTATAAATAGGTGTCTTTAAAGGCCTACTAAAGCATTAAAAAGGTTAAAGGGGCGTACGTATTACTTTGCCGAACGAATAATATCCTTATGTTAAAGATTAAAAACTTTACGAGCCCAAAAGCACGCCTTTAAATAGCGGTAAAGGGCTTAAACGACACTATGGGCCCTGATAGTTTAATGAAAACGCCACTGATCTTAGAAACGTACCCACGTCTGACGAGTAAATCTCTTCTATTAGTAAGTACCTATAAAAACTTTAAGACCTACGACAAAGCATTAAAGTAATTATAGAAGGAATTGGTACAGCGCTAAGTTAACGACGCCTTTAATACCAGAAAAGGCCATATGATGATTGACGTACTTATTTTACCGTTACAAAGTTAAGTTCTCGTATAACGGGAGCTATGTAAATAGAAAGGTTCATGAAAAACCTTAAATATCAGTAATTTCAAAGTAATGGTTAAAACTATTGACGGTACCATAACGTTTGGCTCCACCCAGGTCAAGCCCTATATTAGGGAGATTAATGATAAAAACCTTTAAGTTAAGCGACCGAGCTAATACGATGTTACTCTACCCATTATCGATAAGCCGATAAAACGCCGCCGGCGCAGAAGACCCCCCCCAAAAAATACTGAATAAGAGAAATATACACCAAATCTTATTTATAATACTACTGAGATAAATGTAAAAGAACAGGACGACGAAAATTTAATATTAAAACTTCGAATATAAGGCATTATTAAAACCTTCGGTAAACCTACCAAAGAAATTAATAAGATCTAAATTGACGGCCGTTTAACTCGAGAAGTTATATAATTCGTACCTAAAATCAACTTTAACATTTAGAACCCAAATATTACGATTTTCAGGTCGAAAATTATCCATAAGGTCAAAGGCAAAACCACGGGATAGCCGTACGAAAAAATCACATCAAATCGTTTAAAAATATGGTAATAAAAACAAAATTTAAATCCTTACGTAATCGTAAAGAATTTAAGAGATTAGCTAATATTTAATCATAGCTTAATTAATGAATTTGGTGGATAAAACTAAAGGTGAATTTATACGTAATTACCGAGATATAAAGTAAGTATATACGTAGTTAACAAATAATTCACAATAATTCGTCATACCAAACCTACTATAGGAATGAACTACCACCTACCCCTCAGAAACGATAATGAGATGTATTAAGCTACTATATAAACTTTTTAAAATCATTATTTATTAGTTTTTAAGTTATTAGTTATACTTCAAGTTACAATTATATATAAAGTCTCTAATATACTACCAATATTTATTAGTAACGTAGGAGAAAATACTTCGGCTTGATAGGTATAAAAATTAATGATACCGTTTCTGGTAGAACGGCTCGATTCAAAATATTACAATAGAAGGGGATTAAAAACTCCAAGTTCTAAAATTACAAAGCGGTTATAACGTTAATAAAAGATAACCAACTTAATTTTAACGGATCGTTAATCCCCATATTGAGTATTCATACTAGTCTTAGTTTCCTCCAAAAGGGTGAAAGCGCTAATATAACTATAAAAAATAAGATTAACGTGGCAAAATCCTAACAATATCTGAAATAACGTACCCATAACAAATATATCACTACCCTTATATTTACCGAAAAACATTTACAATTTATCTGTTACTTAGCAGGCATAAAATATAATACTTGAAGACTTCAACAAATTGAATAAAAGGCTTAAATAACGAATACGGAACTTAGAACGATAAATTAATACAATACTGATTAACCGATCGAAAGTAAGTTAATAATCTTTACGAATAGTTTCTCTACAAATAATACCAACTTATAACTACAAATCGGCCTTCTAACGACCCTCATCAATAAAACCAAGCGAAAGGATGAGTTTAGCATCATCGGTAAACTAATCTATAAAACCTCTATTAAATATAAAAGGATTACACGAAACGTGGTAACTTCAGAGGTTTACGGCATGATAGCTGGCTTTAATGAAACCATAAAACTAAAATGAACCTTCGAAGTTGTCAATGGGCAGCTAAAGATTTCTATTATTCCGGTATTAATTTATACTGACTCGAAAAACCTATTCGAATACCTTTTCAAGCTTGGAACCACCAGCGAAAAAACGCTCCATAATTAATGTAATGGTAATCCTTGAAGCCTTAAAAGGCAAAGAAATCAAGGAGTTCTAGTGGATCAACGGGAAATACAATCCTGCTCAAGTTATAACGAAGGAATCGCTAAATAAAGCCCTCGAAAGGGTTGTAAATAGAAATGGACTGACTATATATATAGAGGGTTATATTAATAAGCTACCTAACAAGTTTAAGTTACGCAATGATGGATAGGGATATGTTGGCAAACTAAAAGACTGCTAGAAAACTTACAATAACGACTTCTTTAATCAGCATGGATAAATAGGGAAGTTTGTATACACCTATAAAAGAATAAACTTTTCTGAAAACCGATGAAATCGGAACTTAGAGCCGAAGGGCAATTAAAAAAAAAGGGAGCAATTTGGGTATAGAATTCAACTGAAACTAACAGGGGTCTGGCCAGTTAAATAGGACGTAATTCAGTGTTTATCGGAAAACATTAGTCAACTACACTAATGTACGCGCACAAAAATCAAAATCTGCCAGTGTTGTAATAATAGTAATTGCAATATAGTAATTCAACTTTACTTACAGTAAAGTTGATTATACTAACTGCAAATTGAGTGTATTGTTTGTAGGCCTAGTTTATTGGCTGCAAATCAAGTACAGTATGCGCCCACTACACACTAGGGTATGTGCCAAGAAATTAGCTATATAAATTACTACGCAGACCAGCTAGCAGTCTTCAAAACTTAAAACAATACATCTACCACTTGACCACGCAATATTACTGTTACTTTGACCAATCGAATCGACAACATTGCAACGTCTAAAATTCTATCAATAGGAGAATCCTTTAATATTAATAGGATTATCGTTGAATTCATAGCAATCATTAAATTCTCTAACACGTGTAATTTTATTAAACCATTTTAAGAAAGAGCGGCTCTCCTCTCGAGCTTAACATAGGTACGATAACCAGCTTTATCCGTTTCAATTTTGCCAAAAGTGACTATTTTGAGTATTAACATAAGAATTTACCTTAATATTATTAGTTGAAAAATTTAAATAGTTTTTACAACTAATACATCATTTTGTCCCATCCATATATTCTCATAATAAATACCAATTACACGGTATTTACAACTTTTATGAATATTTTAAATAGGGAAAAAGTATAATAATAAGCTGTATAACCTTTTAGATATTTAATTACAACTATTTTGAATATTTTCAGCCAAATGAGAATTAAATTAAAATATTTCCATCTTTCATTTCCTAATATTCTTCCAAGCTTAACCTAGAATGACTTTCTCCAGTATTAAGCGACTCATTTGTTATTTCGAAAAATTCTACGATAATTTGAAAATTTACTTAAAGTAGAGAGGGAATATCGTCTTATATCATACAAATTGATGCATCATCAAATGATTCTACATTTAAAATTATTGAAGAGTGTCCGAAAATAAAATGAATATTTTGAATTAAATACTTCGTTGGGTAATCTTTTATTAACAATTAATAAGATATATAAAAATTGGTGAAGTTATATTGCACCAATAAATTCAGCAAGTTATCACGGGCTATAGAAAGTTTAAATATGTTCTATAATACCTTAACGTCACTGGTTGAAACTTTCTCAAACAGCGACTGTATTCGTTTGCGATCATTATGATATGGATACTAAAGTTAACTAATTTATACCTATAAGCGTACGACTTTCACGAAGATAATAAAAACCATACCTAAATACACTAAATCGACCATAATTACGGTGGGCCCAATTAATACGGTTAATAAAAAGCCCTAATCCGGACGTCTGACCACCAGAACACTTAAGGAAAAGAATATTTCTTTTTTTAAAGTCTTTGAATGAGTCATACAAATTCTTCCAAAAAACTAAAAGGTATTGGATTTACGAAAAACCCAAAATGATTAACACAAAATATTACTTCTGAACGTAAATTAAAACATGTAATATACCATACTTAATACCATTTCTAATTGAACTGGAAATGGATTAAACGCATTACAAACTTTGAAAGCGGGTAGAAACAAGATAAAAAAAGCTTAAGGTTATAAGCTGGCATGAAAATACTAGTATTAACTCATAATTAATGTAATGACTAACCAACCACGCCTTTTTATATTTTCTAATAAGAGAAATATGGATATTACTAGATATCACTATAGTTATCAAATGTAGGGAACCACGTTTACAGAGTGCATAATAACATGTTACGCTATATGAAGCACTCTTGAAAATTTTATGATAGCGTGCTACTCTCCAGGAGGGACGTTGGTAAAGTGTATAGTAAAGTGCCACGCTGCGGATACCACTTTTCCCATCTGTATCTATAATGTATTACTTTACTAATTGAAATACTATACTATTTCATTCTTACGTTAACATATAAAAACCTTACTGGTACTAATTGGTAACCTATTCGGTTGTTTATAAACTGCTTAAAAAGAAAAGATAAACCTTAGTTAAATACCTATATCGGGATTCTATATCTATCCTAATTGTTTCGTATTTTTAAACTACAATTTATAACCATATACGAAAATTTGAAAAGAATATAAATCCCTGAGTAACTTTGAAAAGAATAACTTTAATACGATATCATCAATTCGGTCAATGCCCTTTATTTACTGAAATTACTATTATACTATCCATCAACTAGATTGGCGCTATATAAATATCCAAACACTTTTTTGAAAGCGTTTTATTATGTATCTGTTATGTAACCTATTAAGTTTCGAACCTCTTTACTAGGATCTATCCGGCCAAAACAAAGTATTTAAATCGCTTACGCACATTTTAAAAGCGGCTAAAATAACTTTTAGGGCGTTCAAACAGTTACCCCAAGCTCCTAAAATAGTTTCCGAAACGCTTACCTAAAACACACACTAAGCACACAAAACACCTTTTAAAGCGCTTCAGAACATCTCAAAAACGCTCAAGACAGTTTTCGAAGCGCTTACCACACTGGATCATCATAAAACAGTAAATGGTGCTCTCACACCATCTCAAATCGTTTTCTTATACCATTTCAATTCCTATATAGAACCACATCCCTAATATCCAACAATTTCCCACCCATACTTTCCCCCTTTCTCGCTTTACCACATACCTCTTATTTAAATTAACGTTTATAACGTTTGAAATTACTAGTTAATTGGCTAATGCAACGCTTTTAAACGCCTAATACTTAACTTAAAACTTTGAAATAGTTTATATTCATATTTTATTTGAATTTTATTTATATTAGAAAACGCTTAACATTTGATTTGAAACGTTTATTACATTCTATTTGGTTGTTATATATATATTATAAGTTTTTAGATAGACCGCTTTATTCTTTACCCTCTTATTTGCTATTGTATTCAAAAAACCTTTTATTTACATCATTTCCCACATACTAATATCCTCTTTACTTTACTACCATAGCTTTTAGAGGCTTCGGTGTATTGAAAAAGCAATTAAAACAACTTTAAAAACTCTGCAACTTATTTCGAAAGAGTTAAAATCAGTTTTTAAAACTCCTACAATACACAGAATGACTTTTACAGCGTTTTGATATATTTCGTACTCCCGAAATCATAACTTCACTCAAAACGATATTAGAAAAGCTAACGATTATATAAACCTTATTTTTTCAATATGTAAGCTTTCGAAAAGGCGTTTTGATGATTATTTAACTAATCTTATAGGACAACAAAATGAAAGCGTTGGTAAAGGACTTTAAACTTTCAAGTACAAACATATATATTACCAACGAATTCTTTCCAATAAAAATTTAAAGTATGAGGGTTTGAATCATTCGATAATTTGCGAAAATACTTCAAAGATTAGACATTAAAAATTGAGTATACTGTATATACCTCAATTTTAAACGTATTACTTGAATAATTACAAAGCAAATGTAATAATATAACGAATGGTAAAAATATTTATATTATAAAAACTATGATTGCTAAGGCCTAACTCAATGACATGCTAGATTGAACTCATAAAAATGTATTAAATGTGGATTTTATAAAATGATACTGGTAAGAGGTGATTAAGAAACGACGTATTAAAATTTTACTGTAAAGGTCGTCCTATACTCGGCTTCAAGAGAAGGAAGAGCTGAAAAGAACTTTTGGCACTCGAGTTTAATAGGAGGAAACGCCGCAAAGATTATGCTCCATTCGTATTTAAGTGAGGGAAAGGCTGAAATAAACATCCGACGCTTGAGTTCAAAGGACGGAAGCGCCGTAAAAGTCACCCTCCGCTTGGATTCCACAAGACAAAGTTCCTTAAAGGTTATACTTCATTTGAATTTAGAAATAACACGCTTTAATATAAGTTTTAGATAAAAATGATAAATCGAATTACTTGACGGAGGAAGAATTTAGTACTCACAGAAACTTTTACTCCACTACGAAGGAAACAAATACCTTTAAGTCAAGACAAAAGCGCCCTCAAAGAGAGGGACAATTCTATTAAGATGTATATACAAAATAACCCTTTGTATAAATACCTGAACGCTTTTAATAAAAGGGATAACACTCCTAAGAAGTACATAGGAAAACGCCCGTCCTACCGTAGTAAAAGTTTCTTAGAAAAGAAGAACAACGTTTCCGAAAAAGATAAAAAAAAAAGGTGCTCCCGAAGGGTATAAAAAAATAGCTCTTTAAACCGCGACAAAAGCGCTTTGAAATGGGTGGAGAACGTTTTTAAAAGAAATATCGAAGGCTACAAAAGGCTATAGGAACTTTATACACTAATATTTATAACCCACAACTTTTACTACAACAATTTGATATATTAATTTCTCACCAATAATGACAATGAAATATTTTTTTATTTGGAAACATTGAAGATAAAAGTTTATAAATCGCGAAGACGAACCGCTAATAAGGATATTAAGGAAATAAAATCAAAAAAACTAAGTTTCGAATAGCGTATTAAAAACGTTCTTTACGAAGCAAAGCTTTTCAAATAACATATTAAAAACGTTTATTTCTACCATCACTTTCTCTATAGACATCATTGAATAGATTATATAATTTAACCCCATATATGAGAATTTCTTTTTACTCATTTTATATCCTACTTTTTTCACTGATAGATTCCCTTTTCAATAAGCTATTTACTGCTGTATTAGTATATTATCAATTTTTACATTTTTTGTTTCTTGTCGAAGTAAGATATTATCAATTTTGACATTTATCATTCGTTATTTACGTTACGATTTCACATAAATATGAATTTATTTTTATGAAAATATTGACATATAGGACGGATTAGGATGGCAAATATAAAGGTTGATAGCTACTTACTGCCGAAAAGGGAAGGGGAAGAAGGAGCTACGTCATAGTTGTCGTCATTCTTATTCTTACTACCCTTATCGTCGCCGTCGTTGTCGCCGTTAGCATCACTACTATCATTGACGCCACCGTCAACGTCGTCGCCATAGGAAGAGCTGGGCGCCTCTTACGCCTTGGGTTGCATACACTTATGTAGGAGGCGAGGGACGGATTCGCCCTTTTGACGAAGGCATGCGATAATATCGTTGAACTCACCCACGTAATATATACATAAGAACTCTCGCCAGGCAATAATAAAGTTCGTTGTCTCCGCCGGCCGCCTGTTAACGCCTAGCGAGATATCAGCCTTAGCTTTGTTTTGTGGATTAAAAGTGGTTATTAATGAAAAAATCACCAAACGATTTATTCAAGGAGTAAATATTAAATAAGAAAATTCTAAACGAAGTATAGGAAAAGAAGATGTTAAATAATAGAGCTTGAAATTAAATATTGAAGGAGTAATTGTTAATTGGAGTAGCCCTGAAATATACGTTGGAAAAGTGGATAACGAATTATCAAGTTCTGCATTACACGTTAGAAGATTAGGGAACTTACTGTGAAAACGGTTGGCTCGTAATAAGACCTTGTTAAACGGCTCTAACACCATTGGAACAAGCACACACTCGTTACCGCTCCGCTTGTAATGGTAATAATGAAACAAAGTACCCCCGTTTTAACGATATTTACCAGTAGACTTACCCACGACGACAAATGTAACATATAGCACGCAAATAGTATCTATCAAAGGGCCAGGGACGCGTACAAGAGTACGTCGCTGCAGAGATTTACGCATCAAAAAGGCCTTAAAACATACTCTTACGAACTGCGCCTGTAAGTGGCAAGCTCGCTCTACTATTTCCGTCTTGTCTAATGAATGTTAATATAGTACTATTGAAAAGGGATAATTATTACGTACCGCTCTATAACTCTGTAATACTAGGTTTACTACGGCAGGAGACCGTCACAGGTAAAGGATTTTTCACCTGTAACAAAAGGGTAAAGTTTATAACCTTAAAAAAACCCGCTTTTACCCCTAAGGGAAAGGGGGAATAAATAGGGGAGAAGGAGAGGAAGAAGAAAGGAAATAGCGGCTATAGCGATGGTGGCAAGAGCGGGGCGGAAAATAACAGCCGGGATTAAGGATATACTAGTGTTTCTGAGATTAGTGCTGGTGATAGCGACGCGGTGTACGGCGGCTGAGGTAATCTCGGCATGGCGCTATTAACGCGTCAAACGACACCTTTTCGACCGGTTCTCATAAGGTATTTATTTGAAACATTTAGTATATGAAATTAATCAAGTGATAAATCCATACTAAAATTTCTTATGACTAATTAAAAACGGGTATTCTAGGTGTGCGAACGCCGAATAGTTAATTAAGAGCTTACCTTAAATGTGAAAGCACGTCGTTAAAGGGGAAAAATAGAAGTTTTATCTGAACCAATAGTGATGCACCTTTTTATACTGATTCCAGAAACGTGATATCGATAATTACACATTTACAATTACATCTCTATAGGAATTACCAACTTTCCAAAACAATATACCAAAGCCTACACCACTATTATTACAATACGACTTTTCAAAACCTATACCAATATCACTACCAAATAATAAATCAAGACCTTAAAGGAATTTGCATTGCTATTACTAAACTATAGATAAGGAGCTTCCCGATAAAAAGAAGATTGCTAGAGTAAATATTAAAAGATAGTACCATAATTAGCAAGCATAAGGGACCACGTTTTCAGAGTGTATGATAACATGTTACGTTGCAGGAAGCACTTTTGCAAAGTGCATGATAGCGTGCTATGCTTCAGGAGGGACGTTGGCAAGGTACATTGTAGAGTGTGATTACAGTACAAATAGGGTCTTTGAGTAGGGGGGTAGAGAGGTGTATTTGCATTGTTGTTTCTAATTCGGCTAGTCCCTGCGGGTACCCCTCTACCCCCCAGACATCCCTTCTATGACTGCGGGTAGCCATTTCCCTAATATAAGTTATGCTTGGTATGTACATCAATTCTGCATGCTATCATATATTCCCTAATTAATGTATAGCTGAGTTTACGAAGCTATATAGAACAAAGTAGAGTGGATAAAAGTTAATGTTCGTATGAAATATTGATGTGGAGTGAAGTAGGGTAATGAAACAATAAAAACAATAGGAATAAGAAGAAAAGTGAACTTTTCACTCTACTTCACAATAATTCTCTAACTCTAACTTTAACTTCAACTTTAATTTTTACCCATTTACAACCTTAACCTTCACCCTTTCAATCTTTTCAACTTCAATTTAGATAAAAGTTAATATCGTTATTTCATCGAGGCGTGTTTTAGTTAACGGCGCCGTTATTCTATCGTAACGCATCTTGATCGATGGCGCGTTCGTTGCCATCGAGGTTGCTGACGTAAGGATCCCTTATTTCTTCCACATTTCACCCGCTTTTTTTCTCTTCTTCTTTCGTTTTCTTTCTTTTCCCTTTAAAAGTATGGCTTTAATAAGTTAACATAGACTTTTTTTTAATCTAGTAGTAGGATTAACAATTTAGAGCGATACGAATAAAGGGATCTCGTTAACTTCCCATAGCCTTGTCTTTCGCGGCTTAAAGGTAGGTACCCGAATGTTCCTTAAGTCTTTACTTTTATTTTTATTAACCAGAAATCTTTTTAGTTTAATATCGCGAGTATTTGGTACGACCTTCTATACTTAATCGCTAACTATAAACCTATTGACCTTAAGGTCGGGTTTGGATTTAATCTGTCAATTAAGCTATTTATTGGCTACTTGTTAAGGTAAACTATTACGCCGGTTAATAAACTTATCGTAAATTACCTTCTTATCAGTTTACGATTAGTGGAATATCGTTATTAATTAGCTTCGGTCCAGGTCTAACATTGCCTTTATAATTGCTCCTGAAGGCTATACTAACTAGCCTAGTATAATCTATAAAGGTGTGTAGAGTAAGGTTTTTACAAACTTTTTATTCATGGCCCTTACAATATTGGCGAAAACTTTAGGCCACTTTTCGAATTACCTGTACTCACGTTTGTAAACCCATTTTTCAGCCTATTTTTGACCAGATTTACCAATCCTTTAATTAGTCTTATTAATATAGCTAAGTATACAGGCGTATTTGTTATTTTAGCTCTGCTCTTAAAGAAGAATTTCATAATTTTTAGGTTTTTAAAGTACCTTAAGTAATCCAAATAATATTCCTTAGGGTAGCCGAAGATATCGGTAATAGGTTTTTATATTCGATATACCTTTTCACCTGTCTGTTTACCTATTATTCCGCAAAATAAGAATCGTGAGAAATAATCGACTATAAGGTAAAGATAAGTCTTGCCGCCGACTTTTCTTAGGTTGATTTTATTTATAAAACCCATACTTACAATATCTTACGGTTTTAAAACTATAATAGGTATAAGGCTTACATTAATTGGTTTGAAGGTGTTGGATAATACGTACGGCTTATAAGTTTTAAAGTATTCTTTAGTACTAATATATCGATCGGCTACTATAGTATTACTTTTAATTTGTAAAGGATCGAGGTTACCGAAAAATGCCTATAGAAGTCGTAGGCCTACTTTAATACTCGATGTACCTTACGTTTTCTTACGTATACTACGTATCTTCTACCAAGTTCTCGCCTTAATAACACTTTGTTTTAAATGAAAAATTATAGTAAGTTTAGTTTTACTTTATTTTTTTAATTGTGTTAATAAGTCCTCAATTATCACCTATTCGTTTATAAGGTATTTCATAATATCTCTGTACTAATCCGTTTTGTTAATGATGCGGTTGTCATCATCACTCCTCCGGGTCGTAACATTCGTCCAAGGTTTAACACTTCTATAAATAAGTTAATTCCTGTTTCCGGATCTTTTAACATCATTAGTCTTACGAATAAGTATTCCCCTATTGCCTACGGTAATTTTCTTGTATTTAACTTGAAAAGCTTTAAAGTTGGTTCCGATAACCTCGAAATTCTGTTCGTGATTTTAATAATCTTGTTTGTATTAGGGCGATATACGATTTTTACGTTTAATATTTCGAGGATATTTTTCTTTTACGCGATTTTTCTTATAGGTATTGTCGAACTCGTTAACGATAAAATCAGGTTTACGTGGTTAGTATACATTATTATTGGAAGAGGCGACTTAATTACCTATAGCTTCGTTTTTTTTCAGGTATTTCACTACAGCTAGTGTTTTTCTTTCACCAATAGTATACTTTGTCTCGATATCGTTTAGATTTTATGAAAAGAAAGTTCAATTTTTTATATAAGATATCAACTTATCGACAACTGCGGTACCTATCAGTAATCCCTTTAATTGGAAAGCGATACGACCTATTCCATTATTTGATGTATTTATTGGGAGGTGATATTAAAGCGAGCGATCTGGTATTATAGAGACGTTTTGTTAGATAGTCAAACGTATAATAACGAAAGCTTTAACATGTTTCCTTTTCTATTTAAACTTTTTAAGGACCTATAGTATTTGTTTTAAGACTTGATCTATCAAGATTATTCTCGATACCTTCTTTATACCGTATATTTTCAAAATTGTCGTTTATAATGCTTTTTTAGGTATATACCTCGTAACGTAAAGTGTAGGATAAAGGGATTCGTTTAATATTTTTGACGAAGTAGGGTGATTTATAGGTTTTGCCTATATTTCGAATCTTTTTCGATATTTTTCAAACGACCGAATTCGACCCCGTAACAATTCTAATCCTAAAGAGTAAATATAGCTTCCGAATAAAATAGTTTTGTAGAGGATAAGGCTAATTTTCCTTCATTCGAGGCGAGAAAAATATTAATAGTAAAGCAAGTTAAATATTACGTTTAATCCTTGTAATAAGGCGGTATGATCGTTAATATATACGTTAAAAGCCGTTTTCCAGGTATGGTTGTATCTTATTAATAATGGTAGTGTTGGTCCACTAATTATCTCGTTTTTTGGGTTTCTCCTTGTGGTATTCTCGTCGATTTTCGTATTATTTTTATTGCTTTCGTTATTTAGCGATAGCTATTTACCAAAGATAATATCGCTAAGTACATAATAGGTATGTTTACTTTCTAATATTCCTTAAGGTGTCCTAAATATTAAATTTCATATATTTGGCGTAATAAATGCCGTTTTGTACTTATAACCTAGAGTAATAGGAATTCCCTAATATTTGTTCGTTACATTACCTTGAAAAAAAAAAACATTATAAAAAATACAGTTTCCTCTATAATTGGATAAAATATTTGTACGAATACGATCTTATCTTGTAAGTATATTAGTTATTTTAGTCGGAACGGTTTGTTTTTTGGTTCGAATTCGATTAAATAATTAACGAGATCGGTTACTCGAACGTATTTCAATCTAAAGGCAAAAGTATCTCTCTAAGTGTATGTCAGCCTCTTAACTAATGCCAATCCTTTCCCTTTATTCTCGTAAAGCTGTGGGTATTTTTCGGTAACGAATTCGTCCGCCTCATTCATTCTGCCTATATCTTTAACGTCGATACCGGAAGCTTTAAACCATTTTTAATAACATTCTATAGTACGTCGTTTAATTTCCTTTTTCTGGGTCGACGTTTAATATTTGTGTTAAGTTTGTTGTTTTACGTTATTAGTATTCGTTTTGTCTCGCTATATGTTCAGCCAATTTTATTCAAGTCTTTTTCTTTTTCCCCGATTCTTTTTTCTACTATCGTTGATATTCGTATGCCGGGACGTTTAAAAATTCTTTTTTATCTTTTTTATCATTCAACGCCCGTAACGTTAGAATATTATCGTTTTGTCCGTTTAATTCCGAATTGATTTTCCTATTATAATTCAAGTTAATAGCCTAATAGGTGATGGTAGTGGCGTAAAATGATCAGAAAATTTTGTTTTTTTCCCAAACGCTAAATCTAAACACGCTCAATGGATAAACTTAATAAACAGTTAACGATATCGAGGTGTTTTTCAGTAAGTGATCCCTTTACCTCGTTAAACGCAATAACTTTTTTCGATCTTTTTCATTATTCATTTCGTCTTGTAATTACTGTTGACGTTCTCACTTCGTTATTACACGTTTTTATCTCGCCCTCGTGGTTTTTTTTCTCGTCCTTATGTGTTTTTGGTATAATTGAAAACTTTTACAAAACATACTTATTTATAAGTACCAGTATTTCCTGGGTTTTTCGGTTACCAAATAGCCTCTCCCAGGTGTAAGGCCTGCCTTAATTGAGGAGTTTTTCTTATTGTTATATATATTTTTCGAAATCGATCAGTTCGTTCAGTTTTCGCTAGCATTTTATATCGTCTTTATCCAAATCCTGATTCTCTTCCTTCTCACTATTGTTTTCGTCTTTTAAATTCGATCTCGTTGTTTTTTCCTTACCATTTGTAGTCGACTTATTTGTCGAATGTTGTTTTTCGTTTCAAATACAGTTTATATAAGCTAGTTAAATATTAAAAGGCAACGGTTTTACACGTCGTCTTATAGGTATAATAACTAAGTATTTACCTTCATTTATAAGTAGAAAGACATTTCCAGCATAATTATTAACATCTAAGTGGAGACCGAGTTAGTTACGTTCTAGTAATGAATTATATAATATATAATTGGTTGCAATAAATACGTAAATTTATAAGATAATATTACTAATGATGAGAGGAAATAAAAAGTAGGTTATTAGTATCTTAAAAATTTTGTAAATTATCGTAAAAGTCATTAGTGAGTCGTTTATATAAACGGTAATTCCCATACGAATTACCGTTTCTCGCGTAACGAGTTTAACTAAAAAACCATCGTTTACTAAATACCTATTAATGTGAATGTTACAGGTGTTACCTTAAATATATCCAAGTTGAGTTTTTATAGCATGTAATTTGGAGCGATTTTTTATAGTTATTATTACCGCCGAATACATAAATACTATACGTTTTCGTTTTTTCTTCGCGGTTTCCCTTTTTATCTTCGCTCGTCGAATAGTGTTGAGGCTATATATTTTCGCCATTTGTTTTCGTAATATAGGATTACGGTCTAATAAATATTCTAAAATAATTTTAAGGTGGATCTTTCATGGGGTATTTATTAGGTTTAATCGTTTTTAGGACGATTTCAAAATATTCGGATAGGCATAATATATTTTTTCCCCTGTAGTGTTTACTTCATATTTTTTTTATATAGCGGTACGAAACAAGGAAAATCTTTCGCGAAACCGTTTTTTATCAGTTTTAATTATCGACGGGAGGGTTGACGAATGTAAAGTTCGTGTATAAGGGGAGTTTGGTCTCATACGAATGTTGAATAAACTTCTTTCCTCGTCTTTAGTTTGAGCGTATAGGTTAATATACCTCGTAGTTCGAGTATTACGTCGTTTGGCGGTTATTCAAAGGGTAATGTCTTCGGCCTTTTTGCCTTTCCCTTTATTTTTACGAGTATAATAACGTTTTTCCGGCTTAATTCATTAGTTTTATACGTTACCTCCTTTTACGTTTAAGTTTTTCCAATATAAAGAATTAATATTAGAGGTAGGGTAAAAGTTCTGACATTTGGTTCGATTTGCTAATACTATAAATAATGGCTCGTATACCATTACGTTTATTTTACTTCCTATTCTTAAATTTTTAGGGATTAGTTAACTCGTTAATACTAAGTTTCGTATTTGACACGTTTTTGCCTATAGGTATCCGGGGTAAGAATCGTCATAGAACCTATAATATGTTTTAGGTACGTGTCCGTAGTTAAAATATATCTACGCATTGTTTTGTATTTACTATTTCCATTATTATTGTTATTATTAACTATTTCCCATTTAATTTTTTTATTTGGTATGAATTTCGCGAGTATGTTATCATCGTTTGTAAAATGGGTTAAAAGTAGGGTTGGTGTAAATTATAATCCCCGAATATTTTGCAAATTATAAGAAGCGTTTCTTCAGTTGTCCCAAGTCGTTTACCTTACTATTTATTTTGATATTAACCTTATAATCGTTTTGGCGAGTAATTTTTTCGTTAAATACCCCTGGGTGTCTTTTCATTTCTCGTCCTACGAAAAAAAAGGGTTGTCATTACGGCTAGGAATTATAATTATCGCGATTAATATCTCTCGTACAATATCATACGTAACCTTATCTTTATATCTTCCGTTTTAATTTATAAAGTCTTTAAAGATCAAAAGATTAGTAACTTTCATTTGTAGTGTCGTATCGTTATTTTATCCTTTATTTGTAAAATAGGCAAAAACCCTATTTTTTTAATTCCTTTTGTAATATATAAGGGCATTATACAGTAAGTTTATGTACCCTTTTTACGTATTTAACCAATGTTTTATAGGTACACCTTTTAAACTAGTTTACCTTAGCTGCTATTTCGTTACTGGTTATTATGGAATAAGTTTTAAAACGAGTTTTAAAGAGTGCTTTAAAATCCTCCCACTATTATCTCTCCTTTTCTGGTATATTACGGTACCATTTAGCCGCCTTTTCTCTTAACCCCGTTTTAAAATTACTTTTGCAGATCCTTTCGACGAAAGTATTCTTTTGAGATTACGTCTTCGCCCCAATTACCACGTCTTTAACGTAGTTATTTACTCTTTTATCGGATTATCCGGCGAATATTCATGTAAAACTTATCTTACGAGGTAAATATATGTAGTAACTAATTATGTGGTATTTATTGTATTTCGTTGGTATCTTTTTTCTTTCGAAATAATTTTTTTAATATGATATAGGCTTTTAGTAGTCGTGATTATTTGATAAGTTTTACGTATTTAGATAATCTGTCCTTTACCTGTTTTTCTAACCTCCCTAATTTCGCGTAGCCAGCTCAGGTTAACTGTAAGGTTTGTAGGGGTTTTGTTTTTTTTCGTCCTCGTACTCGTTCGTTTCCGTCTCGTACTCGTCTCGTGCTCGTCTCGTACTCGTCCCGTACTCGTCTCGTATTCGTCTTGTTCTCGCCTCGTATTCGTCTCGTGCTTATATTCTGACTGCGGATCAGGATAGGTGCTGGGTAAACGACTTCTGTGTAGGTCACCAGACGATTACAGTACAAACGGTGTCTTTGAGCGGGGGGGTAGAGAGGTGTATTTGCATTGTTGTTTCTAATTCGGCTAGTTCCTGCAGCTACCCCTCTACCGTCCAGACATCCCTCCTATGACTGCGGGTAGCCATTTCTCTAATATAAGTCATGCTTGTTATGCACATCAATCCTCCATACTACCAAGTTCCACGCTCCGAGTGAGAGCGTATAAGCTCTCACATAAGGCGTGCACTCGCCAGATGCCTCTTCCCCCTGCAGTATACATAACTTATTACCTAATTACTTGAAATACTATACTGTATTCTTCTTACATTTACTCAAAGAGACCTTACAAGAATAAAAAAATTAATCGTCGTTATAAAGATATAAACCCTAGCTTTATTCATTTATTTACAATTCGAAATCGTTACGTGAGACAATTTTTTCAAGGTATTATACCAAACATTAGGACAGCACAGTACTGAACAGGGGGCTATTCTTAATGCATCATATTGCGAAAATATATTAATACTATAACTAAACTTAATCATAAACATTTCGATAAATCCAGAATTGACTTTAACCCTTGAAAACCCCTCTTTTAACTAGAATTAACACCGGTGACAATAGTCGTTAGTATTGGTAGGCCTTGCCTATAATAGGCCTTTAGATATTGAAAAGTTGTCGATTCGATTGGTCGAAGTAACAGTAGTATTGAAATGGTCAATTGGTGGATGTATTGTTCTAAGTTTTACAGACCGCTAGCTAGTCTATACATTAATTTATATAGTCAATTGTTTGGTACATGCACTAGTCTAAATTATGCGTATACTGTAATGAATTTGCAGTTAATACAGCAAACCAATAAAAAAATACACTTAAATTACTATCAGTATAGTCAACTTTATTGTAGGTAAAGTTAACTTACTGAACTGCAATTACTACTATTTCAACACTAGCAGCTTTTTGTTTTATGCGCGTACACCAATATGGTTAACAAATCTTTTACGATTACTACATAATTACGCCTTCGTTAACTATCTAGACCCCTGTTGATTTCATTGCCAAATTAACCTTAATTACTTTCATTTACTCTATGGTTCTGAATTTCAGATTTGTTAAATTCCACAAATAAGTCTTCTACCACAGACTTGTATAGGCCTCCAACTTGACTATATCAATTAAGCAAACTGACGGCTTTAATTTCCTAATAGTCATGCAGTTTGCCAGGGTCTCTCTGTTCGTTAATACATGATTTGATCTTACTAACTAGCTTGTTAACGTAACCTTCAATTCGTATTGTCAATATATTACTATTCATAAAGCTTTAAAAAAATTATTTAATTAATTCATAGCTATAGCATTAGAGGAATCATCTTTACTATAAATTCATCGAAATTATTCAATCTTTTTTTATTTGTAATTGTCAAAAAGTAATATTATATCGATTAACAGGATTTTTTGGCTGGTGATTTCGATTTTTAAAGAGATTTTAAACAGGCTCCTCGATTTAGGATAGATTACCACTGGGATAGAAGAAATCTTTAAGTTCTTGATAACTATATTAAATATTTCCCATAATGTTATACCTATATCTAAGTTGTTCATTATACCGCAAACTTTTAAAACTAATACGTTTCGTGTAATCCTTTTACATTTAACAAAAGTTTAATAAATCAGGCTTTCAATGATAATAAACAGGTGCTCTTTTTTGTCATTAAAAACCAAAATCATTAAAAAGTCGATTTATAAAGACAAGTATATATTATTCGTAAAGGAACCGTCACTAAAATTTCTTAACTTAGCCTTTGATAGGTCGATCGAAACTATATTGATCCTTTGGTCTTAATTCCTTATTTACCACTTAAACTTAGTATTTCATCAGTTGAAGTCTTCATCCGTTACGTCCTATATTTTTACCGCAATCAATAAGTTATAAAAGGCCTTCAGTCGGTATTAGGTGGCGATATAACTTTCACTGGCTTGTTATTTCAAATATCATTAAACCTCAGCCACTTTGATCTTATTAATTATAGCTAAGTTGACGCTCTATATCTTTTATCTAAAAGTAAAGCAAGAATCAACACTAATCATACGAATTAACTATTTGTTAAAGTTTAGTTAATTACCATTCACTTAAGTTACGACCAGTTTACAATTAAACAATTTTAAATCATTAATCGCTTACAATTCTAATGTTATAAAGCCAGTAATTCCCATAAAAAGGGTATCGTCAGTTTGTAGAACTATTAGGCCGATGTTTTCCTTTTATGTTACCAGAAAATACAGGTTGTAGGATAAAGATTTTATATTGAACCTTAAGTTAAAACGCGATAGATAGGTTAGGAATTCAAAAACTTCTATTTGAACCAAACCGAACAATAATTTCATTCATCGTATTACCTTTTTCAAAGTGTAGTAATTCCAGTAAACCGATTTGTTGTAAATCGGTTCTTAATTACATGTATACTAATAGTATTTCACGGTTATTAAGGGTGAATTTCTCTTTAATTTTAGCTAACGAACCTCTTTCCAAAACAATTACTAAATGTTTACTAATGTCTTAAATCGTTAGAGATTACGTAAAAATCTAATTTTTACCATTTGTATTATATTTTTAGACGATTAAACGTAACTTTTAGTACGGCTGCCCTGTGGTTTTTCCCTTGACCTCTTATATAATCCTCGACTTGAAAATAGTGATATTCGGGACTTAAGGATTAAAGTCATCTATGGACCCGAAATACATAACTTATGAAATCAGGAGTCGGTTGATCTCAACTATATCGCTTTCCTTAAAAGATATACTGAAGGTCTTAATGATACCTTATACCTGAAGTTTCACAGCCAAATCTTAATTATCTATTTTTTCCCTACTAATTAAAATAATATTAGATATCCAGCCCGATGTATATTCCTTATTCTCAATGTTTCTATTCTTCAATCCTTCTCTGCGCCGGAGGCGTTCTATTTTCTTATCGATTACGAAAAGAGAAGGGTTATATCAAGCTATTTGTTTAACTTAAGGGTCTTTATCGCTATTATTACTCGTATTAATATAAGGCTTAACCTAGGTTATACGAAACGTCGCAGTACCGTTAGCAATTTTCATAACTACTCCAAAATCAGAGATACTTAAAATATTCAATAGGCTATCCTATTTACGTAGCTCCTGACATATTCATACTTCACTCTATAACGATAAAACAAATACGTCGATGGTCGAAAATTCATTTCTGATATTGAAAAAATTATTAACTCAATGCTGTGCGGATTTCTACTACAATGCGTTTGATGCTATATTGTAAGCTACAGTCATCTTCTAGGTACTTACTAATAATATATATTCATTTGTCAAGCATATGTATACTCTAAATACCAACAACATCAATACAGGCATCAAGGTCCACATTATCATTGAAACCTTTCACCGCCATTTAAAGACATGTTTACTAATACGTAAAGTTTCCAATTTCCAATTTAAGTATTTTATAAGTTTTTCAAAGTAACGCGTATATCTTTTCGACCTTTATTATACTTCAAAAGGCCTTAATAAACACATGTTTACATTGGATTTCAATCATTTTAATGTCCGTCTGAAACTCTTTCGCCACGAAGTTAATACTAATATCGTAAACGACAACTTCAAGTAGGCTTAAATACGTTGTAATCCACAATAATTTAACGTTTACAACGCATCTTTTACCGATACAGATTTCAGAAACTTGACTCCATAAATATAAATTTCGAAATCGATATCGTGAGGAATAAGCTTTTTATCTAAATGAAATATATTAATCAAAATCTCATAATTAGAGTTATTATCATTTTGAATATGAATTGAAATCATGGGGGAGCTTATGTATACATTTGGAAATAGTGGAAAAGCTTTTGAATAACCTTTATAACAGAGTATTCCACATTTTCTTACACTGTAGACTTAAGGACTTTATATGATTTGTCGATGGCTACGGAATTGAACTGTCGATGTAATGAATGTATTTCTTACTCCGTCAGGTTTAACATAATTAACTTTAAGCTTTAAGGATGAAACCATAAATATCCTCACTTAAAAACGAGTAGAAACTTCCAGACATTATTAACCAGCGTATTAATGTTAACGTCAACGTTAGTGTTGAAGTCTCTCATGTTTTCCTAGAAAAGAAGAAAAGGAGTAAAAAACTTGAAGATGTGAAATTTAATCGATATAATAACAATTTAAATAACTGTTACCTCCAATAACAATAATTATTTGCTTGAGCCGAAGCTAACTTTAACATTATCAACATCTTAAAGATCAATCTCCGTAATAGTAATACTTTCCTTATATAATAACACGTACTGCGAATAACCTTTCCTTATGTACCTTACTGCTCTTATATCAAGCATAATCCCTTAAAATGTATTATTTATATGACGGTCGTAAAGATTAAAGGAATATAATAGGTTAGGAGCTTGGTCAAAACAAAGGTAAGGGTTTTCATTAATTAAAAGGTACAGAAAAACTTAGTAAACTAATTACTGAACCGCGTAAGGAACAGCGTCTTCATACCACGTAATTCTTTTTAGAAATATAGTTGTCGTCAATAGACTCTTTACCCTTGTAATCTATGATTTAATCCAAATAATGCAACCTGAAGGAATTAGTATATTAAATTTAATATATTATCTGTTGTTTCCTACACTTGGCCAAAAGGTGGAGAGTTAACTAACAACTGGATTTACCACAAATTCAATACCTTTTATCTCTATTACGACGATAGTTCTTACTATTAATAGATCCGTTTGAATCTTATACTCGTTAACTCTAGTATAATTATAAATTCTAATCCAAAAACTTTGAACCAAATCTTAAACACTAGGGCCGCCCGTATTTATAATCAACATAATATACTATGACGTAATTTTTGGATCCACATCGTGGATATTATTTAGTCAATAGTACATACTCAATGAGTTCGGTTTATGAGTTATTAAAGTCGTAAAAGAGAAACCTAATTAACTGAAAAAGCCCTTATAGATGGTATATAAACGTTGAAAAACGTATTAAAACTCGCTTACACCCATAATTGTTACCTATACTGACTCAAAAAACGTAAATTCACCAATATACGCCTATCTCATTACTTATTAATACAACATTAACTTATCAAATATCTAATCAAAACCATCTATTTGTATATCCTCCTCTTTAGTCTTTAGAATTATTGTCGTTCATCTCATCATGAACTAATTCGTATAATATTATGCAAGGTGGACGTCGTACTGGAAACAACACTTCATACCGTTATAAATCTCGAAAAAAGTTTATACTATCGTCAAAATGGTTATGTAGTAATCATTAGCGTAACTTATAAGTATTCCAGAAAACAGTAAGTGAAAACCAAAAGGAAAAACCTCCATTCACTTACAAATATACAAAAAAATGCATCATCTTCTTGTTGAGAAAATTATAAAACTTCCCGTTATACTTCTCTACATTATTCCAAATATTCTCGAAATCCGTGAAAATCTTGAAATTAATATTGATCATCTTGAAAAGTCTAAGGGGAAGGTTGCAATAATTATTCCAATTATAAATAGTATTTCCTAATATTTCCGAATCACCTAACCCGAAGGATAAAACCCTATAATAAAACTTGTGGTGGACTCAAGTATACAGTTGTATCTATCGTAAAAAGCTTTTCCTTAAAGGACTTTCCGATCTTACGGAACTTGGCGATTCTAAGAAAAAGGATAAGTGGCAAATAGAACTTAACTATAGGAAATATTTTAAGGGGTTTAACGGTCTTTCTTAATTAACCGGTAGATAGCACCAATGTTAATACCTTTTACATCGTTAATAACCTCTAATTTACGCGCTCTAATTCCGCTAAAGGCGTACTCTGCGCTATTATATAAAGGTACCAAGCTACGAAAAAATGACACATTTCTCGTCATGAACACGTAAGAAGATTTGGTTTAATTAAAGATTAAAGAAAAATATCCTAAAACTTGTATGAAAATGGTAAGGTTTTTCAATGCCCTTACCATTAACCTATAGATCGTAAGAGCATTCCTCAAGTTATGCTAACTCAAGAAGGATTTCTACCAACTTGGTTAAGTTTTAATCTGGCATATAGATTGCTCGGCGAATGAACTATGTCATTGACTTGTTTTTCACTCCTTTTTAAATTTCCTTTCACATAAAAAAAGTCCAATCGTTGAAAATCATACAGATAGTTTGAAAAGGATTTTCGTTACTATTAATCTTACTACAATTTCTGTTGAATATATAATAAACAACGAAGTTAACCAGGAGCCTTTCGGTTAAGTTTTAGTCAACATTTTTACCACAAAGGTCTCCATCGGAATTCTTTAAGAAAAAGGTGTCCGAATGTTTCAATTACCTTCATTCTATTTTAACTAGATGACATCTTAAGGTTTTCAATAACATAAAACTTGGTGGTTAAGGGAGTCAACGAGTCGAGGGCGTGGGGACTTGGTCTTTCAACGTAAAGTTGCGCGACGTAGCTTTTTAAGCGTAACTTAGAGGTTTGGCTTGGTATAACAATATTGACGATTAAAATGACTTAGGGAAAGGGAAAAGAGTAAAGTAGGGGAGAAACTTGGTATTAAGGGCAAAAGTTGGGTATAGAGTGTAAAGTTGAATTATTTTTGTTATTATTCGTTATTTGGTGTAAAGTTTAGTTGTTTTTACAGTAGTAGCACCTGTAGCAGTACTAATTTGGTCGTTTGTCAACTTGACAAACTTTAAGAATTTTAACGGTTAATCTTAACGCTTTTTTTTAAAAAGAATCTGCTAATTTTTTTTGTTTTTAATAGACAAAATCCCGAAGTTTTCCTTACTTATTTCCGTAGAGCCTAACATGGTAATAAAGGCTCTTTGAAAAAGTCTTTCCTTTACCTTGCAATTACATAAAGCGTAACCAGAAAGTAGCTTCTTCTTTTACTTAGCTTATCTATACTTAAGCTAATAAGTACAGTCATTAGTGTTGGTAGGTCTTGCCTATAATAGGCCTCTGGACTTTATAACGTTGTAGATTCGATTGATCGAAGTAGCAGTAGTATTGAAATAGTCAAGTGATAGATGTATTGTTCGAGGTTTTGAAAACCGCTCGCCAGTCTGCACACTAATTTTTATAGTCAATTGCTGGGTCCGTGCCCTTTTCTGAAGTGGGCGCATACTGTAAGTAAAGTTGACTTACTATACTGTAATACTACTATTACAACAGTTGGGACTATTGTCTTCCACATTTTATAATCCCTTACCACATTCCTTCTTTGCCTTAAAGACATGAAAAATCTCAGCGTCAACGTTGATATCCAAATTGACAAACTGGTCAAAAGCGGGCAAAGGTTTCTACTCAGTTTAAACCGTGGATACCTTTAGTTCCACCTTCAAGAGCCAAAAGCAGTGGTATTAAACCTGACAGAGTGAGAATTTAGTTATTTATATCGACGATCTACCTATCTGACAACTAATAAGCTGTACAAAGTCCTTATTTAAATAAGCTAAAAAAATATGAGCTTACCAAAGTATAAACTAGTGAAAAGGTTTTGTAATCACTATGAAATATACTCTCAAATCCCTCTAAAGTACAATTGAATGTTAAAAATAATCCAAAACGTAATTTTCAAGATTTTTCGCCGTATTTTATTACAACAATAATATTATACTTTACTTTATTAATTATATGATATTATTTGAAGCTATTCAAGTCCTCGAAACTAATAAGAAGGAAATATGGAAATTATTACGTACCCAGGGGATTAACACGTATTTGTAACCCTAAATGAACAAATTTACAATGCCTGTACGAATTTCATGAATATAAATTTTTAAGTGAATGTTAAATCGATAAGAATGTAGAGTAAATAGGTCACCATTAAGGCCTACTTAAGTATCAATAAGGTCGAAAAGTCTTATGTACTTTTATGAAAGGATTATAATACTTTATTTTAGATGTAATGGTTTAACTAAGTAAGCTCAAGCCAGTTAGCGTGGCTTCTATCAGCTGATGTGAGTCAGCCCTCCCAACCATTGCACCATGTCACAAGTACTAATAATTCAGACGTCTTGGATTACGCTAACCACACTATAAGGGCTGGACATGACACAACATTGTGCACCTCAACATGCATATGACTCATGACTCAGACTGACGGCTTACAGCCTAAGTCCATAACATTAGAAACAGAAGTTTCATAAATGTAGAGATACGGTTGCAGATGGTAGTACAAAGCTTTAATGATACTGTTGGCTCTAACAGTTTCATACGAATGTTATTGGTATTTGGAGCGTATCTACGTATAAAAACCATTTTACTAATATCGTCAAACACCAAAAATCAGGATATAATATACGGTCAATCCATAAAAAATAGATGAAAGAATCGGCACGTCGTCAAATCAACAATACCCTTAATACTAGAAACAGATTATCGATAATAGATGTGCTATTTTTGACCTTTTCAAAAAAGATCTTCATGTAAAAAAATGCAAACAAATGGGATAAATATTGAAAAATATTAAAAATTACGGGTCCAAATGTGATAATTTTAATGGTAAACGATTCTATCACCTTCGATATCAAGTAGGTTAAATGGTATATGTGTCGGTAAGGTCAAAAACCTATTTACGTAAAATAAGGTATTTAGAAAAGTAATCGTTAGATTAGTATAGTTATAGCAAAAGATAATAATTAAAGAACAAGTATTTAGAGGTATATGCTACGGGTGAGGGTTTATAAGCCCTCGCCTAAAGCGTACCCCTCCAGACCGCTCTACGCATTGCCGTTCGGTTTGGATTGGCTATACCAAACCGATCTATGCATTAACGCTCGGTTTGGTATAGCTATTTCAAACCGATCCATGTATAATACACTTTACTTTTTGTAAAAATACAGCCCGTAGCGTAACACTTTATCGTATTCTTTATAAGAGTATACCCTATAATATAATAAAATACCACTAAACCGATATATAATATCTATAAGGGTATATAGTAATATCTACATAGATAATCTTTTCCTTTTCCCTCATGTAACGTTTTGTAATAATGATGTAATTATGAATATTATTATATATCACTATAGATAATATATTTAGGTGGCATAGCATCACGCTGCAACGTGCACTCTTATAGCGTGTACGATAAACGTGATACGCTGCAGATTGTACTTTCAAAGTACATCATGCATGGAGCGGTCTGGAAGGGGCGTTCCAGAGTGGTACGCTTTGGGCAAGGGCTAATAATAACGACCAATTCACCAATGTCGTTAAACACGAAAAATCAGTACATAATATATGGTAAATCCATAAAAAATGGATGAAAGAATCGGCACGTCGCCAAATCAACAATGACTTTAATATTAGAAAAAGATAATCGATAATAGATGTGCTGCTTAAGCCCTTTGGAAAAAATATCTTAATGTAAAAAAGAAAGAATATAATCTTGAAAAATATTAAGAATTATGGGTCCAAATATAATGATTTCAATAGTAAACTATCCTATTACTCTCTATATCACGTAAGTCAAACGGTATATATATCGGTAAGGTCTAAAACCTATTTACGTAAAATAAGGTATTCTAAAGAGTAATCGTTAGATTAGTATAATTGTAGTAAAAGATGAGAGTCAAAGAAGAAGTATCCAGAGGTGTATGTCACGGGTAAAGGTTTATAAGCCCTCACCCAGAGCGTACCACTTCAGACCGCTCTACGCATTGCCGTTAGATCTGGAATAGGTATACCAGACCGATCCATGCATTGACGTTCGGTTTGGTATAGCTATTTCAGACCGATCCATATATAATGCACTTTACATCTTGTAAGAATACAACCTGTAGCGTAACAAATTATCGTATACTCTATAAAAGTATACCTTACAACATAATACAATACCACTAAACCTATATATACTATCTATAAAAGTATATAGTAATATCTACACAAGTAATCCTTTCTTTTTCCCTTATGTAACTTTTTGTAATAATAATGTAATTATGGATATTATTATATATCACTACAGATAGTATATTTAGGTGGCAGTGCATCACGCTGCAACGTGAACTCTTGTAGCATGGACGATAAACGTGATACGCTGCAGATTGCACTTTCCAAGTGCATCATGCATGGAGCGGTCTAGAAGGGTTGTTCCAGAGTGGTACGCTCTGGTCGAGGGCTTATAAGCCCTCACCTGTGGCGTGCACCTCTGGATGCTTCTTCTTGGATTATCATCTTTTATACTACAACTACTAATCTAATGATTACTCTTCTGAAGACCTTATTTTACGTGAATACTAAAGCTTGAGACCTTACCGACACTGATCAGTAGCCGACCCGGTCGACTACAAACATCCTAGGAAAGAAGAGACAAATACAAGTTGAATAACTATAGTGGGATGCTGTAGCGGTCCCAACTGTTTGTGCTACAACACTTAGTTTTTACAAGAATTAAATGCCGACGTGTATAAAGACTATAAAGACTGAGTGAATTTAAGAAGGACAACTTTAGTACGATATCATCAACCCTTGTTTGGCGCTCTATCTACTAAAAGTCTCGTTACGTCACCATCAACCCATGTTTAGCGCTCTGACGTACCCAGACATTTCTTGGAGGGCATCCTATCACGCAACAGGCCACGCAAGTCACCTTTTTTTTAGTGGTGTAAACAGCTAAAAGAAAACCACCAAGTTTCGGAACCTTTTATTAGAACCTATCCGAAAACAACGTCTGGAACGCCCCCATAATCACTTTTGCAATTATGGCCCCTACGAAAATAAAGAACTCCAAAAAGCGTATTGGAAACGCTCCTACCCATGCCGAGCACTTTGGATTACGTATTCGAAACGAGGGCCACCACCGCTTTATTCAGCAATGCTAATGGGGAGGTCATGTGACCTGAGTCGCTACAACTGAAATTAATAATTTTCGTAATAATAGTGTTATTGCCGTATTCATTGTAAAAAGTTTAAATTAACAAGTTTTCGTAATAAAAGTATTGTTACCGTATTAATTGTAAAAGTTCCAAATTAATAAGTTCGGCTGGAATAAGTACGGTTTGGCCGCGATAGTGGTTATAATTCGGTTGAGATTAGTAAGGTGCAGTCATAATAATAATTATAATTCGGCCCTGATTGGTATAGCCGAAATAGGGGCGATATAATTATTAATAACGTCTTTTATAGTTAATAATAATAATTCCGTAGGGGTAATTACGTAAGGTTAATTAGGTAGGGATAATTATATAATTACGTACTAGGTTTGTATGAAAAGATATATTGCCATCGGTTTAGGCAAACCTTCAATTTTTTTTCTTTTTTAAAAGCGCGTAGATTAAACCAATATAAGTCCCTATTTTAGTTTTACTTTTATTTTATTTAACCAAATTAAGCCGCTTTAATGTGTAGGTTACCTGAATAATACATATATACTTACTTTTCTTTCGAATAGATACCGCGTATTTCTTGGTCTGTAAAACACCGTTTAGCGCGCGCTTGCCGTGCCTCTGCAGTTACTGCCGCCGCCGCTTACTGCACCACCACTACCAGTAACAATAACCCGCCCTCCTCGAGCACCATATTATCAATTACGGCCTTTTTTCCCGTCGTCGCCACGTCGCCTAGCCACGTCACCGCCATGACGCTTAGCCTCGCTTCCGCCGCCTTATCTCCCTTTGCCACCGCCGCCACCGCTTCGCCTCTTTCCGCTACCATCGCTATGACCCCCTCCTTCCCCCCCTTTCCATTCCTCTTCCCTAACTCCTAAGGGAGAAAGCAGGAGGCTTTTAAAGCTATAAACATTACCCTTTCCCTACGAGTAAAGACCTTATTACCCGTAAAGCCCTTTTTACGCCGTAAGCATAACTTGGTGTAATTACATTAAGGTTCCTATTTCTCAAATCCGTTTATTTTTATACCTTCAATCTCTTTTTTATATATAAGGAATACAAAGCAAATCTATTCCGCCGCCTCTAATTCCGTATCGCTAGAGTACATCGCGAGATCATTTTAACGTATAAGGTGTTAAAACGACGTACACGGGTCCATAGCTCCGAGCCTTAATAGATACGCCTTAAGTATCATATATTGAGTTTACGGCTGCAGGTAAGTTTGTTAGCGATTATTATAAAAACGAGGGTTATTCGGCTCGTCATTACTTTTACTAACCGATTAACAACTCGTACGCCCCCGTTCCGGTAGTTTTAAGGTCGTCAACCGAAGCCGTATTACGCATCCGCCAACATTGAAGTAAGCTTTAACCGAAACTTAAAATTTTCCTTTGTTAAAAATATACCGTTTAAGGTGATTCGAAAAAACAATCGCAGTTGTAAATAACCAAAACAAGCTAATAATAATTAGTAATAGGCGCTGACCATCGGTTAAGGGAAACGGCAGCCGCCGTTACCTTCTGGAAATAGGGATTACTCATATACTATGTAGGCGAGTTCAACGACGTTATCGTACGTCGCTGTAAAAAGGATAATCTCCTCCTTACACCTTTACCTAAAGGCATAACCAACAAAAAGCAAAGTCACATTTTTACTGGTATTAATAATGTCGATAGCGGTAATAGCGATGACGTTAATACAAAGGGAAAGGGTAACGGGGAGGACGGTGGGAACGAGACGATATCGCCCTTTCCCATTATTAGTGGATAAATGCCCTCGGGCTAAGCCAGTGTGCTCGGCTATAATGTGATACGTTATATAGTGATATTACAGATTTTCATAAATCAATAGTTTACAAAATAATATATATAACTTAAAGTATACAAAATAAAAGAGGTAATTTTCCAAAATCGATACGATATCGTAAAATTAAATAAAAAGAGAAAAACAAATGAATAGTTTGTCAGGTCTATGTATGTAAAGAAAAAGTAGTAAAATGTTAGGAGCAATACGATATAGTAAGGTTAAATAAAAATAAAATTTGAGATCGAAGCAAATATTAAGTTTGAATAAAGGCAGAATCTCGGATCGGTACGAATATTAAAGTACGAGCCGATCTAAATTGGCGAAAAGTGGTGTAATAACTTATAAAAGTCATAAAACCTTTCAAATAACATTAATAAATAATGTATTTATCTATATAAGTATTTCCAATATATCATTTGGTATAACTTTGGTTATTGTATTCGTTAAGTTAAATTTATCGTCGATTTACTGTTTTTTTTTTTTTTTCGATTTTACGGTGTATATATAACTTGCGTAAATCTATAATATCGATTATCAAACGTTTATCGTTTTCAATCCTCAATTTAACCAAATACGTATAAAGCGAAAAGAATTTAGTGTACATGATGAGGGGGATAAGGCGTAAGTTAAGGTTAGAAATGATTATTCAGATCATTATCGCCATAATAATATCTAAATCGAAAAATCCAACTATATTATAAATTTTAACACTGGGACGCTTTTCGTACCTTTTTTACACTTGGTGAAGTTTTAATAAATAACGTTTTTATAAAAAGTAAAGCCGTTGCAAGCCGGTATTTCGTTATCAAAAACTAAAACGAAGTTTATTTGTAAATTATAATCGTTATTATTGGTAAAGGAGCCGTTAGTAAAAAATAATAATCTTGTAATTATTATAAAGGACGTTTATTAAACGCCTTATATATATTTTCCGTCGGATTGGTTTGGCATTACGCGGCGACATAGAGGTTAAATACAGTCTTTAGTTATACCATAAAAGCGACTTAAACGCTACGTACGCATTGGTATCTATATTCGTCGACCTAGTTTATGTTATATAAAACTATAAGGAAAACTTTTTGTAACTTCCCTTTTTACATAAGGCCTAAAACGCCGTTTCGAAAGGTAATAGTAACGTTATTAAAATCGATTATGTGATCTTTTATTAGATACGTTTTGGGCTTCGTTTTTAAGTCGGTCTTTAAAATTTTCCTCTTTTTAAAAACGTAAAACGAGGTATTATATAACGTTGAAGTGTCATCCGTTTGTATACCTATGAATGTAAAGCCTTTCGATCGAGCTATCGATATTGATAGGCATGAGTCGAAGGTATATTTGGTTATTTCGAATCGGTTTTTATAATGCCTTTAATAGGTATTATACCAGTAAATAACGGGTTCAAATAAGCCGTAAAGTAATTTTATAATTCGTAAAATCGTTTTAGGTAGGTAGTATTACCTAAGATCTTTTGGCATATCGGGGTAAATTCATCGTTTTAGCTGTTTTTAAAATTGGGTATATGCCTATATAATATTTCGAAGTTCTATATATAGGTTATATGATTCGTGAAAAAAGGCTACGAATATAAAACTCAAATAGTAACTAGCCTATTATAATAAAGGCGATTGGGTTATAATATTCTTTTTACCTTTATCGTTATATCCTTTAATAACCAGGTGGGTTTTTTCATAAGGTTTCCCAGTTTTATCTTTAACCTTGTAAACGAAAAGGGTTGAAAAAATCCTATAGGTATTATAAATAACCGGGTGGAAACTTGAAAACAAAATATGCTACAATCGATTGAATCTAAGATTTCCGTTTAGGTAAATTATACTAATAAGGTATTTAAGGTGATAATAATACTTTCGTAATGAAGGTTTAAGTTAAATTCGCGGTTTGCTATTTCCTTATACGTAATGAAGGAATTCGAAACAAAGTTTTTAGGATTTTTTTTTTTTGTTTTCGAGCTAAAAGAGCACCTTTAGAGGCAAGGCTTTAATAGGGTTAGTATAAATAGATGGTTTTTATTTAAAGTAAGAGAGTCGAAATCGTATTTTAAGGGTAAGATTAAAATTGGGTTCGGTATAAATTCACTGTTTTGAGTGATATTTTATAAGTTGATTCACATGCTTTACGGTTTCAGGTCGATTTTTCCACCTTTTTTTGTATTCGCATACCATTATTTAACTAACATATTATAGCCTTTAAACCCGTCAATCTTTCAAGGGCCAGTTCATTTATCCTTCGTTTTCCAAACCAAAACTTCAAATTGTAATGGTAAATTTAAAATGTCAGCTTTAAGTAGGCTTTTTCTTATGAACAACGCTTTAAACATAGCGTTCTTCGCCCGTAGGGAGCCTAATGTCGCCATGACTTTCGATACAATATTAGCTCTTTGTATTGTAAACGGTAATAAGGTAAAGTTTATGTAAATCCTTGGGTAAGTATTAAGGATAAAAAGCGTAGGGATAGGTTTATTTGGGTTAAAAGTATTATTAACTGCGTTGATCGCTATTCAAAGGATAATTCCTTATTTAAAGGATAAATTCCTTAAAATTAGTACCCTTTGGTTTTTTCAACGGTCCGTAATACCGCCCAAATATTCGAATGCCTTACAGAACTTTTACTAAAATCAATTTATACTCGTTACAGGTTATTCGAACTTTAGTCCGTCATTTAGTAAAGTTGAAAGCCTTATAAACGTCGTATATGATTCAATTTGAAATATCCAAATAAACGTTAAACTAACAATGAACTAAAGCGTTTTAATAATTGGTAACGAAAGCTCTTCGTGTAAATTTGGCGCCTTCTAACAACGTTTCCGCATCAATAGCGAAAAAGACCGGTTAGCTTTCTAAATATATAATATTAATAATTACTTTGTAATTAAAGTTTACATCGTTTTAAAGGCTAAATTTAAACCGTCATAAGGCTTATAAGTGTAACTAACACTTATGGCAGGATTTTTCGATAACTTCAAATACGTCTCTTCGCATATCCGTATATCCTGCAGTGTAAAACAGGCGTAAAAAACGTTTTGTAGCCGGGTGTCCTTTTCGGTATAAAGTCCCTAATTCCGGGTAAGTTAAGCAAATAACCTTAATTATACGTGTTTCAGAGAAAACTTACAAGTAGCCGAACTTAAGCTGAAACGGTACAGATATGCTATTTAAGGCGCAGATAGATTAATTAGTCGCATTCCGGATTTTCATTCCGAATTTGTTTATATTAGCTTATAAAAATAAAAATAGTGTTTTTAAGATTATTACATAAAATTTAATCGGTTCGAGACGCGTATTTATAACGACTTTTACAAACGACGACATTTTACCTTTACTAAACAAAACCTTGTGGTAGTTTTCTATATAGTTTAACAAAAACTTCGAAAACTTTGTTATAAACGCTTCTAATTGTCGTTTTACGGCTATTAAAATTTCAATTACGTTGATGTCAGGTATAATACCTTGAAACCTGTTTTCGTATCTATTAAAAAGCGTAAATAACTACGTTATATAAATGTTAAGCACTCCGTTTACGTAATCTAAGCTTATAATATATATAAAAGAGGCATTTTTTAGGCCAGAGAATATATGTTAAGCATTTTTATCGTCGTAACGTAATAGGTAGGTATTATTATACATAGGGTCATCTTTTTCAAATATGTCTTCGTAAAGGTAGGTGTCGAATCCATTATTTGTACTTTCGTATTTGGCTACTTAAATTACAAAATTAGGCTTTATTCGATCCTTTAATTTATATTCGGTCGAAAATTATAGATTGATCCGAATTTACTTGTAAATAAGGTAGTTTGTAAATTAGAAACCGACTTTACCATATACGATACGCTGCTTTTACAAACCTGTAAAGCTTTACATTTATTTTCGTAAGTACCGCTTTAGTTTCGGAAAGTTTTTTTCTATTTCTGAACGATTGCCTTTATCCTTCATTACCAGGGTTTTTTCTTTAATACTTATATTTCACGCGTTTGTTTTGCTTGGATAGACTTTAAATTTCGATTTGAAACATAGTAAATACTTTTAATAAGGTTCATTTTGGTAATTTAACCTTCGCCTATAGTTTTATCAATTATAAATGCTAATCTGAAGCTTACCTATCGGCGTATCAAGGTTTCAAGTGGTATTTTAAAGTTTATACAAAAGGCTTTTAAATCCTCATCCAACTCAAAAAGTATAAAATCGAAATCCGGGTTTTTGTAGCAAACGTTTGTTACTATTTAGATAAATAGTTTATCGCCTTTATATTCCGGTTAAAGGGCTGCCTAGAACTTTCGGAACTTAGCTAAAAAGGTGGTAAGGATTTTCTGTAGGTTTTTATCGGCGTTTTCCTATTGATTTTTCACGGATTTCCAAGTCGTACTAATTTAATTCTTATCGTAAAATTCGTAATTAATCTCCGTTTCAAAGTAAGATTTAGGACGGTTATGATACTTCATGAATATATTAATCTATATAAAGTGGGATATAAGCTATTCCTTAGTTTACCGGGGAATATATCGGGTAAAATAATATAAAACTACAATAGTTGGATATCCAATTTCTTATATATATTAAGTATAACGAGTATTTTATTACTAAGTACGTCGTACGGTTTACCGTCATATTCATTCTTTTTATCCTAAATATTGGTAAAGTTAGTTAGCTTTATAGGTTCGTTTTTAATAGTAGGGAAGCGGTGCGGTGCAAGGTTACGATAGGGATTGTAGTTGACGGGTATTGGACCGTAAGGTATGTATTAACGTTTTACGTCGCTTTTCGTTTCCTAAAACAGGTTTTTTTTGTATTTCAGCCGATTGTCGTTTCCTGGGTCGAATTGTCTTCTTTATTTCGGCCGATTCCTCTATAACCGAGCTAATTATTTTCAATATTCAGAAAGTGGTTTGGTATTTGATTTTGTTTCACAGTAAGTACTGGTATAAAAGTGTATTATACTTATATGGTAAATAAGGACTATGGTCGTTTTTTTTCTTTTTTACTCCTATTCTGGGATACAGGTATAAGATTAGGTCGTCTTATACCTCGTTCCCATCGTTTTTATAATGTTTTTTTTTTTACCTCGTAAGGTAACACCCCTTTACCAATTCCGTTAAATATAAATCTTTATCTTTTTAATCTAGTACGTCGTCAAGGTACATCATTTAGAATTGAGTTTTTATAAAACAGTCATTTTTAACCTTAAAAGAATCCATACCTCTGATTGTTAACCGAATTCATAAGGCTTTAATAATGGTAGGATTTACTATTTACCACATATTCAACGTTTAATTCGAAAATGATTCGTGGAAATTATTTAGAAAGTTAGATCGTTGGATTTTTCCCTCTTAATAATAGAACATAATGGCTAAAATGTAAATATTTACGATATAGGGTTTTAATTCTTTAATTAAAGAATCGATAGTATTGTTCTAAAAGCTTAGATTGATTTCGTATATTCTAGTTTTTTTTATTTTTATATATTCGACTCGGTGGTTGAAGTAAACGTTGGCTTCCTTTAATATTATTAGCATTAGGGCTATAGTTATAAGTTTTTTGGGGTGGTAAGGGATAATAGTTTCTGTATGTATTTGGTATATTAAAACGGCTTAGGTTTGTTATTTGCAGCCGAAATTAGATTTGGATACCTTTAAACGGCAAATATAAAGTAAATGAAATAATTAAAGTGGGGAAAATAAAACTTATTATCGTTTATTAGTACGAGTAAACTTCAAATAATACGTAAATAAAATGTAACTACAAATTAATAAGGTGTTTTAAATTAGTTTTTTGAATGTTGGGTAATGTCATATTTGTCAAATAGTTAAGAAAATTTAAACTTTATGAATACTAAACTTAAAATACACCTTAAAACATATAAGGCGGGCGTAGGTAAGGTAAGCAAAGAAAAAGGGACGTAATTGTATAATCCGGTATTTGAATTTTATCTAGTAATCGGTTGGAATTAATGTGTCGTAACCGAACTTGGTAAAAGGATCAGTTTAGTTACTTAGTTCGTAACCAATTGTTCTTAAACAATCGGTTTAGTTACTTAAATAATAACCAAACTTAAATTAAATGAGTGGTTTGGATTATGGAAATCAAATGGGTTTTAATAAAAGGTTCCGAAATTTAGTAATTCCGTGGCCTAATACGTAATAGGACGCTTTCTCAAAAGTGCCCGGGTAAAACAAAACATCAAATAAAGGTTAATAATAACGTAACGGTGCTTTTATTAAATAGAATACTAAATAAGAGTCAATAATATCGTATTAAAGTTTTCCTTTTTAAAGTAACTTAGTTTATATAGTTTCTGTATACGTCAAGGTGGTGTTTTTGTAAAAACGAAGTGTTAAAATATAAACAATTAAAACCGTTATAATATCTCGCCATAGGTATTTAACTTGTATTTAACTCTTTTTTGAGTTTGTTTGTAGTCGACCTAATCGGCTTTAAATTAGTATCGATAAAGTTTAAAACCTTTTGAAGTAAAATAAAGTAATGAAAAAAATAATGATTAGATGAGCATAATTGTAGTAAAAGATAATAGTTAAAGAAAAAACATTTAAAGGTGTACGCCATAGATGAGGGCTTATAAACTCTCTCACAAAGCGTACTCGTCCAAACCGCTCCACATATTTCCGTTCGGTCTGGTATAGCTATTCCAGACCGATCCATACATGATGCACTTTGCATCTTGCAAGAGTGCAGCCTGCAGCATGAAATGTTATCGTGCACTCTGCAGGAGTGCACCCTGCAATACAGTGCAATACCACTAGATCTATGTATACTATCTATGAGGGTATATAGTAATATCCAAAATATAGACATTAAAAATCTGATGAATAAATTTCAATCAAAACCCTTTAAACCGAGTGAATCAGCTAATATAACCCTTTTGAGTCGATTATTGACATGTCGATACAACGTTGGCAGCGTGAACGACCACCTAAAACAAAGACATACCTTATGAAGAAGAGTGGCGACGTAGATTATAAGCCTGGAAAGGTATAAATAACGATATATGTATTTTAAAAGGAAAGGCTTGATAGAGTTCTGACTCTTATTTTGCGAGTTAAAGGCATTATTTACACATTAGGTAAGCTTTTAAGAAAAATGATCGAATTAAAATCGATGATCTCTTCATACGAGAAATTGTTTCAACTTATACCGTTGGCGCACTTTAAGAAGCAAAACGTTACGATTTTGAAATTGAAAATAATTTACGAAGTTAAAGAAATAAATTCGGACCGGTTGTGTGAAAAATTTAGGCTAATCTCTTAAGGATACAGCAATAAAGGTAAAAGCTGTATCCTTACTTAATCGCCTACAATTCGAAAAATCAGCTAGCGTTTGATCTTCATCATTACCGCTAGTTTAATTATTGACATAAGCGATAATTTCACTATTCATGGCCGCCATCTTACGTAAACTTACACGTAGTCCACCACGGTTTTTTAACGTATTGTATTGTTAAAGCTGATAAAGTATTTAAGAGATAGGTTTTCTGTTGGTATAGTAATTCAATGCATTTGACCTTTGTACTAATTAGTTGAAGCACGTACTTAATAAGTTTTTATCTACCAAATGTATTTTAGACGTAGTTTAGGTAAAGAAGCATCGAAATTCGACCTGTATTCATTAATTCCGTATAGTCAAGATTTGGGTATAGTTGGTATGTAAAATAACAATATTCTTTTTTGCAATAACGTTGAGTTTGCGTCGGCTAAAAACCGTACGATCGAAAAAATAAGGGTTTTGGAAATTTAAACCGATTACAACGTTGGTTAAAAGCATATAACTAAAATTTGACCAATCGTTAATCTGTATTCACAGCATTGATTATATATTTCATATATATCTAAACTTATGCCAAAAATGGTAAGCTACTAGCTTGGCGAAAATCAGTAAATCCACCGAGGTAAAACCTTGACTATACTCAGAGTAAAGGGTTCGAGCGGCTTATATCGTTACTTTATGCTAACCGGAGGTATTTTACGATCTGTCAATTACGACAAAAACTCAATATCCATAAAATAAAGTCTCTAATTAATTAAACGAACGTATTTAGTAGCAAATGAAAAATTTGGACAAAGGTATCAATATGATATCTATAGACTTAACGACAGCAAAGTTAATGATTTTTTCAGATAGTTCTTTTACAAACAATACTAAACACACATTTTAAATCGAATTCCTTATAGTATTCGTCAACAAGAATAACTTCAATAGAAAATACACGATACCGGCACGCTCGTATACTTAACATTCGTTTAATATAAACGTATAATACGAAGAGCATTAACATCAGAGGTTTATAATATAATAATAGTATCGGTAGGGCTTTAGATGTTGCAACGTTGTCAATTCAATTGATTGAAGTAACAGTAGTATATCAATGGTAAAGTAGTTGATGTATTGTTCTAGGTTTAGCAGACTGTTAGCCAGTCTGAACAGCAATTTATTTGGCTAATCTTTTAGCTTGTATCTTAGTATAATATGGGCGCATATTGTACTTAACTTACAGTCAATACAGCAAACTTAAAAAACAATACACTTAACTTGCAATTAGTATAGTCAACTTTATTATAAGTTAAGTTGACTTCTTATATTATAATCAATAATATTTCAATACTAACGGCTTTTTGTTTTGTACGCGTACGCTAGTATGGTCGATCAATCGTTTCCGAGTATTTTTCAATTACCATCTCGTTCACTAACGAAACTCCCGCTAATTCCATAGGCAAATTAATTCCAATTATATCCATTTGGCGTACATTTCTGAGTTTCAACTTCGTTGATTCTCACAAGGGTTATTTTTCCACAAATTAATATAAATCTCCATCTTAAGTATACCAATCAAATAGGCTACCGACTTTAATTCCTTTAACAATCTTCCAGTTTGTTAAGATATTCCTATTTGCTGGTATGTGACTTAAAATTGCTTATTGTCCTATTAACAAAGCTCCTAATCCGTATGGTCAGGCTATTACTATCCATAAACCTTTCAAAGACCTTCTTTAATAAGGATTTTGTTATAAATTCGGCGGGATAGTTTTTACGATCAGTAAATCTGATTTTTCAATCACTTTACCTTCGTAAGCCTTATAGAGTAATCTAGTACAGATTAGAAGCGGTTTTTACTAGAAATTACGAGTTTGAAAGGTATTTGAATAGGTTATTCGAATCGATACAAATTATTACCAGGATAAGAGGAATCCTTAACTGCTTTATAACGATATTGGAAGTTTATTACATCTTAATACCTATATTAAAGCCGATAATTATGCTGTAAATTTTCAAAAGTAACACACTTCTTGTACTTTTCTTACACTTAACGAAGACATAATAAATCAAGTTTCCGACAATACTAAACAAATTATTTTATCTATCTTTATTAACTGAGATAATAATGAATCCGATTTACTCAAATAGTTTGTATTATTAGTAACAATACCGTACGTATAAATTATCAACTTAGCTTTCGGCAAATCAATACAAACTATATGAATATCCCGATTCAAATTTCTTATCCACCCCTACAACCTTTTATTTAATCCGTTAAAATATTGATCCATAGGGTCTTATACTTTTGCTGTAATCGATAGATTGTATGAGTCTTTCAGTTAGCATAAGGTGGAAATATAGTTGTCACTGGTACATTATTCTAAGTATTGTTAAGCTCTGATGACATTAGTCTTATCTATTGTAGCCAAGTAAACGACTTGCCTATTCTAACAAAAACTAAGGCAAGTATCGTTTTCACTACGACTACGTATTGACGATCCGTTAAAATTCAATTAATTTCCCTTCGCTAAAAATGGGACCAGCTTGTAATACCAAAAAATGAAGTCTTCAATCGCTTACTATTCTAATATTGCAAATTAACCACTTCCAATAAAAAAGGTATCATTAATTTATATAACTAACGAGACGAAATCTTCGTATTACCTGACTAGAAAACACGAATCGAGGTTAAAAACTTCATAATTAACCTTAATTTGAAGTATAACTAATAATTTAGGAACTAATAGACGCCTTCTTGAGCCAATCTGTGTAGTAGCTTGATAAATCGTATAACCGTCCCTGAAGCGTATTTGTTACGAAGTTTTTCCAATAATTTTAATAAGAAGATTCGTTGTCAATCAATTGTTAACTGCGTTTATACTTGCGCTTTACCATGCCCATTAATGATAAACTTCTTATTAATTTTAACAAGTAACCTTATTACAAATAAGACCACCAATCATTCACCATTTTTTTAAATTGTTGACGACTGCGAAAGGATCTAGTTTTTATCTTTATTATCATATCCTTAAGCGATTGAACGTGACTTTTTGTACGGCCTCACCATGACTTTACCCTTAATTTCGTGAATGATCCTCGACTTAAAAATCCTGATATTGAGTTTTTGAAAATAAAATCGCCTTATAACACGAATCTACAACTCCTCGTATAAAAAGTCCATCAATATCGACTTGATGACTTTCTTTAAAAAGTATGCCAAAGGTTTTGCTAAAGCCTTATCCCTCGGAGCTTAATGGTCAGGTTTTAATTGTTTTTCTTTTTTCTGCTTACCAAAGTAATATTGTAAATCTTACCCGGTATATATTCCTCATCAGTAAAGTTCATCTTTTTTTGTAGTCGGCTGTGCTAGCGACGTTTAATCGGTTTATCGATTATAAGGGAAGTGATATTGTATTTGTTAATTTGCTTACCTTCAAGATGTTTATGGTTATCGTTAATTGGTTTGATATAGGGTTTATCTTGAGTTATACAAAACGATACAAAACCTTTAGAAATTTCAATAACTACTTTAAGGTTGGCTATACTCAAAATATTAAATGTATCAATCTATTCTCTTAGCTTTTGTTATACGAGGATTTTACTTTATAACGGTAAAACAAATACATCGATCATCGTAAGGCCCTTTCTGGTATTAAGTGAGTTATTGACTTAACGCTGTACTGATTTCTTCTATAGTTCCTTTAGAGTCTTGATATACGTTATATTTCTCTTTAAGGCACTAATGAAAAATGAGAATTTATGTATAAAACAAATATATACGATACAAACCAATAATGTTGGTACTAAAATGTTAATGCCTAGAATATCATTCAATCCCTTTACCGCCATATAAAGGCGTGCCTCCGGGTCCATAATGCTTTTAATATTTAATGTAAGGATATAATACACTTTACGGAGTAATTAGTATGCCCTTTAGATCTTTTTCATACTTCAATAGGCTTTAATAGACACTTATTTGCATTAAATCCCCATTATACTGACATTCGTCCAAAACTCTGTTACTGAAAAATCAGTAACATTATCATGGATGAAGATATTGGTTGGATATAAATAAGTGTCAATTTACAATATCTTTACTATTTTCTATGTATTTCTAGCCTACTAGAACTTCAGGAATTTTACTTCGTAAAAAGAGGTTGCGAAATTGGAACTGTAAAGAATAAGCTTATCATTCAATTAGAATACATTAATAAAGATATCGAAGTTGAAATACTTATCTTGTTTTGATAAAAATTAAGATATTTCGAGTATTTGGGTATATTTTCGATGATGTTAGCAAAGCTTTTTTGTTGTTTTTCGGGTAAAATATTCCATATTTTTATGCTTTGTACATTTAAAGACTTCATATAACTTATCAACGGCTAGGTAATTCAAATTAAGGTGTAATTAACGTATGTATAACTTCGTTAGGTTCAACAATGTTACCTCTAGACTTTTTTTTTAAAATAAAAACTTTTCATTAGAGGTGAAATGGAATCTTAAATTGCTTTTGACCAGTTTGTCAACGTTAACGTCGATATTAACGCTGAAGAATTTTATGTTTTTTAAGCAAAGAAGGAATAGAATAGTGGATTTGAAGATGTAGAAGGTAATAGGCTTAATAACACTTTGAATAGTCGTTGTTTCCAGTAACGGTAATTATTCGCCCAGGCCGAAGTCAACTTTAACTTAACCAATATCTTAACAATTAATATCTGTAATGATAATGCTTTTCCTTTTCAATGACACGTATTGCGAATAACCTTTTAATAAGTATTTTATTACTCTTATATATGAAATAATACCTTTAAACATATAATCCACATAAAGATCGCGGAGTTTAAAGGTACATAATAGGTGAAAGGCTTGGTTAGGGTAAAGTTAGGGGATTTCATCACGTAAAAACTACATTAAGGCATGGTCGGCTAGTTCTTAGGTTGCGTTAGGAGTAATATCTTCATAATACGTAACTTTCTTAGCGATATAGCTATCGTTAACAATCTTTTTACCCTCGCAGGTTATAATATGGTCCAAGTGATTTTACCCGAAAACAGTGGAGTATTGGGTATAATACATTACCTATTATTTATAAAGTTTAGCCGGAAAGTAACGAGTTAACTAATAACCTGATTTGTTATGAATTCAATATCTTTTTCTATTATTACGTCGATAAATTTTATGGTTAGCAGGTACGTTTTAGGGTTGTTCTCATTGGCGTTAGTATTACTATGGCTTTCAATCCAAAGACTATATACCAGATTTTTAGCCTTGTGGATACTTGTATTTGCGATTAATATAATATAATATTACGTGGTCATCTTTCTCTATATCTTAAAAGTTATTAGTTTGTAGATATATACCAAACGAGTTTAGTATCCCTATTATTGCGGTCGTAAAAGAGGATCGTAGTTGGTTGAAGAAGCTTTTACAGTTAACATCTCGACATTATAAGTCGTATTCAAACTCATCTAAACCCGTAACTACTACTCTTACCTTTCCGCAAAAAGTAGTTTTACCAATATAAGTCTTTATTATGTCTTTGTAGTCCAACATCAACTTATTTAATATCTGATTAATAATATCTATTAAAGTTCCCTTCTTTTTTTTTTTTTTAGATATTATTGTTATCTAACTCATTATATCACAGTCCGTATAATATTGCATAAGGTAGGACGTCGTATTCGAAGTAGCTTTTCATATCATTATAAATCTTTCTAAAGGTTTTTAATCTCGTTGGGATGGCTAGATTATAATTCCTAGCGTAGCCTATAAGAATATCAGGAAATAATAAGTGAAAACTAAAGGAAAAAACCTTTATATTGGTTACGGAGGGGGTCCTCACTACTTTCTGCCTACATGTATGCTCATGCTGTGCCTGGGGCCGTCTCGTGCCTTCTCACGATACTACCTACTTATAAGTGCGCCTTCTTTTCTTATAAATAGTATTTTCTATGAGTACTTATTGTTAATATGTGTTGGTTACAGAGGAGGGTACTTGCTGCTTATATGCATGTCTCTCGTGCTTTCTCACGAGACTGCATACTCATGAGTACGTCTTCTCTTCTTATGAGTTATTCTTCTCATGAGTACATGAGTACTTATTGTTATCATTCTCTGGTAGATTCCTACCTTTAGTTTAGTTTTTAACCTCAAATACAGACCGGAATACCACTATAAATTCATACGTACATACAGTACAACGAATGGTAGCTGTAAGCTGAAATTCTGTGTGGCACCAGACCAATTAATAGCTGTAAAGTAATTAAAAATTCACCAGCGCGAACCTATAACCATATAGCTTTGCTACTAATTTCACCAACCTTTCCTACCTCTCTTTTCCTCTACTTCTTTCTAATCGTCAGCATTTATTTTATGAGTCCTTAATCTCGATATATAAACTAGCAAGAGTAGTAAGAGTTGGGTATTACAACAAATAAGCCCAAAACTCTTCGTCTCACGCGCCAGAAAACTCGTGTATAGGAACTTTGAAAAATACCGGTACCTGCTATGCTAAAGTTAACTATCTTTTTCCCTTTACCTCTACTAACAAAAGCCATGCTTTCGCTTACGCGTATATCTTTACCTATAATATCTTCGCCTACGAACTTACATTATTATACCCCTTTAACTTATTCTTTACCTTTCGTTACTATGGAATTAGGAAAAGCATATTCGGCAGCGGGTGCCGCAACTAGCAATACTAAGGCCATAGAACTCGTAATTAGCCTGCGCCTCGAGTTTGAGAAACGCGATTTTACGAGACGTACGGAATATGACGTTGTTATAAGGCACCTCGATAGCTTAATGGCTAAGAGTCGCTATTCTCATGACTGAAAACCCTTTTCTTGTCACTACTATCGCCAAGTTTCGCCTATTTTTATAACCTTTTTGGATACTTCTAAGGTTATCCATCATTGTCTTTATTATAAAGAGAAGGAAAGCAAATCCTCCCGCAACCGCCGCCGCCGCCGCGAGCCTTCTTTTCGCCGCCGCCGCAAGCCTTTTCGCAACCGCCGCGAATTCTCTCGCCACCGCGAGCCCTTTCAACGCCGTTGCAATCCTTTCCGAACCCCAAATACAATAGCTACCTAATACTCGGCTGGCGGCATTGGCCGCCTAAAGCGTAAAGAGATTAGATTATTTAATCCCGAGTATCCTGATCCTTAGGATATGATAATTATTTCAATAGATAAAGATATGGTCTTTACTGATGTGTGGAGCTTTTAACAACGTTTGGATACTTTTGAAAAGACCTTTCTAATATTATTAAGTTAAATCATGGAAATATTTTTTACTTTTCTATAGGGATTGACTATATATAGGTGAAATACCGAAGTTTCTTTTTACGAACATCGTAAAATGTTTGATTCTAATTTCGAATATATTATGGATATTTTCGTCAACCGTTTTGCCATTAACCCTAAACAATCTACTGCAAAGTTTGAAAGATTGGAATTTTCGTTGCGCGATTGATTAAATGATGAGTATAGGTTACATAAATATATATGAATAAAAATACGATATGTAAAAGCTATAGGTACACTAGATCGCTATAATAATAATTAGTATAACGTTGTGATCTACATTTAATTCATATAGAACTAAGTCATTGAATGATATTTATCGCCTTTATATCTTAAGTAAATTATATAGGAATACTTAATTAAAGTTGAAGAGTTGAAAACTATGTTGTTAAAAGTAGTAATACAGCGTTAACCAAATTATCAGCCTCCTTCAAAAGATATATGCGAAAGGTACGACTCGCGGTATTTTCGTAAAGATAAGTACTATCCTCGTAAAGATGAATAACAAAACCATACTAAAAAGTACGAAAAACTCACTTAATAGGAATATAATCATAAACGATATAACCACCGCCTTCGCGAGCATGCCAACCGAAACCGTAGTCGGGCTAAGCGAGAATATAATCTTAATAAGCGAAAATACGACGAAAACCGTCCTCGTCACAATTGAAATCGCGATCGTAAACACAAGGTTAATAATATACAGTCTGAAATAAGTGATACTAATTATTTAGATTAAGACTATTCCAATTACTTACGAGCGTATTTATAAGTAAGCTCGTACCACTCGGTCAAGAAGGTGGGTTATATAATGAAGTTTACGCTTACGCCTTTCAGCCGACGTATTTGCGTGTGTTGTAACGAGAATTGTACCTCGCGCAACGCTTTATTTAAGTATTTCAAGGCTTGTACCCGGAGAAGTGGGTTTTCTTTTAACGATATAAAGAGACGTATACAATAGTTGAACCGCATGTGACCTATGACTATAACCGGCTTAAATAATGTCATAAATAACACGGAAAACCTTAACATTATAATGGCTAAGCTTGTTAACAAAGAGGTCGAACTCGTCATAAGTAGCTATCGCTACCTATAAATTTCCGTACAAGTAAGTCTTACAGGTAAAAATCACACGATTAATTTCGATACAAATATTAGAAAAAACCGTGTATCTAAATTCTAACTAAATATAAATTTCCCTAATTATATTACGACACATATGCCTATAACCAAACACGAAATAATTCGCGGAGTAATAGGTATTTTTATTTAACTTACTACTCAATCGCGTTACACCTTTTTTTCCTCTAGTTATAAGTTTAATGGTACTCCTGTTATATTATGGGAAACAGCTAAAGATTGAATTATAGATCGAATGGATATTGGCGTTTCATTGATAAACCACTAAATAAAGCGTTGTGGTACGGATGTGTTAATATTGAGAAATGTGGTTTATTTTGAAAACGGCCACTTTGAGAATTTTTTTAGTGTGTAAAATGGCTATATAACCCATGGTTTACAAGGTCAATTTTAACCTTAAAGTCGTCATTAACCTAGACAAACGATACACGTCGCGGTTGAATATATTACCTTTTTTACGGGTGAATCCTTTATGTTTACCGCTCAATATCCAAGTGTTTTTAATGTTTTAATCGACGCCATTATTCCTTATGTAATATAAATTTAGAATCCTACCGCCGAGGTAATACGCCTTATTAAGCATACGCATTTAAAAACCATTACGGAATACAAAGTCAATACCTACTTTTAGGCGGACTAGACGAAAGCTATGCGAGCTCTCACATAAGCTTTTAACGTTGGTACTGTATATTTTATGGTATTACAACTTACCGAGATAATTGTTAATAACTATTGAGTTTTTTTTACTTTTGTTAGAGCTTTGGATAATTTTACACCTGTTTCGGCAATAAGTGCTAAATTTAAGTTGGATTTTCCAACTCGTCGTATGGTTGTCACGCTAACTAATACGCCTTTTCTTACAGTAGATTATGTTAAGCCTTAATTAACCACCACTTTTTTGGACGTAGTGGCGTATTTCATTTAAAAATTTGGGAGTTCTAAGGTTGTAATCCTCGAACCTCGTGACAAGCTACGTTATCGAAATTCCTTGTTGGACATAAAGACAACTGAAAATATGCTTGTGGTAGAAACCATACACAGCACTTATATTAACGCGACTAACCCAATACAATCTATTTAAGTGCAATGAATTTGAGAACTATATCTAACTGTTTGGAAAGATATTGGTCTAATTAAGATGCTTGTGAATTCAATGATAAAGGTTCCGCTAATTAACAGTTAATAACATGTTAAACTTAACCGTCATTCTGATCCTGTATCTAAACGAAACAAAAAGTTTTTCGATTAATGGTTAGACACTTTGTATAATTAGTAACGTATGGAACTCATTAACGATATTTCGCTATTTGTATTACCGGTGTTCATATTGTGGAAAACTATATAAAGAGTGGATAAAGGACGAGTGGTAGTAAATTGACTACCACTTAACAAATAGGTCGTTTTAGACCTTTATTAATTGCCCTTGTAAAAGGATGTTATGAAATCCATTTGCCGTAAAAAATAAATTACTATTATGGAAGTTACCAAGTTTTTCTTTTAACTTTTGGTATATTTAGATTTCTGCGATCAATTTACTTTCGGTATTTACTGCGGACCCGAACTAAATAAAGTTACTTTTATAGATTTTCGAAATTTACCATCCTACGCCTAACGTTTTATAAATCGAATATTAAAGTAATTTCGACCTTTTTATCTAGTATTTATCGATGATATCGTTATTTTTTTAATACGTTCGAAAGATACCTTACTTATTTGAAGGTAGTATTCAAGTTTTTTGTTAGCACAGACGTCTCTTTGTCACCGGATGAATCTTGGTTTTGTTTTCAATTAGTGGAACTTTTGGGATTTTATGTAGACACCTTCGGACTTTTAACTATTAAGAAGAAAACTTAAAGTTTTCGAAATCTTTTTTTTCCCGTAACTTAAATTTATTCGAAATGTACCTCGTGGTAATAAGGATTTTAAAGCTAATAATGCCTCATGACGCCTAATGGTCAAGTTTACTTTCAAAATTTAACAAAATATTCACTGGTATAAAAAAGATAATAAAAGTAATTTAAAGTCGGTAACAGAAAAAAGAGATTATATTATACTTAATCTACTTTTATTCATTCTACGACTAGATAACAACAGTGTTTTAAAGTTACATAAGCCTATTAATATAAATAGCTTAATTTATATCACCCAAATCCAATACGTTAATTTTTTCTTTAAATTAACGGAACTTTTAAACGCGGATTCGGTATTATTCTTTTTCACCTTGAAAATTCTATTCTTAACAACGGTAGCAATTTATTCCAGCAATTATTATCGAATTATTAATGTTTTTAAATCTTCGCCCAACTAGAGTTAAATTTAACTATAGTTCTTTAAAATATTAGGTTACGTGTTTCATATGAGTATGTAAACGCCTACGTATAACCTTGGTTATTAATTTTTTATTAACTACTGTTTTTATTGATGATAAAATTACTCGAGATCTTAGAAGTTGAACTTTATCAAATATAAAATTTAAGAATAAGGCAAATTGACGACTGGTTACCGGGTTAATTTACCTTAATTTATATTCTTTGAATGTAATTCACTTACCGGAACGTTTTCATTTGGTACTAGATTCCCTTAGTCTCTTGTCTTTTAACGAGGACCAACAACCTTATAAAGCTAATGTATCGGTATTAGATTAAATTTTTAATAACTTGCCGACGGTGGATCATTAGACAATGCATCTCGTTAAGGCGTAAATACCCAACGATACGCAACCTCGTTTTTAATCTGGTTATTATAAAAATGCTTTTTAGTATCGATTTTTGCAAGACCCTGCAGAAAATAAAAGGATAAGAATATACCTTGTAAGGCTTTTAAACTTGAATACCTATTTAGATTAGTTAATCGTTTATTATATAACCATCATACGAATGGTGCTAAAGACTTATAATTCCTATAATACTCTTATAAAAGCTTTTCGCTGACGTATACGATAAAAACACTATTTCGAATTTAAGAAAATAATAGTAACCTTAAACGGAGTATATTTTCGCTTAAAACGTAAGTTTGTAAAAGTATACGTTAAAAATTGCGTAATAATAACCAAAAACCACTTAGTCTCTTTAAATAAATTTAAATATTGAACAAATCAATATATATAATTTATATGGTTTTTATAATCGTATTACTAATAATACCTTTTAGAGTTATACCTTAGATATTTCCTAGCGGGAAATCTTTCGATATTGTAATGCATATTACATATAAAACCTTTAAGCGAATACTTTCAATTCCGGGTTATACGACGTATATAACAAAAGATTAGTTTGTAATTTTAATTCAAATTGTTTTATTATACGACTGTTTCTATTTACGATAAATTATTTGAAATAGAAATATTAAGCTCAGATTAGCTTCTCAACAAAGTTTGTAAAACGGATTTCTAACACGTTCAATAATAATAACAGCCTATTATCTGTAAACAGATAGGCAAGTAAAGAGAAAGAATTAGTTAGTTAAATTAACTTTACATTATTTCGTCATCAAACATCCTAAGTAATATTCAATTAATCTTATACCTGACTTATAATAAAACCTTAATAATATTTACTTACGTACCTTAAAGGCCAGTCCTTATAAGTGTTTATTTGGATTTAAGTTTACGGAATTAATAGATATTTTTACAATAATTTTACGTTGTTGATAAGCGGAAATTCCATTTATACGGGAGCACTTACAATGATACGTATAACAAACGATAGATATTGTTACTACTAAGGTCAAAAGAAGATACGATTAAAATTATCGTTAGTATAAATTTGTGATTGGCGACAATATGTATCTAAAGTTAAAAAAAAGCCTGTAACCCTTTTTTTAAATAGAGAAAATTATTACCACCGTATAAAAGGCTATATACGATTATAAAACAGTTTGATAATTTATCTTTTACATTAGACTTTTTACCAAATGTACCAGTTTACTCAACTATTATTAATACTTATTTAATAGCTTATTAAAACGTAATAAAGAAGTCATTTAATAAAATTACGTTACTGTTTCAATTAGTTAAATACTAGGATGACGAATTATATGTTAAAAATTAGAAAGTGAAACGTATATTAGCTCAACTAGCAAATCAACTCCGCTGTAAAGGGGATGAAGTTTAATATGTTTTCAACTAAAAAATATTTATGACTCGTAACAACGATTGAAAACCGGTATTAAAATTAAATTGCCCGGAACTAATTGAGGCTTTCAAAAGGAACAATGGGAATATTACTGTTGAATAATTGGAATAATGGGAATATTGATGGGAATAATGGACATTATTGTTTCTTTTTGCCCCCGGAATTTGTTGGTTACAGAGGGGGTTCTTGCTACTTACTACTTATATGCATGCTTATGCTATACCTGGAGCTGTTTCGTGCCTTCTCACGAGACTTCCTACTCATGACTGCGCCTTCTCTTCTCATAAGTTGTTCTTTTAATGAGTACTTATTGTTATTATGCTCTGATATATTCCTACCTTTAGCTTAGTCTTTACCCTCAAATAGATACCGGAATTACACCATAAGTTCGTATGTATACACAGCAAAACACTTTATACATTTTCAAATGTTTAAGAAAAGCATTATCTTTGTTTTAAAAATATTTTAGGAATTTCCTTCCTACCTGTCTATATTATTTCAAATCTTCACGAAGTTCATAAAAAGCTTGTAATACATATTAATCATTTTGATAAGTTGGGGTGGAAGGTAGCGATAGTCGACTTAGTCGTCGATGGTATTTCCTGTTAATTCAGGTTTTAAGCCTTCAAAGTCACGATGATAAGGGCATTTTCCAGTCACCTCACCCGAAATGTAAAGTTCTATAGTAAAACTTATAGAGGCATTGCGCGTGTAAGCGTACCTACCGTAGGAAGTTTCTCCTTAAGGAACTTAACGATTTTGAGGGAAATATTAAATAGTAAGGGGTACTTAGCCATAAGAAAGGTTTCAACGGATTTAATAATTTTACTCAATTACTTGGATAGCGTTGATATTGATTTCTCTTACCGCCTTAAATTCTGTTATTTTACTCGTCTTTCCGCCGTTTAAAGCGTATTCCGCGTTATTACGTGAAGGTTCTAGATTACCCAACAAATTAACAAGTTCCTTATTATTGATATGTAAATAATTGGTACCAGTAAAAAGGTTAAAAGCTTAACTCAATTGGATAGGTCCCCTAAAACGTAAATAAGAACGAGAATAATCGTGAAATCTCTTGCCTTTGCCACAAGAGTCTTAAGGATGAGGATTTTGAGGTTTTTTTTTTATATTAAGTTAATTTAACAAAGGTCTTTTCCAGTTATAATAGGGTTTTTCTGGAATGTATATCCCACGTCGAGTAACCTTTTTCTTTAACTTAACTTTAACAGTAGGCTAATTAATTTTACTCATATTAATTTTCCGATAATTCAAGACTTTACGCAGGTCTTAAATAACGCGGGCGCTACAGCTAAAGTTTGCATCGAGGTTTATGTTTAGGATGTACTAGCTAATGTAATTGGTTTGGTATTCCTTAATTAAAGACTTGTTAACATCTTTAATCCAAAGTTAGTTGTCGTAATAGTTTGCTAAAACAGTTCTAAATGCTTTAATTTCTTTTATGTATTCCTTATTAGGTTCTATTCTTATTATTTAGGCTTAGACGAGGAAACTTGGTAATTCGAGAGCGTAAAGACTTAATATTTTTGCGTGAAGTTGCGTAGGGAGTTGACGATTTGGCGTTAAATTGTGCGACATGGCTTTCTTAGCACGACTTAACGATTTCTCTCGGTACAACAATTTTAACGATTGAAATGGCGTAATGAGAAGGAAAAGAGTAAAACTAATAGAAAACTTGGTTTTAAGGTCAAAGTTTGGTGAAGAAAGTAAAAGCGAAAGTTGTTTGTTGTTATTTAGCGTGAGACTTAGTAGTTTTTTATAGTAATAACGCCTACAGTAGTAGTACCCGTAGTAATGCTGGCTTATTCGTTTGCAAACTTAACAATCTTTGAGAATTTTGATAGTCAATCTCAACATTTTTAATAAGGATTAAGTAAGTATTTTTTAATATTTCTGATTAGCGATATCATTGTTATCTCTAAGCTATCGTAAAAACCCACCTAATTTACGATTATCTTCTTCTTACTGCCGTAACAACCGACGCAGTTCGAAAAGGCTTTTCGAAAAAAAAAGAAAAAAAAAACTTCCTTCCCTTTGGTCTTTTACAAAGCATAACCGGAAAGTAGCTTCATCTTCTACTTCAATTATCTGTTCTTAATATAATAAGAACTGATCAGTATTGGTAGGGCTTTATACTTTGCAAAATTATCAATTCAATTGGTCGAAGTAACAGTAATATTATAATGGTCAAGTAGTGAATATATTGTTCTAGATTTGGCAGACCGCTAGCCGATCTACACAATAATTTGTATAGCCAATTTCTTGGACCTTACCTTAGCATGAAGTGGGCGCATACTGTACTTGACTTGAAATTCATACAGCAAACCCATAAAACAATACACTCAACTTACTAAACTGCAATTACTACTATTTCAACAAATAGGCTTTAATATCGGTATAGTAACTAACATCACGTTGAGAATTGTTACTAAATAACCAAAAGTAATGGTATTAAACCTAACAAAGTTAAAACTTAGTTAACTACATTGACAGTTCAATTACTCGGCAACTAATATTCTATATAGAGTCCTTAAAGTAACTAGATATATAAACGTAGATCTAATAGCATTTAATGCAATTGAACGGCTCTACCACCACAACCAAACACACTTACAACCCCCCTTCAAGTTTAATTTCACGTTAAAAAAGACAAAAACTTTTACCCCGACGTTTTCCTCAACATATTTTACCTCAAAAGTAAGCCTATACTTCACGTTGTTAACTCCATAACAACGTTTTATAACACCAACATCCTCAAAACCATCATAGAAAATAAATATGAAAGAGGTTACGTATTTATGAAGTAATATGTACTTAGAACCTCCAGATATACTATTCCACGAAGCTAATACCAACCTTAAGCGATAAAGCTTTAAACGAATGACAAATTAATAGGGATGAAGTATAAATAAGTTCTTATTAAAACTTACTAGAGTATTGATAAGTTCTAAAAGGCATATATACTCTTGCTAAAAACTTATGATATCCTTACGTTAAAAATTAGCAGTTTTACAAGTTTGGAGGAAAACCAGCAAATAATAATAAAAATCCTAAACAACATTATCGATCATGATGTTAATATACCAACTATACTGGTATTTGAAGCGCACTCAATAATGAAAACTAAATTACCACCATCGATAAACACCGAAAATAGAGCTATAGCATAGAGAAAACCCCTGAAAAAAATAAAGGAATGAATCATCACGTCGCTGGATTAACGACAACTTCAACAACATAAATAAACCATAACAATAAAAATACTATCCCTAATTATTGAAAGTAAAGTCCTTAGGTAAAAAAAGCCATGTAAATCGAAAAAAGGTATTAAATACAAATTATGGTCAACCCAAATGTAATGTTTGAAACCGCAAAGGATCCCATAACTTTCCGAATTATATAAGTTTTGCTGTACAAAGAGAAACCCAAATCCGATAAAAGTTCCCATGCCAAAAAATCAACTAATATAATCCTTTTGAATAGATTAATAACAAACTAATAAAACGATGAAAATATAGAAAAAACGTACGAAGAAGTATATACACTGAATATAAGGACAATAATAAAAACTATAAAACGGGAAAATAATGAAAAATGGCTTAAGTATCGTGAAGAGAAAAGTCTGATGGCGACCTAGCACTCATGTTACTAACTAAGGATATTATTGATATAATAGATAAACCTTTTAAGGAAAGTGATCGAGTTAAAATCTACGGTTTCTTTTAATATGAAGCCGTCCAACTTATGTCACAGGCATGATTTTAAAAGCAATATATAATGATTATGAAGTCGAGGATATTCCATAACTTTCAAGTAAAAACCAAGAACCGGCCGTACGAAAATTTCAAGCTAATCGTTTATAAATACTGTGCTAAAAAACCGAAATCCTTGATTAATTGCTTATGATTTGAAAGACTGAACAGCGTTTTATAATCGCAATTACTTACATATTAACTGCTAATGCAAGCAGTAAATTAACCCTTAATATCTGTAATATTACGCAAACGTACACGCTATTCACCACGAATCTTCAATGGGTTATATTACTAACGTCATCAAAGAAACTTTAGAAAAAGTTTTTTACTAGTATTGTAATGTAATAAATCAAACCATTATGCGAAAGAACCAACACAAGTGTTTATTACATTCAAATATACTAAACTTACTTTAGAAATAAGTTCATTGTAGAAGAGTTAAATTTCAATCAATACTTCTTAATCACACAAAGTAAAAACTTCGGCATTGTTAACATATAAACTAACGATATATATTTTCATCCAAAACTCTAGATTTGTGATAACTAAACAAGTGGTCGTCAAGCATTCAAGCCTTTTCAAAATAAGCCGATAATAACTTCAACTACAAACACACATCTGAATTTCGACGAATAGTTAATCTGGAACCATAATATTAACGATACCCGTAAAACGTAACTTAACTTAGGTCAAAAAAGGAAACTCATAAACCTGGCGAAAATAGATAAAACTAAATATGAAAAACCGAAACGATAGCTTAAACAAAAGGCTGAATTGACTAACATCGCCAATTTATACCAACTGAAAGCATTTTACAACCTATCAATTATAGTACAGATTGAAAATCTGCAAAAAAAGAGCTTTAATAGATTGAATGAACGTATTGAATAAAAAAAAGAAAATTCAAATAGATATATTAACCTAATACTGATAAACTTAATAATGGCAAAGTAAGTAATATTTAGAAACGGTTATTTTACGAATAATACCGACCTTAAATTGAAAATTAGATTGCTCATAATACTTGTGAACGAGGAAAAATCTCATAGGAAATTTATTATCACTAGCAACTTCATACATTAAAGATCCGTCAAATATGAAGACGTAACACAAAACATAATAATATTGGCAATATACAGCATAATATCAAGCTTTAACATCGTTATAGTAACCGGTGTCACGTTAAAGATTATCACCAAACAACCGGAACTACCTTCAATACCTATAATCATATATATCAATTCCTGGAGCCTCTACGAATAACTTTCTAAACTAGGCACAATCAATAATTTCTTTTGATAATAAACGTAATACCTTTAAGAAAGGCATACAAATCACGGAAAATTAATGAATTCAGATATTTTAATGATAAAACTAATCTTGTCAACGCTATAACTAAAACTATTCCTTATAACGCCCCAAAGAGGTATGTGAATAGAAATAGGATAATAGTACGAATCAAAGGCTTCGTAGAACGCCTAATACGTGATGTGGAATAATAGGGTTACCCTGTAAAACTGGAAGACTGCAACGGTATTGTACAAGAAAAGCGTACTCAAACCTACTAGCAAAAGTTATGCAATTGGTAGTGTACAAGTCTATAGCATGCCTAAGTCTATAATTAAAGACTTATATACGTGAGTTAAGGTAGTTAATGCCTGTGACTTTAGGGAAAAGGGTTGTGATTAAAGTAAATTTAAGTGGAAAACTAACTGAAATAGATAGGGGTCTAGGCGACGAAGTTAGGAGGAACTTGAGGAATTACCACAAATTAGTAGTTAGCAACACTAGCGTATGCATACAAAATAAAAAGTCGTCAGTATTGAAATAGTACTCAATTGAAATACAGTCAAGTCAAATATACAAACCATAAGTTAAATATATCATTTATTTGATCGACTGTATTAGCTGTAAACTTAGTAGAATAGGTGCTCTATTTAAACTAGGATACGGGCCAAACAATTAGCCATACAAATTAGTGTATAAACCAGCTAGCAGTCTGCCAAACTTGGACGTAACAAATTACTACTCTTAATGCAATATACTAGTTACTTCGACCACAAGTCGAATCGATTACATTGTAATGATAAGGGCCTACCAACAGATTGAGAGGATTTTCCAGGACGAAAAAATAAGGGAGGAAATTATGTCATAACCTAAATAATAGTTAAGTTAGGAAAAAGACTATTAGGATAGCCGAGCCACTTAAAGCCTAAAGTCTAACATTTTAAACAAGTTTATCGTAATCTTTTCTGTTACTGATACAGGGTTAGAGTTAACAAAGATTACGGTTACCAACCTAGTTTCAGTAGATATCATCGAATATTACTTAACATGAGTAAATACTAATGGATATTACTAAGTAGAAATGATCTAATACTAAAGATCCGGGTATATAAAGACATTATTATTACCTTTTAGATAAATTAAAAGAAATCTTTTGAGTCATTCATCTCAGTAGTTTCTATAAATATCTGGACTTTAATTACCCAATACAAAATTTTATATTGATTAGCCTTTCACCACTACTACTGATTTAATAACATAGACTCTTTTATATATTTCATGAAATCGTGTTTATTTACTAAAGTCATTAAATATATGCTGTATTTATGTCTTACTTTACGGGAACTTTTCACCGTGATTATTCAATATATGAAATCTAGTTATTACCAAAACAAAACGTTTAACGCTCAATGTTATCCCCATAACTAATGTACCAGAAAAATGTCAAATTGAATATAAAAAATTAAAAACTAAAACATAATCAAAATCAACTATTATACTATCACCATAGTCTCAAACGTCTGATTTAATATCTCATATAATGAAAAGGCTTCAACAGTAAAAATCATAAGTAGAAGCTATTGGCCAATTAAATTCCTAGTTGTTGGACAACAATAAAAATATTGTTATTTTCTGCAAACCGGGTATTTTCATACACACCCAATAATAATGTCATTTTAATATAAATATCTATTCCTATCCCTTTGATAATATGACTATAGATGCCATTAAATTCAATACATTATTTGTGACATATATTACGTGCTACAAACTAAACTTTAACCCTTCAACTTTCGTACTCTAACAAATGTTAATTAGTATCTTTACTACACTCCCAGTGATACACAAGAAAATATATATAGTAAAAATATCTCCTGTATCTATGTCGCTACTAATTCCGCAAAATACGTGACAAAACAATTGTGTTTGTTAAATTCCAATCACTTAGGCAAAAGTACCTTCCTCTTTTATATTCATAACATTCCATGGTTTGAAAATGAACTTTTCGATTTTCCTAACCTTAATTATTTAGAAAATATCATATTCTTCTCTTCTACTTTACTAGTCTGTGCTAAATATAGTGAAATAAAAATTAGTTTTAGTGGGTATCAATCGTAGTTACGGTTTCCGATTCAATTTTTTATTAAAGTAATAGAAGTATAGCGTTTAAATAATAAGTAAGGGATAAAAAATTCGAAGATTTGGAAACTGTTAGATGTTTTTCACTTATTTATATCAATAATAGTATTATACTTCACTCGTTATTTGATGAAACAGCCCGTGTATAATTCGTTGTCAATCACGAGAGTTTATATTATAAGTATTGTAAACCAAAATAATATGAATATAATTTGCTAACTTAATTAAAAAAAGTCAGTGCATTGCATTGCATGCAATGGACAAATGCAGTTACTTTTACTGTATGCACTTAATTATATAGTTCATTATACTATATTACATTGCTAATTCAATCAATCCTGTCAATAGTTACAACATAAATGTTGTTATAATTATTTAACGCTTTTCATAGTAACTATGAATAAAGATAGAGGCAATTATATTATAAGAAATTTTTCTCACAATATAAAATGAGACATACGATATAATTCTTGTCATTATATTTAATTATCTATATTTAATATTTTATTTATATTACGAAAGATAAACATATAAATATGATAAGATGTCAAAACAAAATGAGGTGAACGATAGAAATATTGACGTCAAGTATTCCTGGATTTTGAAGATAATTAAGTTTTAAAGCGATCAAGTATATATTTTCCTGAATTTGAAACAGCCGCAAAAAAAGTTAATTTCACAGTGTCGTTAAGGTTTGTCTGTACCGTTTACGTCAATGTAAAGGTAAATAGAAGATTGAATAGTGTATAATGAAGATAGATAGAGGTAGAAAGGAGAACAGGTATGCGAAGAGTGCCCGCTTTAGGTGAGAGCTTATAAGCTCTTACCCAAGAAGTGGCACTTTACCAATCACTTTGCCAATATCCTTTATAACTAGTAACACGCTATTATATACTCTATAGGAATATACCTTATAGTGTGACTCGTTACTTTACACTTTATAAGATTTTATCTTATAACGTGGCAGTTTATTTACTATAAATATATATTATAATACCTATATAGGTAATAATTTCTTTCTTTGGTGCGTTTTGTATTTGTAATCCAGTAATTATATTTTCGTTCATGAGAATTTAAATTTAATCTTTATTAGTAATGGTATTTGTATTGTAATTACTTTAAAGTTTTAATTAATAATTTTGGTTACGATAATATTCATAATGTAACTCTTTTAAGGCTTTAATTAATAGTTTTAGTAACGACGGTGTTTGTATTGTAGGCCGTAGTTAGTTTAGGTAGTTGGTGGAGGTATTAGTCGAGAAGGCTTTCAATCCCTATATGGGTTTAATTGTAAAGGTGTAATTGTCGGTATCACGTGTTTTCAGTTAATATAAAAAGATATGTAGCTATTGATTTATTTTAAAAAAAATCCTTTCCCTTAAACGACGTGTCTTTACTTGTAAGGTATGTTCTTAATTAACTAATTAGCATATAAACGTCTAAAGAATTGTTTTCATTAGTTATTAGAACCGTTTGAATAGGTTTATTACTTAACCAATACCATGTTTTAACCGCTTTTTAAATAGATATCCCGTAAAAATAAAGGTGAAAGGCATAGTTTAACGCGACAACGCTGCTGGGACGAGGTCATAGCCGCCGCGGCACGCTATATCGTTGCCAACACTACCACTAACCCTATTAACTCGACCATATCGTTAATTTCTGACTTTATCTTCGACTCCCCCATTGTTACGGCCGCCGGTCAAGTTTTTAACCCATTTCCTTTTCCTTTTGCCTCCTTCACTTCTCCTGTTATTCCTTAAAGGGAAGAAAGGAGAGCTCATAAAGTTATTAATCTTAATTTCTCGCTACTGGTAAAAACTCTATCACTTATAACGACTCCGCGTCACCATAAACGTAACATTGTCAAGTTATAACACGATTAGTATAACTTAATTACCCCTTAACTTAGATTATACTAATATTTTATAAACGAGGTCCAGGTTGCCAAACGAGGCCATCCCTTCGAGTTATGACTCACAAGAGTATATTGTGAAGCTTCTTTGTCGCAAAAAGGGTCAAGACCTTACTGCAACCCTTAACTAAAAACATATAGCCCAAGGCGCAGGGCCTTCTTTGTGGTGACGATGCCGACGATAGAGTCAATGGTGGTAGTGGCAGTGACGCTAGTAGCGAGAGCGGCGAAAACTACGAGGGCGAGGACAATGACGACGACGACGACACAGTCCTTCCTCCCCCTTCTCATCTAGCAGTGACTAGCTGCCTGTTTTTATGTTTGCCGGCTTATCCGGCCTCAGTGCAAATAGCTGCATAGTAATGAAATATCGTTTTAAAAAAATTGTAACGCAAGTGACAAATGCTAAAGGTAAAAAGTGAAAATGTCTTAGTAGAGCTGCAAATGTTAAAAACAGAGTATGATAATATGTCAGAAGCTGCGCGAATAGTAAGTCCAAAGATGGATAAAATGTCAAAAGCGGCGCAAATAGGCAATTCAAAAGGGTTTTTAGAATAGAATGGTAAATGAAAGTATACAATGCGTAGATAAAATACAAATGCAATATGTTAAGGTAGTCCAAATAAGGCTTTTACTGCTTTCTAGTTTAAATGAGTGCAAAAAAACCGTGAACACAAACTAGTCAGGTGTTCAAAACAAGTCGTTTAGCGCTTTGCAAGAACTATACTAGTTAATTAACTAGTAAACTCAAACGTCACAAGTAACAATTTAAATAAGTGGTATAATGTAAGGCAAACGAAGAAAAATTGTATGGGTTAGGGTAAACGGAGAGAAAAAAGTGGGGCGGTGTGCATTTAAAGGTTGAAATGGTGTGTAAAAGTGAGTTGAGATAGTGTGGTGAGTGCTTTAAATTCTGTGTTTGGTGTACATGAAATATTTCAAAGCGTTTTGAAATTTGTTTTAGGCACCTAGTAGGTACTTGGTAAGCGGTTTGGATATTGCTTTTGGGGCGTATAGTAATTGTAAGAACGCTTTCGAAGTGATTTTGATCGTTTCAAAAGTGTTTAAGAGGTTCGGATACTACTTTCAGGTTGGATAAGTCCTAATGAAAAGTTCCGAAACTTGGTGGTTTTGGTTTCTGTAGCCTAATACATGAAAGTACGCTTCCCAAAATGTGCCCATATACGATCAACGCGTTAACCGAGTTAACAGATAATATAACGGAGCTTTTAGTAGTTAAAGGGCATCAACTGAGTTGATAATTTCGTATCATATTGGTTTTTTTTAAGTTAGTTTGCTTTATAGTCTTTTTACACTCCCGTATATTTCTTATTGAAAGTATTATTAAATTACGGATAATTAGAACCATTATAGTATCTTACTATAGTTATTTATCTTAAGTTCGTCTCTTCCTTCATAAGCTATTTTCAATTGATCAAGTCGGTTATTAATTAATCTTGGTAAGGTCCATTTGTACCGTATAAGTTACCGTAAAAGTAAGTAGAATATTGAATAGCATATATTGAATATAGACAGATATAGAAGAGAGAAGAGGAATCCGGAGAGTATAAGCCTTAGATGAGAGCTTATAAGATCTTACCCAGGCAGTAGCACTTTACTATGCACTCTACCGATCTCCCTTCTGGTCAGTGGCACTTTACCATACACTTTGCTAATATTCTTTCTAGCCAATAGCACACTATCATACACTCTATAAAAATGTACTTTGTAGTGTGGCATGTTACCGTACACTTTTCAAGGGTGCATCTTGCAGTGTGACCGCTTACTCACTATAGAGATATATGATAATATCCATACACATCTATAAAAACCATATGAAATTTTGAATTCCGAGAAAATGAATCAATTAAAATGATGTTAATTCATAATTTATTTCATGTTTAAACAATATTGACTTTTATTTTTAACTGGTCAATTGCAGTACAGTCAGTCCACTTTACTTACAATAAAGTTGATTGTACTGACTGCAAGTCAGTTGATTGTGGAGTTCCCGATTTAGTCTAGAGCACGGGCCAAGCAGTTTGCCATACAAATTACAGTGCAGACCGGCTAGCGGTCTGCCAAACCTAGATCAATACATCCACTACTTGACCAATGCAATACTACTGTTACTTTGACCACGATTCGAATCGACAACGTTGCAACGATCTAAAGACCTGCCAACATTTCACTTATTTTAGCAATTTACAAAATAGTGTGTTGTTTATTAAGAAGATAAGAAGTTGACCCAACTTTTCAACGAAGTTGATATAGCCATTATTTTAGTATATTTTGGTACATTTATAGTAGGCGGCCCGTAGAGCTACCTCTCAATCCACATAAGTTTCTCTATTGAATTTTCTACCCCTTCATATGCGTATACTAACAAACTTGTCGTTCCCAAACAGTAAGTCAGTAAACTTCATAAGAAACTCGATGTATAATTTGATCATAAATCCGTATAATGGGAATTATAAACTTATATTTTTTACAGAGAATTTGGGAAATTTTGAATGCTTTATATGTATGAATTTTGCTAATGGATCCGAATAAATTTGATAATGAAACCTTATACACTTTTGTTATGACATAATATAAACCTCAAGACAAACATATGTAAACGTTAATAAGCAATGTAAATCTACCGTAGTGATGAATAAGAAGAAGATTTAACAAAAAACCATTTTAGACCCTAATAAGAAATCCATGTAAATCTTGAGAATGAACCTGTGTAACTTGAATAATAAATGTGAATCAACCTTAATAACTAACCCTTACAAACCTTGATAATAAACTTATGTTAATCTTCATGATAAACCATATAAACCTTCATAACTCACCTTGACAAACTTGAGTAATGTAATCATATTATCGGTAAAGTCTCTATTTACGTGAATGTAAATGAAGATTGATCGTAAGATTGATATAATAGTAAAAATAGATGATAGGTCAGGAAGAAGCATTTCAGAGAGTATATGGCACGAATAGGGGGTTATAAACCTTTTATCCGGGCAGTGGCTCTTTTGCCATACACTCTGGAATACCCCTTCTAGACCGTGCCACGCATAACGCACTTTACACCTTGTAAAAGTGCAGCCTGCAACGTAATACGTTATCGTGAACTTTGTTAGAGTATACTTTATAATATATTACACTGCCACTTAGCTTATATATATTAGCTTTAGGAGTATATAATAATATCTGTATAGGCAATATTTTCTTTCTTTTTTCTTTATATATTCTGTACCTAAAGCCTTATAACGATAATATAGTTATATACTTAGTCTTGTAATAATATGTAGTTGTGACTATTTTGTATACGTAATCTTATAATAATAATATGGTTACGGGACCAATTGTAAAGTTTTAAATTAGTAGATTTTATAATAATAGTTTAGTTACGGTACCAATGATAAAGGTTCTAATTAGTAATTTCCAACCGCGGTAGTAATTATAATAAAGGCCTGGTTAGTAATACTAGTCGGTGGCAATATAGTTGCTAATAACGTTTTTTATTGTTTCCGATATAAGTGTAATTACGTAGGTGCTATAGGGGTATTAACTTAGGAGTAATTATGCCATAACGTATTTCAGGTTAATATAAAAATTATATCTTTATTGGTTTAGGCAAAACCTCTTTTTTTTCCTTTTGAAGGCTCGTAGCTAAAATTAATGTAAATCCCTATTTTAATTGAACTTAACATTTATATGAATTAACTAATTTAAACTGCTTCGATAGGTAGGTAACTCGATCATTACCCATATATTAACCTTAAATTTAAATAAATACCGCGTAAAAATAGGTCTATAAGACGCCATTTGGTACGTAAGCGCCGTCGCGCCGCTGCCGCCGCTACCGCTATCGCCACCACCACCGCTACTATTACTAATAGCCCGCCCTTTTCGGATACTATTTCTTTTATAGCCGCCTCGCCCCCGGCCTTGCCGTCTTCCACCGCCGCTGCCGCCGCTTAAGCCGCCATCCCCTTCCCTCTTTTCTTTCCCTCCCCCTTCCTCTCCAGCTCCCAAAAGGAGAAGCAGAGCGCTTTTAAAGTTATAAACCTTACCCTTTCCCCGGGGGTAAAAACCCCCTTACCCAAAGGAAGCCTCTAGCGTCATAAATGTAGCCTAGCAAAGCTATGTAACAGTTCGTATTTACTAAATCCACCCGTTTGTTTACCTTTAATATTCCTTTTAGACGAGGAGATTGAGGTTGACCTCCTCCGCCGCCTCGAAATACGTATCTCCAGGGTATATCGCGAAGGTTTTTTAACGCGTAAGGTTTCAAAGCAGCGCACTTGAGTCCGTAGCTCTGAGCTGCTAATAAACTCGCCTTACGTGCCGTATATTGCGTCCGCGGCCACAAGCAAATCCATTAACAATTTCCACAAAAACGGGGATCGTTCGGTCCTCTACCACCGTTACGAACGGATTAACAAAGAATACGCCCCCGTTTTATTGGTCTTAAATCCGTAAGCCAAGGTTGTACTACGCGCCCGCCGGCTTTATGGTAAATTCTAACCAATTTTCAAGAATTCCTCTTTCCCAAAACGTAATATCTGAAACACTTCTAAAAATAACCACGTTCGCAAATAATTAAAGTTTACTAACGTTAATTAATAACAGGCGTTAACTACCAGATTGAAAAGTCGACAGCTGTTATTACCGCTTAAAAGCGAGGCCTACACATATACTACGTAGACGAGTTAGATAACGTCATCTCGCGTTGCTGTAAAGAGGGTAAAAACCCCTCCGCACTTTTGCTTAAGGGTATATGACCTAAGGCGCGGTGCCACCTCCTCACCAATTCTGATAGCGATATCGATAGCGGTAATAGCGGTAACGTCAATACGAAAGAGAAGGGTGACGGGGAGGATAGTAAGGACGCAACGGCGTCGCCTTTTCCCCCTTTTTTGAGTAGTAAACAGCTACCACTTACGGTCGGACCAGCGTACCTAGCTATGATACATTACACTATATAGTATTAATATTACTTTTTACATAAATAATTGTAATATAAGTAAAAAATATAATAATAAAAAGGCTTAAAATGTATAAAATGAAGACTGGTAGTATATTAGAAGAGATTCGAAATAGTATATTTATATAAAGGAAAAGTCGTAAAGTCTGTACAGGTGTAAGTTGCGGACCGTGTTATAATTGAGGGAACGACGTAGATAATCGGTTTTGGATCGCTTCAAATCATTAAAAGTGATGTAATAACTTATTACGGTTACAAACCCTTTTTGACAACTCCAATATATAGTGTTCTTATCAATATAAGCGTTTTCAATACTTCTTTCGAAGTATTTTTCATTATTACGTCCTTTCGGTTGGATTGTCCATCGATTCATCTCGTTTCTTAGATTTCCAGACACTTATATAACTTACGTAAAGCCATAATATCGATTATTAAACGCTTTTTGTTTGTAATACCAAGCTTAAACATATATTTATAAAGCGAAAAAAAGTCGGTACATATAACGAAAAGGATAGGGCGTAAATTGAGGTTGGAAATAATCATTCGGACCGTTTTCGCTATAGTAATTCCACAATGAAAACCTCTAACCATATTATAGATTTCCAAAACCAGGACGCTTTTTATAACCCGCTTATACTTGCTCGAACTTTAATAAATAATATTTCCACGCAATATAAAGCCGTTTCAAGCACGTATTTCGTTGTCAAAAACTAAAAGGAATCCTATTTATGAATAATAGTCATTATTATTAATGAAAAAGCTGTCAATAAAAACAAAAAGCTTTATAATACCTATATTCAACAATACAAATTATAAACCGCGGTTTGGATTATATATTTGCCACATAAAGCGCTTATTAAACACCTTATACACATTGTGGAACGGGGTAGTTTAATATTGGGCATTGATCTAAAGGTTTAAGGCCGTTTTTGGTTACGTTATTAAAGTAATTTAAGCGCCACATACGCGTTAGCATTTGTATTTGTAGGCCAGTCTTACGCTATCCAAAACGACAAAGGCGACTTCATTTAATTTCTCTTTTTACGTCAAGCTTAAAACGTTGTTCTAAAGAGTAATAATAACTCTATTAAAATCGATTATATAGTCCTCCGTTAGGTACGTTTTAGGTTTTATCCTTAGGCCGGCCTTTAAAAGTTTCCTTTCTTTAAATGCGAAAAGCAACGCATTATATAATATCAATATGTCGTCCGCTTATATACCCGTTAGTATAAAGCCGTTAAAATGGGCTGTTAATATTAGTATATACGGGTTGAAGATAAAGTTAATTATTTCGAGCTGTTTTTTCTAATATCTCTAATAGTTGTTATACCAGTATACACAAGCTTTAGCTAAGTCGTAGAATCGTTTTGGATAAGTAATGTTTTTTTAAGACTTATATGTATATTAGTAGAAATAAGTTTTTTGAACCGTTCCTAAAATTGGGTTTAAGCTTACGTAATATTAGGAAGTTTAATATATATGTTGTAGATAGTACACAAAAAATTATATGTATATAAAAATTAAGCGATAGCTAACTTGTTATAAGGCAGGTAATTAGGTTATAATATCCTTTTTACTATCGTCGTTATAATATCTTACAACCAGGCGGGTCTTTTCGTATAGTTTTCCGGTTTTATCTTCAACTTCGTATATGAGGCGAGTGGGAAAAATCCTTTGGGCGCTGTAAATCTTCAGTTAAACCGTTAAAATCGAAATACGTCTTAATCGAATAAGGTAGATGTTTTTATTTGGGTAAACCATTCGAAATTGGCGCTTAAGGTAGTAATAATACCGTCTTAACGAAGCTTTAAGTTAAGTTTGTGGTTTTCCATTCTCTTTAAAGTAATAAAGAATTTTACGGTAAAGGTTTCAGGGCTGTTTTTTTTAGTTTTTAAGCTAAAAAAGCGACTCATCGATCAGTTGCTAATAAGTTTGGTATAAACTAACCGCTTTAGTTTATTAAAAACGGGTCGGAAATGTGACTCAGGTGGTGGGCTAAAACTAGGATCGGTTTGAATTTGTTTTTTTAAGGGGTATCCCGTTAGTAGTTTTGAGAAGATTATAATTTTGGGCCGCTTTTATCTATTTCTCTTTTATACTTTTGTAATATAATTTAGCGAAATAAACTCGTACCGTTTAATAAATTGGTAAGCATATTATAACCTGCAAAATTATTGATCCTTTGAAAGCCAATTTATCCATTTTTAGTTCTGTAAACCAGGACCTTAAATTACAATGTTAGGTTTAAAACGCTAGTTTTACGTAGGCTATTTCTTATATCCAACGTTTTAAAAACGTCGTTTTTAACCTGTAAAAAACTCAACGTTGTTATAACTTTCGTTATAGCATTCTCCCTTTATACTATGGTTGGTGATAGTATAAAGTTTATATAAATCCTTAGATGAACACTAAAAATCAAAAGCGTAAGGATAAGTATATTCGGGCTGGAAGTGTTATTAATGGCGTTAACCGCTATTTATAAAATAGATTCCCTAAAAATAATATCCTTTAGTTCTATGAATAACACCGTATATACCCTTTTGAACGGTTTATAGTACCGTTTACACTTGCTAATACCTTATAATGCTTTTACTAGTATTTATTTACATTCGTTACCGGCAATCCTAACTTTGATACACCACTTAGTAGAATCAAAGGCCGTAACAACGTTGTAGATAATCCAGTTTAGAGGACTTAAATAAACGTTTAATTAAGAATCAACTAAAACGTCCTAACAATCTATATCAGAAACGCTTCATATAAATATAATGGTTTAAAATAATATTGCCACGTTAATGGTATAAAGTATCGGTTAGCTATTTACATACATACTATTAATAGTTACCTCGAAATTGAAGTTTACATCGTCTTGAAGGCGAAATTTAAACCGCCGTAAGGTCTTTAAATATAACTGGCACTAATAGTAAAACTTTTCGATAACTTTAAGTACGTTCCTTTCTATATCCGTATAACCTACGACGTAAAATAGTTGTAAAAATCGTTTTACAGCCTGGTGTCAGTATTGACGGTATAATATCCGTAATTCTGGCTACATTAAGTAAACAGCATTGATCTTACGTACTTCGGAGAAAAACCTCATATAACCAAACTTAAACTAAAGCGGTATAGATACACTATCTAAAGCGAAAATAAGTTGTTTAATCACATTTAGGACCTTAATTCTGAGCTTATTTATATTAGCTAAAAATCAATAAGTATTTTAAAGTTCATCATATAAAACTTAACTAATCTGAATCGCGTATTTACAGCGACCGACACAAACGATAACGCTTTATCTTTACCAAATAAAACCTTTTGGTATTTTACTATTAGTTTTAATTAAAACTTTAAGAACTTTGTTACAAACGCGTCGAATTATCGTTTTCTGGCCGTTAATATTTCTGCCTTACTGGTATTAAGTATAATACTTTAAAACCAGTCATTGTATTTATTTCAAAGCGTAAACTATAACTCTATATAGGTGTTTAACACTATGTCTACATAGTCCAAGTTTGTAATATATAGGAAAAAGCTGTCCTATAAGCCTGTAAAAATACGCTAAACGGCTTCATTGTCTTAGACCATTAAGTAATTATTTTTACCTTTAAGTCTTTTTTTTCCGAAGGTGTACTCGTAAGATTAAACGTTAAGCTTATTATCTATACCTTCGTTATCGGTTTCGCATATTATAGAATAAGCTTTTATCCTAATTTTCATCGCATAATTAGCCTAAAACTATCGTTTAATCCGATTTTACTTGTAATCTTAGTAATTAGTAAACCAGTAGCCTATGTTACCATATACTATACAGCGCTTTTACAAGCCTATAGAGCTTCGTATACTTTTTTATAAGTATTATTATAGTCGCGGTACGTTTCGCTCATAACCGTATGATTGTCTCTATCTTTCATTTCCAGTGATCCCTCCTTAATACCTATACTTTAAACGTTCGTTTTGTTTTGGATATACCTTCAATTTTTGATTCAAAGCGTAGTAAAAAAATCCGGCAAGGTATGCTTTAATAATTTAGCCTTCGCCTTTCATCTTATATGGCACAAATACTAATCTGAGGCTCGCTTATTGGCATAAAAAGGTTTTAGACAATATTTTAAAACTTATACGAAAGGACTTCAAGTCCTTTTCATATTTGAATAGTATAAAGTCTAAATTTAGGTTCCCGCGGTATAAATTTATTATTGCTTGGATAAATAGTTTATCACCCCTATATTCTGGTGTAAAAGCCGCTTAACATTTTCAAAACTATGTTAATAAGGCGGTAAATACCTTTTATAGGTTTTTATTAACGTGTTTGAGTTAATTCCTTACAGATTTCTAGGTTATATTAATTTAGTTGTCATTGTAAAACTAGTAATTGATTTTTATATCGAAATGTAATTTTAAACGGCTTCAATACTTTGTAAATGTGTTTACCTATATAAAGTCGTATATATACCACTTATTAACCTGCCTCAATAGTATTTCGGATGAAATAACGTAAAATTAAGACGGTTTGATATCTAGCCTTTTATATATACTAAACATTATACGTATTTTGTTATCAAGTATGTCATATAGTTCACTATTATAATTCTCGTCTTTATTCCAAAGTTTAACGAAGTTGATAAGTTTTATAAGGTCGTTTTGATTAGTGGAAACGCGGTGCGGTAAAAGGTTACGATAATGGTCATAATTAGTAGGTATTAATTCGTAAGGAACGTATTAACGTTTTGAACCGTTTATTATTTTTCAAAACGGGGCGTTCTTTTCATTCGGGCCTTTTTTATTGTAACCAAACTGGTTATTAACGGCATTCGGGATGTAGTCTTATCTTAGTCTTTATTTAAAATTATGTTTTGGAGAGGTTTCGTGTTTAACCGTTGTTGTAGATAATTGTTACGGTGCCTCCTCCTTTTCCATCGATTTCTCCAGTTTTATTTCCACTTCGCGGTACGTATTTAGCCTTACTAAATGTTTTTTTTTCCGATCTATCATTTTAAGTAGGCGTTCTTAATGTTATTTCAACCAGTGTCCTTTTATAAACTTCACTTTTATTACTTTATCGTCTATTTATTTCGGTATTTATATAAGTTGGGTTGTTATTCATAAAGCCTTTATAATGCGGTTATTATTTTTACCAATTGTATTAATATTTTTCCCTCGTAATTGTTTTCGTAGTATTTTGGAAATCGTTTTATCTACTACAAACGATATATATGGCGTTTAACTTGAAATTTCTGTTATAAAATCGTTGAATAAGTTGTACCCTTTAATTTAGCCGCTTAATTATTTGAAAGTTATATTTATAATATAAGTATTTACTGTAAAAGCGTTTGAATCCTATATTAGTACCTAGATTATATTATCCTGTAAATCAAAATCCAAATACTTTAGAATATTATTAAGAAACGACGTGTATATAAAAAAGTACTTTATATATTCGTTAGCTTTTGTTAAATGCGTTACGAGTGGGGCTATAGTTGTACCTACGGCTGTTAATTTTCACGTATACCTGTAATACTAAAATAATGTAAATTATTAGTTTGCGGCTGTAATTGAGAATCGAGTTTATTCAAGGTTTTACAAAGTATATAAACGCGTGAATACAAAGATAATAAGGTATTTAACGCTTATTAATATAAAGAATATTTAAATAATATATAAATAAAATGTAACTACAGCTTAGCTAAGCGTTTTAAATTAGTTTTATCAATGTTCGGTAACGTTTTATTAGCTAAGTGATTAGGAAAACTTAATCATCATAAGTAATAAACTTCAAATACGTGGAATAGAGCAAACATAGAGGAGCGCATAAAGTAAAACGTAAAAGGAGAAAAGAAAATGCGAGTATAGGGAGGTATGTGGTGCGATCCGATGTATAAGACCTAGTTTTGATAGGCGGGTCGGATTATCGTGTTGTGGTTGTTTTTGGAGGTTATAAGCGGTTTAGGTATTATATTCGTAATCGCTTTTGGTTTCGTAAGCGGTTTGGATGTTTTGTTTAGGTCGGATGGGTTCTAACGAAGGGTTTCGAAACTTAGTGGTTTTAGCTTACATGGCCTAATACGTAATAAGACGCTTGTTAAAAAGTCTTCAGGTGCGTTTAAAGCATTAAAACAAGTTAAAGGTTAACTTAACGGGGATTTTCATAAATAAAGCCTTAACTGGTTAATAGTATTGTATTAAAGTGTTTCTTTTTAAAATTATTCCGGATCTTATAGTCTTACTATGCTTCTGGTTTCAAAAGCGTTCTCGTGTAATTCCACATTCCTATATGATTTTTGTAAAGCGTAGTAGTAAAGTAAAAATAATTGAGACCGCTATAATATCGCGCTATAAGTATTTAACTTTGGTTTGTCTTTTTTCCCGCTTAACTGTTTATAATCGACTTAGTCGGTTACTGACTAGTATCGGTAAGGTTTTTATTTACATAAATGTAAATAAAAGTATCGTAAAATTAATATTATAATAAAGATAAATGATAGGTCGGGAAGAAGCATTTCAGAAAGTACACGCCATGGATAGGAGGTTATAAACCTCTTATCCGGGCAGTGACCCTTTTGCTATATACTCTGGAATACCCCTTCTAGACCGCGCCACGCATGACGCACTTTGCACTTTGCAAGAGTGCAGCTTGCAGCATAACACGTTATCGTGCACTCTGCAGGAGTGCATCTTGCAATAAAGTGCACTGCCACTTGGCCTATGTATACTAGCTATGGCAGTATATAGTAATATCTATACATATAAATCTTAAGAATAAACCTATGTAAACATTGATTATAAACTCATGTAAATATTATTGAAAGTTCGTATAAATCATATTAATACACTTATAAAAATCATAATATCATGTAAACTTTAATAGTTGACATATATAAACTTTTATAGTAACTACATATTACCTTTAGTAATAAATTCGTGTAAACTTTAGTAACAAGCCTATATAAACTCTAATAGGAAAACTGTATAAGCTTTAATAATAATCTTAGACAAACTCTAATGATAAGCTTAAATAAATGCCTCTAGTGAACTTATACAAACCTAAATAACTCTAAAAACATATGATAAGTAACATAAACATTGCAAAGTTAAAATTGAATACCAATTTCAAGTTAATCAATACGTATAAATAAAAGGTTGAATTTATTTTCTCATATAGCTTTTTGAGAAGAGGTAGGATTACGGTATGACTTCTATTAATATTCCTAAATATACCCAAAAAAAAGCTATACCAAGTTTTGATGTTTTATTAAACTCATAGAAAAATCGAATTGTATTTAATTATAAAAAGGAGATACTTATAATTTCGAAAAAGGGCATCAATTGTATCAATCTGTTATTTAAGATTTCTATCTCTTCTATTTTATAATACGGTTTTTCATGTACACAATAAATCTTTATATCATTGCAATTTTATAAATTATTAAGTATAAGGGTTTTGCCGTTGGAAAAAACTGTTTCATGTTCCAGTATACGCATTAGAATTCCTATTCGAGAATTAGAATGCTAAATTTAAATGAATAAATAGCACTTGTTTCTAGGAAAACCCAATTTAGCTAAACCTCTATAATAAACGCACACATTATACAAATTTTTCTCTGTTTTACTATTTTCCTCTAACTGCTATCTAACAACAATCACCTGTACTTAATTAACTAACTGTATACGAATAATACAGTTAGGTTTTTAATCAATACACCACCCATCTCATTAAACAAACTCTTTTGCCATTTATCCTCTTTTCTGTTGAATCTTATATCTAGGCTAACACTATTTACATATTAAAATCAGGTGTAACATAATACCCCAATCCAATATACAACGAGTATAAACTTTTAATGCAGTATGAAAACTCGCCGATTTGTCAGCGAGATCACTATATAGATTAAGGATGCTTATACACCCATGATTGGACCTCCGTTTCCGGGATGGGGGCTACCGTCCCTTGGAATATGGAAGGCTCAACAACATTACGGATCAGTCCTTGAATTACAACCTCACGCTGCCGCATCCCACGGCTACACTTCTACAGGCCTCTGCTCGTGCACGTGCATCACCGCAGCAATACATCAAGTTTGACAAATTGGTATCCCATACAGCAGCTCACAGTCCACAGCTCGATCTTTCCCACCGGCACCATGGCGACGTCCGCCAAAGCGACGGTGGCATCACAGCTGGCCGAGCAGCTCCTGTCCAGGATGCCACCCTCCCAACCGCCCACCTTCACCTTCACACCATTCCTCCAGAAGACATACCTCCACAGCCTGCCTCCCGATCGCCCAATATGTCGCGCCTACACCAGCGGCCACTGCTCCCTCGGCACCCGCTGCCCCGAACGACACATCTCGAGCACCAAACACGAAGGTGGCGGCGGCGGCGGCCACCCCTTCAACTCCCTGGTCTGCAAGCACTGGCTTAGAGGCCTGTGCAAGAAGGGTGAGACCTGCGAGTTCCTCCACGAGTTTAACCTGCGCAAGATGCCCGAGTGCAACTTCTTCCTGCGGAACGGTTTCTGCAGCAACGGCGACGAATGCCTCTATCTGCACATCGATCCCCAGAGCAAACTGCCGCCCTGTCTGCACTACGAACGTGGCTTCTGTCCCCTCGGGCCCCGCTGTGCCAAGAAACACGTGCGCAAGAAGATGTGCCGCTACTTCCTTGCCGGCTTCTGTCCCGACGGCAGGGACTGCAAGGAGGGCACACACGCCAAGTGGAAGAAGGATCTCGAGGAGCCTACCGTCAAGGTTGACAAGAAAGAAGAGGATGCCAGTCCTGTGAGCACGGGCAGGCGTCACTTTGACGACGACGAAGAGGGTTCCATGTCTCTCAAAGACCGCACCGATCGAAACCGGGACCGCGACCGCAGTGACCGCGATCGCGATCGCGATCGCGACCGAGATCGTGGTCCAGACCGAGGAGATCGAGACAGGGGCCAGGGCAGATTTGGAGGACGCGGGGGGCGATGGAGGGGCAGAGGAGGCAGAGGGCGCGGCCGGCATTAGCTTGGCCTTGGACACCTCAGCTGCCATACCTTGGAGGGGCAAGATGCTGAACTCGGCGCTTGGCTTCTCGGGGTAAACTGTTGCTCCAACTTCCGAGCACAGCAACGGAGAAGACGACGTAAGTAACTCGGGACCATTCCCGATTCTGTCTTGTAGCAATGTCTAGGCTGTATCTCGCTGGGTGCGTGGATTGCCTGCCACAAGCCAGAAGCAGCCACTTCCAACGGCCTGTCGCCGTGGTGGACCGGGACATGTCCGGCCACTTCGTCATGCGGCCAACGCCAACAGCTGCGAGGGTTGACATGGAGCACGGTGTGACTTCTGGAGATCAGTGTCTGCCAGGTTCCGCCATGATATGTCACATAGGAGCAGTCAGAACACCCTCTCTTATCACACTGCCCTTGATCCAGCCTCAATGAGCTTTGCACTGAAGGAGGGTAAGGAAGGCTTGGCGATCACCTATAGGTACATACAGTACAGCAGGATGCAAAAGGACATATGGGCATTTCTTTACGATTGGAATATCGAAAGACGGGCCTGAGAAGGCCGGACCTTTCTTTTATCTCTCTCGTTTGTTCAGGTGGAAGGAAACCTGCTGCTTCGTGGAAACCTGTTGATTTCCCCCACATACTCGCCACCGCCGAACGGTGTGACTACTTCACACCTTACCATCCGACCCCGTGGCTTGCTCATGCGCAGACTGCTTGACGGCTTTACTGGCTTGGCAGGCTACGCGGCGGGTGATGGGGTCGGCGGGGCTGCCAACGCCGTTGGTAGCATGCTTGGTGGTGCTACTAATGCGGTTGGTGTTGTGGCTGGCGGTCTGAACATGACATCCTGAGAGACGCAGGTCGGGCTAACTGACAATTTCGCAGGGTGGAATGCTTGGTGGCATCCTTAGCAGGGCAGATGCCGGAGGAGGGATGAGCTTGACCCTGACGATGGAGGTATCAAGGCTCGCCACCACTAGGACAGCACGACGAAAAGCTGCCAGAGTCAACTGAGATTCCTCTTGGACGAGGGGATGAGGGGAGGAGGAGCCGCATGGTACCAGGCTTGGGTCAAATGGTAGTGTTCTCGACAAATCTGAGATCCGGAACAGCGCATGTACTGAGTGTCACATTATCTCCTCCTGTGGAGCAGCTGATCATCCACATGCCTCATTTTTTCCTAATGGTGCTATTGACGCCATGTAGCGAGCTTTCAGGTCTTGTAAGATATCTAAAAATGATGCGAGCCTCGCGTGAATCACCACGTCACCACTCCAGGGCTTGTATCCAAGTGCACCGGGGAACTTGTTGATGAAGGAACAGGAGAACATGAGGAACAATCAGTGAAACAAACCCATATTAATGCTTCCGAGCTTGTGGAATGTACGGTAATCCCTGGCTTTAGTCTGTACAGCGCCCTTGTTGGCTCATCGGGATGTGAAAGCAATCCTTCGCTGCAGGGATCGCTTGCACATCCCCGATTTGTCAGCCAAGTCGCCTTATAAACTACCTGATTTGACATAATACTGTGCATAGATTGTGACGTTGTGTGCCAGCTAACTTTCAAGTTTTCCACAAATATTTACTTGCCCTAGCGGATCTTTGTAAGGTGCAAATTTTCTGATACTATAAATGCCTTAGAAATCGTTTCCTCTAGCGATAGTACGGGTTTTCCGGCAAAATAATATAATTATAAACGTTTTTCAAGATGTTTAATATCTTATATACTATGAATTATCCACGTTATAATAAAATCAGCTTGTAGGTTATTATCTATAAAGAACGGAAAAAGGTATATGTAAAAATGGATTTTGGTACAAATGGGTTCTGAAGTAAGGTATATTTCTAAAGATAAAGAAGTTTAGCGGGTGGCCTCTAGAGTCACTCTTATCAAATTTTCTACTTTTCTACTTGCATGTATTAATAAACCCTTTTATTTAACCTTGACTCTAGCGTTTTTACATTATTTATAATAATTTTTCTTTTGATGCACACCTAATTTTTACCACTTATTACCAATTATCATCATTAAGCCTTATATAATCAAGTTTTAAAAATTATATCTAGCTATTTGCTATCTTTTTAGATTATTTCCACAAATCGAATTCTCCTTTTATAATCGAGGTAAAAACGTCTAATCTTTTTAACTTTGGGTACTGAGATCACAAAAATCATTTTTTTTGTATAATAAATTAGAAGTTCAATCAATCGCGATGGCAAGTATATTCCTATTGAATATAACTCGTGTAGCTCTCTTTAACGGAAAAAAGCTTGTTTATCCCCTTAAAATCAAGAATGAAAACATTGTAGTGCCTGTAAACAAAGGGGTAGAAACAAGTAAATCTATACCCACTAGTGTTACTTCTACTTATTTTTATGTACTTTTGAATTAATTCAATACGTTCAATTCCCCTTTCATAATAGTGATGAATATAGAATGAGTTCGAAACCCAATTAACCGCTATTGAAATTTCACACTTTTCAAATATAAGCCGTATAACTTTTCTTATAGTAAAAAAATGCAGTTATTACTACATTTTAACATCATTTAATTAACCTTCCATCTTCATATTTGGCTATTTTACTTTCTTCTCAAGTAATTTGATACGTTAAATTTCTTTTTACAATAGTTTTGAACGTGTTGAACTTCTATAATTAATCTCATTTTGCCACGAAAAATTGAGCTGCTTTCGAGTATTAAAACACAAATAACTGCTATTGCAACCGCATTTGTTTCAAAAAGAACACCCATACCTTTTTCTGACAATAAACAACGCGACTATTCCATTAAAAGTATATTGGAAAATATTTGCATAGCCTTCATTTGACGGATGAAAACTACCAAAAGTATATAATATAATGAAATTAAAGGGTGTTAATATAGTATAATATTTTGATGTAAAATTCGCTGTGAAGTAAAACTGTAACAAAGGAATTGACTTTACACGTGGGAAATAATTTTACTTTCTGTAAGCAATGTAAGTTGAATTTGTATTAATTTGGCCATTTTTCTTTGTACTCATGAGGCTATTTAACTTTAGACTTGTAAGTAGATTTGGTTAATCAACTGATAAACAAAGTAACTGGATACTTTATCGAATCGATTTGGGTTTCTACCTTTAAAAATCTAATCTGTAAATGTAGAATGAGAAGAAAATTCAACTGAAGTTGTAGAAGTATTTAAATAGCAGTTATATGTATAAAAATGGTTACATATTCGTAAATAATGTATAAAACCAGGCATTTTAGCAGGGTTAGATTTATGGGTTGTTGACCAATAGCATTACTATATAAGAAAGTATTTTATTAAATGACATACATGTTCCCAACTCTTTTGTTACCTGTATTTTTTTTAATTTATAAGCTCTTCAATCATTCACATAAGAATATTTAGTGAGATGTTTATAGTGATAAATGTGTATACAACAACAACCACATTATATCAGAGGATTTTAAAACCCATTTATTCTTGGAGTCCATTCAACATTATAAGAAATAGCCATTTATCAATCCATGATATTACAATAAATTCGACAAAGATAATGTATAAATCTAACCATTAATAAAAACAACGATAAAATTACAATCTATTCACAACCGGTTTCTGTATCGATTATAATTGTTGGTAAGGTCTCAAACCTAGTCTTTCACGTGAAATAAGGTGTAGAGAAGAGTAATTGTTAGATTGGTATAATTGTCGTAAAAATGATTGATGATGCGATGGAAGAAGCATCCAGAGGTGCACGTTACAGGTGAGGGCTTATAAGCTCTTACCCAGAGCGTACCACTTTAAACCGCTCTATGCATTGCTGTTCGATCTAGTATAGCAATTCCAAACCAATCCATGTATTGCCGTTCGGTCTGGTATAGTTATTTTAGACCGCTATATATACAATGTACTTTACTTCATGCAAAAGTGTTGCCTATAGCGTAACACATTATTACACACTTTGCAGGAGTGTATCTTGTAATATAATGAACTGTTACTTGCCCTATGTATACTATTTATAAAGGTATATAGTAATATATACATCGGTATTCTTTTTTACCGTTATGTAGCGTCTAGTAATTATAATGTGGTTGTAAAAATTTAAATCAGCAGTTTCCATAGGAACAGTATTATTACCGTATCAATTGTGAAAGGTTTAAATTAGCAAATTTTTGTAGTAATAGTATTATTGTCGTATCAATTGCAAAGGTTTGCATCAACAAGTTCGGTTGAAATTAGTAAGGTTTGGTCGCTCTAGTAATTGTAATTCGATTGGAATTAGTAAGGTTTAGCCATAGGTAATTATAATTCGACCCTTATTAGTATAGCTAAATAGGGGCGATATGGTTGGTAATAGAGTTTTTTGTGGTTTTTGAGAGAGGTGATTACGGAGGGGTGATTACGTAATAGTCATTACGTAATTACTTGTTAGGTTAATATAAAAAATATATTGCTATCGGTTTAGGCAAAACTTTCTTTTTCTCTTTTAAAGGCGTGTAATGTAAGCCAATATAAGTCCCTATTTCAATTTAATTTTTATATTTTTATTTAACTGAATTAAACTGAACCACTCTAATATATAGTTTATTTGACTAATATATATGTACTGACTTTTCTCTCGAATAGATTCCGCGTAAATTCAGGTCTACAAGGCGCCGTTTGGCGCGCACCCGCCATATCGCCGCCATTACTGCCATCGTCGCCTATAATACCACCCCCACCAGTAATAATAGTTCAACCTCCTCGGGAATTATATTATTAATTACCGTCACCCCTTCGACCCTTTCAAGCCCTGCTACCGCCGCCTTTATCCTTTCCCCAGTTTTATCAATTGCCGCCGCCGCTGCCACACCGTTACCTGTCGCCGCGGCCACTTCTTTCCCGGCCTCGTTAACGTCCCCCACCGCCGCCACCCCTCCTTTCCCCCCCTTCCCCTCATACTTTCCTTTAAACTCTTAGGGGGAGTAGCGGGAGGGTCCTAAGGTTATAAACCTTACCCTCTCTCTATGGGTAAAGACCTCATTACCCTACCCATAAGGCCCCCTTTACGCCGTAAACTTAATCTAGCGTAATTTCACCAGGGTTTATATATCCTTAATCCGTCCGTTTTAATACCTTTAACCTTATTTTTTTAAAATAAGGAGTACGAGGTGGATTTGCTTCGCCGCCTCGAACTTCGTATCGCTAAGGTACGTTGTAAGGCCTTTTTAACGCGTAAAGCGTTGGAGTGATGTATTCGAGTCCATAACCCCGAGCCGCTAATAGATACGCTTTACGTATTGTATATTTCGTCCGCAGCCGCAGGTAAATCCGTTAGCGATTGTTACAAGAGCAGAGATTATTCGGCCCGTTGTTACCATTACAAACGGATTAGCAACTCGTATGCCCCCGTTTCGATAGTTTTAAGGCTGTGGGACGAGGTCGTGTTACGCGCCCGCCGGCTTTTTGGTAAGTTCCAACCGAATTTCAAAAATTTCCTTGGGTGAAAATATACCGTTCGAGACTATTCGAAAAAATTAATCGCGGTCGTAAATAACTAAAACAAGCCTATACTAATTAGTAATAGGTGTTAACCAGTAATCTATAGAGACGGCAGCCGCCGTTACCTCCTAGAAACGGGGCTTACGTATATATTACGTAAACGAGTTTAATGACGTTATCGTACGTCGCCGTAAAGAGAGTAATCCCCCCCCTATGCCTTTGCTTAAAGTCATAACTAATAAGTTGTAAGGCTCTAGCGTGAGTAACGTCGATAATGGTAATAGCGGTAGCATTAGCATGAAGGGGGAAAGCGACGGGTAGGACGGTAAAGACGCGACGGCATCACCATTTCCCTTTATTAGTAGATAAATACCTTCATGCCGGGCCGGCGTACACAGCTATAATATAATACGTTATATGGTAATATTATAGCTTTGTATAAAACAATCGTTTACAAGTGATTTCAAAATATATGAAATAAAAAAGATGATATATGAAAACCGGTACGATATTGTAAATTAAAATAAGAGTAAAATTGGGGGTCGGCGTAAATATTAGGATTAAGTAAAAAAATAAATACAAAAGAAATTCCGTCTGGTCGAAGCGTATAAAATAAAGCGTGTTATAATATTAGGATCGAAGGTAAATAATAGGGTTAAATAAAGACAAAATCGGAGATCAATACGAATAGTATAATATAAGCCGATTCGAGTTAGCGAAAAAAATAGTGTATTAACTTACTAGGGTCGAAAACCCTTTTTAGTAACTCTAACAAATAACGTATTTATCGATATAAATGTTTTGAACGTTTCGTTCGGTATAAACTTAGATATCGCATTTATTAGGTTAGATTTACCATCGATTCACCTACTTAGATTTTACGGCGTTTATATAACTTAAGTAAGGCTATAATGTCGATTATTCAACGTTTTTCATTCGTAGTACCCAATTTCACTCGACATCTATAAAGCTAAAAGAAGTTAGTATACATAATAAGAAAGATAAGTCGTAAGCTAAGGTTGGAAATGATTATCCGGATTGTTATCGTTATAGTAATATTGAAATCAAAGCTTTTAATTATATTAGAAATTTCGGAAGCTAAAATTCTTTTCGTTACCCTTTTACACTTGGTAAAGCATTAATATATAATGTTTTTACGAAACGTAAAGCCGTTTCGGGCTAGTATTTCGTTACCAAGGATTAGGAAGACGTTTAATTGTAAGTTATAATCGTTATTATCCACGAAAAAAGTTGTTAGTAAAAATAAATAGTTTTGAAATATTTATATCTAGCGGTATAAACTATAGTTAGTACTTTAAAATATATATTCATTATGAAACGCGTTCATTAAACGTTTTACATATATCGTCCGTCGGGTCGGTTGGGTATTACGCGGCGATTAGAAGGTTAAATATAGGTTTTAATTATATTATAACAATGACCTATACGTTATGAACGCGTTGTAATTTATTTTTATTCATCGGCACGTTTCACGTTATCAAAAAAGATAAAAGCAATTTTATTTAGCTACCTCTTTTATATAAAGCTTAAAACGCCGTTCCGAAAGGTAATAGTAACGCTATTAAAATCGATTATATGGTCTTTTATCAGGTACATTTTGGGTTTTGATTTTAAGTCGGCTCCTAAAGGTTTTTTTTTGAAAGCAGAAAATAAGGTGTTATGTAATGTTAGAGTGTCGTCCGTTTACATGCCCGTTAATATATAGCCTTTTAAACGGGTTATCGATACTAATAGGTATAAGTTAGAGGTAGTATTGGTTATTTCAAGACGTTCTTTATAATATCTTGAATAGATATTATACCAATAAATACCGACTTTAATTAAATTGCAAAGTGGTTTTATAATATGTAAGATCGTTTTAGGTAGGTGGTGGTTCCTAAGGTTCTTTAGTATATTAGGGTAAATTTGTCGTTTAAGTCGTTTCTCAGATTGTGTGTATATTTGTATAATGTCTCGAAGTTTGATATATAGGTTATACGGTACGTCAAAAAAGACCGCGAATGTAAAAATTATGAGAAAACTAGCTTTTTATGACGTAGGTAATTAGGTTCTACTATCCTTTTTACCTTCATTATTATAATCTTTAACTACTAGGCGAGTTTTTTTTGTAAAGTTTCCCAGATTTATCCTTAATTTAGTGAACGAAGAGGGTTGAAAAATCCTATAATTACCGTAAATAGCTGGGTCGAAGTATTTAAAACGAAATACGCCTTAGTCGATTAAGGCTAATATTTCCATTGAGGTAAATTACACAAATAAAGCATTTAAGATAGTGATAATATTTCTGTAACGAAGTTTTAAGCTAAGTTTACGGTTTGCCATTCCTTTTTACGCAATGAAGGAGTCCGTAGCAAAGTTTTCAAGACGTTTTTTGGTTTTCGAGCCGAGGGGGCGCCTTCGGCGGCGAGGTTTTGATAAAGTTAGTATAAATAGGCCGTTTTTATTAGGAGTAATCGGGCCAAAATCGTATTTCGGGGGGGAAGGTTAGAGTTAGGTTTGGTTTAAATTCGTTATTTTGGGTGGTGTCTTGTTATAGGTTTTATTTATCCCATGGTTTCCAACCGTTTCTTTCCACTTTTTTCTTATATTCGAATAACATTACCTAGCGAAACGAAATTATATAGTTTAGCAGATTAACAAGTATATTATAACCTTTAAACCCATTAGTCCTTTGAAAAACAGTTTATATATCCTTCGTTTTTAAAACCAAAACTTTAAATTACAATGGTAGATCCAAAACGCTAGTTTTACGCAGGCTATTTCTTGTAGCTAATGTTTTTGAGATATCGTTTTTTGCCCATTAGGAAATTTAATGCCGTTATATTTTTTGCTATAGTTTCAGCCCGTTATATTGTAAACGGTGTTAGAGTAAAGTTTATATAGATTCTCGGGTAAGTACTAAAGATAAGAAGTATGGGAATAATCTTATTTAGGTCAAAAGTATTGATAACGGCGTTAACCGTTATCTAAAAGATAGATTACTTAAAATTAGTACCTCTTTAATTTTTTTTACAACATTATGTACATTTTAAAGCGGTCCATAGTATCTCTTACACTTTTCAATACTTTATAGGGTTTTTTTTTAAATCTATTTGCATTCATTACCAGTTATTCGAGCCTTTATACGCTATTCGGTAAAGTAAAAGGCCGTATTAACGCTATATATAACTCATTTTAGGGAACTTAACTAAAATTTAAACTAATGAGTAACTAAAACATTTTAATAGTTTATAACGAAAGCGCTTCGTGTAAATTTGGCGACTTAAAATGATATTACCTCATCGACAACATAAAAGATCGGCTATTTATCTAAATATATAGTATTAATAAGTACTTTATAGTTAAAATCCACATCGTTTTAAAGGAGGAACTTAAACCTTCGTAAAGCCTATAAGTATAACTGGCACTTATAGCAAAACTTTTCAATAATTTTAAATATGTCTTTTCTTATATCCGTATGGCTTACGGCGTGGAACAGGCGTAAAAGACGTTTTATAATCGGGTATCCAAATCGTCGGTCTAAAGTCCGCAATTCTAATTAAGTTAAGTAAGTAGCTATAATTATACGTATTTCGGAGAAAAACTATAAGCAGCTAAACTCAAATCGAAACGGTACGTAAATATTATTTAAGGTACGAATACGTTGGTTAGTCGTATTCCAAACCTTAATTTAGAGCTTATTTATATTTGTTAATTAAAGCAAAAATGGTGTTTTAGAGTTTATTACGTAAATTTCAATCGGTCCGAAACGTGTATTTATAATGACCGTTCCGAGCGACAACATTTTACTTTTACTAAATAAAACCTTTCGGTGTTTTCCCATTTGTTTCAGCCGAAACTTCCAAAACTTCGCCGTAAACGCGTCGAATTACCATTTTCCGGCCGTTAAAATTTTGGCTACGTTAACATCAAGTATAAAATCTTAAAACCTGTTTCCGTATTTGTTAAAATACGTAAATTACGATGTTATAAAGGCATTAAACACTTCGTTTACGTAGTCAAAACTTGTAATATATACAAAGAAGGTGTTTTATAGGCCTGAGAAAATACGTCAGGCGTTTTTTATCCTCTTAGGTTAGGAAGTAAATATTATTATACTTAAGGTCATCTTTTCTGGATATGTCACTGTAAAAGTAGGTGTTGAATTCGTTCTTTGTACTTTTATACTCGGTTATATATATTATAAAATTAGCTTTTATCCGATCCATCAATTCACATTCGGCCTAAAATCGTCGTTTCATCCGAATTTACTTGTGAACGGAGTGGTTTATAAATTAGTAACCGACTTTGGCATATACGATACACCACTTTTACAAACCTATAAGGCTTTGTATACTTTTCGCAAATATTACCATGGTCTTGGTACGGTTCTTTCATTTCCGAACGATTGTCCTTATCCTTTATTACCAGAGTTTACTCTTTAATAGTTATAATTTAGGCGTTTGTTTTACCTTAGGTAAACTTTGAATTTTGGATTTAAAACGTGGTAAATAGTTTAGACGAGGTTTGCTTTGGTAATTTAGCTTTCGCCTCTAGTTTCATGAACTACGAACGTTAATCTAAGTCTCGCCTGTCGACGTATAAAGGTTTTAAACGATGTCTTAAATATTATATTAAAGGCCTTTAGGTCCTTTTTTATTTTAAAAAGTATAAGGTTGTAATCTAGGTTTCCGCGGTAGGTTTTTATTACTACTTAGGTAAATAGTTTATAAACTTGGTATTTTGATTCAAGGGTTACTTAGTACTTTCAGAACTTAGCTAATCATTTTTACGGATTTCTAAGTTATATTAGTCCAGTTCTTATTGTAAAGTTCGTGATTGATTTTCGTATCGAATTAAGATTTAAGGCGAATATAATAATTTAAAAATATATGCATGTAGGTAAGTTAATATATGTATATATATATATATTAGTTTATCCGGATAATATATTAAATAAGATAATATAGAAATTTAATGGTTTAATGTTTTTTTTTTTTGCATATGTTAAATGGAATGCGTATTTCATTATTTAATACGTCGTACGGCTTATCGCTGTAGTCGTCATCCTTATCCTAAAGCCTAGTAAAATTAGTCAGTTTCGTAAGGTTATTCTTATTCGTTTGAAAGCGGTACGGTAGAAGGTTAAGGTAAGTGTTGTAGTTAACAGGTATTAGAGAATAGGGTATATATTAGCGTTTTGCGCTGTTTTTCGTTTTATGAAACGGGTTGTTTTCTGTATTCCGGCCGATCATCGTTTTTTTGGTCGGGTTATTCTTTGTGTTTTCGCCGATCCCTCTATAGCCGAGCAGGTTATGTCCAGTATTTGGGGAGTGGTTTCGTATTTGGTTTTATGTTATAGTAGGTGCCGGTGTAAGGGAATATTATACTTATGTAGTAGATAAAAATTGTAGTCAGTTTTTTTTTCCTTTTTGCTTTTTTCTTAAGTTTTAAGCATGAAACTAGGTCGTTTTATATTTCGTTCCCGCCATTTTAATAATAGTTTCTTTTGCTTCGTAAGGTAATACCCTTTTATAAATTTCTTTAAGCTTAAATATTTATCAATTTAATCCCGTATGTCGATAAGTTATGTTATTTCGAATAGGGCTTTTTTAAGGAGGCTATTACTTCCCCCTAGTGTATTACTTCCTTTAATTCATAGTTGGATTCGTAAGGCTTTGGTAATAGTAGTATTTAATATTTGCTATATATTTAATATCTAATTTGAAACAAATTCGTGGAAATTATCTAATAAGTTAGGACCTTGAATTTTCTACTTCTAATAACATAATATTACGGCCAAGATATATGTATTTTAGATATAAGGTTTTGATTCCTTAACGAATCGATAGTATTATTCAAAAGGTATAGGTTGATTTTATATATCATATCTTTTCTGATTCCCATATATTTGATTAAGTGGTTGAAGTAAACGTTGATTTTCTTTAGTGTTATTAGTTTTGAGGTTATAGTTATATGTGTCTTAAGGTGGTTGGAGATAATGGTTGTTATACCTACTTGGTATATTAAAACGGGTTCAATTAGTGATTTCGAGCCGAAATCAGATTTCAATGCCTATAAACGACAATCGTAAAGTCAATGAAATAATCAAAGTGGTTAAAATAATGCTTATTAACGCTTATTAATAAGAGTAAACCTTGAATAATACGAAAATGAAACGTAATTATAAACTAATTAGGCGTTTGAAATTAGTTTTGTTAACCTTCAATAGCGTTACATCAATCAAGTAGTTAAAAAAGTTTAAAAATTATAAGTATTAAACTTGAAATATATGGGGCGAACGTGGAAAAACTTAGAATATATAATGCGGGCATAAGAAAGGTAGATAGGGAAACGGGAGTATAGTTATATAATTCGGTGTTTAAATTGTATTCGGTCATTGGTTCGAATTAGCGTATCGTTACCAAACTTGATAAAGTAGGCGGTTTGGTTACTTTATACGTAACCGCTTTTGCTTAAACAATCGGTTTGGATCCTTTGTTCTTAATCGCTTTTGTATCTTGCGAACGATGTGGATTGTCGATTTCAGACGGGTTTTAATGAAGGGTTTTGAAACTTGTTACCCTACGTGACCTCATACGTAATAAAACGCTTTTTAAAAATTGCCCGGGTACATTAAAGCGCCAAATAAGGGTTATTAGTAGCGTAACGTAGCTTTTAGTAAATAAAACACCAAATAAGGGCTAATGGTATCGTACTAAAGTTTTTCTTTTTGAAGTTACTTAATCTTTATAGTATTTATATAAGTCGGCGTATAATTGTTGTTAAAATAAATTTTGGAGTACAAATAGTTGGGACCGTAATAATATCACGTTATAATTATTTAACTTGTATTTTTCTCTTTTTTTCTAGGTTGTTTATAGTCGACCAGATCGGCTACTAGTCAATATCGGTAAGGTTTCAAACCTAGTCTTTCATGTAAAATAAGATATAAAGAAAAGTAATCGTTAAAATAGTAGAATTGTAGTAAAAATATTTAATAATACGACAGAAAAAGCATTTAAAGGTGCATGTTACAAATGAGGGCTTATAAGCCCTCACCCAGAGTGTACCACTCTAGACCGCTCCACGCATTGCCGTTCGATCTGGTATAGACATTCCAGACCGATCTATGTATTGCCGTTCGGTCTGGTATAGTTATTCCAAACCGATCCATACATAATATACTTTACATCTTACAAGAGTTCAGCCTGCAGTGTGACACGTTATCGTGCACTCTTCAGGAGTGCACCCTACAATACAGTGCAATACTACTTTCCCTATGTATACTATCGATGAGAGTATTTAGTAATATCCATAATAATACCTATTTATGCCTTTTTATGAATTATGTGAAGGAACGTAATGTATGACAGAATGGTATCAATCTTCTTATTAAATTTGTTGAAAAGAAATCAAATGATTAGTAACAAACAAAACAATCAATTTTTATGATATCAAGATTCTAAACTATAATCCAATCTATACTATAAATTGGCCTATAATATTACCTCACATTTTGTCTCGCATTAGAAAAGATATTGTTGCCAGGTTTATTATCCCGTACCACTTACTTATTACTATTTAATATAGGTGTAACTCCTACCCATTAGCACATTGATATACTAATAAAGGCTTCTTCACCACACTCTTTCACTTTTACTTTTCCCGATTTGATAGACAAAATAACATATATCAATTACACCAATATTTACTGTTTCGGTCCGTGATAATTGGATTTGCCTAAGTTACGGCTCGAAATCCTTACATATATTTTTCCCAGTATTTTAATCTAGTTTCACCTAGATTCCTCTAGGCTTACCCTGTTCCAGCCTTTAAAAGCGTTTGAAAACGTTAATAATTCTTTATCTGGAAACGCTTAAAACGTATTATTTAATATCTAGCTACATTTGTTTCTTTATAACATAAGTTAAAATCGATTTAGTCTTATTTTTTTTTCTTTTTATCATTATTATATTCCGTTAATTCAGTATTGTTCTTATCGTGATTGTAGTTATTACCGTTGTAACCTCCGCCGCTGACGTTGCTGTTAACCTTAAAACTTAATACCCTTTTGCAAGTTATTTTTTTTCCATAAAATATATTTTAATGGTTAAAAATACTATTTGCGATTGTTTCCTAAAAGTGAATTGGGGTTTAGAGCATTAAAACTCTTATAACCGCGGATTGGATGCCTTATTTATCCTTGTAAAATTCGACTTTATTACGTACGATTTCCTTTGGCGTTTTGAAACTAATATCGGTGATTTTAATATCATTACTTGTGGTTAAATGATTTGTTTCAAAGAAAAATCAAACATTAGTCTCGGTTCTAAGGTTTAAGTTTACAACTTGAATATATGTTCGATAGATGCCAATAAAGTTATTCACTATATCTTCAATAACACATTCACTGTTTGCAAAGTCATATAGAATAAAGTTGCGTTGAACGTCGAAAAAAAAACCCGATATAGTTAAACGCTTATTTTGGTCTATGAATTCGTTCTCCAAAATAAAATGATTGTTAGTTTGTTAATGGTTATTTTTGTTCCTTACACCAGCTTTCGCGTTGATTCTTTAAACTTTCGTTAGTTTATAGCCTTGTTATAAGCAAAGTTTGATACATGTTTTAGAAGTATTTAGAAAGAAACACCCATTATTTTCACACTTATATTGTCTTAAAATAAATAATCAGAAAGAAATATTACGATTTAATAGGCCAGTAGTATTTTACATGAGTTTCAAGTATATTCGTCAACTGGGATCTTGACAAATAATTAGTAAATCATTCATTTTATGCTACATTTATGTTAGAATTTTATATTTTGAGTGTGAGTTGCAGTTTCATATCAAAGTTAATACTCAAGGTTTAATATATCATGGTTTTTAAAATACTTTGTAATATAGCTTTTGACCTAATCATTAATCTTCCGAATATTCATGAATATATGTGGTTGAGTACTAATTAAAATATGTTTCATAATCTATATTAGCGGAGTTATAATAACAAGTGTCGTAATACTCGTACCAGATACCATTCTAAGTTTACTTTTTAGCCTTGAATTCATTATGATCAATATCTGAATTTCGTAGATTTGATTCATATATACCATTTTAACTTTAATCCGAATTGATGAATTTGTTGTAAAGATTGCCGTTATTGAAAAAAACAAAAATGACTTACAACTGGTTAATTTGAATTATGAATCGCGATCAACTACTATTATTCTCGACAATAGTAGCTGCGATAGCATCGGTTGTATTGTTGGTAGTTATAAAGATATAAATGACCATATTAACGCGGGGTTTACCGTTATTTGACCGGTTTATACCTAGGTTTATAAAGCGAGCTAACAGTTATTATAATTAAGTAATCAATTCAATTTGAGTACCATTATTAATTCTTCTCGTGATGAGTCTAATTACTTTGAATCAATATCTAGGATCTATATAATTTTTATATTATTGGCAACAGAAAAAACGATATTAACTTTATTTTTTGCGTTTCTGGTTTAGGAAAATTTAAAAGATTTAACGTTTATTTATATTTATAATCATTGATGAATTATATAATTTTCTTTATACAGGAAAAGTTTCACTGAAGAGGTAAATAGCAAATTATTATCATTCAATCTTTCGTTTTCCCACGTATTATCCCGTAAATATCATTGTTTTTGTTAATTTCAGCTGCATGTGATCTGGTTTCTTTACCTTGATTATCTATTTTCTAGAGGTTTTGACATAAACTTTACTTGAATCATTTTTTATGGTCAATTGATGATCAAGTTACGGATTTCATCGTAGAATTATTAATTTTATTTGTTATTTACGGCGCATATATCATGTAAATAGTCTTTTACTTCCCAATTATGCGTCTTAATACAGTCATAATTTGCGGTTTTCCTTGGTCTTAACGCTATGATACTTATATTAACATGTTCAGTATAACTTTTGATTTTATTCTTTAGTTCTTCCGTTTTAAATTCTTATTGTTAGCGGCGTTTATGTTAAGGGATATTATCTTTAGTTAGATTATAGTATTTCAGAACATCCATCTATAATAATCAGGAGGTTACCTACTACCTTGGTGTGTTATTATTAGAGAGGTTTGTATTGATCAAAGTATTATTATCAGGGGTTGGTTTTAGAAGATGGTATTGTTATATAGTAGCATAACTTGAATTATTGACTTTGAAGCTAAACTTCATCTAACAATATTTCACTCTTGAGGAACTTACTTGAAAATCTGTTTTAATAACTTTAATTTACTCTTTCTGTGTATTTCCACACTGTCGACGTTCTATCCACTTGTTAACAATCGGTTCTGAAGGATTATATTAGCTAATACTTTAAGCTTAATGGTTTTAAATGTAAGAATCTTCATAAAACTCAAGGGGTTTTTATATGGTTTAATCTATATAGTTCGGAAAATAATAGAGTTGTTAAAGGTTTTAACCATTATTTTTAGGTTGGAAATATATAATTTTTATAAGGTCCATCCTATTTAACTTGATCTTGCCACGCAAAAACTTTACTTTCAAAAGGTAGGGATGATACATTCGTTATAAATGTTTAATTACTGGTATTCAGGATGTCATTAATTTGGCTAAGTGTCGATTTTATTCAAGTTTTTTTTAAGGTTTTACCGCATACTATAACACTCTTCTAGTTGTTTGAAGATAATAAAGATTCAGTTGTTATATATAGGTAAGCCTCAAATACCAATAGAGTTGTCATATAGACGTTAGGATTAATAGTATTATTAACGCTCTTTTTAGCTATTTCAAGCCATGTTCTTTTTTATTTATAAAGCTTTTGATTTCTAGGGTAAAGATATTGTATAACTTTCTTTCAAAGAGCTGAAGCCTTTTAAACTTTACTAATAACTAAGTAAGCTTTAACGGAAACCAATTTATACTGAATTTTCATCGACTTAATATTAACTTAAAACTTCATCACGGTAAAATTGGTATCGATATCGCGTATTAATATGTTTAGGGGTCCCAAGCACTTGTTAATCCACAAAGTATGTAGTACCTCATAGAATAGTACTACATGCAGTGCAGTAGGTCAACTTAACTTACAGTAAAGTTGACTATACTGCAAGTTGAGTGTATTGTTTGTAGACTTACCGCATTAGGTGTAAGTCGAGTGCAGTACGCTGCAATTCATATTAGGGAACGAGCCAAAGAATTATCTATACAAATTACAGTGCAGATCGGTAAGCGGTCTGCTAAACCTAAAATAATATACCCATCACTTGACCAATGCAATAATACTGTTACTTCAACTAATCGAATTAATAATGTTACAACGACTTGAGGCCCAACTAATAATAATCAGTATTCATTAAATTGAACATAGATTGGCTAAGTAAAAGAAAAAGCTACTTTCCGGTAACGCTTTACAGCTACGACGGCTAGGGTAAAGGAAAGAATCTTGCGAAAAGCCTTTATTAGTACTGCGTCAGTCCATAAAGGCAGTATAATAAAAAAGACTTAGGTTACGTTGGTTTACAACGGCAATCTGAAAGTAAACGAAGGTATCACTATTAACAAAACGCTAAGAAATCTTTATGAATCCTTTTTAAAGACATTGAAATTGACTATTAGAAGTCTTAAAGTTCGACAAATTAGTAAACAGCTAAGTTAATATTACTACGAGTACTACTATTATAAGAAAAATGATTAAATCCTTACTTTTAATAACGATAATAAGCGACTTTTAACTTTACACTTTACATCAAACATTTACCCCTACTTCATTTTTTTTACTTCCCCTATTTCAATTGAATCGTTGAGTTCAATACTCTTAGTGAAAACACCAAGAATCGCCAAATCTCGTTAAAAAAGCTACGTTACACGATCTAACGCCAAGTCGGCAAGTTCCCGGGCGACTTCACGCAAAAATACCAAGTCTCTACGCCCAAAACTACCAAGTTCCTCGTACAATACGTCCACCAAGTCATATACAAGCTAAAACCTCAAGATATTTACCGCTAGCGTTGATTTTAAAGCTATCATCGACCCCATTCAAAAGAATTAAAGCTCTCGAAGCCGCTTTTACCAAATATTATAGTAGTAAGCCTTAGGGGGAAAACGTTAACGAAAACTTAAGCGAAAGGTATATAATTGACTTTATCGGCTATTATATCGTTAAGTAAAACGGCAGCGAAAAACTAAACCGCAACGACCTCGCTTTTCCAAACTTCAGCTACATTATCGACGACTAAACTATCAATATAAGTAAAAAGGTCTAAAAAGATATTAATTTAAGGTTAAAAACTAAATTTAGATGCCGAATTATTAACGTATTGAAAATGGCTTTATTAAATTAACGAAAACCCCTTTCGAATTAACTCAACTTAAAAAACGCCCTTAAACCCACAACCTAAAGGAAAACGTATTCAAAAACCTTAACTCCCTTATAGGCAATTCAAGGAACCTTTCCTTTACCTTGAGCTAAATTAAGTCTTTTTACATACGGATGATAAAAAACTTGTTAACCTATTCGATAATTTAATACCCCCATGTAATAACGCGAAGTACGTATTCAGCGGCGGTAAAACGAATGAAACAAAAGCCGTTAACACAGCTAAAGATATTATCGTTGGCGCTTTACACTAGTTCATTAAGTAAAATCGTTAAGTCTTCTAAAACCTTTAAACACCCATCACCCGCTAGTAATTTAATCGATAAGCTCTTTAAAAACCTTTTTACAGCAGGTTTATTTCTATACGAAAGCCTATTATAGGTCTTGCTATAAAACTTTACCCCTTGGATTAAACAACTGGCAATTACCCCTAATACGCTATCTCGAAAATTCCAAGGCTTGAATAACCCGAAAAAAAACTAATTAAAATTGGAATAATTATCGAAATCTACCCCTAAAATCTATTAAAATGGTTCACATTAATTACAAACTTTTTACGAACTACTTTAAAATTGAAAATGACGTGAAAAAGTATAGCGAAAATCCCTATAACTTCCTTGACACCAAGATAATACCCTTTTTGACCATTTCTAAGTAAATGAAAATTCTCTCTTTAGGTTTTAACTTATTATTTTCCGAAATTCTTATAAGGCATATCAAAAACTATTACCTAACTTTCTTTACCTGAGCTACTACATTTTACGAGATTTATATCAATATAAACGGCCATTTAGAACACGACGTATACCTTACGTAATATTAAACAAATTAAGGCACTACGAGATGGATAATGATAATAACTCAAAAAAAGAGGAGTAAATACCGATGGATATACTTAACTAAATAATCGATAAGTTAATATTATACTATAAAGTAATAGGGAGATCCTACGTTAGTCAAGCTATACTTCGCGAGTAGGTACGAATAGTAATTTGAGGCATTAACGAATTCAAAAACTCCCTACAACGCCTAAATATCACTTACGAAAATTTCTTTGACTAGTTACGTTTTTCGCTTACCACTAAAAAAACATGTTTATCAAACTCACTTAATATATACCCCTCAACCATTAACTTCCCTAGTGTAAATATAAAAAAAGCTTTACGGTAATTAATTACGTTAACCGTAAATAAGGCTACGGACGTTTATAACGCCTAAAGTTTAGCCTACCGACTATAAACTAAAAGTAGTAATAACAATTACGTTAGCGTTAATAAAGATGGAATTTAGGCGGACTTATTAACCGTAAATACTATCGTCGTAATAGTGGCTAAAAATATTAAATCTATAGTGAATTTAACTATTAGTTCACTCAGAAACCACCTGCTAATCGAAATTATAACAAGGTAATATACTATATTTAATACCTCATCACTATCAAATAAGACTATTTAAATTAAATCGCAAACTTTAAGAGCGATGAGCTAATTAACAGAGATAATAGCCTCAAGTAAATTAAATGGTATAAATACACTGCTTTTGACTCGGCCTAATAACTAGCTAACTACGCTTTACTATACTATTTAAATGGTAGAGACCCTTATCTTTACACTAATTTAACTCCTAACCCCTTATACATCTTTAAATTTCGTGATCACTATACGGTCTATACGTTTTAAGGCATTATACAAAATACAAGGGAAATAAATTACTGAACAAAAGACTATTCGAAATAGGCAACACTGTAAAAAGAATATAATACAATTACTAGAATTGATCGTTATAATACTAATAAAGCTAAGGTTCATTTTGAATTAGGCGAATAATAATCGTTACTACAGAAAATAGTAATTTAAACTATTATAAAAACAATTACATTTTATATCCTCAAGTTTTTTACCTCTTTTCTTCGTTATTTAAAGTATATAAAAACCCTCGGTGTTCATGTTGACGCTAACTTACACTAATTAGTTAAAAACAGCTAAAGGTTTCCACTCGCATTTAAATAAGGGCACCTATAGTTTTATTTTTAAAACCTGGAAATGGTAATATTAAACTGAACGGATCCGAAAATACGTTAACTACACCAAAGTTTTTACTACCTAGCCGTTAACAAGCCATAAAAAGTTCCAAAGTCCTTGAAATATAAAGATATGTAATATTTTAACCAAAAGACTATCAAAAGGCTTTATTACTATTACTAAACGTATATGCAACCCCCACCAAAGATTGAAATTTATATGAAAAGACAATAAATACTTTAATTACAAAATATTCGTTAAAGTATTTTACTTGTATAATAAGCATATCCTTTACATCGTTAATTCGGTAACATCCTTTCACGGGGTTGAGTTTTTAAAGTTCTTTTTGGCAAAAGATATATAAAGAACGCTAAAAAAAAATACTGTAGATTAATACGTGCCTAAGTTTACCCAACGAGGTCGTCTACGATACCGATACTAACTTTATCACAACGGAATTGAAAAACAATTGCCAAGAAAATGATAGTTTAATATAAATAAGTACTTGTAAAAGCCTACTAGAGTATTGAAAAGATTAAAAGGGCCTAAGCTCTATTTCTCCGAACGTATAATATCTTTATATTGGAAATTAAAAGCTTTACGGATTCGGAGGCACGCCTACAAATAACGATGAAAGGCCTAAACGACACTATAGGTCCTAACGATTAAAAATTAACACTATTGGGGTTTACAGAGTACCATAACCTAACAAGTGAATCTCAGCCCTTAACAAGTACTTAAAAATGTTCCGCAACTTACAGCAAAGCTTTAAAGAAACTGTGAAGAGAATCGTCACGCCGCCAGGTTAATAATATTCTTAATACAGAGAAAGGCCTTTTAACAATCGACGTATTTACTTTACCGTTACAAAGTAAAATACTCGTATAACGGGAGCCGGGCAAATACAAAAAACCCGTATAAAATCTGAAAGATCGTAAACTTCTAAATAGTTGTTAAAACTATTCACGGTTTTGTATTTTTCCGAATTACTGAAGTTGGGCCTTATATTAAGGTCATTAATGATAGAGACCCTAAAATCAAACTACCTAACAAATAAAAACCTCGTTTACTATTTATCGATAAGTAGATAAAACATCGTCGGTACAGACGACCCTTGAAGAAGAAAAACATTAAAAAGAAGAAATATATACTAGGCCGTATTTACAATACTAATTATTTAAATAAAGAGGAAAATATAACGAAAGTTTAACACTAAAACTTCAAACGTAAAGAAATATTAAAACCTTAGAAAAAACTTTCGAAAAAAGTAATAAGGCCGAGATTAATGGCTTTCTGACTTGAAAAGTTATACAATTCGTATCGAAGGCCAATTTTAACGTTGAAAACTCAACCGTTACAATTTTCAAGTCGAAGATTATCTACGAGGTTAAAGGTAAGATTACGGAGCAACCGTACAAAAAGTTACCTTTAATCGCCTAAAGACACAAAGATAAAAGTAAGAACTAAATTCTTATGTAATTGCCAAGGATTTAGAAAATCGACTAACGCGTAGTGATTGCTTCAACTGTAAGTTTATTAAATAAAATGAAAGGAAAGTTTACGTGTAATAGCCGTAATATAATATAAAAATATACGTAATTGATAATAGATCTATAACGAATCGTACTTTTAAAACTATTATAGAAATTACGTGCCATTTACCCTCAGAGAACGGTCATACAGTATATTAAACCATTATACATACTGACCACAATAAACGTTTATTAATTTCTAACTTATAAACCGTAATTTAAATGACAATAAGCAATAAGACCTTTGACGTACGACCCGTGTTTATTAGTAACGTAAAGGAGGGATGTTGGAGTAATAGTCATGTAAATTAACGATATTCTTTTTTTTGCAACGGCTAGCTTTGTAATATTAAAATAGTAAATGATTAAGGACTTTAAGTTTTAAAATTGTAAAACGGTAACGACGTTAACGGAGGATAGCTAACTTAACTTTAATAAATGCTCAATCCATATATTTGGTATTAATACCGGTTTCAACTTTCGCTAAAAAGGTTAGAGCATTATTTTGGCTATAATCGACAAAACTGATATAACCAAAGCTTAACAGTACTTGAAATAATGTGCTCGTGGCAGCTATATTATTACCTTATGTTAACCGAGAGCCTTTTACAACCTTTTCATCGCAATATAAGTATGAAACCCAGCAAATTAAAAATAGAACCGATTAAATAAAAGGTACGAATAAAATATACGAAACCTAAACCAAAGGATAAATATAGTTTTAATCGACTTGTTGAAGGCTAAATTGATAATGTTAATAAATAGATCCCTCACAATTAATACCGACCTAATTTTCTAAATCGACCTCCAAATAACCTTAGTTAATAAAGATAAATAGGAAGACCAATTTAGTATTATTAGCAATCTAATCTACTTAACCTCCGTTTAATGTAAATAGATTACACGAAATATACTAACATCACAGGTTTACAGAATAATAGCGGGTTTCAATATGGGTATAATATTATAAAAAAACCCTTAACCTTATTATCAGGCAGCTGAAGATTCCTCCTATCCCAGTAGTAATCTGTACTCACTTATGGAGCCTTTTCGAATACTTAATACAACTTAGAACTACTAGCGAGAAACGCCTGGAAATTAATTTAATAACACTCTGTAAAACCTACAAAAGGAGGGAAATCAGGGAATTTCGATAGATTATCGGCAAAGATAATCCAGCAAATTCCATAATGAAGACAGTATTAAATAAAGCCCTAGAAAAGTTTATGAACAGTAATAGGCTAACTATACGCATCGAAAGCTACGTTTATAGGCTGCCCGGAAATCCCGAATTACGTAACAGCGGTCGGGAATGTGTTGGTAAACTAAAAAAAACTACTAGGAAAGCGGAGGCAAGGGTTAAGATAGCGACCTGTTTGATTGGCACGGTTAAAGTGAGGGCCTGCAAAGATCTGTAACAGAAGAACTTTTTATAGGATTTACTAAACTCGGACCTTGAGGTAACGGATAAATTAAGGTTAAACAGGGTTAATTGGAATGCAGTTAGGTGTAAATTAGTATGGAGGTTAATTGAAATTAACAAGAGGTTAGTAGGTTAACAAGGTTGCAATTTAACCTTTACCGGAAAAGATTGGGTAATCACACTAACGTGCATGTACAAACAAAAAAGCCGCTAGTATTGGAATGGTACTACATGATATGCAGTAGGTCAGCTTTAATTATAGTAAAGTTGACTGTACTGTAAGTTGAGTGTATTGTTTGTGGACTTACCGCATTGGATGAAAGTCGATTGCAGCACGCTTCACTTCACACTAGAGCACGGGCCAAGCAATTGGCCATACAAATTACAGTGCAGACCGGCTAGCGGTCTGTCAACCCTAGAACAATACATCCACCACTTGACCAATGCAATACTACTGTTACTTCGATCAACCAAATCGACAACGTTGCAACGATCCAAGGCCCTACCAACAGTACATTCTATATTTACTCCGCCGCAATAGTTTAGGAAAATTAACACTATAAAACGCTATGGCAGAGTTGATAACATAAAATACTAGTTTACCATAAAAGTAAAACCCGTCTACGAAAACCTTGAAGTTCAAGTATTAATTTTTTAACTTGAATTTAAACATTAGGGTTCTTTAGACATGTATTTAGCAATAATAATAAAGTTGTTTTATTACCTTTAATGTTAATAAGTCTATATCTTCATAACTAGTTGCTTTTAAAATTTTATATAGCCCATTAGTCGCCGGTTAATTAAATCGTTGATGTAGATAACCAAATTCCTACTTTTTTAGGTTTAATAACATTATCTTTCGTCCTTGAGAGTGGAACTAGAGATGCCCTCATTGAAGTCTAAATGGAAACCTTTAGCCGCCTTTAACCTTAACTAGGTTATTGATTTTAATTTTAATATTAACATGGAGGTTCTTTTTGTCTTCCAGGAAATGTAAGAAGGGGGTGGAAGATTCCAAGATATAGAAAGTAATAAACCAACGATAATAGTAATAATTGTCGATCCTAATAAAAAAGCTCCTTTTTCAGGATTAAGACTAAATTTAGGTTTACCGGTATCCATATGTTCAAGTTTCGTAGTAATATTAGTGTCCCTTCGTAATACGATGTATTAAAAATATCCTCTTATTAATTACCGTATTACCACAATATTTGGCTTAATACCTTGAAAGACTTGTTTTTTATAATGGTCGCTAATAGTAAATAGGTGTTTAAAGCCATGGTTTTCATTGTTATATCAGCGATAGAAGTCTTTACCTATTAGGCGGTATAAAAAGGTGTTGTCGGTGAGTTATTACATTTCTTCCGAACCAGTATCGGTATTTTCGCATCAACCGATGATTTTAAGCTTATTTTTTTCCTCGTTACCCTCTATATCTTTACCGTTTTCAAGGTGTTTAACGAATTTCCAAGTAAAATTGAAAGGGAATTATATATAGTACCTTACCCTTTTTTCGTCGCATTCAGCCGCCGTATAACACGTTAACCAATAGATTTATTTGCTTTATAGTTAATATTTTTTTTGGTTTTTTGAAAGGACTTATTTAGTTGGTTCCAAAATCCTCGTCTTTTCGTGGCATATTGATTATGGCCCCAGATCCGGGCCTTCTATTAACCGTAATAATTGTGCCTACCGTACTTATGGTTGACGTAGTACGCGTAGAAGAGGCTTTCTTTGTTGTCGCTGAACTTTGGATCTTAGGGGTACATAATAATCGAACTCGGCACCTGTAATATTAACATTGTAAACGAAGACTGCAATTGGTTAAAAAACCCTTTAACGGTCGCGTCAAAGTATTATAAGGCGTATTAGAACTTTTTATAGCCCGTAACAACCTTCCGAATCTTTTGACATAATATGCCTTTGCTAGCTTCCACATTCCCTATTTCTTGTTGGCAAAACATTAGCCTGTTAAGTATTTGATTACGGACGTCTATCTTGTTTTCGTCTATTTTTTATAATATAATATGTATGACCACTTGATAATATTCCAATTTACGTGGTATTAGGAAAGGTTAACATAGTATTCGAAGTGACCTATGAGATTCTCGTAGATCTTTCGGAAAAAGAAGAAATTCATTAAGTATAGAAGGTAATAATCCTCGGCTTAACCGGTAAGGATACTGGGAAATAAAGACTAAAAGCCTAGCAATTTAACTTTTATTTGGAGATAGATGTTGAAGAACGGACGCAATTTGATGTAGAGGAGGTTGTACGACCTACTGTTATACTTTTTCTTTCCTCTCCAGATTTTAACGAACGTGGTAATTACCATATAAATCGTATCTACTATAGGGATATTTCGATGAGGAAAAGTAATGTATTAGTCTTAAGGATCATTTAGATTCTTCGACCGGTGTTGGAAAAGGTATTAAGGAAGGTGCTGGTATTAGTGGGCAGGATAATTGTCTTTAACTGAGTTTAAAGGAAAAAATCCAATAGTTGTACCAATAATAAGCTCGCGCGTAAAACCGTTCTTTTTTTAATTTTCCTGTTGAAACTGGACGTGTTAAGGGGCTTGGGGGATGGTAACTTAAAGGTTTCCGCGAAGGAATTGATAATATTTCTTTTAGTGTTCAAGGGCATGTCGAGCTTTTTACTTAATTAACTGGTGGACTTGAAGGCTTGCGGTGTATAGGTTATTTATTTTTTTACGGTCAATAACATTGGCCTGTTGATCTTGGGCGAACGGGTCTCAAGAACTTATTTGGATTAGGCAGGTTTTTGCGAAAGCGTGTGAAGGTATTAAGGGATGTTATTTCTAATAATCTCTTTTTCTTTTCCTTTATCTTTAAATATCAATTAAAAGTTTTCGTCGGTAGCGTATTCGTAGAGTACATTTTCACGATTACTCTTTTTTCTTGTTATTGTAGGCAGGTAAACCCCTCGTTTATATAGCTTAATTTTTATCCTCTCCTTAAGTTGAATGTCTGCCATTTTCCATATCTCTAAGGTCTATTCGTTAAACTACTTACAGAAATCGGAAAGGGTATCAAATTCTTAGTTATATCCGGTTGGATTTGAATCTAAAATGAAATGGCTGATGTAGTTAGTTAAATGATCGGGGATAAAGTCTTTATTAGCATTTGTGAATCAGAGGTTTTTGTTGTAGTTTTTTTTCGAAGATGTCGCCGAAGGATATAATTATTTCCTTCTCAACAGTATTTGTATCGGTTCCAATTTCAGTTTATTTCAAAGCTATCGTAACAAAAATTAAAGGGTGAAAAGGGTAAAAAGAGTGGTGTAAAAGGGAGTTGGGCTGTGAGTTTGCCGTTAAAATTGTTATTTGTTAAATGATATGAGATTAGTTGTTTTTGTTTCAAAGTTTGTAGTAGTAGTACCCGTAATAATATTTACTTATCCATTTACTAACTCGCTGACTTAGTTATTCTCAAGACTTTTAAGCGGTTAAATTTAACGTTTCCAAAACTGTTTCAATAAGGATTTCTTAGTGTTTTTCATGATAGTAATACAGTCGCCACTTATAGATTTCTGCGAAAAACTGTATAGCGTATAGGGGCCTTTCGTAAGAATCTTTTCTCTAACTTGCTCAGGTAAAGTGTAACAACCGAAAAGTAGCTATTTTTTTACCTAATTTATTTGTATTTAACCTAATAAACACTAATTATTGTTGTTATGCTTTTATCATTGTAATGTTGTTCATTCGAATTACTGTGGTCAAAGTAACTGGTACTGTATTGAAATTGGTTCTGATGAGTTGTAAGTTCTAAGTTTGGCGGACCGCTTGCCGATTTCCACACTAATTTGTATGGTCAACTACTTTAGCCAATGCCCTACTTTGAAGTGGACACCTACTGCACTAGACTTGCAGTCAATCCCACAAACTGTAATCAATTTTCAGTCAAGAAGATTAACTAACTGTAAGTATAGTTGACTTGACTGTACTGTATTGCATCGCTATTCCAACCACAACATAATTTGTGGCGGTAATTGACTTTAACGTTGTTGATTTTAATAATGTACGCGTTTTCCTCTTCATTTTAACCAATATATACTTTGCAATTATTTTCGTTTTTACTAAAGAAAGGTCGTAGGTTTGCGTCAAGTACCCAATAATTCTTCATTAAATTACCCTTATGAAAGCCTTTAATATAATTTTTACTCAACTAACCAATTCGTTGCTTGAGGTTATTCGACGGCTTATTAAGTTTTTCTTAAAGGATAGAATCTGATTTCCCTCCTTTCTCATGGTTCAACCAATAATGGTAGGCTAAGTAGGTGCCAAATGTTGTAAAAAATTAAGGTACTATGGAAAACGAGAGAAATATGCCGTGGTTTTTAACGCAGGACTTATTTTCACGGTCCGTCACGTGCCCTTTTATGTAATACCTGCGAACTGCGCCCGGACTGCACTCGAGCTAGATACTATCCCTTTTACGTAATACATACGAACCGCGCTCAGAACGTATACAAGATGGATTCTACACGTATACCTTCTATTGAATATATAATCACATAACTTATAAACTTAATAGCAAATAACATGAGTTAAAAATATGACACTCCCATATAATAAAAAAGAATGTACCGCTATATCGCTAAATACAGACCGTGTCTGAGCCGGTCGCGAATCGAGCGTGAGGCGTATAAAGTCATAAATCAGCCATACGCATATCCTTATTTCGCCGCCCGCATATAAAAACGTAACTAACGCCGTTTGTAACCCTTCGACTTTTCTTTACTCCTTACTCAATCCAAAATCTCCCAACTAAACCCCCATCAACCTAGTTTCTTATTAACTCACACCAATTTAATAGTCCAGTTGTTCTATTACCTCTTATTTTGCGTTCTATTGATTCACCATTTACTATAATATATCCAATATCTTTAATAAACCCAACATAAGTTACGCTACTACTCGGTCGCCCAATAACGATGAACAACCATTCCGTAAAATAGGCTGCCCATCCTATTTATAGCTTATTTTATCTCTAATAAAATCATATAGTTTCTCTGCATTATAAGAAACTTTTTAGATTTAGGCAACAACGATAATGAAAAAGAGTTTTCCCCCGCGTAGATATAAAGTACTTATACTTTGTATATTAATTGTCAGTTGAATTGTGGCGTGTTTTTTCTATACGTGCGGGTATACCGTACGTAAGGTTACCGCACATCATAGAAAGCTCATAGTAAGGTAAATAAATAAAACAAAATTCCTCCAGACCTTAACAAATCGTAAATACATATTAACCTCCTCTTTATACGTTTAGGGGACGCACTTATTAACTGAATCACTTGGTTTACGCTTCATATTACGCCAGCTCGTTGGCTTCTTTTAAAACGGCGTTTATGTATTTTTCTTGAGCCGTAAATGTAATAAGAATATCCCCAGCTATCGAAGAAATTTTACCATTACGTTTTCAGATCTAATAAACAAGTTTATTTGCTCAAGAAATGTTGTCTGAGTCAAACGGTACCAGAATTGTAACCGTTTAGGCGGCGACGCCTTAATTTATACGGCTCCATATCTCTTTCTTTTATACGTCTTTATTATATAGTATCCCGTCGTACCTTTCCCCAACCGGACGCCTTTATACCCTGTTTTATAACCGAGTTTTAACTCGAAACTTATTTATCCTTATTAACGCCGTTATCCATCGCAAACTCATTTCTAATCTCGCTTAAAACGTATAAGGCGATATCGCCGCGTAAACCTCCCATTTTTAAACAATATCAGCTATATCTTATAGAACTTGACGAATGACGTATAACGTAAACGTAAACCAATATGTTACGATCCCTCGTAACCCGCCTACAGAAACGCTCCTCTAAATCCGCCCTGCGTCGGCCTTACCGTTTGACATCCTCCGACTCCCAGAATAAAAGTTAATAGGGCTTTGAATACCATCGGTACTTCTTTTTTCCAAAATGAAAAGGTAATAATAACGATTTCTAAGTGAAACTTAATAAAAGCCTCGTAATAGTCGGATTGTGATACGAAAAATCCTGGTATACTGTACCCGGCTTTATTTATTGTGAGTTGAAGTAATACTGATAAAAAGTTCTCATTCTTTATATTTATATTAATCTTAATGAGGAAAATATACGGCTGATATAATTTCGTAAACCGTATCGAACGCCAATATATAAAAGTTAAATCTTTATAAAACTGAACATCCGCATATTTCTCCTCGAATTGATTTGAAATTATAATACACCTGTTATTTTATCGTAATTAGTATGTAAAATTATTGTATTCTTTTCATTTAATTAATATATAATGAATGTCATCCCTCTATATTTTCTCTATTGAAATATCTTCAATTATTAATTCCTTGTTTAACTCGGCTTCAATAATATTCACGATAAAGACCGGGTTTAGGAGGATTTCACCTAAAATATGAAAAAAGGGAATTTGTAATTGCGCGTCTCAACAAATCCAAATGAAAAATAAATTATTAACCGAAAATATCAAAAACGATATTCGAAGGGTTTAAAACGCCCATCACTCAATACTAATTATAAAGTTAATCGTGCTTTTTATTTAGGAAATTTGTTGCAATGTTACGTAAATTAAGTTGAATCTAATCACTTTTTCAATATATCTCCGCTGAAAGTTGCCGACAATTTACGATTTTATTTGATTTATTACTAAACTTATATTATAATAGTTCAAACGAACTTTATACTTTTATATCAATATGTTAAAAACGTTGCGATTCGTTTGATCGGATTCATTATAAACATCGTATCGCTATTTACTCTGATATTAAGACACATTTCGTATCTGTTAACTAGTTGATTCGTATAAAACCTAATAATCATAAACTCATAGTTATTCAATATCAATAAATACATCGGAAAATATAATATTGACTTAAATTAAAAAAGCGACAATAATTCGTAAGCGTTTTTCAACCTTTTAATTTACTAGTTAATTACCGTTATATGTTTCAAAGTGAGATATCATTAATAAAAGTTGTATAATTCCTATTAAAAAGTCTAATGTTGTTTAAAGGATATTAACTTAAACTGAGTCGCGATTACTAATAATCAATATAAGTAATCTATAAAATCGCTACTATATATTTAGAAAACGCTTTTTATACTCTTTAATGGTTATAAAACATATTATTACTTATACAATGAATTTGTAAATTCAATTCCTGAAAATTCATCAATATTGTAAACTGTTGTCGGTGACAGCTGAATTTACTATAGAATCGATTGAAGTACATGATTAATAATAATTAGGGATATATAGGGGTTCAAAAACTCGTTATCGTAAGATACGACGCAGTTTCATATCATCATATTACCTATATATTCAATTGAAATCTCCGAATACTCACAAATATCGTCTTTTAAAAGTAGTTCCGTTAAAAGACTCGAAATAAAATATGTTTGTCCAAGTATTCCATAATAGGTGAATCATAAGTTTATGATAGGATTTCCGTTGTTAATACTATTCAATATACCAGTTGTGAATGGCTGCGATAAATTCATATAATCTTTAAATGAATATTATAATTCGTGATTTATTTTGAATATACAACTTCAACTGGAAATCGCTCAACGTTTTCGATACCCATTTATAACCGATTAATATATTATAGGTCATTTACTATACCTTAACTTCATTACTTTGTTAAAATACTCTGCCTAAAAGTTAGGTAACCGCCTTTCGTTAATAATGTTAACTGTTGGAATAATAGTAATTGAAGTGCATTAGGTCAACATTACTTATAGCAAGGTTGACTATACTGACTGCAATTTGAGTGTATTGTTTTTTGGGTCTACTGTATTGACTGCAAGTTAAGTACAGTATGCGCCCACCTAAGACTAGAGTATGGGCCAAGCAATTATCCATACAAATTATTGTATATACCAGTTAGCGGTTTGCCAAAACTAAAACAATACATCCACCATTTGACTATTGTTATACTACTATTAATTCGACTAATCTAATCGATAACTTTGCTACGTCTAAAGCCCTCTCCATACTGATTAGTAATTATTAGTTTAAGTACAGATAAGATAAGTAGGAGAAAAATCTACTTTTCGGTTGTTAAGTTTTGTTTAGGTACGATAGTGGATAGACTTTTGCGAAAGGTCTTAACTACTGTAACAGTTGTTATGTTAGTAAGAAAAGAAGACCCTTAGGTTGTGTTTGTTTTTACGGTAGGTTAGAGGTAGCAACGGTACCATTATTGAAAACACCAAGAAATATTTACTGATCCTTTTTGAAGAAAATCGTTGAGATTGAACTCTAAAAGTCTCAAGCTAATCAGTTGGAAAACGTCTAAGTAAGTACTACTGCAGGTCTTACTACTGAAAAAACGACTAAGTTATACGTCAAATAATTACAATAAACAACCTTCAACTTTACCCCTTACATAAGCTTTGCCCACAACATCAAGTTTTCCTTTTATTTTACTTTTTTTCTCTCCCTTACGCCAATTTAATCCTTCAGATCGTTACTCTGGGAGAAAACATTCAAAACCGCTAAGTAGCGTCAAGAAAGTTCCGTCGCATGACTTCACATTGAATTACCAAGTCTATACGCCCCTAAATCACCAAATTCTTCGACCTCTAAATCCTACGCCAGTCAAAACACCAGAATTGAAACTTATTCAAAAACTACAAAAGGTATTTAAGATCCTTGGATCCATTTTTTCCAAGTATTAAAATAAAAATCTTCAAGGTAGGATATTGATGAAGACTTAACCGAAAGGCACCTGGTTGACTTCATAAGCTATTACATTGTTGATTGAAATGGTAGTCAGTACAACCGTAACGAAAAATACTTTTAAACCTTTCGTAATTTCTTTGATAATTTGACCTGTGTTATATAGAATTTGCTTTAGTAAGGGGTTAAGAACAAGTTGAAGGTAGAGCGTATTCAACGAGGGCTATACGTCTTAGAAACGAATTTTACTAAGCTTATAGAGACCCTTTTCTCGTTGTCTTAACTTAAGTAATACTCTCAAGACCTACGCCTTAATAGAAAAGGCGTTACGGAATTATAATGCCCTTATACTCGTTTTAGAGGACCTTCACTTAATCCCTAATAAAGTTAAACCTTTTTAAGCGCCGACGATGAGCAATGTGTTAATTTGTTTGGCAGCTTAACACTTTTCTGTGATAGTACGGAGTACACCCTCAGCAGTAACAAAGTATGTAAAATAGCGGTCGTTAACGCAATAAGAAGCATTGACGTTAGCGCTATCTACCGTTTAATTTAATAAAACCGTGAATCCCCTTAAAAAACTCCCTACAGTTAAGTCCCTCTTACCCCTTAATTTTTCTCTTAAAACTATCAAGTTCTTTAAAGTCGCTAAGTTCCTTAAGGCGAAATTTTTTACGGCAGGTACGCCTATACATGTAAGACTACCACAAGTTTTACTAAAGAGCTTTACCTTTTGTGCCAAACTATTGGAAATTACCCTTAACATCGCGACTTTGAAGGCTTAAGACTAAAACTGGTAAGAATCATTATTAAAAACTGGGAATATTATCGTAACTTTCCCTCCAAACCTATTAATATGGTTAATGTTATTGACAAGCTTTTTATTAACCGCGCCAAGGTTTGAAACGATATAAAGAAATATAATGTGAAGTTTTATATTTTTTCAACATGAATATAATACCTTTTCTCAATATCTATAAGTAAATAGTATTTTCTCCTTTTTAATTTCACTTACTATGCCCTGAAATTCTTACAGGTTACTCTAGGGATTAAAACCTAACTTTTCTAATGAGGGCGAGAATTTTTCATGAAATTTATAATGGTATAAAAAGCTATTTCAAATACGACGTTCATTTCGCGCGATATTACATGAACTAGGCTACCACGAGGTAAACGACGATAATTACCAAGAAAAAAGAGGAGGAAATACCAATATATGTTTTTAACTAGATATTTGAAAAGTTAATATTATGCTGATAAGTAACAGAGAAGGCCTATACTGGCGAAACTATGTTTCGAGAATAGATATATGTAATAATCACGAGTATAGGCGAGTTCAAATACGTCTTATAACGCCTGAATACCACCTATAAGATTTTTTCTAGCTAGTTACATTTTTCGTCTACAACCGTAATAGTATATACGCCAAACCCGTTTAGTATGTATTTTCAAGTTAATCAATTCCGCTATACATATAAATAAATCCGCGTAATATGATATTATATCTATTATAAGTACGGAGGACCTTAATACTTGAGATTTGGTCTAAGATCTTCGGATTGAAATTTATAACCATATTTCTGCTAACGATGGTAAGATTTAAACGGACCTATTAACCGTGAAAATTATCTTCGTAGTATTGGTAAAATGTATTGTATTTGTAGCAAATCCGGTTATTAGTTAAATCAATACCTTCTGGTTAAGCGGTACAAATAATAGGCGATATAATACTCCTAGTACCCTATTTTTTCTGGCCCAGATTACTTTCACTACATCGTATACTCCAGAGGCAAAGAATATGCGAATAACGACGATACGTTGAGATAAGTTACTTTGCATAAAGATGTTGCTTTTAGCGCGACCTAGTAATTCGCTTATTACGTTTTCTTATAACGTTTCAATAAAGAAGACCCTTATCTTTACCTTAATTAAACCTTTAACTTATTACGTACCTTTAATTTTTGCAACCGTTATACGGATTACACGTATTAAGATCTTATGTTAAGTAAAGATATAATAAGGTGTTTAGTTTTGAATTATTCATAATACTTAATATTGCAGAGGTAAAGTACTATTATTAAAGAGATTAATCGTTAAGATGTTGGTAAGGTCAAAGTTGGCTTCGTCCCAGGCGAACAACTATCGTCACTGGGAATAAAAGTTATTTGTACTGTTATTAGATCAATTAAATTTCATATCTTTAAATACTTTACATCATTTTTCGTTTGCTTAGAAGTCATGAAAACCCTAAGCATTAATGTTGATGTTAATATTGATAAGCTGGCTAAAAACGACTAAGGGTAACGGTATTAAACCTAACGGAATTATAGATCCGCTAATTATACTGGCGTTTCAATTATCCAATCATTTAAAGGTTATATAATATCTTAAAATCGGTGGAGCATAAAGATATTGAATACTTTATTTTTCAATCTATAAAAACGCTTCATTATGAATGCCAAACTGGTACCTAATCCCGTCGACAATTCATTAGTTTATATTAAAACAAGATAAGAACCTTAACTGTAAAATCTTTATCAACGTGTTTTACTTGGATAATAAGCCTGTTTTTTATGTTATTGACTCCGTAACTTCTTGTTACAAATTTAGGTTTTTAAAGTCCCTGTTAATAAAATATACGTGGAAAACGTTGAGGATGTTATCTATTAACACGTACTTGGGCACACCTAATATCGTTGTTTACGATGCTATTATTAACTCTACGGCGGAGAAATTTTAGGCGAACGCCAAGATCATGGGAATTCAGTATAAATAGGTGCCTATTAAGGACCATTAAAGCATTGGAAAGGTTGAGATAGTATACACATTACTTTTCAAATCGTATGATGTCCTTAAATTAAAGATGAAAAGCTTTACGTATTGAGAAACACGTTTTCAGATAGTGGTAAAGAACCTAAATGATACTGTAAGCCCGAAATAACTAGTGTTTACGCTATTGGGTTTTGAAGTATATTTACGTTTAACGAGAAAATATCCGTTATTAGTGAGTAACTGAAAGAGAGTTGTAACTCACAATTAAGTTTTAAAGGAATTACGGAAGGAATATGTACGGCGTTAAGTCAATATTTACTTTAACATTAGAAGCATCTTTACAACAATCGACGTATTTAAGGTACCGTTATCATGTAAAATGAAAGCCAGGTAGATGAGATAAATTATACAAAATCATAAGTATCAACAAACTTAAAGTAATTATTAAAACTACTAACGGTTTTGTAACGTTTCGTATAACCCAGATTAAGCTTTATGTAAAGGCAACTAATGATAGCGATAAGGGCATTTAAGTTAAACGAATAAGTTGATACGATCCTCCTTCTCCCTTTATGGATAAGTAAATAAAACGCCGCCAGTGCGGATAGCTATTAGAGAGAAGAAACATTAAAGACAAAAAATACATATCGGGCTTTATCAACAATACTACTTGGGTAATTGGGAAAAAAATAACGATTCAAACTTGGTTGTAAAGCTTTAGGCACAAGGTTTTATTGAAATCTTTGACAAACCTTTTAAAGAAAACTATATAATTAAGAATACCATATTTTTGACCTGAGGAGTCGTATAATTCGTGTTTAAAAACGAATTTAACCTTGAAACCCCAAATGTTACAATTTTGAGGTTGGGGATTATACACGACGCTAGAGGTAAAGTTACGGGGCGGCCGAATGAAAGGTCACGTTAAATCGTTTAGAAATACAAAAATAAAAGCAAAATCTGAATCCTTGTGTAATCCAAAAAAATTAACAAAATTAATTAGCGTTTTCTAGGTGGTTGGATAATAAGTTTCTTAGTTCAAATTAAAGGGAAGTTTACAATTAATAATCGCCATATAATGTTAGCATAGACGTAATTAAGAACCGATTTGTGGCAGATAATATTGTTGAAATTATTATACAAATTACGTGGAAAATATACTTTGGTGACGGTAATACGATATATGAAGCTACTATGCAGATTAGTTGACACAGACGTTTATGAGATCTTAATTTATTCATTACATGTTGAATTAAGGTTAGGTAAAAAGTTTTTAATTTACCATATGAGCATATTATTAACGTGAGAATAAGATCTCGTCTTGATAAATATGTAAGTTAACGATACCATTTTCGTTTAAATTATGAGTTTTATGGTATCGAAATAAGAAGCAATTAAAAACTTGAATTTTTGAAAATATAAGCTGGTTGTAATTTGGGCAACAAGTAATTGATTCGATTTTAACGGATGATTAATCCGTATACTTGATATTTATACTGCCTTAGTTTTATTTAAAAGGGCTAGGGCGTTGACTTAACTATAACTAACAATATTAACGTGGCTAAGGTTTAACGATGCATGAAATAATGCGCCCATAGCAGTTACATCGTCACCTTATATTAACCTGAGGCTTTTTAAGACTTATCGATTGCGGTACAAGTATAAGAATCAATGGACGAAGACTTCAACCGGTTAAATAGGAGTTTGGAATAATAAATGCGAAATTTAGATCGAGTAATTAATATGGTTTCGACCGACCTATCGAGGACAAAGTTAATAATTTTACGGACAGTTTTTTTGCGAATCATATAAACTTGTTGTTAGAAATCGGCTTCCTAATAACTTTCGTTAATAAAGAAAAATGATAGGATCAGTTTAGAAGCGTTGGAGATCTAATTTATGGTATTTTTGTTAAGTTTAAAAGGATCATACGAAGTGTATTATCTTTAAATATTTACGGAATAATAGCCGGTTTTGATATAGTTATTCCATTATTGAAAACATTTAACTTCGTGAATAAGTAGTTAAGGATTCACTTTATCCCGGTAGTGATTTTTATCGATTTGAGGGGCTTATTTAAACACCCTTCAAAGCTCGGAACTACGAGCGAAAAACGTTTGTTAATCGATATGATATCACTTTATAAAGCCTACAAACGTAAGTAGATTAAGGGGGTTCGATAAATTAACAATACAGATAATTCCATTGATGTTATAACGAAAGTATTATTAAATAAAACCTTTAAAATGTTTGTAAATAGTAGTAAGCTAATTATACGTATTAATGGTTACGTTGATAAGCCGTTTAGTAATATCAAGTTACGTATTGGCAAACAAGGATATTCTGGTAAATTGGAAGACTTTTAGGGGAATAAAGCCGGTGATGGCGATTTGTTTGATTAGTACGGTTGAGTTTAAGGTCTATATAAGTCTGTAGCAAAAGACTTATTTCTAGAAATTGATAAAGTTAGAATTTGGAACCTTAGGGCAAATGAAGGTAATTGAAGTTAATTTGGCCATGGGATCAATAAAGGTTCGGCTAGTTGAATAGGGCGTAATTTTGCTTACCCCAAAAAAATTAGTTGACCATAATATCGTGCACGTACAAAACAAAAATCCATTAATATTGAAATAGTAGTAATTGAAGTGCTGTAAGTTAACTTTACTTACAGTAGGGTTGACAATACTGACTGCAAGTTGAGTGAATTGTTTTGTGTGTCTATTGTATTGACTGTAAGTCAAGTGAGATATGCGTTCACTTCGGACTACAGCACGATCCAAGCAATTGGCTATACTAATTACTGTGCAGACTGGCTAGCGGTCTACCAAACCTAGAACAATACATTCACTACTTGATCATTAAAATACTACTGTTACTTCAACCAATCGAATCGATAACGTGCAATATCTAAAGCTCTACCAACATCTACAGTACAAACACAGGCCAAGCCTGTTACGTTATTTCAACCGGCGACTAATTATTATCCTCCGATTTACTGTTGAAACCCAACTTATTGAAATTCAGTAATTAAACTTTGATTCAAAAAGAATTATTTATATATCTTATTGAAATATACGGTTTCATAATATATGAGTTTGTTTACGTGAAACTAGATATTAATATGGAAATTGGTTGAAAACCTCACATATTATGGTTTTTAACTTAGGGTTTATTTCATTACCTATGGGTTCATGTATTAGGGCGAGATTTTTAGGCTACTGTCCAGTAATGTAAATAATAGTGTAAAAGCCAAAGCGGTTTGGTTTGACGGGTCTGACATTTCAAGATTAGACGGGGTAAATAAAGTACTTTAATATTTTGTCATCAAATGAAATAGCGAAAAGGGGGCGACTATTGCGTAATTCTGATATACATGGATTTAAATAGAATACTATTTCCAAAATAATCTTATAGAAAATAGTATAGTTTTTTTCCGCGTTCGATAATCAGATAATATGACAAATAATCGACATAAAAATACTGTTTTTCTCCCTTTACAACAAGAAACCTTTAAACGTTTTCCCCGCATAATCGTTTTCTATTATCTTTATCCGGTCGGAATTTCAATGTATTAAAATCGGGCACGTAACGAAATTTTGTTTTAACATTTAAAATTCTTGTTTTTCGAGATCAATTTAAGCCTCCCGGGTTCTTTGATTCGTAAATGGAATGATGTAATTAAGCGATTCAAAACCAATGTTATTGGAATCTCGATAAAATTTTGTAACCCTTGAAAAAAATCTATCCTTTTCAATAATAAGAAGAAAATTATATTAGTAAACGACCCAAACTTTCTCGACGTCGGCCTACATACCTGCGTCCTCCGTTATAACAAAACCGAAATATTGTACCTTTTTTACCATAAAATTACGTTTTTCTAGTTTAAATTTGATCCAACTCTACAAAAACTTCGTTAAACTTCGTAAACCATCGTTATATACTACTACTTGGAACCAGAATTCTTTTTAAAAGATTGTTTCTATAAACCGTAACAAAATAATTGAGTATATTCTTTGTCACGGTATGAATATAACATACCAATATTGTTAATGCCCATGCTACTATCAAGGAGTTTATTAAATATTGGAATAAGTTAAAACTAATATAAAAATCCATTGAATCTTTTTATTCGGGTATTGTTAGAATATGTTAACTTAAATAACGCGCGTAAGAATTTTTCAAATTAAAGGTAGAGTAAAACCATTTATTTACTTGATTTTATTGAAAAATCGATAATTGATACAAAATTACACCCTCTCCCTAACCTTAAAAATTAACCATACCGGTATCATAATCTACAAAAAATTTCCTATATAAAACTTTCATTTATGAATTCGGGAACTTAACGTCGTAATTAAAGGAGTTAATTTCGTAATATTGAATATGATAAACCTTAAAATATATCAAGTAAAAATTGGGCTTTATTCAGTTTAACATGAATATATTAATTAAATTTCCCCCGATACAAGGCTCAAATCACCACCTTTTCCTCATTCCATAAATCGTGGAATTTCGCCATTTCGGATAGGAAACGTACCCAATTTTTATCTTTCATTATGACCTTTGGCGCTATCGATTACGAAATCCTTGTTATTTTATAACGGCTAATTGTAAAAGTTGATTACGATTAATTTTGAATACGCCTAGCTATTAGCATAATCTGGATTACAAATTTAGTATAAAGAATTTGGATAATACTAAAATTATCCTTTAACCTAAGTCATATTACTATTGTATTAACTACCAATTATCCTTAAATTTTAACTACATAACGATTTCCACCGGCGTTTAGAGTTACTTATTAATATCGTATTTATAATACACATAGGATTGTATCCTATGTTATTCTGTAAATAATATTTGTTAAAATTGAGTTCAACTTTTTGTTAATATTTATATGAAATTGTAACAATAAGTTTTATATATACTCTTTTACAACCTTAATATTATGCTCAAATTTAGAAAACATCAAAACCAAACTAACTTTGACGATGATGATTATATTAACCCGTGTTCTTACTATAATTTTAATTGTAACTAAAATTGACCCATATATTGCACAAAAAAATATAATCCAAAAGTATGAATATAAGGTATAGATATTCATTAATATATATTGTCATCGAACTAAACTCTTTTTTATTTGATTTTACAACCACATTGATAATTTTATATTCAATTTACACGAAACTATATTCAAAAGTTAATCTTTCTCAGTTGCTGATAATGGGAAACCTACAGAAACTTTTTCAACTTAAATCTTGTAAATATACGTCGAGAGGGAAACCGGACGGAATTTGTAACCCTGTTCAAAGTAATCCAATGAGTTATAACATAAGGAACGTCTTGTGACTTACCTGGTTTAACGTTTTCCCGTTATTATCTATATCGCTTAGCGTTTTCAATTTCAACTTGAAACGTAACGAGTTGATAGTCGATTCGGGGTTTAAATTAAACGAATTCATTAAGATATCCGACTGTGATTCACGTGGGTCCTTATCTAGGGTATCCAAAGTGTATAAACCTATATTATAATCGTATTCTTATTTGGAAGTGATACCTACATAAAGACTAATAATTATCGTTCATGACTCTATTTCAAATCTAAAAACTCCAACTTGTGAACGAATTCACGATATTGTACTGAAAATATAATATAATTTATAAGTTTAACAATTTCTATGACGAAACTATCCATGATACTTGTAGAAATGCGAAAGTAAAGGTAATCACACTTAACGGCCGAAAGCTAATGAAAATCGCTCGTTTGGATCAGTAGCATCTCAAATTTAATAACAAACGACGCCGATAAATCTTTATTACCCATAAATAATGCCTCAAACTGGATTAAAGCCTTATCTGCACGATAAAGGTTACCGAAAACGGATTTAATATAGTTCAGAAATTTGTATACGTTGTATATCCCTTTGTACACATCCTCTTTATAATAAACCTTAATAAATTATTTAATAGCTAGAGTATAACATTTCTAGACATAGCACAACGTATACCGTCCTTTATAAATTTGAAATCTATCCATTTTTGATATAAATTCGATTATTGAACGCGTCGCTACCGAGGTAACAGTAAATTTTTTCGAATTAGAATTCATCGTATTGCTTTTAACCTCCCTTACATATGGGAAAACCAATTGGGTTAATCGTTAAAGCGGCTTGAAAGTATTGTGATTATATAAAAATCTAGGCGACATCAAATATAGAAAGGTGTAAAACGTCCGGGTCGAAGGCGAAAGTCGATTAAGACGAGAGAGGGAAAGATTGTTACAGTTATATTAACGTAAACGCGATATAGCTTATAAACCTTTAAATGCAAAACGTATCAGCCAATGTCGTCCCCGGGGGGTAAAGAATATTTTCATAAATGTGGAGAGCTAGGTATTGGCCGACGGCCCATCCCTCTGAATAACGTTGAAATGTAACGCGAAATAATTAATATTTAGCATAGATTTATGCATTATAAAAAAATATCCCTTGAAAGAAAAAATAGAATTTTGATTGTATTTTATTATGCAACCCATGATGGTAGAATGAACGGTTGCAAAAAAGATCAATAATAAAAGTATTATAAAAACTAAATAAATGTATAGTAGTTTTTCACGTAAGATTTGTATATACATTCCATCACGTGCATATCCCCGTAACCTATAGACCCAATGGCTAATAGCCTCAGTCTTTAACATGCTTAGAGTTGGTTTTTATTTTGAAAGTCCAACTATCTTTTTTAAGTGTTCAGAGAACAGCTTTCATTAATTTACTTTATATACGAACCTTCAGAATATAGATTTTTGGTTTATTATAGGTTGAGTGTTGATGGTAATACCTAAAATCCTTAACTTAACACATTATATGGATAAGATTTTCTTTGGTGTTTTCAAAAGCTGTTACGAAAAATTCAAAAGTAGAGAAGTGTAAAAAGCGTAGGAAACGAAGTTTCTTATGATTTTTCTATAGTTGATCAGTCCAATACTTTAATATATACAAATTAACCTTTAAAAAGCTTTACACCAATGTTCAATACCAACGATTATAGTCAACATTTTAAAATTAATTAAAAAGTCATTATCTGGTATATTTCAATTCGAGTATGTATTATTTCGAACGGTTTTTCCGGGGTGTAATCTATAAAAGTAAATAAATGTATGTCGTTCGTTTTCGTAAATACTTTGTTTATCTTAATTTTGAAAATGTCTTCTATGATAATAAAATATCTATTACTAAGAAAACATCTATCAATTGCTATTAGCTGTATATTTTTATTTAAATAGGTTAATCTAATTAAGGTTTTAAAAGACTTCAACTTAGGTTCTGGTGGTAACCTATTGTTTTAAGAATTAAAAAAGAGATTTTTAATTGGTTTTTCTTTCCGTGATTTAATATTTGTAAAAGATGTTTTAAGTTCCGGCTTTTACTACGATGCTTGGGAAAGAATATTGAGGCGCTCCTTAATTTTAACCAACAATTTTTCGTATAAGTTGATAACTAACTTTAAATCTTGCTTATTGGGGTCGTACAAAGTGTTAATAAATTCAGCCTCTACCTTTTCGTCAGTTAAGAGTAAAGTATTAACAGATTGTAATTCTTGATTTAGTTTAGCCCTATAGGTCTCACTAGAAGTCTTTCGATTAATTTTTAACAAAGATTTATAGTTAAGGCCTGTTTTCCTAAGGAAACATGGGATACTCGGAAGCTAAAAAAAACAAAAAGATGGTAATTTAACTAAAGTGAAATAGGAAATTCAAGGTCCAGATGAGCGGGAAATAATTGCGAACCTTTGGGATGAAGGAAAATTATCACTGGCACTACCATAAAACATGCCTAGTGATAGAAAACGGATCCACATGACTTTGGAGATACTAAGACAGAATCATTCTTCATATAGTAAAAAGATCCGGATGAAGTAGACATATTGATTTGAGCTGTAGAAAATATGGAATGAATTGAATTCAATAGCAAAATATAGTATAATAGTACTAATAAGGTTTTCAAGTGGAAATATACAAAGATATGGCATTCACTCGTAAATTTAGGAATACCCCAAATCTACTTAGGAAACTCTTTTGACATATAGTGAAAAGAATCCTTATCGATCTCGATCATAAGGATCGAGAACCTGTACTATTAAATACTAGTAAATATAACTGAAACTAGCTACAATCTCGATCTTGACCCTCCTATATCTTTGAGTATACTAGTTTCTAGTTATATATTCAATTCCTAGTCCTGTCAGTAGTGTTCTTAATAGTACTCTAGTGGAAATCTTTATCTCTAGAGTATTCCTAATCTTTGGTGTTAAGCCGGCTTGCGTACAGACTGTGTCTATTGTATTTAAACAGGATTTGAAGGGTCATACTTTATTTGTAGCAATTCGAAAAGGGTTTTTGATAATTTATTTATAGTTTTTTCTATAATAAATGTCCGCTGTTTGTAGATTATTGACTTCAGCTTAAGCATCGAATACTTTTAAATCATTTTTCATATATTAATAGTCTGGTTCTCAAAGAAATAACGACAGTTTTTGGAGGTTCGAAAGTCCTGACCAAACGTTTTTCCATCGTCTGATTCAAAGATGTATCAGCCGTCGAAGTTGGTCAAGTCCTCTTCGGTAGAGGTTATGTCACCATTTTTATACCAAAGGTTATTATCGTAATATTTGGTAAAAAGGGGTTTAATGCCCTAATCACTTGTATTCTTTTTGATTGTTTGCCATTTTGACGTTTTATCTGTCAAATGAACGTTACTGTTGGTAGGGCTTTAGACGTTGCAACGTTGTTGATTCGATTGGTTGAAGTAACAGTAGTATTGTATTGGTCAAGTGGTGGATGTATTGTTCTAGGTTTGGCAAACTCCTAGCTGTTCTACAAAGTAATTTTTATGGCCAATTTCTTGGATCATGCCCTAATGTGAAGTGTGCGTATACTGTACTTGTTTTATAGCTAATACAGTAGGCATATACAAAACAATACACTTAACTTGCAGTAAATATTGTCAACTTTACTGTTAGTAAAGTTGACCTACTGCACTGCAATTACTATATTACAACACTGACGGCTTTTTATTTTGTACGCGCACACTATTGTAGTTAACTAATCTTTTCCCGTAAGCGCTCAATTACTATTTTGTCAACTGGTCAGACCCCTATTAATTCTAATTAATCTTTATATCAAACTATATCCATTTATACTTAATTTAAACCCAATTGCCGCCGATTGCCCCACGGCTCTATGAACCGAATTTATGAATTCCCAAAAAAGGTTTTTTCACTATAGATTTGTTTAAACTTTTAATTCAATCGTTACAGTCATATAAATTGCTATCATTAGTTCCCTAGAAGTTTTTCAGTTTGCCAGTACGTTCATGTCTGCCGCTACGTTACTTAGCCTTACCGGGCGACTTATTAACGTAGTCTTCAATACGTATAATTAGTCTGTTGCTGTTTAACAACCGATCAAGTGCTTCATTCAGCGATAACTTCGTTATAGCCTTAGTAGGATTTTATTTCGCGTTAATTCATTAGAACTTCTCGATCTCCCTATCTTTTCAGGATTCGCAAAGTGCTATCACATCAATTATTAGGCGTTTTTTTGCTAGTAATTCCAAGCTTCGATAAGCATTTAAATAAGTTTTTCGAATCGATATAACTTACCACAGTAGTAGGAAGAATCTTTAATTGCCTAGTAATAATGTCAAGGGTTTCCCACAGTGCTATACCTATATTAAAACCTGCCATTATGCTGTAGATCTCTAAATTTAGTACTTTTCGTGTAATTCTTGGCATTTAACAGAGGTTTGCTGGATTAGGTTTCCGATAATATTAAACTGATTTTTCCGCTTATCTTTATTAACGTGTGTTATTAGGAAACCGATCTATAAAAACAAATCTGTGTTATTTGTAAAGGACTCGTACGTAAAGATTGTAAACTTAGCCATTGATAGGTCGATCGGGACTATATTAATCCTTTTCTCTAGGTTTTGTATCTTTTATTTAAGCCTTTTATTTAGCCAGTTAAAGTCTTTATTTATTGTGTTTTATATTTATACCGCAATAAATAGGTCGTATAAGTCCTTCGGTTAACATCAATTGATAATATAGATGTTTTGGGTACGTTATTCTAGGTACCATTAAGTCTCAGCTACCTTAGTTTTATAGATTATAATTAAGTTAAAGTCTTTACCGTTTTAAGTAAGGTTAAGGCCAATATTAGTATTAAGTATACGGATTAATTATCTGTTAAAGTTAAGTTGTTTGTTTTCTATTAACGTGGTAACCGGCTTGCGATTCCGGAATTTAGATTATTTAATCGCGTGTTGTTAAAATTTTATAAACCTAACTGTTTTAACAGAACGGGTATCGTTAGTTTGTATACCTATTATGCCGAAGTCCTTTTCTTACGTTACTGATAAATACGGGTTGTACGTTAAAGACTTTATACCTAGTCGTGACTTAAAGTATAATCAATAGGTTAGGAACCAATAGATACCTGCTTCGGATAGTCCATAGAGTAGCTTTATTTATCGTATCACTGTTTACAAAGGGTAAATAACACGTAATTAATATGGTAATTTTAGCAAGATGATCCGCTATAAGTTAGTTACTCACTATGAGTATACTTTCGTTATATTTCGGCTATTCAACGTGAATTTGCTATTAGTGTTAGTTAGCAAACTTGTTTCTAAAACAACTCTTAAGCGTTGGCTAATCTTCTAAATCGTTAGAGATTACGTGAAAATTCAGCTTTTGCCTTTATTAATATATCCTTAGACGATTAAACGTGATTTTTTATAGGGCCGCCTCGTAGTCTTTGTTATGGACACATGCCATTAGTTATTGATTCTATAGGTTACGTGACTGTAAATGTAACGGGATATGCAGTACCCGGTCCGAGCCCAGTCCGGGCGCAGTTCATATACAGTACGTACGAGGGCACGTGACGTGCTAGACATTAACCATGCCCATAAGCCCTGTATAAAGAACCACTGTAGCCTCTTTTAGTTTTTCGCTTGTACCTTAATATTGAACTCCAATTACAACCTACTTGGTTTATTATCACTGTCTAAATTATAATATATTATTAAAAAAAGTTTCGAAAGAATATTATATATAATAAACGAATCGATAGCAAATATTATTGATTTTACGTAATACATTAGCATTGTCGGAGAGAATGTGCCGTAGGTGATTACTCGGTTCTTTACCTTTATAAATATACATTTTACCCTTTCGACGCTGATTTAGGCTGAAATATTTCGTTTATAAGATATTATAAGCCATACAATATCTACTATAAAACAAATGTAAAAACAGGTTTAATTAACTTTCGTAATCGACCTTATATCTGACTTTACTTAGGTCGCAATGAAGATTTGATAACTCGAGAACGACTTAACGACAATTCGTATTAGTTTTCCAACGTTTGAAGGTGGGCAAAAACAATATTACTAACCGTAATTTGACGAATTTGCTTTTATATGGTCGGCTACGGGTTGAATGATGGAATTTATACTAAAAGTGAAAAAGATATGGATCCAAAAAAGTCGATATGCGTGTTTTTTACGTAGAGGTTATTATACGTCGGCGGTAAAGTAAGTTATTATAGTATATTACGAAGACGGCGGATGTAAAGGTATATACGATGTAAGCAATTTTTTCGATGATATTTAGGTTACTTTCAACGACCCTCATGGTGCGGATGAAGCCTTAGTCCAATTGGAGGGATTACTTATAAACGATTGAAATCTATCAATTTCATTTATCATTAGTTTTAAGATATTTTTAATTTAAAGGGGTGGATTTGATTGGCCTTTAACTGTAAAGGTTTTTTTTTTTTTTTCGTGTATCCTTATGTATTCGCGATAAATTCATTATGGTAGGTGTTAGGCAGCTCGAATATGACGTGGCCTCAACGAAGTATCGTGAGTTTACCGATAAGTTGAAATTTTTAAGCTTAGAACGATATTTTGGTACATAATTTTTGGAACTCTTATAGGTATAACAGCCGGATGAAGATAAGGTTATAAAAGAAGTTCATATGTTTTAGGAAGGTTCGTTATGGGGTTACCGTAATCGGAATTATTCATTTTAATAAATCCGTTCGATATACCTTTTGGATTAAAGACGTAACGTGACGTAGATAACTTCGAAGGAATATCGGGTTAGATAAGTTACGCGGCGTTGCCTACATTATGTTTCAACGAATTATTATTAACGTGGTTGCAAACTCTGCTCGGAATTACCTCTGATATAAGTATTCGCTGTTGAAGTCGAAAAAGTAAAAAAAAGGTTTCCTATTACCGGCGACGGGAGAAATTTAATTCCTGAACATATTTTCGTTTCAAGGTCATGTAAATTTATCAAAGTAGTTGCATAATGGAGCAAAAATCAATTTTATATCATTTAAAAAACGTATAAATAAGGATTAATTTCTCATTCTTATACTTCTTCATAATACTTACTTTTTGGATACTCAAATCGATTTTATTTGTAATTATCATTGTATTATAAACGAGGATTTGGCATAAAGGTTAAGGATAAAGTAAATTCAGTTATTATATTTTAGAAAGTTGGGTATAATATTAGGGCTACGAAGAAAATCGCGTATTACCTAAATAGCTCAGTTTTATATAAATATTACTAAATAGTTAAGCCTCATATTAGTATATAGTACTTACTGAATAACGCGGGATATACTTTTTGATATACTTTGAATACAATACCAATCGGTGATATTAGACGTTGATATTGATCGTTTTGTAATTTATAATTTGGAAAGATTGTTCGTTAATACGTTAATAATACGTATTATGTTGAGGGATATATGAGGCGTTATATGATCGGTTTTCATTAGTTTAATGGCCTGTTTTGAACGAATAATACAACCTACGAGAGATTAGTCGTAAATTAGTTTTAGCTATAAATTTTCGTAAAATAACGCGGATTTTGTCATTGACGGTGCCGATTATTTTAAAAGGTGAAAAGAATTTGTTTCTTTTGTAACCCAAATTAGTAAAGTTCCGCAACCTATTCAATAAAAATAAGGTAATAGCCCTACCTTTATACAAGGGAAAATTATACTACCACATTCACATTAAACCGAACAAAAATGGATTTAAACTAGAGAAATTATGATAATTATTATAGTCAATATTACGAAATTGACTTTTCGAATTTAAATGTTGAATTACGCAGTAAATAAATAAAGGTTGGGCTCATATGAGTTGTTATCGGCTACAACACCAGTATTACTAATTTTTGAAACAGGGGGTGAGGGGATAGCGGTTAAATATTGATTAACTGGTATTAAATAAAATTACCAAATAGGATTGTTTTCCCTTTTCTTTAATCAAGGAAACCCTATACCTGTTGTCGAAGTCGAATTAGCTTACGATACTAAATATTCGAGCGGACTTTTAGCGTATCCGGGTTATACTCGGATAGAACGAATTAACGGCTTTTGAAACACGTTTCCGGTTGTTTAAATCATTAATTACCCCTTTCGGGTTAGCGAAAGCGCCGGCGACGTTTTAATTGAATATTAATTATATAATAGCAGATATCTCAGATAATTTTATTATAGTTTATTCAAACGATTTTCTAGGTTTTTATTCCAGTAAAAGTAGGATTATGTAATGAATGTTTGCGTAGTTTTGAGAAATTTCGGCGATACCAGGTTAAATCTAAACTTGAAAAAGTGTAACTTCGTGGTTAAAGAGGGAAAATACCTAGGTTTCATTGTTACAGTTAATATGGGTATTCGGGACGACCCCGAAAAAGTTCGAGTAATACGAAAATGAAAGTTTTTATGTATTATTCGAAAAGTTTCAAGTTTTTTGAGTTTAACAACCTCTTATCAGGACTTTATTAGTAAATTTTCCGATTCAGCGATTTTTTTTATTTTTTAACAAAGTAAAAGATTCGTTAGACGTAGACAAATCGAGAGAAACATTTATTCTAAACGATGAAAAATACTTTCGTTATGGCCCCGATTTTGGCATATTAGGACCTAAATCAGCAAACGGTAATGGTAACCTATTCCTCTAAAACAAAGTTAAAAGGGTATTTATAGTAAAGGGATGAGGATAACATTCTAAAACTAATGATTTATTCTTTATCACGATTAATAAACGCGAAGCGAAACTATAAAATTTACTATAAGGAGCTTTTAGTGGTGGTGTCTTATTTTAAGGCGTGGTTTTCAGAATTACGTAGCGTTCGTACCCCGTTTACGATCCTAACGGATTACAATGGATTGGAATATTTCTCCTCGCCAAGTTTGGTTTCGAAACGCTAGGCTCAATAGGCCGAAGTTTTTCCGCTGTTCCAATACCATTTACGATACCATCCTGTAACCTAAAGCGCCTGTTTAAATATATTAACCCGTGAATAACAAGATAAGCCCGAGGTTAAAAAACGATGCGTACGAGTCATTTAATCTATTTTCATTAATATGTTCAATATAGTAATAATGAACTTATATATTATGGAAATATATATTACGACGTGATATAGAAATAAATTTGTTAAGACGAAAGCCTGGTTACTAGATAGCAATAATATATACCCTGAGGGAAAGTAGTAGGATTCCAGGGTATCAGTATTAACGGAATCACCCCGAGGTCGATCCGGATCCATATCGTTAATCGTAAGAACGCTAGGGGATACTGGTACGTCGTCGATTATAGTATTGTTGCAGGCACGGCCTGGTTTAAACCCGTTAACTTTCTTAACGTTAGGTAATTATCATATTTTCGGGTCGGGCACCTTTTCGGAATTATAGAACTAGGGAATAACGAACGACTTATTATACGAAATTCGATTATTAATGGTTTCCGAAGGCGTTAAACGCTTTTCGGTTAAGGTAAAATATTCGATATAAATTAGGGATTATAAAATCTACAGGAGGGTGCAGTTGGTTATCGTAACCGATTAAATTGATCTAATTATAAATTATTAACGACGAGGATTTTATAATGAATATACAACTTGCCTATTATAAGTTATCTAGATAAAACCATTTTATTTTACATCTATTAATAGAACTATGAAGAAAAGAGAATAATTGTAAATATTTGATTTTTATATCGAATATATACGTAATATAACGGTACGAAACCTTGTTGTACTTTACAATAAAGGTTTTTTTAACTCCTTTTTATTGAAAATCGGTATTAGTCCTATATTTTCGTCGACTTTATAATCAAACTGCCAGCTACCAATAACGGCCCTCAGTATTTATTGGTTTTTATGGGCCGCCTTTTTAAGTTTATCTAACTTAACGCTATATTATTCATAACTTAAGATATGTATGCGGAAAGTTTCCAGGATATATGGTAAAAATTTTATAAATTTCCGGCTTTTCTGATCAACGATTACGGTTCGGATTGGGTAAACATATTTCAAACGACCTTATGTTTTTTAGTAAAAGTTAAGTAACATTTATCGATGGTGTACTACTTACTAATAAAAAACGGTACCGAATATATAAATTATGAAATTGAAAAGTACTCATGGATCGTCGTCGCCTTTTCATAATAAAATAAGGTATTCTATTTACTCTATGATTAATTTATATTGAATAACTGGAAGTGGACATTTACCGGGTTTAGTACATACCCGCTAATTAATAGGTACATGATATTCCTAATTTCCAAGGTAAATAATGATATAAAGTTATTAATTAATTCGGCAAAACACGCGGTCAAGTTTTTCGTATATTTACACCAAGGTGTAGGGCTAGTTTAGACGACGATAATATATATTTAGTAATAAATAGATATAATGGCGAACCATCGGCGACTCCTGGTGGAACGGTATAAAGTAGGCGATTAGGTTGAATTCAATTTAAGTAATATTAGAAATGATCACCCGAGTAAAAAATTCGATTAACTTTACAAATAGTATCGAGTAGTCGAAGTTCCAAACCTATTAAATATCGTTTTGGATATTTCTTAAAAATACCTTTCATTTTACAGGAATTTGGTTAAACGTATAATTATTGACCCCTTTCCTCCGTAAACTTCATCGGATATTCACTTGTAACCAGGTTTCATTATTAATAATACAAGAGAAGACGTATACAAGAAATTTAAAGGTTAATAAATTTTATTATGAAAAATGGGCGGAGAAGTATCTGTTATACATTATTTGAGTAAAAGTGTTATAATAAACCAAAGTAAAAGTCACTGGAAAATTACTAATATAAAATAACCTTAAATAAATTCGAAATGAATTAGGGAAACGTCTGGTTTTATAATAACCCGGTATTATGACGTCGGCGTCGGATACGTGTTAAGTAACTCACATGGGGAGAATCGATTTCACTACGTTATTAACATAATTCTTTTTAAAAAGGAAAAATCCATGATTATTATAATATAATACGATATATGGGGTTGGATAAACGTTAACTGGTCTTTTCGAATGAGTATCCAACCGCAAAGCCGCTTTTCCACGATTTATTAAAATTTATTTAATCGTTACTATTATATTTATTCATCTTTTCCGAGTAATGGCGCCGTTAACGTTAAAAACATTATTACGATTGGCCTCGTGCACCGAAAAAGATAGGTAGGTGTAGGCGGCATAAGGCAAGGCAGGTGTCAGGTAACGTTGACCAAGGCGATAGTTAAATGGCGGGGCAAGTTTTAAACGAAGCTGATGATAGCTAGTAACGTTAGGTAAAGCAAGTATAAGATAGGGTCGATAACCGTGGATAATGAAGGGTAGAGTGGGGAAAGCGACCCTTGAAACAGGATTCCAAAGATTGTAATATATTAGTTTAGGCCCAAGCAATACGATCGGCATGAATACGGTCGTTTATCCGTTTACGATCGGTTTGATTAATTCGCTTTTAGTAAAGGTTAACAAATTAAATACGGGTAAATGAAGAGGTTTTACTATTAAGTCTTAAATATCATTCGCAACATTTTGTAAGTCGTAACCTATATTTGTTATATAAAATATAACTTACGTAATTATATCATTTAAGCTTCTTAAGTTAAAACTACGAAAAGCGATACGACATTTAATAAAAGGGATAAACAAAATATTTCGTATTAATACCTGGTTATTAAAAGGGCTTTTATTGCGATAAATAAGCGAAACCATCGATAACGACGGGGAAGTCTTAGAAAAAAACGGGCTCGGAAGGAAAAAACGATGGAAACATATGGTTAAAAGGGTGATGATTTGTATTACCAATACGGTAAGGACGTCCTAAATTCGGGAATATCGTAAAGACGGGTAAACTGGTTAATTAACTCGGAGAACGCGGGAATCAAAACGGGCCAGTGATCTGAAACATCGCTTTACCGTTTATAAACGGGTGATGAAATATAGCTACCGTCTTTGGCAGTTACAATTAATTGCCTTAATAAGGCGTGTAAATCAAGTAAGGCTATAAGTAAACTTATTTTGAAAATATATTGAAAAAGGGGTTAATTTATAGGTAGGTCTTTTATTATATTCATTTTTTAGGTTTACCCTATTGTAAACCCTGAGGTAAATGCGACATCTGTTGGAATAGTACTATATGCAGTGCAGTAGGTTAACTTTACTTACAGTAAAGTCGACTATACTAACCTGCAAGTTGAGTTTATTATTTTGTGTAGACTTACTATATTAGGTTTAAGTCGATTATAGTACTCCACACTTGACACTAGGGCATGGGCCAAACAATTAGCTATACAAATTACAGTGCAAACCAGCTAACAGTCTGCCAAACCTAGAACAATACATCCACCACTTGATTATGCAATACTACTGTTACTTCGACAGATCGAACAGACAACTTTGCAATATATAAAGACCTACCAACAACATCCTTATATATGTTAGATACGAATACAGGTAAGGGGTACTTTAAAGTTAAGAAAACGATTAATGTAAAATGAATAAGTATATTTTACCCGTAATAAGAGAAATTTATTTCTGTTTTCTTTATTGTTCATAATGAAAAGGTCGTCCATAACACTAAAGGGCTACATATTACAATTAACAGTAAAGTATTTAAGTATAATCAAACGGCATACTTCACAAAGCAGTTAGTAAGCTTTATCAATAGCGTTTATAACGATATAACTTAAGTAATGACTATAATAAATATCAGTTATATCTATAAGAGGAAGGCTAATAGGATAAGAATATTTCACGAATAAATAAAGTTTAAGATAAAAATCGGGAAAAGATAGTCGTATTATAGTTATTATAAAAGGTACGATATAAATGGGAGATATTAATATGAAACGGGCGAAATAGGAAAAAAGGAAAGATGGTTTTAAAAGCTATGGTAAAAGCCGTATTAATAGGTATAAATGAACCTAAGTCGGTAGGAACTATACGTTATACTGAAAGTTAAGTGGCACGTTATATGGAACCAGTGGCAAAAGCAATATATTATGCGGCACATCAAAAGGGCGCGTTATACGGAACCAGCGATAAAAGAGATATATTATACGACACGTCAAAGGGCGTGTTCTACAGCGCCGGCGGTTTAAAGTTAGACTGGCCCATATGTTATACGGCACGTGAAAAGATATGTTACAGGCCCGCGTTCAGCTTACGTCCGATCCGCGTATTAAATAGGTACGCTCGCCTATTGCGTTTAGACAAAGGGATACTGCGACCCTTACAATGTTTAATAAAAAAGGGGGGATATTAAAAACGTAGGCCATTACTTATTAAGTTTATAGGTTATGTAACTGTATACGTAACGGGATATATAGTACCAGGCTTGGGACCGGTCCGGGCGCGGTTTGTATACGGCACGTGTGAGAGCAAGTGATGGGTTAGGTACTAACTATGCCTATAAGCCTTGTATGAAGAACCACTGTAGCCTCTTCTAGTCTTTCGCCTATACCTTAATAGTAAACCCCAATCGGTAACTACTTGACTTACTATCGTAGGTAAGAGGATAACAGTCTTACCCTTAACCTTGTTAATAATCCTTAACTTAAAGATCATAATATTCAAGTTTTCAAGGTTAAAGTCGGCTTTCGGTACGAATTATATAACTCCTCAAATTAGTAGGCCGTTAATTTCGACCCTATTACCTTTCTTAAAAGGTTTACTGAAAGTTTTAATAATGCTTTGTACTCGAAGCTTTAGTACCAAGTTTTCGTTATATTTTTTTTTCTGTTTACCCAAGCAGTATTGTAGATATAACCCGTTCCTTATTCTTCCTTTTTAATATTTCTTTTTTTCGGGGGTTGTCCGCGCTAGCAGCGTTTTATCCACTTATCGATAATGGGTAAAAGAGGCTTATATTGGTTCGGTTGCTTAACTTAAGGGTCTTTATCGTTGATTACCTGAATATAAGTTTTGACCCAAGTAATACAAAAAGTTAAGGAGCCGTTAGTAATTTGAACAACTACTTTAGAGTTAGCGAAACTTAAAAAAATTTATAAGCCTTTCCATTGTTCCGGCTTCTGCAGTAAGAGGACTTTACTTTGTAAAAGTATGTTATGACCCAGATAACGGTTGGGTCAAGAAACAGGCCGGCAGGCAGCTGAGCCACTCAGAGCCAGGTGTCCAACACATCAGGCGGGGAACACACAGGGATAGGGTTACGCCTAAGAAGAATCAGGACATAGGCAGCATAGGCAAGAGACCGCCTATGCTGCCTAGCAACATGAGCAAGTGATACTGGACTGAAGAGTTAGATATATAAGGAACACACTCTCTAGGCATTTCCTAGATTCAGTAGATAGCTCTTTAGTTGTCAATCTAAGTATTCACCCCAAAATAGCTTCACAGCTTTTGATCAAAACTACGAGAAAGACGTGTCGTTGGTATTATATTATGTATAACTCTGCAACCAACCTGTTAACGTAAACTACTCTGAGTACTTCTGATACTCACGGGTATTTAGTTTGATCATCACAAAGTAAAGTAAGTATATAGATAATTGTAGGGCTGTTTTTGGTATTAAGGGCGTCATTAACTTAGCGGCGTGCCAATTCCTTTGGTAATTTCTTTAGTTTTTTACTGTAGGCTATAACTTGGTTCTATATACTTATTAATAAAGGAGATCTACTCGTTAAACATAAGTACGCTCCAAATACTAATAGTGTTAATACTAGGTCATTAGAGCTTATATTATTGTTTAGTCCCTTTACTGTAATTTAAAGGCGTGCTTCTAAATCTGTAAAGCATTTGATTTTTAATGTAAGAATGTTGTACCTTCGGCGAAGTACTATGTATACCCTTTCAATCTTTCTAATACTTTAGTAGGCCTCTACATACACTTTTTTATATTGGATTTCCATTGTCTTAATATCCTTGTAGAACTTTACCGCCGAAAAATTAATATTGTTATCGTCGACAATGACGTTAAGTGGCCCAAGTACGTGTTAATTTACAACATCCGTAGCGTTTCTCACGTATCCTTCGCCGATAGGAACTTGAAAAACTTAACTTCGTAAAAAGAGGTTACGAAATTAATAACGTTAAAAATGGGCATATTATTCAAAAAAAATACACTAACAAAAAATTCATGGTTAAAATATTTATCGTCTTTTAATATAAACTTAAATCTTTGGGGGTTTTAAATATGTGTTTAACAATAATGGCAAAACTTTTCGATAGCTTTTAGGGTATAATATTTCATATATTTGTGTGTTACCGACTTTAGGACTTTATACAGCCTATTAATAACTATGTAATGAAAACTTCAGTGTAGTGAGCGTATCTATGGCTTCGTTAAGTTTAATAATATTGCTTTTAGGCGTTAAATATAAAATTGTAGGTACCTCTACTTAAATTCAAGGGGAAACCTCTAGTCGCTTTTAACCAGCTAGTTGGCGTTGACATTAATATTAACGCCAAAGATCTTTATATACTCCAAACAAAAGAGGAAAGAGGTAGGAAACTTGAGGATATGAAAATTGATAGGTTCAATAATAGTTTAAATTACTGTCATTCCTAATAACAATAGTTGTTGGTAGGCCTTAGATCGTTGCAACATTATCGATTCGAATCGTGGTCGAAGTAACAGTAGTATTGAATTGGTCAAGTGATAGATGTATTGTTTTAGGTTAGGCAGACCACTAGCTGGTCTACACTATAATTTTTATGGTCAATTGCTTGGCACATACCCTAGAGTGAAGTGCAGCGTACTGCACTCGACTTACACTCGATGCGGTAAGTCTCCACAAAGTAATACACTCAACTTGCAGTACATTCAACTTTACTGTAAGAAAAGTTGACCTACTGTACTACATGTAGTACTATTCCGACAATGGTTGTTCGCCTGGTCCGAAGACAACGTTAGCTTTACTAGCATCTTAAAAATTAATCTCCATAGCTATAGTGATTTCCCTCCACAGTATTACATACCACGGAAATCATCTCATCCGGTATCTTACTACCCCTATATATAGAATAATACCTTTAAACGTGTAATCCTCGTAACGATCGCTAAGGTTAAAAATATATAAGGGGTTAGGGACTTGGTTAGGGTAAAGGTAAGGATTTTTACCGTTTAAACGGTACAAAAAGACGTAGTCGGCTAATTAATGAGCCGTACCGAGAGCCATATTTTATACCACTTGATTTACTTGGGGGTATCCTCACTATTAATTAGCTTGTCGCCGTTAGGGTTTATAATTTAATACACATAGCTCTTATTAACAATAATAGGGTATTATATATAATATATTACCTTTTTATGATTATTCTGGGTAGAGGGGTGGCAAGTTAACCAATAACTTGGCTTATTAAAAATCTAACATCTTTTACCATTATTACAACGATGATTTTCCGGGTTAGCAAGTCCGTTTAAAATTTAACCTTATTAGCGTTAGCGTGGCTATTGCCTTTAGTTTAGGGCCTTGGATTTAAACCTTAGGCGTTAAAGGTGCTTATAACTGTAATTATAGTCGATATAATTAACTACCGTAAGTTTTTCTTTATCCACATTAGGGAAATTTCCGACTTAGGGATATATACTAAACGAGGTTGGTATAAATGTTATCATAGTTATTAACGAGAAGAGTAACTATCTAAAAAAATCCTTCGTAGGTGGTATTTAGCCGTTATAAAGCGTATTTAAACTTGTCAATATCCGTCACAACTACCCGTATCTATTCGCGAAGTGTAACTTCGTTAGTGTGAGGCATTTTTCATTACTTATTAGTATAATATAATCTTATTATGCATTTGATTTAGAACGTCTATTAGTATTTAGTCCTTTTTTTTTTCGTTGCCATTATTGTAGTTTACTTCGTTGTAGCCTAATTTGTCTGATATCAGGTAAGGTAGACGATGTGATTGAAGTGGTTTTTTCTTCTATCGTAAACTTCGCGAAATATAGTTATTCGAGTTAAAAAGATTAGGTAGTAATCCCTGGCGTGCCTTGTAAATATTTTAGGAAATAGTAAGTGAAAATCAGCAAGAGGTACCTCTATTTACTTGCAAATGTTTAAAAAATGTATTATTTGTATATTGAGAAGGTTATAAAGCTTTCCGTTATAATTTTCTGTATCATTTCAGATATTGGTGAAGTCCTTGAAAAGCCTATAGTTGATATTAATTATCTTGACAGGTCTTAGAAGAAGGTCTCTATAGTTATCCTAGTCATTATTAGTGTTTCCTATTAGTTTAAGTTTTGAAGCCTCCAAAATGCGGTGTTTAGGGTAATTTACAGTCGTCTAGCTCAAGGGGTAAAGTCCTATAGTAGAATCTGTAAAGGGCTTACGTGTGTAGGTAAACCTGTCATAGGAAGGTTTTTAAAGGGTTTGGCGATTCTGATTAAAAGGCTAGAAGGTAATAGAGACTTGAAATTTTTGTAGGATTTATCGATCTTATTTAACAGACCGGTGGAAAGCTAACGTTAGTTGCTCTAACCGCGTTACCGGCTGTTACTTTACGTGCCTTACCACTGTTAAAAGCGTACTCCTCGCTGTTACGTAAAGGTATTAGGCTTCTGAGAAGGTTAATAGATTCCTTATTGTTAGTACGTGAAAAGGCTTAACTTATATAGGGGTAAAGACGAAGTCCCCTAGAATGCGTATAAGGGCATTAAGGCTTCTTAATACATTCTCCTTTAAGGCTTAGGTTTTAAAACATTAATTAAATTAGGTTAGGTCGAAAAGGGTTCGTACCAGCTTTTTAATACCCTGTATCAATATATAGATCCCTCGTCGTTTAATTTTTAACTCAAGTATAAACTTAACTCTTTTTTGAATTGCCTTTTATATATTAATAGTTTGATTGTTAAGGAATTTACGGTAATTGTAGAAAACGCGGTTATCGCGGTTGGAGTCTTTACCGCTGTATTAATTGAGAATATAGCTGTCGACGAAGTTAACCAGGTGTTTCTCCTTTATGTTTTCGTTGACATTGTAACCTTAGAGCTTTTTATCATAATATTTTTTTCAAAATGGGGGTTTGGGTGCCTCAACTGCCTCTATTCGCTTTTGGTTGGGTTTCATTTTGAAATTTTGGCTAGTGTAGGACTTAGCGAGCGAGGGACTTGATATTTTAGCGTAAAGTTACGTGAAAACTTGGCGATATATCTTTAGATCTTGTAATTTAGATTTCTTGGCGTAACTCGACGAATTTTGGTGTTTTCGTTTAAGGCAGAAAATTTGACGATTAAATTTGCGTAGGGGTAGTAATAAGAGTAAAATATAGGCAATATTTAGTATATAAGGTAAGTTCGAAATTCGTTTGTTATTATAGGTATAGATCGAAGGTTATTTGTTGTTTTTAACCGTAAAATTTAGTCGTTTTTATAATAGTAGTACCTATAATAGTATTAACTTAGCCGTTTACCAACTTGTTGGACTTTAAGACTTTGAATAGTTTATCTTAACATCTTCAAGAAAGATCCATGAAGATTTTTTGGTGTTTTTAAGTAGCGATACCATCGTTTCCTTCCAGATTTCTATTATAGACTGGCGTAACCTAAAAGTCCTTTTCATTTTCCTGCCGTCATAAACTGGTGCAGTACTAATAAAGGCCCTTCGTAAGAATCTTTTTTTTATCCTAGCCGCCGTTATGTACGTAAAGCATAACTAGAAAGTAGCTTCTTCTTTTATTTAGCTTATCTGTACTTAACCTAATAAACACTGATCAGTATTGGTGGGGCTTTATATGTTGCAAAGTTGTCGTTTCGATTGATTGAAGTAACAGTAGTATTGCATTGGTTAAGTGGTGGATGTATTATTCTAGGTTTGGTAAAACGTTAGCCGGTCTGCGTAGTAATTTGTAAGGCCAGTTGCTTAGCCTGTGCCCTAGTGTGAATTGGGCGCATACTGTACTTGCTTCGAAGCCAATAAAGTAGGCCCACACAAAACAATACACTCAACTTTCAGTCGGTATAGTCAACTTTACTGTAAGTAAAGTTAACCTACTGCACTATAATGACTATATTCCAAAAGTTACTTGAAATTTGGGTAGAAACTTAGTGATTTAAGTGTAGCGTAATATGGTTGTTTATCACGACTTGGCAATCTTTCTTATATGATAGAAATATTTTGTTCTGCAAAATAAAGATCTGTTTCTTAAAATTAACTTATTTGTTATAACTTAATTATTTTGGCGTTTTTCCGAGGGACTTAACAATTATGGTGTGTTGCTGAAGGACTTGGCGATTTTAGATATTACTATATACCCTCATAAATAGTATATATAGGCCAAGTAGCAGTTCACTGTATTGTAGGGTGTACTATTGCAGAGTGCACGGTAACGTATTACGCTGCAGGCTGCACTATTGTAAGACGCAAAGTGCATCATGCATGGAGCGGTTTAGAATAGCTATTCTAGACCAATGACAATGCGTGGAGCGGTCTAGAAGAGGTATTTTAGAGTGATACACTTTGGGTGAAGAGCGTATAAGTCCTCACCTGTAACGTGTACCTCTGGATGCTTCTTCCAATTATTATATTTTACTTCTATTATATCAATTTAACGATTACTCTTTTAAATACTTTATTTACGTGAGAATAAGGTTTTAAACCTTAACGATATTAATTAATAACCGACCAAGTTAATTATAAATATCCCTGGGAAAAAAAGACAAATACAATTTAAATACTGATAGCGGAATATTATAGCGTTTTAATTATTTACACTCCAATAATTCGTTTTTAGAAAATTTATACGTCGACGTATATAAAATCTGTAAATATTAGGTGACTTTAAAATAGATAACTTTAAAACGATATTATTAACCCTTATTTAACGATTTATTTACTAAAAGCCCCAGTACATTATTATCAACCCTTATTTTACGTTTTGACATACCTGAGAACTTTTAAAAGAGCGTCTTATTACGTACCAGGATACGCAAGCCAAAACTACCAAATTTCGGAACCCTTTGTTAGGATCTATCCGATTTTAAATAGATAAATCACATTTCTCGCAAAATACAGGAGCGGTTAGAAATATAATATCCAAAATGCTCGTTTAATTTATCAACGGTTTCGAATACGTTAACCAAACCGATCGCTTTAATAAGAACGGTTTCGTATAAACAACCAAACCGTTCGCTTTACCAAAAGCGGCTATAATATACCTCTTCATAATCACACTCCCTTTGCCCTACCCACTTTCCCACGTCCACCTGGGGATTTTAAGTTTTCCCACATCCGCTATACATCTTTCTATTTAAATTTCGAGACGTTTAAATTTTTATAGCCGTTTGTTCAACGTAGCCTTACTCAACTTTAAAACAACTAATTTAAAACGATTTACGAATTTATAATTACGTTTTATTTACGTTTAGTTTAAAATTCATTCACACTAGTAAGCGTTAAGCCTTATTTTAACCACCTTAATTTTTTATTTACTTTCTATTTGCCTTTTGTAAAACGAACCACCTGAAACTTTGAAATCTAGACGTATCCAAATCCAATTACGGCTCGAAATCACCAACTTAAACGGTTCCAACATACCAAGTACGTATAAAAACCATTATCCCCAACCGCCCCGGGATATTGACAGTTATAGCCTTAAACCAAATAATTCCAAAGGAAGTTAGCGTTTACTTCGACCTTTTTGTCGAATATATAGGAATTGAAAAGGCTATAATATACGAAATCAATTTCGGTTTTTAGAATAATACTATGGATACGCCAATTAAGAAACTAGAACCCTGTATAATTAATATATATATCTTGGCCGTTATATTCCAATTTTAGTAGGAGAAAACCAAAAGAACTGATTTATTGGATAGATTTTATAAAAAAAATCGAGTTAAACGTTTAATATATAGTAAACAGTAAACACTATTTTTAATAAAGCCTTATGGATCTAATTACAAATTAAAGGCTTTAATACTTAAGGGGGCAGGAATGGCTGTTTTATAAAAGCTTCATTTGAAATAACGTAACTAATCGACGTATCAAATTAGGAAGACAAAGATTTATGCCTAACGGAATTTGTAAAGGGATATTACCTCACGGAGTAAAAGAAACTGTTATTAAAACAATGGGGACGAGGCGTAAGACGACCTAATCCTATTCCTATACCCTAAATTATGAATGAAGGCTCCGAGGATGAAAAACGACCATAATACTGATCTATTATACCAATATAATATACGGAATAAAACCAAATACCAAACCACTTTCCGAAAATTAGGAATAGCCTGCTAGGCTATAGCGGGAGCGGCCGAAACACCCAAAATAACCCGATCGACCATTATAGGAACGGCCGAAACATAAAAAACAGGCCGCTTCAGGAATTAACAAGCGGAGTAAAATACCAATACGTATCCTACGGACTGATACTCACTAACTACGACCTTTACTATAACCTTTTATCGTATCGTTTTCCTACTGATAAAAACAATTTTATGAAGTTTACCAACTTCGTTGAGCTTTTGAAAAGGGATGAAAATTATAACGGTAAACTATATAATATATTCGATAACAAAATACGTATTATATTGAATATATGTAAAATATTAGATATCGAGTTATTTTAGTTGAATATCATTCTACTCGATATATTATCCGGTTAAGTTCAAAATAGTATACGTATTATTTTACGTAGGTACATATACTTGTAAAGTGTTATAACCGCCTTAAATTTTATTTCGATTCGAAAATTAATTACGAACTTGATAATAGGGATTAGACCGATACGATTTGGGAATCCGTGAAAAACTAATAGGAAAAAGCCGACAAAAACCCGTAGGAAATCCTTACCGCCCTATTAGACAAGTTTCGAAAGTACCAGGTAGCTTTTGAAACGGAATGCAAAGGTAATAAACTATTTATCCAAATAGTAATGAAAGCTTTCCGTAAAAACCCTGATTTCGACCTTATACTTTTCAAACAAAAAAGACCTAAAGATCTTTTATATTAGCCTTAAAGCGTCGCTTAAAATCTCTATACACCGATAAATAAGCTTCGAATTAATACTTGTAATCAATAAAACTAAAAACGAAGGCTGAATTACTAAAGTAAACCTTACCAAAACTATTTATTACGTTTTCAATTGAAAATTTAAGGTTTATCCAAAATAAAACGAACACCTGAAGTACAGGTATTAAAAATAGAACCTTAATAATAAAGGATAGGGACGTTCGTTCGGATATAGGCAAAACTTACCGCGGTTATAGCAAAACTTACGAAAAGGCATACAAAGCCCCACGGGTTTATAAAAGCGGTGTATCGTATACGATAAAATCGGATGTTAGTTTATTAACCACCCCGTTTATAAGTGAATTCGGATTAAACAACAATTTTAAACCGATTATATATTCCAAAACCGGACAAAAGCTAATTTTGTAATATACGTAGATATATATGAGGGAATAGATAATAGATTTAACGCCTACCCATGTAAATATACATCCGGAAAAGAAAACCTTAACGGTCATACTACTTACCTATTAACCTAGGAGCATAAAATCGCATAAAGAATTTTTGCCAGTATATAAAACATATTCTTTATATATATTATAAGCTTGGAATATGTAAATAAAGTGTTCGATGCCTATATAACGTCGTAATTTACTCTTTTCAATAGATACGGCAACCAGTTTCATGGTATTATACCCAATACCGGTATAGCCGAAATTTTAACGGTCGGAAAACGATAATTCTAAGCACTCGCAACGAGGTTTTCGAAGTTATAGTTAAACTAAATAGGAATATACCGAAAGGTATTGTTTAGTAAAAGCAAGGCGTTATCACTCGGAATAGTCGTTTAAAATACGTGTTTCGAACCCGTTACGTTTTATGTAATCAACTTTAAACCACTTTTTTACTTTTATTGGTTAATATAAATAATTTTAAAATTAAGGTTGAGAATACAACTAACTGACTTTTTCGCGTTTCGGATAATATATCCATATTACTTCAAATTAAGTTCGGTTACTTATAGTTTATTTTTGAAATACGTAGAATGAAGGTTATTTACTTAACTTAACCGGAATTACGAACTTTACATCGACGATTCGGATACCCGGCAACAAAACGCCTTTTACGCCTATTTCACGTTACAAGCTATATGGATGTGGGGAATAACGTTCTTAAAGCTATCGAAAAGTTTTGTTATGAGTTTAAACTATATATATAGGCCCTACAACGGTTTAAATTCCGCTTTCAAAACTATGTGGACTTTGACTACAAAGTAATTATTAATATTATATATTTAGATAGCCAATCAGTTCTTTATATCGTTAATACGAAGATTTTTCATTTTAAATTATTAGGAATTTCAAGTTAACTATTACTTCAAGGTTTATTCAATGCTCCTAAAATAAATTATATACGATATTGATACAACTTTCGATTTTACAGGGTAGCGAATTCAAGTTTGAATGGCCGATAACGAGTGTGAATAAATTTTAATAAAAGACTTATAGGCTATTAAAAAACGTAAACGGTATTACGGACCGTTTAAAAAATCGTATACATTATTGTTGAAAAAGCGAAAGGGTCCCAATTTTAAGGAATATATCGTTCAAATAACGGTTAACGCCGTTAATAACACCTTTAGCCTAAATAGGCTTATCTTTACATTCTTTATTTTTAATACTTACTTAAGGATCTACATAAACTTTATATTATTACCGTTCATAGTATAAAGTGCTAATATTATAACGAAGGCCATGGTAACATTATGTTCCCTATGGGCGAAAAACAAAATATCTAAATTATTAGCTACAAAGGATGGTTTACATAAAGTTGGCCTTTTGGATTTACTATCATAATTTAAAGTTTTGACTTGGACAACGTAGAATAGATAAATTGGCCCTTAAAGAATTAACGGGTTTGAAGGCTATAATATGTTCGTTTATTTGTTTAACAGTATAAGTTCGTTTCGCTAAATAATGGTACGCGAATATAATAAAAAGGTGAAAAAGAACGGCCCGAAACCGTATGTGTGGATATTACTATATACCCTCATAAATAGTATACATAGGTCAAGTAGCAGTACACTATATTACAGGGTGCACTCCTACAGAGTGCATGGTAGCGTGTCACGCTGCAGGCTGCACTTTTGCAAGATGTAAAAGTGCATCATACATAGATCGGTCTGGAATAACTATTTCAGACCGACGGTAATGCGTGGATCGGTCTAGAAGAATTATTCCAGAGTGATACGCTCTAGGTGGAGGGCTTATAAGCCTTCACCTATGGTATGCACCTCTGGATGCTTCTTCTTGCCTCTTTTATTATCATTTTTTTATACTACAATACCAATTATTCCGATTACTTCCAAAGACCTTAGTTCACGTGAACCTTATAGGCTTAAAACCTTACCGACACTAATTAGTAGCCGACTCGATCGATTACAGATAGCCTAGGAAAAAAGAGACAGACACACGTTGAATACTTATAGCAGGAAACTGTAGCGGTCCCAACTGTTTATATTCTACCACTTCATTTTTATAAAAATTATATGCTAGAGTATACAAAAACTGTAAATAATAAGTAACTTTAAAAGGGATAACTTTAATACAATATTATCAATCCTTATTTGGCGCTCTATTTACTAAAAGCCCCGTTAAATTATTATTACCCCTTGTTTGGCGATTTGACGTAACTGGGCATTTCTTGAAGAGCGTCCTGTTATGTACCAGGCCACTTAAGCCAAAACCATCAAGTTTCGGAACCTTTAGTTGAAACCTATCCGATTTCGACATTCAAATCGCTCCTTTAATTTAAGAGCGGTTATGATACACTAATCCGATCCGATCGCTTTAACTAGAACGGTTACGTACAAAGTAACTAAACTGATCACTTTACCAAGTTCGTTTACAACACACTAATCCGAACCGACTATTAAACAACAGATTACATAACACACCTCCCTAAAATTACACCTTTTATTTTCCATATTCGCCTTACACTTCCTTTACCTTATTTGTCTTCCCGCGTTCGCCCTATGTATTTTAAATTGGTTGTTATAACCTTTAAGTTTTTCTAACCGCTTAGCCAACAAAACTTCACCAAATACTAATAAAAATAATTCAAAACGCCTAATTGGTTTTTAATTACACCTTATTCATCGTTTAAAATTAATTTATATTAGTAAACGCTTGTAAACCCTATCACAACCACTTTAATTACTTTATTTACTTTGTATTTTCTATTTGAAAAACGTATTACCCTTAACGTTGGAATTCGAATATACCGAAAATCTTCTTCCGACTCGGAATTATCAAATTAGACCGTTTCTATATATCAAATACATATAGAAACCACTTCAAAACGATTATAATTATAACCCTAAAACTAACAATACTAAAGAAAGTTAACGCCAACTTTAACCTCGTAGTCGAAAAATTGGAATTGAAAAAGACATAATATACGAAATCAACCTAGGCCTTTAGAATAACACCATCGATTCGCTAGTTAAGGATTTTGACTTATACATAGCAAATACATAAATTTTGGCCGTTATATTCCGTTATTAAGAAAAGAAAGCCTACGGAACTGACTTACTAAATCATTTTTTTAAAAAAAAAATTAAACTAAACGTTAAATATGTGGCAAATAATACATCCTGCTATTACCAAATCCTTAGGAATCGAATTACGAATTAGAGGTATTAATACCCCAGAAGGTAGGAATGACTGCCTTACCAAAGCTCTATTAGAAACAGCACAGCTAGTCGACGTACCAAATTAAAAGGATAAAGATTTATACCTAACATAATTTGTAAAGGAATACTACTTTACAAAGTCAAAAATACTATTATTAAAAAAACGAGGACAAGGCGTAAAACGACATAATTCTATACCTATACTCCAAGCTAGAAATGAAGACCCCGAGAAAGAAAAACGACTATAATCCTTATTTACCACGTAGGTATAATACACCTTTACGCCAATACATATTATTGATTAAAACCGAATACCGAACCGCTTCTCAAATACTAGAAATAACCCGTTCAGCTATAATGAAAGCGGTCGAAACACCGAAAACAACCCGATCAACTATGGAAGCATCGGTTAAAATACAAAGAACAACCCGATTAAGGAATTAACGAACGGTAAAAAACGCTAATAAGTGCCTTACGAACCAATGCCCGCAAACCACAACCCTTATCGCGACCCCCTACCACACCGTTTTCCTACGGATAAAAGCAACCCTATAAAGTTAACTAATTTTACTAGGTTATAAAATAAGGATAACAACTATAACGGCAAGCCGTACGACGTACTTAATAACAAAATACGGGTAATACTTAATACTTATAAAATATTAAATATTAAGCTATCCTAATTCTATGTTATTTTACCTAATATAATCTTCGGAAAAACTAAAGAATAGTATATATACTACTATATACAAGTAAATATATTAACAAAATGTTACAGACGTTTTAAATCCCACTTCAACACAGAAATAAACCATAAGTTATACGATAAAAATTAGATTAATACGACATAATAATTTGTAAAAAACCCAGTAGTAAAATTCCGATAAAAACCTAAAGGAAATTCTTACTACCTTATTGATAAAGTTTAGAAAGTGTTAGGTAATCTTCGAACCGGAATATAAAAGCGACAAATTATTTTTTTAATTATTAACGAAAGTTGTCTTGAAAACCCGGATCTCAAACTTATTTTTTTGAAACCAAAAAAAGGATTGAAAAGTCTTTTCTATAAATTTCAAAATATTGCTTCAAACTTTTATACGTCGACAAACAAACTTCGTATTAGCATTTGTAGCTAATGAAACTAAAGGCGAATCTTAAATCACTAAAAAAAACCTCGTCAAAATAATTTACTATATTTTCAACTGGGAATTTAAGGTTTACTTGAGGCAAAACGAACGCCTAAATTACAGATACTAAAAAGGAAACCCGGGTAATCAAAAATAAGGACGATCGTTTAAATACCGAAAAAAACTTACCGAAATTATAGTAGTACTTGAGGAAAGATATACAAATCTCTATAGGTTTTCAAAAGCGATGTATCGTATACGGCAAAATCGGCTACTATTTTACAAACTACCCCGTTTACGAATTGATTTGAATTAAACGATAATTTTAGGCCGATTATAACTTGAAAAATGGGATACAAACAAATTTTGTAATATAAGTAGCTGAATACAAAGGTATAGATAACGGATTCAACGCATGCCCTTGTGAAAATATTTCTGGAAAAAACGACCTTAAATATAATAATTCTTACAGGTTAGCTTACAACGATAAAAGCGCCTAATGTATTTTCGCTGGTCTATAAAATGCCTTTTTTATATATGTCAAAGGTTTAGACTACGAAAACGAAATGCTTAACGCCTATATAAAGTTGTAATTTACCTCTTTTAAAAATACGACACCAGGTTCTATGGTATTATACCTGATATTAACGTAGTCGAAATTTCAACGGCCAGAAAACAATAATTCGATGCACTTACGGCGAAATTTCCGAAGTTTCGGTTAAACCGAACAAGAAAACACTGAAAAGTCTTATTTAGTAAAGACAAAACGACGTCGTTTAGAACGATCGTTGTAAATACGTGTTTCGAAACAATTAAGTTTTATTTAATGAATATTAAAATGTTGTTTTTGTTCTTAATAGCCAATATAAATAAGTTCGGAATTAAGGTCTGGGATACAACTTATCAACTTATCCACACCATAAATAACGTATCCATACTATTCAGACTTAAGTTCACCCACTTATAACTCTTCCTGGGAATACGTATAATTAAGACTACTTACTTAACTTAACTAAAATTACGGGCTTTACACCGACGATTCGAACACCTAATTACAAAACGCTTTTTCCGTTTGTTTTGCGTTGTAGGCTATATAAATATAAGGAAAGATACACTTAAGGCTATCGAAAAGTTTTTCCATAAATACCAACATTACTTATAAGCTCTACGACGGTTTAAATTCCGTCTTTAGGACGATATAGACTTTAATTACGAAGTAATTATTAATATTATTTATTTAAATATTTACCTGGTCCTTTACATCGTCAATAAAGCAATATTATTTCAGGACGTTAAATTTATACGGAGCGTTTTTACTTTAAACTATTAGGACACTTTAGTACACTTTTAGTTAAACGTTTACTTCGGAACTTTAAACTGGATTACGTATGACGTCGATACGGCTTTTAATTTCACCGAATAACACACAAAGGATTGAATAGCTAGTAATAAGTATAAATAAATCCTAGTAAAACTTTATGGGGTATTTAAAAGTATAAACAATATTATACATTATTAAAAAAACGTATACAATGTTGTTAAAAGAATTAAAGGGTATTAGTTTTAAGGAATTTTTCCTTTAAAATACTTTTAACATCGTTAATAATACTTTTAGCTTAAGTAGGCTTATCTCTACGATTTTCATTTTTAGTAACTACCAGAAAATCCAAAAAAACTCTGCTTCATCTCTATCTATAATATAAAAGGCTAATTCTATGGCCAAAGCTATAGCGGCACTACCTTTACTGCAAATAAAAACGATATGTTTAAAGCGTTAGCTACAAGGAATGTCACACGTAAAACTAGTGGTTTAAATCTATTATTATAATTTAAAGTTTTGATTGAAAAAACAAAATATAAATAAATTTTCCTTTAAAAGATTAACGGATTTAAAGGTTGTAATGTACTTGTTTACTTGCCAAATAGGACGAATTCTTTTTGCTAAATAATAGTAGGCGAATACAAGAAAAAGGTAGGAAGGGACAGTCTGAAACCGTAGAACGGGTAAAACCGCCTACAAAAGATTACATAAGACGACAAATTTAAACCAAATCTAACTTTATCCTTACCCTCCAAACGCGAATTCAAGACTACAACATTATATAAAAGCGGCCTATTTATACCAACCACGCCAAAACCTCGTCGTTAAAGGCGCCACTCGGTTCGAAAACCAAGAAATGCCTTAGGAACTTTGCCATAGACTTTTTTATTACGTAAAAGGAAATGACAAACCGCGAGTTTAACCTAAAGCTTCGCTGCAAGGGTATTATTACTACCCCAGGTACCCTATTCGTATAATCCACCCAAACGGAAATCTTAACCCTAATCAATTAGGGCTTATTTCATTTCAAACGTTGTAATCTAGCTATTTACAATATCCATAGGATTTTTTCAACTCGCCTCGTCTACGAGATTAAAGATAAAACCGAAAAACCTTACGAAAGACCCCACCTAGTTGTAAAAGGATATACGACGAAGGCAAAAAGAATATTATAATCTAGTTACCTATATTACAACTGGTTAGCTATCGCCTAATGCTTATGTTCGCTGCCTTCCTTAACGATTTATATAACCTGTATATAGAACTCCGAAATATGACGTAAATTTACACCTAATTAAAAAAAGGCTTAAACGACGGATTTACGCCGATATACTTAAAAACCGTAGGTAATATTACTTACCCAATACGATTTTAGTATTATGAAACCAATTTACTGCCTAGCTGAAGCCGATATTTATTAATATAACCCCTATTAAAGACATTATAAAGAATGACTCGAAATAACTAACTTTACCTTCGATCCATATCTATCAATATTAATGTCCCGTTCGAAAGGCTTTACATTAACGGGTATATCAACGAACAACAATTTAACGTTATGTAACTCTTTTTTTTTCGTATTGAAAAAGAGGAAACTTTTAAAAGCCGGCTTCAAAATTAAACTTAAAACGTACTTAACAAAAAACCACGTAATCGATTTTAATAACGCTATTATTACCCTTCTGAACGGCACTTTAAGCCTTACATAGAAGGGGTAATCAGATAAAGTTACCCGTATCGTTTTAGATAATATAGGACGGGCCGACAAATATAAATGTTAATGTGTACGTGACGCTTAAATTGCTTTTGTAACACAATCAAAGACGGTATTTAACTTTTCAGTCGCCGTGTAGTGTTGAACCGACCCAACGGACGATACGTACAAGGCGTTTAATAAACGCTTTTCGTGGCCAATACATAATTTAAAACTCGGTTTAAAATTCCTACGGCTAAATATACTTATTATAAAGCTATTTATTTTTACTAACAGCTTCTTCAACAATAATAAAGATTATAGTTTACAAATCGGTTTCGTTTGAATCATTAATAACGAAATACCAGCTCGAAAGGGTTTTACGTTCTAAAGAAATATTATCTATTAAAGCTTTGCTAAATATAAAAGGATCACGAAAAACGTTTTAGCTTTCGAGATCTATAATATGGTCAAAGGCTTCGATTCGGGTATCATTATAGTGATAACGGTTCGAATGATTATTTTAACTTTATTTTACGCCTTGTCCCTTTCATTATATTTACTAATTCGTTTTCGTTTTAAAGTACCAAATTAAATTGGGTTTTGTAAACGAAAAAAGTTTAATAATAGATATTATACCTTTATGCGAATGGAATAAACGACGAAAAATCGAGTAAATAAGGTAAACCGACGGAAAATCTAACCCAATAAATACGATAACTAATATTACGTGAACCAAGTATTAAAACACATATATCAACAAGTACATTATTTATTAAGGTTATTAAAAAAGTTATATCACCCAAATGGGTTACCGAATAACCTTTTTTACTAATTTAAATCGGTCCGTATTACATTATTTATACCGATTTAAGATTTTCCCTTTATTTAACCCAATTATTCGTTTTGATTACCGATTTTATATCTGTTTAATCCTATCATTTTATATCGTTTTGAAGATTTTGGTATTGCTTATTTTACACGCCTCGACCCGACGGATTTCCTATTCGTTTTTTTTTCTATTTTTCTATTCGCGTCGAAACTGATTTTCATTTTTAATTACATTTACGATATTGCACCGATTTTGATATATTGCCTCCTTCGGTTTTTATATTTTATATTATTATAACTATATTTAAACGTTTATTTTATAAAAATCTATAATATTATCCTACAACGTACTATATCATAGCTGGGTACACCGGCCCAGCTGAATAGATATTCATTTATTATTAAGGGGAAAGGGTGACATCGTTATATTTTCACTATCTTTTTCGTTGTTTTTCCCTTTTACGTTAACGTTACCGTTATTACCGTAATCTACATTATTAATGCTAGTGAAAATGTAGTTTTTCGTTTTATTAATTATATACTAAGGAAAAGGTGTAGGGGAGGCATTAACCATTTTATAATGTCGCACAATGACGTCGTTAAATTTACTTATGTAATATATACATAATCCTCGTCTTTAAGCGGTGATAGCAGTTATTCTTTCCTTCATTCGCCGGTTAATACCTATTACTAAATTGATATCGGCTTATTTTGGTTATTTCCGGTCGCGAATATTTTCGGATCGCCCCGAACGGTATAGTTTTACTAAAGATATTTTTTTAGAATTCAGCTAAAACTTATTAAAAAGCCAGCGGACGTGTAATATGGCTTCGGTCTACAGCCTTAAGATTATTAAAATAAGGGCGTACAAGTTACCAAACCGTTTGTAGCGGTAGTAACTGGTCGAATGACCTTTGTTTTCGTAATAATCGTTAACGAACTTATCCGCGGCCGCGAACGCGATATACGATACATAAATCGTATTTATCAATGGCACGGAGTTATGGACCCGTGTACGTTGTTTTAACCCTTTACGCATTAAAAAGGTTTTGCGGCGTACCTTAGCGATACGAAACTCGAAACATCGAAGTTCGCCTTATATTTTTTATTCAACAAGTAAAAATTCAAGTTAAAAATATATAATCAGGTGGATTTAGGTAGTATAAACCCTAACTTAATTGCATTAAACTACGTTTACGGCGTAAAAGGGGCTATACAGGTAATAGAGTTTTTACTAGTAAGGAAAAGGTAAGGTTTATAACCTTAAAAGACTCCTGTTTCTCCCCCGAACTAGGAAAAGGGGAGGGAAAAAAGGGGGAGGGGAAAAAGGGGGAGGAAAAGGTCGGGCCGGTAACGGCGGGAAGGGGCGAGGCGAAGGCAGCGGCAAGGTTAGGCGGCATAGAGGCGGTGGGATTGAACAGTGTGGCGGCGGCAGAGGCGGGACTTGGCGGTAGCATCGTCGGGACTTGGTGGCGTGGCGGCGAGCGGGGTGGTAGAGGCAGGCGGCGTGACAGCAATAGAAGAGATGACGCCCAATGAAGGAGGACTGTTGTTATTAGTAGTGGTAGTAAAGGCAGCAACGGTAATAACGGCGGCAGCGACGGCGGCGGCGGCGGCGCGCCGCCGCTCGCGCGCCAGACGGCGCTTTGCAGTTCGATTCTTATGCGATACCTGTTGAAACAGGTTAGTAATGGGTAATGGTTAAGTAACCTACCTATAAGAACAGCTTGTTTTGGCTTAAAGAAATAGAGGTAGAAGGGGATATAGCTTGGTTTGTTTAATAAGGATAAAGGTTAAATTAAAAAAGGGGACTTACATTTGTTCAAAATACGCGCCTTTAAAATAAAAAGCAAGGAAGTTTTGCCTAGACCGATAGCGATATATCTTTTTATACTAATCCAGCACGTGATTACGAAATTAACTCTACGTAACCACACTTATGTAATCACCCCTATTCAAAATATCGAAGGACGTTATCACCAATCATATCGCCCCCATTTAACTATACTAACCAAGCCCGAATTATAAATACCACCTTAGCCGGACTTTGCTAATTCTAGCTGAACTTAAAACGCTATTTCGGCCAGACTTTACTAATCCCAGCCGAACTTGCTAATTTGGAACTTTTACAATTAATACGACAACAATACTGTCACTATGGAAACTTGCTAATTTGGACCTTTTTGTAATTGATACGGTAAAAATATTGTTATTACAAAACCTACTAATTTGAACCTTCGCAACCACAACCATATTATCACTACTGGACTAAAGGTACGAAGTATACAAGGAGAAAAGGAAAGATTTCTTGTGTGGATATGACTATATACCTTTATAAATAATATATATAGGTTAAGTATCAGTATACTTTATTGTGGAGTACACTCCTACAGAGTGTACAGTAACGTGTCACGCTACAGGCTGCACTCTTGTAAGACGCAAAAGTACATCATGCATAGATCGGTATGAAATAGCTATTCCAAACCGACGGCAATGCGTGGATCGGTCTAGAAGAAGTATTCCAGAGTGATACGCTCCGAGTGGAGGGATTATAAGTCCTTACATGTGGCGTGCACCTCTAGATGCTTCTTCTTACATCTTTTATTACCATTTTTATACTTTAATATCAATCATTCTGATTACTCTTCAAAGACCTTAGTTCACGTGAAACTTATAGGCTTGAGACCTTACCGACAGTAAGACGAATAAAACCATGAACGAAACACCCTCTAAAATAACGAATCCAAACCAATTACAACTTTAGCCTTCCCCCCAAAATATTATTTCGGCCCGATTCTGTTAAATAAAAGCGGTCCGTTTATACCAACCCTACTAAAACCTCGCTGTCGAAAACGCCCCCTCGGCTCAAAAAGTAAAAATCGGGTTGAAAACTTTATTATAAACTCTTTTATCACGTAAAAAGAAATGATAAACCGCAAGCTTAGCCTAAAGCTTCGTAACGAGAGTATTATTACTATTTTAGGTATCTTATTCGAATAATTTTCCTAAATAAAGATTTTAGCCTTAATCGATTGGAGCGTTTTTGGTTTCAAACGATTCGACTCGATTATCTACGACACCTATAGGATTTTTCTAACTCGCCTTATTTACGAGGTTAAAAATAAAACCGGGAAACCTTACAAAAAGAAAAGCCTAATTATTAAAAGATATAAAGATGATGGTAAAAATAAATATTATAATATAATCGCTCACATTATAATGAGTTAGCCATTAACTGGTTTTTATACTCGCGACTTCCTTTAACGTATTATATAGCCTATATTTCGAACTTCGAAACATAATATAAGTATACACCGAATTGAAAAACCGGCTAAAACGACGAATATATATAGATATATTAAAAGATCTCAGGTAATACTACTTGCTAGGGACTATTTTACGTATTATAAACCTACTTTACGACTTAGATAAAACCGGTGCTTACTGGTACAATACCTATTAAACGTATTATAAAAAACGGTTCTGGATAACTAACTTTACCTTTAACCCGTACCTATTAGTATCTATAAACCGTTTAGAAGGCTTTATACTACGGGCATGTAAATAGACGATACTTTAACGTTGTATAACGTTTTATTTTCTGTTTTTAAAAAGAGGAAACTTTTAAAAGCCAGCTTAAAAACGTAACCTAAGACTTACCTAACGGAAAACCACGTAATCGATTTTAATAACGCTATTATTACCTTTCAAAACGGCATTTTAGGCCTTATATAAAAGCGTCAACTAGATAAAATTGCGATTGTTGTTTTAGATAACGTAAAAAGGGCCGACGAAGATAGATTCTAACGCGTATGTGGCGCATAGTTTGCTTTTATAACGTTACCAAAAGCGGTATTTAACCTTTCAGTCGTCATGTAATACTTAACCGCCCTGATGGACGATAAATATAAGGTGTTTAACAAGCGTTTTCTGTGGTAAATATATAATTTAAAACGCGGTTTACAATTTATACCGCTGTATATGCGTATTATAAAACGTTTGTTTTTATTAACGGCTTTTTAGCTAATAAAAGCGATTACAGTTTACAAATAGGTTTCATTCTAGTCATTGGCAACGAAACACTAGCCCAAAATGTCTTTATGCTTCGTCAAAACATTATCTATTAGAGTTTTACCAAGTGTAAAAGGGTAACGAAGAGCATTTTAACTTTAAAAATCTATAGTTTAGTTAAAGGTCTCGATTCGAGTATTACTATGGTGATAACGGTTCGAATAATTATTTTTAATCTTAATTTACGCTCTATCCCTCTTATTGTATATACTAACTCCTTTTCGCTTTACGAATCCTTATTTAATCTGGGTACTACGAATAAGAAGCTGTTAATAATTAACATTATAGTTTTACGCGAGTCGTACGAACGCCGTGAAATCGAAGAAATAAAGAAAATCGATAACAAATTTAACTTAACAGACGCGATAACTAAAGCTATCTCGAACGGAGTATTGGAAACCCTTATATCGATAAGTACGTTGTTTATTAATATAGCTGAAAAGGTTTTACGATTGTAATAGGTTACCACACCACTCTTTCCGATTTAAAGCGGTCTGATTTCTGCTATTTACCCCGATACACGATTGGTACCTTTGTTTAATCTTACCATTTCGTACCATTTCTAATATTCTATCATTTTTCTTTTACAAGCCTTGACTCGACGGATTATCTTATTCTTTTTCTTTTTCTATTGGAATTGATAATATCGCACCGATCCTGACATATTGCCTCTTTTTGTTTTTCTTTTTCTGGTTAAATCTATGATATCGCACTGATTCTAACATATTACCTTTCTTTATTTTATACATTTTAATTTATACTTATTACATTTTAAAACGATTGTTTACATAAAGTGATAGTTGGTAGGCCTTAGACGTTGCAACGTTGTCGATTCGATTGGTCGAAGTAACAGTAGTATTGCGTGGTCAGATGATGGATGTATTGTTCTAGGTTTGGCAAACCGCTAGCCGGTCTGCACTGTAATTTGTATGGCCAAGTGCTTAGCTCTCGCCCTAGAGTGAAGTGCAGCGTACTGCACTCGACTTACACCCAATGCGGTAAGTCCGCACAAAACAATACACTTGCAGTACGATCAACTTTACTGTAAGTAAAGTTGACCTACTGCACTGCATGTAATACTATTCCAACACTGGCGGCTTTTTAGTTTGTGCGTGTACGCCAGTGTGGCTGACCAATCTTTTCCGGTTACCACTGAATTGCCTCCTCATCAACTGGCCAGACCCCTGTCAATTCCAGTTGACTTCCGTACTGCATTGCACCCAATTGCATGCAAATTGACCCTATTTGACCTCAATTGCTCCGTTGCCCCGAGGTCCGAGTTCATCAACTCCCACAAAAAGTTCTTCCACCACAGGTCTTTTCAGGCCTCAACTTCAATCGTGCTAGTCAAACAGGTCACCATCGCAGCCTTCACTTCCCTAGCCGTCTTCCAGTTTGCCAGAACATCCTTGTCCGCTATCACGTGACTTGGGCTTTCCGGGTAGCCGGTCAACGTAGCCCTCGATGCGTATAGTCAGCTTATTGCTGTTCACAAACCTTTCCAGGGCTTTGCTTAGCGTGGCTTTCGTTATGGTATCCGCAGGATTATCTTTGCTATCGATCCACCGGAACTTCTTAATCTCCCTCCCTTCGTAGGCTTTATGGAGTACCATCACGTCGATTATTAGGCGCTTTTTGCTAGTGGTTCCGAACTTCAAAAGGCATTCGAAAAGACTCCTCTAGTCGATACAGATTGTTATGGACTCAAACTATTGGCCATTGAGCTTATAGGTTATGTGATTATGTATGTAATGGGATGGGCAGTACCCAGCCTAGGCCCAGCTCGGGTGCAAACCAAGTATGGTCCGGGTATAGGTTGGATACGGTTCGTGTACGGCACGTGTAAAGGTACGTGACGGCTAGATACTGGTCTTGACTAAGGGTTCTATACGTTAGGTTACGGTAACTTTTTTAATTTTCCTTTGTACTTTCATGGTAAATTCTGTGTTGTATTTATTCAGCTTATTATTGTAGGTTAGATTATAATATATTATTAAAGTGGTTTTTTTATTTATTTGAAAAAATATCACTTATAATAAACGAATCGATAATAAAAGTTAATAATTCAGCGTTATATTTTAAATTTATTGAAGAAAATACGACGTTGATAAATACCTAATCTTTCACTTTTATAAATATATTTTTTACCTTTTCGGAATGACTTCAATCGATATCTTTCGTTTATAAAATACCGTACGTTGTATCGTCTTAGTTATAAAATAACTGTACTAATCGGGTTTATCGATTAAATTATCGACTTTACGTCCGAATTCGTTTAGGCTGTCGCGAAAATTTAGTAATTCGAATCCGAACTAACCGCGATTCGCGTTAGGTTTTTACCGGCTTAAGGTAGGCGGCAACAATCTAACCAACCGTAATTCGACGGATCCGCTTTTACGTGGGCGAAGACGCGTTAAACGATTAAATTTATATTTAAAACGGAAAAAATATAAATTAAAAAGGGTCAGTATATGTTTCTTTATGTATAGGGGTATTATAGGATAACAGTAAAACGAACAGTTACGGCGTGTTCCGAAGCCGGAGAATACAAAGATATATATAATATAGGGAAGTTTTTAGACTATATCAAAGCGGCTTTTAATAACCTTCATTACGCGGATGAAGTATTAATCGAATTTAAAAGTTTGTTATAAACGATAAGGATTTGTAAATACTATTTATTATTAAATTCGAAATACTGTTAGTTTAAATAGGTGGCCTAAATTGGTCTTCGGCCGTAAAATATAACTACTTACGCTTTCGTACAACGTTATGTATCCGGAATAAATTTATTACGGCAGGTATTAGTTGGGTAAACTATATTATAGCCTTAAAGAAGTACCGTGAATTCGCTAATAAGTTAAAGTTTCCGAATTTAAAAAGGCGTTTTAATCGTTAGTTAACGAAACCCATTTAAGCTTAATAGCCGAATAGTAATACGGTTATAATAAAATTTTACGCCTTTTAAAAGTTTTTATTAAGGGGCCGTGATAATCGTGGTTAATTATCTCGATATCGCAGTTAATTGTTTTAACAAACCCGTTAAATACGCGTTTAAAATTAAGGATACAAAGCGACGTAAATGATAATAAAGGAACCTTAAATTAGGCTTATTTCAGAGTATAACATACGTTATAGTTTATTAACTATTACTAATATAATGAAGATCTCCTCCCAGTATTACTTGTTACATGGGTATATGCTATTTAGGTCGAAATGTAAAAAGAAATTATTAACGGTGATAGGGGAATCCTAACTCCTATATATAATTTTATTTGGGGGTCATATAGCCTTGACAACGTAATTATAAAATTAAATGAAAAGGAATTTAATTCAATTAAAATACTTATAAACGAATATCTAGTTTTCATCCTTTTACCTTTTTATAATACCTACTTTTTAAATACTTAAGTCGATTTTAATTGTAACTGTTATTATATTACAAACACTGTTTTAATATAACGATTATAGATAAAGTAAATTCAGTCATTATATCCGCGAAATTTCGGTATAACATTAGGGTTGCGGAAAAATAGGCGTATTACCTAAATAATTTAATTTCGTATAAATATTGATAAATAGTCGAACCCAATATTAGTATATATTATTCCCGGAATAACGCGGGATATAATTTTTTCAATTTTATGAATACGATATTAATAGGTGACCTTGGACGCGAGCGGTACCCGTTTAGTAGTTTGAAATTAAAAAGATGTAGTTATTGACGTAGTAATAATACGCCTTAAAACAAAAGATATATGAGGCGTAACAAGTTCGGTTTTCCTTGAATTAATATAACGTTCGTATTGAAATGTATAATATACGGGGAATATATTTTAGATGGTTTATATTATAAGTTTTTACGAAATAACGCGGATTTTATAAATGATGGCGACGATTAAGATTAAAAAGAAAAAGGATTAGTTTCGTTTTTTACCGTAATTAGATAAATTTTACGACCTATTCGGTAATGATAAGGTTATAACCTCATCTTTATATAAGATGAAATTCGATTATTACATTTATATTAAATTCAACTAAAATAAATCTTTATTATAACGAACTTAAGGGCTGTTATATTCGATATTTCTGGATTAACTTTTTAAATTTCGACGATAAATTACGAAATTAATAAATAAGGATTAGGTTCGGATAAGCTTTTTATCGGCGGTAATACCGGTATTACTTATCTTTAAGCTAAGGGAGAAATAACGGTTTTATATCGATTACCGGATATTAAATAAAATTATACAGTAGGACCGTTTTCCTTTACCTTTAATTAAGAAGACCCTAAGTACGTTATTGAAGTTGATATAACTTACGAAATTGGATATTTAAATGGTTTTCTACCGTATTCTAATAGCACCCGAGTAAAAGAAATTAATAGCGTTTCGTATACGTTTCGGGTTATTAAAATGATCAGTTAACTTTTTTAAGTTAACGAAAACGTCGACGATTTTTTAACGATATATTAATTATATAATTGTGGATATTTTAGATCATTCGTTATAACGTATTTAAACGACCTTTTTATCTTTTTTTCAGTTATTAAATAGAATTATATAATGAAAGTTCGCGTGGTTTCAAAACATCATTGTAATCGGAACTAAGTTTTAATTTTAAAAAGTAAGATTTCGTGGTTAAAAAGGTAAGATACCTTGGCTTTATTATGACGGTTAGGGTAAATATACGGGTCAACTCCGAGAAAGTCCGGGTAATTCGCGAGTAAAAATTATTACATACGATTCGGAACATTCGAAATTTTTTAGGTTTTACTAACTTTTATCGTAATTTTATTAGTAATTTCTTTAAACTAGCGGATCATTTCGTCCGCCTAACGAAATGAGGTATTATTTAAGTTTAAACGAAACGGAAGAAATATGTATTTTAAATTTTGAAGGATGCTTGTGTTATGGCCCCGATTTTAGCATATTAGAATCCAAATCGGTTGACAGTAGTGAAAACCGATTATTCGGAAACGGCGTTAAAAGGGTGTTTATTTCAACAAAATGGAAATAATATCTTAAAACCAGTGGCTTACCTCTCCGCATGATTAATAAATACGAAACATAACTATACCATTTACAACAAGAAGCTTTTCGCGGTGGTATTTTATTTAAAAACGTGGTTTTTTAGAGTTACGTAATATCTGTATACCGTTTACAAATTTGACGAACTATAATAGATTGGAATATTTTTCCTTTACCATAGTTAATTTGAAACCGTTAGGTTAAATAGGTTGGAGTCCGTTTACTTTTCAATACCATTTGCGGTACAGGCTCGTGATTCAAGGCGCTTACTCAAATATATTAACCTATAGGTTACATGATAAACCCGAAGTTAAGGAACACCACACGCGGGTTTTTTAACCTATTTCCATTATTATGTTAAACGTGGTATTAATAAACTCATATATTAAAGGGATAAAAACTACGGCGGGTTATGTAAAGGAGTTTGGAAAAACGAAGGCTAGGTTGTTAAATTAGAACGATATATATCCTAAAGATAGGTCGGGGGTTTTCGAAGGGCCGTTAAAGGTGGTATCGCCCTGGGTTCGACCCGTACTTGGGTTGTTATCGGGGATAACGTTAAGGTATTTTAGTATAACGATATAGGTAATACCGCCGCGGGCCCGGCCCGAATTAGGCCCGCCATCATCATTAACGCCGAGTAATTGTTTTATTTTCGACCCGGTTACATTAACGGAATTATAAAATCAAAAAGTGGTAAATGATCCGTTATATAAAGTTTCCTTTTTAATGGTTTTCAAAGTCGTTAAACGTTTGCCACTTAGGGAAAGTTAATTAATGTTAATCACGGATTACGGGATTAATCCGTGAGTTATGTTACATTACCGTAATTATTTATAACTATCGAATTAGGAATTATAAATAACTAGGATTCTACAACAAAATTACTACTCGTTTATTGTAAATTATCCGAAACAAAATATTTTATTTTACGTTTTTTAATTGGATTACTATTTAAAAGTGATATTCGTATATATTCGCCGTTTATATCGAATATGTACGAAATATAACAAAACAAAAACTTATCGTACTTTACGATAAAGCCTCCTTTAACATTTTCCTATTTTCGATCGATATTAAACGTATATTTCGATCAATTTTATAGTTAACCTATTAACTATTAATAACGACTTTCTATACTTTCAAATCATTACGAATCGCTTTTTTGAAATTTTTTCAATTAAATGTTATATAATTTATAATTACCGATATATATGCGGAGTGTTCTCGGAATATATAGTATAGATTTTATAAATTTTTAGCTTCTGTTATTAGTAACCGCGGTTCGGATTAGATAAACATATTTTAAACGACCTTTCATTCCCTCATAAGAGTCTAATAACCTTTGTTTACAACGTATTGCCTATAAATAAATAACGGTATTAAATGAATAAATTAAAAGGTTTAAAATTACTTACGTATAGTCATCTCTTTTTCGTAATACTATTAGGCTTTATATTTACCCGTTTATTAGTATACGTCAAATGACCGGAAATTAATGGTTACCGAATTGAGTACGAATTATTTAGTAAATAGGTACGAAATATCATTTATTTTAAAGGTAAACGGAGATACGAAGTCTTTAACTAGTTTAACGGGGCGAATTATTACGTTTTTGTTTTATTTACGCTAAGAGACGGAGCTAACTTATGCAACAAAAATTTATATTCAATAATAAATTAAAACGGTGACGAATCCCAGACTATATTCGATAAAATGATATAAGGTAAAGAATTAGGTTTAGTTAAACTTTCGTAATATTTGAATTAACCGTCCAAATGAAAAGCTCAATTAATTTTATAATTGATACCGAGTAGGCGATATTTTGAACCTGTTTCATATGGTATTAGATATCTCTAGCAAATATTTTATATTTTATATAAATTTTATTAAACGGATGGTTTCGAACCCCCTTTCTTTGTAGGTTTTAGTCTACACTCGTCCGCGACTAGTTTCAATAAATAATGATATAAGGAAAGGTAAATACGAGGAATTTGAAGTATATAAAATTTTCGCGGTGAAAACGAGTAAATCTAAGGTTTACTTTATATTAGTTAAATGGAGGGGTTATGATACGAAGGAGTGGGAATTGTTAGAAAATTACTAATATACTATAGCCTTAGATAAATTTAAATCGAAATAAGGAGGTATTCTGGTTTACAATAATCCAGTATCATGACGTCGAGGTTAAACTTATACCAAACAATAAGCGCGTAGTGAGCCACCTATACCTTTGAAATAATACTTTGCTTGTAAATGGAAAGAAGAATTAATTATTAAACGAGGTAATAATATAATAAATGAGCTCGGGTAAATATTATCCAACTTTTTCGAATATATATCCGACTGTAAAGCGGATTTTATTACGATTTAGTAAAGATTTACCTATTTATTTATTTTATTTATTTTTTAAGGATTAACGAGTATCGGCGTTATTAATGTTAAGAACCTTATTGTAATTGGTTTCGAATATTAGGTAATACCGGGAAAATAAGACGATAAAAAGCATTGCGAAAACTAGTAAATGCCGAAAAGGGGGGTTAGTAAAAAAACGGGACAGATGTAAGGCGATGCCGATAATAAAGGATAATGTGAAAAGGGGCGAGCGTTAGAAGATGCCGATAGCGGAAAATACGAAGAAAAACGGATGTTATGGAAAGCCGACGATAGAAGATAACGATAAAAGGGACGGGCATTAGAAAAAGCCGAAGATAATGGTTAACGAGTAGTGAAGCGAAGGGCGAAGCAGAGGAAGTAACCCTTTAAATGGGTTTTTAAAAACTATAATATATTAATTTAGACTCGGGTAACGCGGTCGTCCTAGAGACGATTTTACGCTTATTCGCAATTAACCTAATTAGCTCGTTCCTATTTAAGGTTAATAAATAGGATATAAGTAAAATAGGGAATCGTATAATTAAGTTTTGGATGTTATCCGTAATATTTTATAGGCCGTAGCCTATATTAATTATACAAGATATAACTTGGGTCGTTATATTATTTTAGCGTTTTAGGTTAAAATTACGAAAAGATATATGGCGGTGGTTAAAAGGGGTCGGGGTAAAGATGTTATGCGTTAAAACCCGGTCGGTCGAGAGTGTTTTATCTTTATAAATGGGCGATATAGTAAAAGGTAATGGAGGAATTCGGGGTAAAGAAGGATCTGGAGAAAAAAGGCGGCGTAGGCATATAGCTAAAGATGTAACGGCCTATACGGCCTGTATAATGAAAACTTTTTACTCTCAAGTGATATTACAAAGCTGGGTAAACTAATCAATTGATTGAATAAAGGCGGGGGTAAAAACGGGTCGATAATTTAGAATATTTCTCTTACTCTTACGCGTAGTGGATATGATATAGCCCCTATCCTCGACCGTAATGACCCATGAACGTAAAAGGATACGTAAACCGGGAAAAGTCGTATGTAAACTTATCTTTTAAATATATTACGAAAAGGAGTTAATTTTCGATTTGGTTTTTTTTAAAGTTTATTTGTAAGTTTACTTTGTTATATACCTTCCGGCAAATATAACACTTTGACATCTGATAAATTCGAACGTAAACAAGAAAAACGTTGAAGTTGAAAGAGCGGTTAATATATAATATATAAGTGTTTGTAACCTGTAACGGAAAAATCCTATTTTTATTTTTACTGTTTTTGAGGATAAGGAAATCTTGAATAATACGAAAGGGCTATAAGAATTGATTTGTAACAGGTTATTAATATATAATAGGGTAATATACATTATGTGGGGGCATGATATCACTTTTAAGGGCGTCGGTGATAACGTAATTCAAATAAAACCCGTTATATATGTTAGCTATAATAATAAGTTAAAATAAGAAGGCTAAAATATATTAGAGGAAATGGCCAATTAAAATATATAAAGGGGAGGTGGGATATTATAAGGAGGGTAGTTAACCAAATGGAGCAGTAATATAAAAGGGGGAAAAAAGAAGTTTTAAAGATTACGGGGGGCGTTTATGTTTATAAAAACTAGTGAATCGGATTCAACAATGGTTACGTATTATATGGGATGCGTTATATAGTATCAAAGGTAAAAATACGACTTTCAACGGCATATTATACGATATCGATAGTAAAAATTATGTATTATACGTCGCGTTGAAAAATACGTTATATGGCGTTAACGTTAGGAAAAATATATAATATAACGCGTTAACAAGTACGTTATAAGATGCCAACGGTAAAAAAAAATGTATTATATACCTAATTTACAGGCGCATTATAGGGTATCAGCGGTAAGGTTAAAGGGCGCGTTATATAGTATCAAAAACCTAGTGTTAAGCTGGTTAAAACGTTATATGATATGTTAAACGTAATATTACTGGTTTACGTTCGACCCGCGTATTGGGTGAGTACGGTTTACGTTCAATATTTATCTAAAGGGACGTTATAACCTTTATAATATCTAGGGAAAAGGGGGGTATATTATAAACATAAGACGTTAGCTATAAGCCTATAAGTTACGTAACTATATATATAACGGGATAAATGATACCTGGCCTGGGCCCGGCTCGGGTACGGACCGGGTAGAATCCGAGTATAAGCTGGACACGGTCCGTGTACAGCATGTATAAGGATACGTAACGGGCTGGGTACTAATCCTGCCTAAGGGTCCTGCATATTGAGCTACGGTAGCCTCTTCTAAGTTTCCTCCGCACCTTAATAATAAATCTCATTTGTCACTTACTTGGCTTACCATCGTAGGTCGGACCATAACACAGATCAACACCGAGATAAAAGGAATTTTCAGCTGCCTGGTAATAAGGTTAAGGGTTTCACACAGTGTTATACCTATATTAAAGTCCGCTATTATACCGTAAACCTCCAAAGCCAGTATGCTTTGTATAATCCTTCTACACTTAATGGAAGTCCAGTAAATCAGGTTGCCAGTAATACTAAGCTGGTCTTCCTGCATATATTTATTAACAAGGGTCATTAGAAAGCCGACCGATAAAGACATATCGGTGTTATTTGTAAATGACCCGTCCATAAAGATTATGAACTTGGTATTCGATAGGTCGATTAAGACCATATTAATCTTACAATCCAAATTTCGCATCTGTTACTCAAAACAGTTATTTAGCCGGTTAAAGTCTTTATACGTTGGTGTTTATACTTATACCACGATAAATAAGTTATAAAATGCTTCCAGTTAATATAAGGTAGTAATATCGCTACCTTAAGCACGTTGTTCCAAGTACCGTTAAGCTCTAGCCTTGTTAGTTTTGTTAATTGTAGCCAAAACAGTGCTCTAGCCTTTCTAGCGAAATCTAAGGCCGGAATTAATGCTAAATATGCGAATTAACAATTTATTAAAGTCTAGTTCAGTGTTTTCCGTTAACGTTGTTACCGGCCTACAATTCCAAAAATTAAAGTCTTTAATCGCTTGTTATTCTAATACTATAAAGCCAGTAGTTTCAAAAAAAAAAAGGGTATCGTTAGTTTATATACCTATTACGCCGAAGTCTCTTTCCTATATTATTAGCAAATACAAGTCGTGCGTTAAAGACTTTATCGTCAGCTGTAATTTGAAGTACAACTAGTAGGTTAAAAACTAGTAAACATTTTCTTTAGTCAATCTGCATAATATATTAATACAACGTATTATTGTATCTAATGGGTAGATAGTATGTAGTTCCTATGACAGCTTTAGTAATATCATTGGATGTAAATCTGTTGCTAATTACGTGTAGGCTTACGTTATACCACGGCTATTAAGCGGAAACTTTCCTTTAGACTTAGCTAACAAGCTTACTATTAGGGTAACCACTAAGCGTTGGTTAATCTTTTAAATCGTTGGCGATTGTGTATGGATCCAATTTTTAACTTTATTTCCGTATCTTTAAACGATTAGTTGTGACTTTTCGTACGGCCGCCCCGTAATTTTACCCTTAACCTCGTAGATAATCCTTAACTTAAAGATCGTGACGTTCGGGTCTTAAAGGTTAAAGTCGGTTTTCGGCACAAATTATACAACTCCTTGAGTTAGTAGGCTATCGATCTCGATCCTGTCGCTTTTTTCGAAATGTCTGTTGAAAGTCTTAATAATCCCTTGTACCCTAAACTTCATTGCCAAGTCTTTATTATCCTTTTCTTTCCTATTTACCTAAGTAATATTGTAAATGCGGCCTGGTATATATTCTTCCTTTTTAACGTTCCCTTTTTCCAAGGGTCGTCCGCGCTGGCGGCGTTCTATTAGCTTATAAATAATGGGTAAAAGAGGTTCTTGTTGGCTTAGTCGTTTAACTTAAGCTTTTTTATTATCGGTAACCCTAATATAAGGCTTAACCTGGATAATTCGGAAAGATATAAGACCGTGAAAAAATTTAATAACTATATTAGAGTTTGTAATACTTAATATCTTGTATAGGCCCTCTTATTTTCCCAGCTCCCGTTATATGAGAACTTGACTTTGTAACAGCAAAGCACGTCGATCGTTAAGGGGCTGTTTCAGGTGTTAAAGGCGTTATTAATCTGGCGGCGTACCGATTCCCTTCGTAATCCCCTCAAAGCTTTGTTATAAGCCGCAACATGTTTCTAAGTACTTGCCAATGGCGGAAATTTACTCGTTAAGCATGGGTACGCTTTAAAGTCTAGGAGCGTTGGTAATAAGACGTTATGGCCTATAGTATTATTAAGGCCTTTCACTGCCATATGTAGGCGTGCCTTTGAATCTGTAAAACTTCCAATTTCTAATGTAAGTATATTATAGGCTCGGCGAAGTAGAGTGTATGCCCTTTCAATCTTTTTAATACTCTAGTAGGTTTCTACAGGTACCTATTTATACTGGATACCTATTATCTTGGTATCCTCTTAAAACTCTACTGCCATAAATTTGGTACTAGTATTGTGGACGACAACGTTATGCGAACCTAGGTACGTATTAATCCGTAACATTCTCAACGTTTCCCACGCATCCTTTTCCAAAAGTGACTTTAGGAATTTAGTTTCGTAAAAAGAGGTCACGAAGTTCATAATGTGGAAAAAAGATTTATTATTCAAGTAAACCATATTAATACAGACTTCGTAATTAAATTCCTTATCATTTTTTAATATAAACTTAAACTTCCGGGGGCTTTAAGTATACGTTTGACAGTGGTAGCAACGATTTTTAATAGCTTTTAGGGCAGAGTATTTTATATCGTTATACCTTACAAACTTCAGGATTTTATAAATTCTATTAATAATTAGGTGCTTAAAACGCTGTTATAGTTAACGTATCTTCGGCTTCGTTAGTGTAATGATCACACTAAATACCCGTGAGTATATAGAAGGTGTCAGAGGGTTTATGTTATCAAGAAGGTAGCAGAGGTGTTGAGTGAATAATATCGCAACCATGCAAGTAATAATCAAAAGCCGTGAGGCTATTTGGATGTGTAGACTGGATACTTGGATTGACAACTGAAGAGCTATGAAGGAAATACTATCTATATGGTGATAGCCGTGTCCTTATATCCTATGGCCTTCATACCATCTTCACAACTGGACCGCTGAAGTCGATGTCGCTTGCTTCGGTTCCAATGTTGTCGACTGGACTGCGGGCGGTCCTGTCGGTCCAAACCCTAACCCTGGGTGCTTACATAAGAGAAATCCCTGGCTTGATGTGTTGGATATTAGGCTTTTGATGGCGCAGCGGACCACTGGCCTGTTCCATGACCTGCAGTTGGTCTTTGAGTTATAATGGTTAGATTTAACACCACTGTTTCCGGACCTTAAAAATAAAACCATAAATACCTCCACTTAAAATCGAATAGAAACCTTTGGTCGTTTCTGACCAATTTATCCATCTTAACGTCAACGTTAACGCCAAGGGTTTTTATGTCTTTCAAGTAAAGTAGGAAAGGGATAGGAAACTTAAAAATGTAAAACGTAATTGCGTTTATAACAGTTTAAATTACCGTTGTCCCTAGTGACGATAGTTGTTCGCCTGGGCTAAAGCCAACTTTAGCCTTGCCAGTATCGTACGATTAATTTTAGTAGCTGTAGTACTTTCCCTCTATAGTGTTACTTATTGCGAATAGCCTCTTATTAAGTACCTTACTGTCCTTATATTTGGTATAATACCCTAAAACGTATAGTTCGCATAACGATTGCGAAAGTTAAAAGTATATAAGGAATTAGAAGCTTGGTTAGGGTAAATGTAAGGGTTTTTACCACCAAAACGGTATAGAAAGGCGTGGTCGACTAGTTACCAAGCCGCGTTAGGAATAGTATCTTTTTCGTATTATTTAATTTACTTAGGGGTGTTGATGTTATTAATTGGATCATCGCCCTCGAAGTCTACAATTTAATTTAAGTAATTTTATTTGAAAATAGTCAGGTATTAAACGTGATATACTACCCTTTTATTGTTATACTTAGAAAGAGATTGCCGAGTTAAATAGCAACTAGACTTACCATAAATCCAACATTTTTGTCATTATTACGACGATAATGTTGACGGTTAGCAGTTTCGTTTAAATCTTGGCCTCATTAGCGCTAACGTGAGTGGTACCTTTAGTCCAAAGCTAAGGTCGATATACCTAACCTTAGGCGTTATAAGTGCTCGTATTTGCGGTCGACGTAATTAACCACCGTAAGGTTTTCTTTATTTATATTAAGAAATCTGCTATCTTGAAAGTATATACTAAACGAATTTAGTGTACATGCTATTACGGTGGTAAATGAAGAACGTAACTAGCTAAAAAAGCTTTCATAGGTAGAATTTAGGCGTTATAAGGCGTATTCGAACTCATTAGCGCCCGTAACCGTTACACGTACTTGTTCTCAAAATGTAGCTTCGCTAGCATAGGCTTTTACCATTACCTTCTAATATATTATTAACTTGTCAAACATTGAATTAAAAATATTCATTGGTGATTCCTCTTTTTTCTTTTTTAACGTTATTATAATTTACCTTATGATGACCCAATTTATATGGTATTATACGAAGTGGATATCGTATTCGAAATGGTTTTTTATATTATCGTATATTTCGCGAAATGTAGTGGCGCTCGTTAAGAAGGTTAAGTAATAGTCTTTGGTGTAATTTGTAAGGATTTTGGAAAATAGTAAGTAAAAATTAAAAGGTAGGACCTCTATTTACTTATAAATATTTAGGAAGGGTATTATTGTGGTGTCGAGGAGGTTTTAAGAATTTTCGTTATACTTTTTTGTATTATTTCAGATCTTGGTGAAATTCGATATAAGTTTGTAATCAATATTAAACATTTTGACAGGTTTTGAAGGTAGGTATCAATAGTTTTTCTAGCTTTAAATGGTATTTTATGATGGTTTTAGATTCAAGGGGTTTAAGATACATTGTTAAGGGTAATTATTAATCGCTTGGCTTAAAAGATAAAGACATGAGGTAGAACTTGTGATCGGCTTTCGTATGTAGGCAAGTCTAAAAGGAAAAGGTTCTTACGGTGTTTGGCTATTATATTATTAAGGGTCGATAGGTACTTAAGGGTTTTGGAAAGCCTGCCGATTTTATTTAATTTATTAGTGTAAATCGTTAATTTTAATACCTTTAGCCACATTAACGGCCCTGGCTTAACGTGTTTTACCACCATTAAGGGCGTACTTCGCGTTGTCACATGGTGGTAATGGGTTACCGAGCAGGTTAACATGCTTATTACCCACGCGTAAAGAGGCTTAACTTAGCTAAGTGTAAAAGGGAGGTCCTCTAAATCGTATATAAGGGATTTATGGTTTTTTAATGTTTTTTCCCTTGGGCCGTAGATTATAAAGGTATTCCTTAATCTGGGCTAGATTAAAGAAAGTCTTTTCTAACCTAGTAAAACTCTTTTTTGATATGTAAATCCCTCAGCATTTAAGTTTTTCCTTTAACTTGGATTTGATACCTTTTTGAATCTTTTTTTACATGTTAATAGTCCAGTCGTTAAATAACTTACAATACTAACGAAAAGTACAGCTGCCGCGGTCACGTCTTTTGCCACTGTTTTAGTTAACGATATAGTGGCCGACGAAGTTGGTAAGGCATTTTTTAGTTAAATATTCGTCAATATATTTTCTCAAAGGTTACTATTGTAATTTTTGGCAAAGATATGTTCGAGTACTTTAAATGCTTTTTTCCTCTCGGGGTCGGTAATGGCTTCAAATTGGATGCTGACGGTAAACATCTTAAGGTTCTGGCTTATGTAGGACGTGTAGGGCGAGGAACTTGGTAATCTTGGGTGTAAAGACTTAGTGTTTTGATGTAAAGTTGCGTGGGAACTTGGCGACTTGATAAGAGGTCGCGTAACGTGGCTTTCTTAGCGCGGCTTAGTGTTTTCGCTTAAAGCAGCAAGATTAACAATTAAGGTAATGTAGGGAGTGAAAAGAGTAAGGTAGGGTAAAGGTTTGGTATAGAGGGTAAGGTCGAAGGTCGTTGTTGGTGGTGGAGGTTGTTTGGCGTAGGGACTTAGTCGTTTTCCTTGTAGTAGTAGCATCTACAGTAGTACTGACTTAGCCGTTTGCCAACTTGCCGAATTTGTAGACTTCTAACAGTCAATCTCAACGTTTTTAAGAAGGATCAATGAAGATTTCTTGGGGTTTTTAATAGCGATACCGTCGCCTACTTTCAGATTGCCGTTATAAACTGGCGAAACCCAAAAGTTTTCTCTATTTTCCTGCTGTTAGGGACTAACGTAGTACTAATGAAGGCCCTTCACAAAAATCTTTCCTCTGCCCTAGCTGCCGTTATTGACGTAAAGTGTAACCGGAAAGTAGCTTCTTTTTCTACTTAGATTATCTGTGCTTAACCTAATAGGCAGGCAAGCACTGATTAGTATTAGTAGGCCTTAGATGTTATAATGTTGTTGATTTGATTGGTCGAAGTAACAGTAGTATTGCGTAGTTAGATGGTAGATATATTGTTCTAGGTTTGGCAGACCGCTAGCCGGTCTACACTGTAATTTGTATGGCCAAGTGCTTGGCTCATGCCTTAGAGTGAAGTGCAGTGTACTGCACTCAACTTACACACAATGCGGTAAGTCCGCACAAAACAATACACTTGTAGTACGGTCAACTTTACTGTAAATGAAGTTGACCTACTGCACTACATACAATACTATTCCAACAGTAATAATATTATTATAACCGGGCGCGCCAGCCCGACCGTAAAGGCAGCTAATTACTACCAAAAAAGAAAAAAGGCGATGCCGCTGCGTCCCTATTATCTTTCTAGTTACACTTTCCCTTTATACTAGCGCCACCGCCATTACCGCCATCGACGTTATTAATTCCAGTAAAGATATAGCCTTACGCTTTATAAAGAATACCTTTGGAAAAAGGTATAAGGGGGATATTACCCTCCTTATAATGACGTACGATACTGTTATTAAACTCGCCTATGTAATACATATATAGGCTCCGTTTTTAGGTAGTAACAGTGGCTGCCGACTCCTTAAACCGCCGGTTAACGCTCATTATTAGTTAATATCGATTTATTTTATTTATTTATAACCGCGATTATTCTCGAAGCGCTCCGAACGTTGTATTTTTATTAAAGGAAATTTTTGAAGTTCGGTTTAAACTTATCATAAAGTCAGCGGGCGCGTACTATGGCTTCGGCTTACGGCCTCAGGATTACCGAAACGGGGGCGTACGAGCTATTAATCCGTTTTTAACGGTGGTAACAGGCCGAACGACCCTCGTTTTCGTAATAAACGTTAACAGATTTACCCGCGGCCGTGGACACGATACACAACACGTAAAGCGTATCCATTAACGGCCCGGAATTACAAACTTAGGTACGTCGCTTCAACTTCTTACGCATTAAAAAGGCTTTGCAGCGTACCTTAACGATACAAAGCTTAAAGCGACAAAGTAAATCCACCTCGTACTCCTTATTTAAAAAGAAAAAGGTTAAAAATATACGGGTAGATAGATTGAAAAATACGAACCTTGGCGTAACTATGCTAGGCTATGCTTACAAGGTAAAATGGCCCCTACATGTAATGGGGTTTTTACTCATAAGAAAAATGTAAGGTTTATAACCTTAAAATCCCTCTGCTCCTCCTCCTAAAATCTGAGAAAGGGGGAGGAAAAAGGGGGGGAGGAAGGGGTGGCAGTAACGACGGAGGAAAATGAAGCAGCGACGGTGGCAGAGCTTAGCGAAGTGGCAGCGGGCGTGGTGGCGGCGGCGGGCGGGGTGGCAGTAATGGAGGAGATTATACCAAATGATAGTAGGCTACTAACGGTGGCGACGGCTGCGGCGGCGGCACGTTGGCGCTCTCACGTTAAATTGCATCTAGCCATTCTGTTTTGACGCGAAATCTGTTTAAAGAAAGGTTAATATATGGGTATTAATTAAGTAACCTGTTTATTGAAGCGACTTGGTTTCATTAAGTGAAATAAAGGTTAAGTTAAAATAGCGATTTGAATTAGTTTATAGTACGTACCTTTAAATAAAAAGAAAATAAGTTTTGTCTAGACCGATAACGATACATCTTTTCATATTAACATAATACGTAATTATCTTTACGAAATTACCCCCTATAACACCTGCGCAATTACTCCTATCAGAAATTACGAAAGGCGTTATTACCAATTATATCGCTACCAATTAGCTATACTAACTAAGGCCTAACCAAAATCACTATCGCGGCTAAATATTACTGATTTTAGTTGAATTACAATTTCTACCGCAGCCAAACCTTATTAATTCTAGCCAAACTAACTAATTTACACCTTTTGCAATTAATACAACAATACTATCACTATGAAAACTACCAATTTGAAACTTTTGCAATTGATACGGCAACAACACTGTTATTACGGAAACTGTTAATTTAAAGCTTTTGCAAATTGATACGGTATCAACACTGTTACTATGGAAACTACTAATTTGGATCTTTATAACCACACTATCATTACAAGGCGATACATAAGGAAGAAAGAAAAAAGATTGCCTATGTGAATATTACTATATACCCTTATAGATAGTATATATAGGCCAAGTAGAAGTGCACTTTATTTCAAGACGTACTCCTATAGAATGCACGGTAACCTATCATGTTGCAGGCTGCACTCTTACAAGACACAAAGTGCATCATGTATAGAGTGGTTTGGAATGGCTATTCCAGACCGACGACAATGCGTGGAGCGGTCTAGAAGAGGTATTCCAGAGTGATACGTTTTGGGTAAAGGGCTTATAAGCCCTTACCTATGGTGTGCACCTCTGGATGTTTCTTCTGATCATCATCTTTTACTACAACTATACCAATCTAAAGATTACTCTTCTGAATACCTTATTCACGTGAAAACAAGGTTTTAAACCTTACCGATAGCGATATTAGTTTTATTTACTGAGATACTCAGTAATTTTATTATTGTTTGCTTAATAATTATAAGACTTTTTATGATCAATCTCAGCGCTTTCTTGTAAATGTGTTTAATAAGAATATTTTAATAGTGTTGTTAGCGATACTGTCGCTACTTATAGACTACTGAATAAACTAACCCAATCTAAAAAGTATTCACTACTTGCTGTTAAAGCAATTAATACAGTTTGTGAAGGCTTTCAACAATTTTTTTTTTACTTTAGAATTACACAAACTTAAAATGGACTATAGCTTCTCTTTCTATTTAACTTATATATATAAAAATTACTGTGAATCATTGATTCGTATTAATAAGTTTTTAAATATTGTAACGTTTGCCGATTCGAATTGTGGTTGAAATATCAAATAATATTGAAAAGACCAGATGGTGAAAGTATTGTTTTAAGTTTAACCAACTGCTAACCGGTCTGCATACTATTTTGTATAGGCAATTGCTTGGCTTATACCCATATCAAGTTGGGGCACCACACTACAATATGGTTCTGGTTAATATAGTTAATTTGACTCTACTGCAATTGACTACTACCTCAAAACTTCAAATCATTGTTAACAGGGTGAAAAAAATGACATTCACCTTGAATTTTCTTTTCAACTTACAAATATATCATATTGTAAATATTGAGTATTTACTATCTACTTGTAATACAAAAAAACTTTTTCTAATGCAAAATTTTATTGCCTAACCTAATGTGATACGAAAAAAGTAAGCTGCAAATTAAAAATTAAAAAGTGAAGCGTATTTTAGGTTAACAATTAAACTATGGTTGTTGCCTTGGATATCAAGTTCAATAATTACTCAAATCAAAAGGCTTCGGTAATAATAACGATGAATGAAAGTCTTGAGTTGATTTAAAGTATTGCAAAAAGCGTATCAAATATTTCAAAAGAGGCTTATAGAAATAATAGCATATGTTTCTAGTGATTTCCGATGCTTAGAAGAATAATAACACGTTTTTATGATGGTTTTTTTTATGAGTATTTTATATTTCTTTCTTTCTTTTATCTGTGATAACGATGATAACATCGGTGTTTTTAAAGCCGGATGTTTCTTGTGTTCAACAAAGGGTGGGAGCATAGCTGGCATTACTACAGCGACTATCTCTGCCACTTCGTTAGTATGCGCATCTTTGTTAGGGGGGCAGTACAAATACACTGCAGTTTGGAGCTGCAGCTAAACTTCGACTTTGATTTTTAATCTCAATACTACACTGATTCATGCACTTTTGCTTTGCCTTCCACGCGGCGCAACATAAAATACGTAACGAAGAAAATACTAAAATAAATATCCTTTAGTAAATCAATGCGTATTACTATGTTGAAGAATTTAACTAACATTTTTAAAAGGCCATTTTTAAGGATTTATAAACCAATGATTAGACTACAAGAATGCAAATTCAAACGATTGTGTTTATGTGAAAATGGCGTACAATTAAAGTGCCAAGTTGGAAAATAACGATATATTGATAACACAGAACCTTTATCGAATGCGAGGCAAATATCAACCTTTGCTGACGGGTAGCCGATTATGTCAGCAAGGTCGCCGTATAAACTAGTAAATAATACAAAACACTTAGGCAAATAAGCAGTGGGTGGTTACATTGAATTAATTCTATGCCAACCTGATAATTTAAGCTTCCCTACTCTACGTAGATGCCATCCTTGCATAGCAACGCCACCTTCTTGAAGAACCGCCTCCACTCCAGCGGATCCCCCTTTATCTTCACAAACCTTGCCTCGAGCACCTCGCCACTGCCATTCGGCAACACCAACCTATCCACCATGATCTCCCCATGCAAGCTCTGACTCCGCCCGTCGACTGTCTTGACCCGCAGGCTCGCCATGTGGTCCGAGTGCAAGTCCACGGCGGGTGTGTGCAGCGGAACATTGAGCTGGTGCAGTGCGTCGGCAAGCATCTGCACGAGCAGCTGCGGTGGGACGGGTGAGTAAAAGCGCGTGAGTGAGTACGAGGGCACGATGTCGCGGAAGCGGCGCGCGTGCTGCGTGAGGGATAGCGGCACGCCGGGCACCTGCGAGAACTGCGACATGGTCGGCTCGTAGGCAAGCAGGTCGAGAGCGTGCGTGCGGCACCCGGCACTGGAGAGGTCGACACCTGCGAGGGGCTGGGTGGAGGCCAGGGCGTGCAGGGACTTTATCATGGGCGGCTCCCAGTCGAAGGCGATGTCGTGGATGGGTTCGATTGGGGTTATTGGCTGCGTGGCAGAAACGCGGGTTGACAGGTCTGACGATGAGGATGGGGCGTGGTCGAAGTCCATGGCGTTGGGCTTCTGGGAGGGAGTGGGTTTTTGGGTGAGGTCGATGCGCAGGTTTGCTAACATGTGCGTGGCTAGCTGGAGCGGATCCAAAACCTTGCCATCTGAGTTGAGGAGTGGGTTGTGCCGTGTGTACCAGGGGTGCTGCCGTATTTGTGCAAAGGAGAAGCGCCTGTCCATTTCGATGTTCATCATGCCCCGAAGTAGAGACAGGGTCTCATGCGGGACATGCAGCCATAGCTCGTCTTTGCTCCGACCGTTGGTCCGGACGTACTCCCTCCATTCCCACTTGTTGTCCGTAGGCTCTTCCCATGGTGTGTTGCCGACGAGGAGCACAAACAGGATGACACCACAAGACCATATGTCGACAAGATCCGCCCGGTATTTCATGGTCTTGTCCGCAGCGCATTGCAGCACCTCGGGGGCAATATAAGGTGGACTGCCACACATGGTTGCGCTTGTCTTGGTCTGGCCCTTGTACTGGAACAGAGTAGCCATGCCAAAGTCGGCAAGCTTCAGATCACCGGTCTCGCTCAGCAGGATGTTCTCGGGCTTCAAGTCCCGATGTGCGATGCCCTTGGAGTGCATGAAGCTGACGCCGCTGATGAGCTGCAAGAAGTAGAGGTGTGCAATGTCCTCGGACACGCCCTTGTCAGCCTCGATCTTGTCAAACAAATCGCCTCCCTCGGCGAACTCCATGGCTATCCAGCGCCAGACGGCATCCTCACCGGTAGCGAACCACTCGATGATGTTGGGATGCTGACCGATGTGGGAGTGGAGCGAAACCTCCATGCCGATTTGCTTTGCTGATATACGGCCGTTTTTCATGGCGTAGGCTTTGTGGATGAACTTGACGGCGAAGACAGGCGTGGGCTGATCCAAAGGCATGGCCTTGCGGATGCTGTGGAGCTCGGTCAGTTTGATGGGTCCGTGAGCGCGTCATGGTATAGAGTTGCGGGCTCACGATGCATAGGCGCCTCTACCGATGCTTTTGGATACCACCCTGAAGGGCATTTTCCGTGGTAGAGGGGCGAGTTGAGAGTGCTGCATGTTGACCCGAAAGCCAAGTCGTCGACATAAACCGCCAGAAGCAATCAATATCTGGTGCTAAGACGCAAAAGCGAGGGGGAAAGCGAGGGGCAACGCGAGGGTGCACGATAGAAAAGAAGCCGAGTGCGATAAGGATTCAGTAGGGAGGTAGAACAGGACGTTGCAAGCGCCGTACGGCGACTTGAAGACGGCACTGCGAGACACCGATCATTCATTTACGCAATATGGTGGTCCAAATGAACAGGTGCGAGATGAACAAGAAAAGTCGGGTTGTTTCGTGCGTTGGTTGCTGAAGTCGCGTCGTTCGGGGAATTGAATGTTTAGTTGTGGTGCTATTCCCAGCACCCCTTTTAGACACTCTAGTACCTGCCTCAGTTGTGGTTGCTGGCGACTGGGGTGGACCTTACCTCAGTTAGACTCAGATGTCGGTTTGAAGCAAGTTAAAAAGGCGGTGCTAATTGAGCGAGTATGGTGGCTAGTAAAGTTAGTGTAACGCAGCATTAGGGTTAGAAGAATGGCGGTTTAAATGACCTTGTGTCGGTAAGGTCTATACCGGGTACGTTAACGTAAAGGCATGTAGATGATTGAGTAGTGTATATTGAAGATAGATAGATCGATAGAAGGTAGAAGAGGCATTCGGAGAGTACACGCCTCAGGTGAGAGTTTATAAGCTCTCACCCGGGCAGTGGCACTTTACCATGCACTTTATCAATATCCCTTCTGGGCAGTGGCACGTTATTATGCACTTTGCAAAAATGCACCTTGCAGTGTAGCACGTTACCGTACATTCTGCAAAAGTGTATCTTATAGCGTAGCCGTTTACTACTTATAAAGATATATTTATATAAACAATCTTTTCTTTCTTCGATACGTTGAGTATACGTAATCTAATAGTAATAGTTCAAATTATTTGAGTTCTAATTGATTGTTTAATAGGAATAGTATTTGTAATATAATCTGTTTAAGGTTTTAATTAGTAATTGTAATAACGATAGTGGTTGTAATATGAGCCCCAGTTAATTTAGGTAATTAATGGCGGTATTAGTTGCAACGGTTATTAATCCCTATAGGGGTGTAATTGTAAAGGTATAATTATTGGTATCACATTATTTAGGGTTGATATAAAATAATATATTACCATCGATTCAGGAAAAACTTTTTTTTTCTCTTTAACGACATGCATTTACTTACAAGGTAAGTTCCTAATTAACCAATGAACGTATATACACCTTAATCACTATTTCAATTGACTATTTGAACCGCTTGTATAAATTGTTTATTCAATTAATATTATATCCTAACCGTTCCTTTAAATAGATAACCCGTAAAAACAGGTTGTTATAGCATCGTTTAATACGATAACGTAAATATAAAAAAGCCGTCGTCGTTGCTATCCATTACCAACCCAGTCCTAGTTGGGCTAATTCAGATAGTATATCGTCGATACCAGCTTTTATTTTTAGCCCCTTTATCGCCACCGTTGCCGACAAAACCTTTACCCCCTTATTTACTTTCCCCCTTTCCCCCTTCCCTCCTTTTTCCGCCCCTTAAGGGGAGGAACAAAAGGTTTTTAATGTTAGTAGTCTTACTTTTTCACCGTAGGTAAAAACCCTATTACTTACAACATCTATTCGTTGTCATAGACGTAATATCACCGAGTTATAACACGGTTCGTATTATTTATTTCTCTTTTAACTTGTGTTATATTAATATCTTTTTAGACGAGGCCATGCCGGCCAAACGCGCCCGTCATCTCGAGCTTCAGTTTACGAGAGTACGTTGTGAAACCTCTTTGGCGCGTAAAACGCTGAAATAACATACCCGGATTCACGTTTCAGGAATGCTAATATATATGTTTTACATATCGTATATTACTTTTGCGACTGCGAGTAAGTTTATTGGTGATTACCATTAAAGTAGGGGTTATTCGATCCGTTATTATTATTATAGACGGACTGGTAATAGATACGCCCTCGTTTCAGTAGTTTTAAAGACGTAACCCAAGGCCTTATTAATTGTTCACTGTGTCTACGATAAGCTACACACTTTTTTAATTTTTAATAATAACCGTAATTAATTATTACTCACTATTTTAATAACTTATTCGAAGAGTTTTTAAAAATAACTACTTTTGTAATATTGAAAATAACCCGATACTAATTAGTAATAGATATTAACTGACGGCCTAAGAAAATATTAACCGTTATCACCATCTAAAAAGAGGGCCTGCATATGTACTATATAGGCGAGTTTGACAACGTTATGGCACTTCATTGCGAAGAAGGTAAAAAAAACCCGCGCTTCTTGCCTAAGAGTATATAACTTAGGGCGTAGGCCCCCCCTTCCAATGGCGACGCCGACGGCAGCATTAACAGTAGAGGTAATGGTGGCGTTAGTAGTAACAGAGGCGAGGACGATAAGGATGAGAGCGAAAAAATAAAAGAAAAAAAGATGTAACCTCTCCTCTCCTTTCACCATTTGATAGAAATTAGCTGCATATTTTTATGTTTACCGGTTTTCCAGGCCTTAGTACGGTTCTTTATACAGTAATGAAAAGAAAAAGTAAGGAAAAAATGGTAACGTAAGAAACAAATTCAAAAGGTAAAAAGTGAAGATATTTTATTAGAGTTCAAAATAGTAAAAATGAAGAGTGATAATATATTAAAATTAGCGTAAATAATAAATTCAAGAAGTGATAGTGTGTTAACAGTAGTGTAAATAGGTAATATAAAAGGGAAGTAAGAAGTATAATATGTAAAAAAAATTGACTTAAGTGGAGTTGCAAAACATTTTAAGCATTGTTAATAAAGAGTGTGTTTGTAAATATAAACACTTTTGATACTCTATTCTGAGAGCCTTTGATCATTACATCCGCCGAGTTTAACTTTTCGCTCAGTTACTTTTTTTAAAAAAAAAATTCGCCGTATTCGTACGATTCGTATAAAGTTATATTGTCGATTATAAGGCGCTATTCATTCATAGTACCGAGTTCAACAATATATTCGTGAGGGGAAAAAGAGTAAATATCAACTACCAAAGGAAGGAGTTTCGAATTAAGGCTTGAAATAATTATTCGGACTGTGATTGCTATAGTAATTCCGGAGTCGAATATTCTAAATATATTCTAAATTTTAAATATTAAAAAGCTTCGAGTAACCCGTTTACATTGGTTAAAATTTAATCAATAACGTTGTTATATAGCGTGATCCGTTTCAAATCAGTATTTTGTTACCAAAAACAAACACAAATCCTATTTACGAATTACAATCGGTATTATTCGCGAAAAATTCATTAGTAAAGACAAAAAGCTTTATTATACGTATATTGATCGGTACAAAGCGTAAGTCGCGTTTCGTATTACGTATTTACCACATAAGTCGCTTATTAAAAGCTTTAAATATATTATCCAACGGGTTAATTTAACATTATGTAATAATAAAACGATTAAATGCGTCTTTTAATTATACCACTGATATAGATTAAGCTTTACTTACACATTAATATCTATACTTGTCAGCTCGTTCTATTCGTCAAATTAATAATAATCACTTTAATTAGTTGTTCCTTCTATATAAGGCTCAATATGACGTTCCAAAACGTGATTATTATACCGTTAAAATCAATTGAACGGTCCTCTGCTAGGCATACTTCAGGGTTTACTTTTAACTCGGCTTTTTAAAGTTTCCTCTCTTTTATAGCAAAAAACTACATATTATACAACATTAATATATTGTCCGTTTACATTCGAATAAGTACAAATCTTTCAAAACGTGGTGTTAAAACTAATAGGTATGGGTCAAAAGTCTAGTTAGCTATTTCGAGCGGCTTTTTATAATACCTTTATTAGGTATTATAACAGTACACACCAACCTCAGCAAGTTTGGAAAGTGGTTTCAGGATACGTAAGATCCTTCTGGGTGAATAATGCTTTCAAAGCTCCTCAAGCATATGGGCGTAAATACATCGTTTAAGATTCTTCTTTAATTGTATGTAAGCTTATATAATATTAAGAAGCTTAACACGAAGTTTGCAAAAGCACCCTTGTTGGTAGCTGCTTCATCCTCGGTTTCCGGAGCTTCCTACTTAGTTTCTTTCACTTCTATAGTCGTATTTAGGGCGTCCATATTCCTTATGACTTAATTATACTTTAAATCGGCGGTCCAAAACGTAATAAATTATTTCGGCGAGTTCTGCTTTGATAATTTGCAGGCCTTTGTCTTTAGTCTTCCTGGCTACAAATACTAATCCGAGGCTCACATATCGCCGTATCTAGGTTTTAAATAATATTCTAAAGCTCGTACAAAAAGCCTCCAAGTTCTTTTCCGGTTTAAATAACATAAGGCTAGAGTTTAGGTTTTTATGGAAAGATTTTGTAACTACTTCAATAAATAGTTCAACTCTTTTATAATCTGGTCTAAGGGCTGCCTAACATTTCCAGAAATTCACTGATAGGGCGGTAAGAACATTTTATAGAATATTATTAGCATTTCTACGCTAATTTCATACTTATTTCCAAGTAGTACCTTTCCAATCCTTATTGTAAAACTCGTAATTCATTTCCTTATCAAAATACGTTTGTAAACGGCTATGATATTCCACGAATATATACACTTATGTAAAGTAGTATATAAATCACTCTTTTACTTATTTCATTATTATACCAGGTAAAACTTCATAAAATTGGCAAAGCTTAATATCCATTTCTTTAAATTTTTAATATTATACGGATTCTATTGTCGAGGACGTCAGAAGGTTTGTTACTATAGTTTTCGTCCTTATCCTATAACCTGACAGAGTTTGTAATCTTCGTGGGATCACTTTTATTAGTGTGGAACTGATGTAACGTGAGGTTGCGGTAAAAGTTATAATTAGTGGGTATGAGTCCATAAGGTTCGTATTATTGTTTAACACCGCTTTTCTTGTTTCCGGGAGTGTCGTTTTCCCTATTTAGGCCGCTTTTATTGTGGTTGAAAGGGGTGTTAATGTTGGTAGGCCTTTATCGTTGCAACATAGTCGATTCGAATCACTGTGGTTGAAGTAACTGGTGCTGCGTTGATATTGTTGATTGAGATGTGTAGGTTTTAAGTTTGGTAGACCGCTAGCCGGTCTGTATACTAATTTGTATAGCCAAACGCTTTGGCTTATACCCCACTTTGAATTAGGCACCTACTAGACTTCACTTGTAGTGTAGTTTATTTAAATCCTACAAACTGTAGTTTATTTGCAGTACATACAATCAACTTTACTGCAAGTAAAGTGGACTTGACTATATTGTATTTAACTGATATTTCAACACTAGCGGCCTTGTATTTTATGTCTGTACGCTAGTGTGGCTTGCCATCAATTGGTGGCAACTTTTGAAATCCCTCCTTAATTTTTAAACCAATAATAAGCCAGACCCCTATTAATTCCGATTAATCTATACTGTAATCAACCTTAATTACGGCCCATAGTGACCCTTTTACTCCACCTCTCCAAGGCCTTCGTTTTTTAATTCCCATATACAGCTTTTTCGCTACAAACTTCTACAAATCAGTTATGTTACTAATTACGTACCTTTTGCTAATAGTTTAAACTATTAGCATTGTTATCTTTGTCATCGTTACCATTAACATTATTAGCTTGGTAGTTTTCTAGTTTTCCAAGGCTACCTTATTTTATCGCGTCACATACCGAGCGGTTTACGAAGTTTTCTATTCATATAGTCAGTTTATCACTATCCAGAAAGTTTTTTAAGGCGCCATTAGGTGTGGCGTTAGTTATAACGTCAATGGAGTTATCTTTGCCGTTAATTCACATGAATTTATCGATTTCCTAGGCTTTGTATGCCTTTCTTAAAGTTATTAAGTCTATTTTTAAGCGTTCTTTATAAGTCGTTCCCAGCTTTAATAGGCATTTATAGAGGCTTCAGAAGTTAGTATACACTATTACAGGTACTGGAGGAAATTATAGCTATTTAGTGTTAATTCTTAATATACCAATATTAAAGCTTACTATTATACCGTAAACTTTTGAAACTAATACGTTTCGGATAATACGCTAATACTTAACGGATATCCAGTGTATAAGGTTGCCACTGATTATAAATTATCCTTTAAATTTATCCTCGTTGAAGAATATTATTCAAAAGTTAATTTACGATATAAAGTTAGTATTATTAACAAATAACCTGTTCGTAAAGATTATTAACTTCGCTTTCCCCATATTTACAAAAACCATGTTAATTCCTCTTTCTAGGTAGTCCATTTGTTATTGAATCAGCTCATTTCACTTATGAAATTCCTCGTTTTATTAATCTTATACCTAAATTGTAATAAAAAGATCGTACGTTAATTTCGGTTAATATAATATGGCGATTTAAACTGTATATTCCCCTTGCTCCAGGTATCTTCATAATTTTTCTTCGTCGGTCTTATGGATAATCATCTGACTTATAGCTTACCCTTTTTAACGTAATCTAGTATAAGTGCCGTTTTTAACCTTAGTACCATAAATACGGATTGAAGATTTATTAAAATTAAATTATATACCCTTAGCAAACGTTTTAATTAGCTTACACTTTTCAAGGCCTAACTTTTCGATAATACATTATTCTACCATTATAAATCCAGTATTTCCAAGGAAAGGGGTATCGTTAATTTATATACTTACGATGTTAAAGTTTTTTCCTTTTGTAATTAATAGGCACAAGTTAAATTTTAAAGTCTTTATACATAACCTATTTTGAAAGTATGCCGGGTAAATGAGAAACTATAATACGCGTGCCTCAGCTTATCCGTATAAAGACTTAATATAACGTATTATCGTATCGGCTGGAAACTTATCTTTTAATTCTTTTGGCAATTTTCACAGTATAATCCACTGGAAATTAGCAACAAATTACATATACGTTTACGTAATATCGCAGCCATTGAGTATAAGCTAACCTTTTAAGTTAACAGTTAAATTGATAGCAATTATAACGATTAAACTTTATCTAATCTTTAAAATTTTAAGCGATTAATTAGGGATTCAGTCCTTACCTTTATTACTATATCCTTAAGTAATTATTCGTAAGTTTTCATACGGTCGGTCCCTAATCTTACCTTTAACCTTATAAATTATTCTGGACTTAAAGATAATAACGTCTTAGCATTTAAATTGCGTTAACAGTACAAATTGTATAACCTATTATAAAAAAGGCCGTTTATTTCCACTTAGTCGCTTTCTTTAAAGGCTTACCCTGTATATTAATAATGCTGTCAACATGCAGTGTAAGGGCAAGTTTTCTGTTAGATTTCTTCTTTTAAGATAATTACGCCATTATGTATATCCTGACAGGCTTATAATCTCTATCGCCATCTTTTTTTAATGTATATCTTTTTGTTAGGTGGTCTTTTACTTCATTAACGTTATATTAGTTTATTCACGATCGGTTGGGAAGAATTGTATCAATTAACCCATTTAACTCGGAGTTTATCGACATTAAGATCCTTATTAGACTTAAGGGGTCGTTCATACGGCTTAACCTATATGATTCGGAAATTTACGGAACCGTTAATAGTTTAAACTACCACATTAAGTTAGTAATACTCAAAATTTTGTACGGCCTATCTTATTTGCCTAGCTCGCGCCACTTGAGGATTCTACTTTCAAGGGGGAAGAATAGCATATCTGTTGTTAATGGTTTTTTCTTGATGTTAAGAGTATTATTAAGATAGCAGCGTACAAATTTCGTCCTTAGTCTCTTTAAAGCTTTATTATATATTGCAACGCGTTTTTAGGTGCTTGAAGATAGTGGCGACTTAGTTATTATACGTAGGTGAGTCCTAAATACTAGTAAAATTAGTACAAGTTCATTATAGCTACTAATATCGTTAAAGACTTATACTGTTATTTAAAGTCATATTTTTTAGTTTATAAAGCTTCCGATTTTCAGTATCAAGATATCGTAGGCTTTTTTAAAAAAAGGTATATTCCCTTGCAACTTTACTAATACCTTAGTAAACCTTAACAGAAACCTATTTATATTAAATCCCCATCAACTTAATATTAACTTGAAACTTTATCGTAGAAAAATTGGTACTGATGTCGAAGACAAACACTTCTGGTAATTTAAGGTACATGTTAATCTATAAAGCGCGTAATACCTCCCACGTTTCCTTCTCCGTAATAGTCTTAATAAACTTAACGCTATAAAAATCTGTAGCGGAATTTACAAAGTGTAATACTAGTTTACCATTGATGTAAAACACGTTTACGAAAACTTTGAAATTAAAATCTTAATTTTCTTTTAATGTAAATTTAAATGTTAAGAAAGCTTAGGATTCTAATTAACAATAGTGGTAAAGCCGTTCAATTTTTTTTAAAGCCTATAAGTTTGTATTTTTGTGGCTAATTACCTTTAAAACTTTATAAAGTCTATTAGTTGCCGGATTAAATCTACGATAAAATTGGCGAAGTTTTGCCTTTATTAGGTTTAATATCACTACCTTTTTCCCTCAAAGATAAAATTGCAGGTACCTTTATTTAAGGTTAATGAAAAATCTTTTATTAGCTTTAACTTATATTAACTCGTTATTATAAATTTCAACGTTAATACTAAGGGTTTCTATATCTTTAAAGCGTAGAAGGAAAGGGGTAAGATATTACAAAATATGAAAAACAATAGTGCTAATAACAGTTTTAACAGTTGTAATTTCAGTAAAGATAGCTCTTTTTTAGCGTTAAAACTAACCTTAGATTTGCTAGTATCTGCGTAATCGAGTTTTGTAACAATATTAGTATCTCTTCCTAACGCAACATATAACAAATAACCTTTTATTAAGTACCGTATCGCCCCTATATCCGGTATAATCCCCTCCAAGACCTGCTACGCATAACGATTTTAAATAGTAAAGAGGTGTATAGAGTTAAGGTCTTTATCGTTATGTCAGCGATAGGTGTTTCTACCTATAAAGCGATACAAAAAGGCGTGATCGGCGAGTTATTTTGTTGCTTCTGGGCCAGTGTTAATACCAGTATATTTGTGCTAACTGATGGCTTTTAGCTTGTTTTAGTTTTTTTTAAATTTATTACCTTTAATTTTTATTACTTGCTCGACATAATCTCAGTTTAATATAAATAGAAACTACATGTAATATATCATTTACTTTGTTTTATACTCGGTGGAAATATAACGTGTTAACCAATAGCTCCATTTGCCGTATATCCATTATATTTAATCGTTTAAAAGAAATTCACGTAGCTGATTTAAAAACCTTAAATAATAGGAATACCTTTTTCCATAGGTTAAGGCCCGAGCGTTTCAGTAGTTGTACTAGCCGGGCCTACCATACTTATGGTCGATGTAGTACGTGTAGTAGGGGTTTTCTTTATCGTTATTAAATTCAGGAGTTTAAGGGTATATATTAGTTAGGTTAGAAACTCGAGTTGTTACAAACATTAACGAGGAATGTAGTTGGTTGAAAAACCTTTCGAAGATGGTATTTAGGTATTGAAAAACGTATTCGAACTCTTTATGGCCCGTAACGGCTTGCCAAACCGGGTGGAATAAGATGCGTTCGCCAGCTTTCACGTTACCCATTACCTATTAACATAGTATTAATCTATCAAATATTTAATTAAAAAAATATTTTTCGATTTTTTTTTATAATCTAATATATAGGACCACTTAATTATATTCCAATCGGTATAGTACTAGGTAGAATTAATATCGTATTTTAAATAACCCTTTAGGCTATCGTAGATTTCGCGAAAGGAAAAACAATTATTAGGTACTGAAGGTAGTAATCTTTAACTTAGTCGGTAAGGATATTGAGAAATAACGAGTGAAAACCTGGCAGCTTAACTTTTATTTTCCGATAAATGTTAAAGAATGGGTGTAATTTGACGTCGAGGAATTAATACGCCTTACCGTTATACTTCTTCTTTCATCTCCAAATTTTAACGAACGTGGTAATTACTGCGTAATCTGTATCTATTATGGGAACACGTCGAGAGGAAAAGGTAATTTACTAGTCGTAAAAGCCCTCCAGATCTCTTAACTAGAGAATTTACTAAAGTTATTAGTACTAGTAGGCAAGATAGTTACTTCTAATAGAATTTTAGGGGAAAAAACTGGTAGTTTTACCCATAATAGGCTCGCGTATAAAGCCAGTTCACCCTTAGTTTGACTACTAAAATGTAATGATCACACTAAATACCCGTGAGTATATTGAAGGTATCAGAGGGTTTATGTTAGCAGTAAGGTAGCAGAGGTAACAAAAGGTGCAATATCAAGACTGTGTTCATGCGAGTGATGATCAGAAGCCGTGAGACTATTCAGGGTAGACTGAATGCTTAGATTGACAATTGAAGAGCTATGAAGGAAATACTATCTATGTGGTGCTAACCATGTCCTTATATCCTTAATCCTTTATACGCCTTCAGTGCTGGATCATGTTGGATCGAAACATGATCTCAATGATCCTTAGTGCGTAACCCTAACCCTAAGGTTGCTGACATAAGATATATCCACATCTGATGTGTTAGATATCAGGTTCTTAGTGGCTTAGCCCCATACTGGCCTGTTTTCTAACCCTCCGATGTTCTTGGGTCATAACATAAAACTAAACGTATTAAGGGGTTTGCGGTAAATGGGCTTAGGGGTTTCCGCGAACTTGATAATAATTAATTTAGTGTTAAAGGATATGTCGAGGTTTTTATTTAATTGGCTGGTAAACTTAAATGCCTTTAACCTGTAACTTAATCAATTTTTAATAGTGAGTAACATTCAATCGTTGATCTTACGTAAGAGAGTTTAAAGGACTTATTTAGGCCTTAAAAGGTTTTTACGAACATATATAAAGATGTTAAGCGATACTGTTGTTAGTAATACCTATGCCTTTAGCTTCAATTTATTAAGGATTTTTATTTATGGTGTATTCGTGAATTATATATGTTAAAATACCTTTTTTCTCTGTTTTGCGGGAAAATCAACACTGTGGTTGTATAGTTTAGCCTTCGCCCTTATTTTCACTTATTTATTCGCTTTTGTCCACATATTTATAATCTAATTTCTAAACCATTTTTAAAGGTTATCGAATATTCGGGGTTCTTAAACGTTTCTAATTGTATTTGTATCGAGGATTTATCGCCCTATTACATTAATAAGGTACTTGAGGGTTAATTTTTCGTCGACGTTCGTAAACTAAAGGTTCTCTTTATAATACTTTTTGAAAATTGCGCCGAGGTCCTTTATTGTTTTTTTACGGTCGGGATCGTTAACTGTATCAATTTAGACATATTTCAAAGCTATCGTGACGAAGATTAAATTGTACGGATAAAAAAAGTTGTATAAAGTAATTAGTCATAAATTTACCGTTAAAGTTAGTGTTAGTTAAAGGTTATGAGACTTCATCGTTCTTATGATTTTGAATTTGGAAATAGTAGTACCTGGAGTAGTACTAACTCAACCGTTTGGCAACTTGTTGGCTTGATAATTTTTTAAGACTTTTAGGCAGTTAATCTTAATACTTTTGAAAAAGATTTTTTGATAAAGAGTTCTTAGTGTTTTAGTAGAGATACTATTGCTTACTTCTGAATTTCCGCAAAAACTAATACAATCCAAAAGCTTTTCATACTTATTTCCGCGAAACCTAACAAAAAGAATGAAGGTCCTTCGCAAAAACCTTTCTTTTATCTTTCCTAAACAAAGAGTAATAAAGGGAAAACAGCTTCTTCATTTACCTATCTAATTTATACGTAACCTAATAAATACTAATCAGTATTAGTAGGCTTTTATCGTTACAACGTAGTCGATTCGAATCACTGTGGTAGAAGTATCTGGTGCTGCGTTGATATTGTTGATTGAGATGTGTAGGTTCTAAGTTTGGCAGACCGCTAGCCAGTCTGCACACTAATTTGTATAGCCAAACGCTTTGGTTTATGCCCCACTTTGAAGTGGGCACTTACTACACTGCACTTGCAGTGCAGTGTATTCAAATACCATAAACTGCAATCAATTTGCAGTACATACAATCAACTTTACTGCAAGTAAATTTGACTTGACTGTACTGCATTTGACTGCTATTCCAACAGTTAATTATATTTAGGTGGCAATCTAGTTCATATCTCTCTTTAAAAGTACGTTTTGTGGAGGGACCATATCTGACTCGAATAATAGATAACCTTTATAACCACTTTTCCTCTTTTGTTAATTCCTCAAACCCCGTTTGACTTCCGCGGGAAATAGTCAACCTTTCGAAGCGTCTTCAACTTTATGTACATGGAGTGTTCTGGGGCTTCTTCCTCATTTCTTCAATAATTTGTTTCTTAAATTATGCTAACTAATATCTTTTCACAAAGTTTACTTGCAGAACTTTTTTATTTTCTTTATCTGTAATTTCATCTAGTCAGGCTATGAAAAACATAGCTTCTGTAATGCAGCCGTTTCTGCCACTTAGGGTATTGATTTATCCGCTCCGTAATTATTCCTAAAGTAATTTGGAAATCAATTTGTACACTGTATATTACATTTCTAACGTCCACTTAAAGAATTCTTTTCAGAAAGTATCGAATACACCGAATTGTTCGGCCTTTTTTTTCCCAATAGAGAAAAATCACCTTTATAACATACGTATTCGCTACCTAAAGGTTTAATTTTTCCGCCGGTACTTTAATAGTATTATTCTATATATTCAAGTTTACAAGCTGTAAAACTTTCCTTCAAAGCCTTATATTCTACAATAGAAGGTTTATATATTCGCTTGCTTTAGTTAAATTCGTTATGGGTTATTCCATAAAACCGACGTTGTCGTATATAAGGGCCAAGTAAAATAACAAAGTAATAGGGTTAATAGTACGCGTAGGATTATATATTAAAAGGGGTTTTAAAATGAAACGATAAATAAAATCGTAGAATACATAAGGAAAAAATAATTACAATTCTTAATGATAGTCAGAATAAGGCTTTTAATGCTTGCGAGTTTAAATTAATATAAATAAGATGTAATTACAAACTAGTTAGGCGGTTTGAACTAGTTCTTTAACATTTTATAAACATTATATTAGTTAATCGAATATTAAACTCAAACTTCGTAAATAATGATTTAAACAAAATGGTGTGATATAAGGAGAACGGAGAAAACTTTTATGGGGTAGGTTAAATAAGGAGAAAAAGTGTGGATTTATGGTTGTAAAAGTTGAAATAATGTAAGAAGCTTTGTCTAATAAGCGTTTCGAATATTGTATTTGGCGTTCGCGAGTTATGCCGAAGCATTTCGAAAGGTGTTTTTCGCGCGTGTTTTGTATCTATTAAGCGGGTTTAATATTGCTCTTGAAGCATGAAGTGATTATAATGGCGCCCTAAAAGTTGTTTTAGTCGCTTTCGAAATGTATTCAAGCGGTTCGGATATTGTGTTTAAATTGAATAGGTCCAAACGAAAGGTTCCTAAACTTGGTGGTTTTAGCTTACGTATCCTAATGCGTAATAGGACTTTTTCCAAAAAAAAGTGCTCGGATACATCCAAAGCGCCAACCAAATTGATAATAGTGTAACGGAGCTTTTACGAAATAAAGTATTAATATATTTAAAAATATCGTACTAAAGTTATTATTTTCAAAGTTACTTTACTTTATAGCCTTTTCACAATTCCGCGTATTTTTTATAAAGCGTAGTATTATAATAATGATAGTTAAAACCGCTATAATATCACGTTATGAGTATTTAACTTGAGTTCATCACTTTTCCTCTATGCTATTTGTAGTCAACCGAATCGGCTACTAATTAGTTTCTATAAGGTTCATATCGGGTACGTTAACTCAAAGGTATATAAAAGATTAAATAGTGTATATTAAAGATAAATAGATAAATAAAAGAGAGAAGAGGAATTATGAAAGAGTGCGCCCGAGGTAAAAGCTTATAAGCTTTCACTCAGGTAATGGCACTTTACCATACACTTTACCAATGTCCGTTCTGGGCAGTGGCACGCTATTATGCACTTTTCAAGAATGCTACTTGAAGTGTGTTACATTACTGTGCCCTCTGCAAGAGTGTATCTTGCAGAATAACCTCTTACCAACTATAGAGATATATTCACACTATTTATGATTATCAATAAAAAAGGAAATTAAGCCCTTGTTAGTAATTTGCTATAGAACTAACAAAAAGGTATAGCCTGATTATATAATTAATGAAGTGGCATAAACATATTTAGGAGTATAGTGAGAGCATTATCAGAGTATGATAATCGCCAGAGCTATATCTTTGGCGACCGTTCGCTCCACTAACTAGCCTATAACACCGGGTAATTAAAATTTCCGTATAACTAATATACTTTTTACATTGTGAAGTGCATAATTATTTCTTTTTTAAAAAAAATAAAACCATAAGTACTTTTATTCGAAACAGTGAAAACTTTGGTTATTTTCAATTAGTTTATTAATATTGACATTAACGTTCACTTTTTAGGTTTTGATATCCTAGTTCTTTCCCTGTTAAATAGATTGTGGAATTTCTCTAGTTTGAGTAAGAAGCGGTACTAATCTTTATCTTTTTTTGTTACCTTTAGAGCCTTCGATTGTAAAATTCGTATCATTTTATAAATGCTTGTAGTGAAACTTAACCATAATTGTTCCACAATGAGTTTGATTACCCATTAATTCCGGGTAATAAATATGATAAAAACAACTTCTACAATAAGGTTATTGTCTTTACACTTGGAGTGTTTTACCGTTTTATTAATTACTAACTCTTTTTAAATTGAAATCATGTAACAATTTCCACCAACTATTGAAGTAATGAATTTATATGGTATCTATGGTATATCTAAAACTATATCGTGCTTCATTTTAGGAATAATATATATTAATATAAGGTTCGACTACGTATCCATATTTATACGAAATTTTGCCATATAAACTATATATGTATTCCATTACAACCCTAATATCATACCTATATTTCAAGGTTTTAATAGCTAAACTTACACTAACTTTAACTGTTATAAAAAAACTCTTACTTACAATACAATTACAATTATTATTATAATAGACCTAGGTATTAGAGAAGTAAATGTTATTAAAAAGTATAAAAATAAGAAATAGATTTTTGTTAATATTCTTTAATCAAATAAACCTTCTATACTCAATTTTGTTTTCATATAAGTATAGTTTTAAAACTTTTGAACAAGATTATATTGAGGTGTTAGGTTTTTTCTATCACGGATAATAGAGAACCTATATTAATTTCCTCGACTTGAATCACGTGAATTCATGTTGGTGAAATAGTTGGACGGAGTTTATAACACTGTTGAAAATGATCTGACGAGTTATAACAAAGGTAACACCCTGCACTATGCCTAGCCTAATTCTTCTCCAACGTTATTTATATCGTTTAGTATTTTTAATCCTGATTTTAACTGTAACGAATTAGTGGTTAGTTTGGAGTTTAAGTTAAGTAAGCTTGTTAGAGTGTTCGACCGAAATTTACGCGGCTTTTTTTACAAGATATTGAAATTATGTAAACCCCCTTTGTAATCGTATCTCTATACGGCTGAGGTATGTAAGCGTGAGCCAATCATTACCGTTTATGATACTGTTTCAAGTTTGAAAACTTCAATTTCTTAGCGAGTTTATAGTATTTTACCAAAGTGAGGATAAATTGAACACGATTAATACTTTCTACAATAAATTTATCTTGCATATATCGAGAGATACGTGATTGAATTTAATTATATTTGACGGTAAACGGCTGATGCAAACATCCAGTTTCAGTTAATAACGTTTCAAAATTTATAGTAAACGATGCTTACAAGTTTTTATTACCTATAAAGAATCCATTTTACTCGATATAAGTTTTATACGCACGATAAGAGTCGTTGAGATCGTCTTTAATATAATTGAGGAACTTATATATGTCTCATATTCACTTATACTATATGGTTTTATAATATGTCGTAATACTTGATTTAATAGTCCAAGTATAATATTTCTATACGTAAAAAACATAGGTTGTCTTTCCCTAATTGAAATTGTATTCGCCTTTAGTATAAATTCGATCGTTTAATGTATTGCCACTTCAATTAGAATATATTGATTAAATTAAGGTTCATTTTATTGTTTTAGGATGTTCTTGAGTGTCAGGAGATTAATTATGGTAGTTGTTCAATTAGTTTCAAGTTATTGAATTCTTGAAACGATTTAGCGGAAATCGGATGTAAACATTTATAAAGCAACTAGATAGAAAACGGAAATAAATTGAGATACGAGGGAAAGAGATTTTCACATTTTTTTTAATATAAATACGATACAACTTTCAACTCTTTGAAGACGAAATATATCGGTTATATCGGTTTTGAAGGTGTAAGAAATATTTTCGAAAAGGTAGAGGACTCGATATTTATCGCCGGTTAATTTTTTAGGGTGACGTTAAAATGTAATGCGGAATTATGAATATTTGTTATCGATTCGTGTATTATAAAAAAATCCTTTTCTAAACATAAAGATCAACTGAAATTATATATTATGATTTGATTTAAGATAGTAGGATAAATAGATGTAAAATGATATTCATAATTCATGTATTATGAAAGATTATAGAAGTGTATAGTGGTTTTTCACGTAGGACTTATGTATATAGCCTATTACGTACCTTTTCACTTGACGCTTGCCAATCGCGCCCGGACCGTATCTGGGTTGGGTATTGCCCCTCCCATGTGATGCCTGTGAACCGCGCTCGAACTACACCTGGGCTAGGTGTTGCACGTGCACCTTTTGTTACGTGCATAGCCATATAACCTATAGACTCAATGGTTAATAGCTTGAGTCCATTAAAATTTACTCAATCCGCGTTAGTCACGGATATTTTTAACGTTCATCCCTACCCAAAAGCGTGTTCAATATTCATTTTCCCTATAATTGAATTAAGTAACAAATCAATAGGTTTCTATTCATCGTTAGAGTCCGAGAGATTGGCAACTTAGGGCTTGAGACTCCAACTCATCTGGGGATTAAAAGGTTAAACTTCCGAAGGTATATATATGTATTAATTATTAGTAACTATTGCAACGCGTTTTCCTTTGTTTTATGGGTTATATATTTGAAAGACTTGTATATAATGGTTTTCATGTTATGTATTTTAGAGTTTTTTTAATATTTGTGTTAAGTTAAATACAGTATTTGAAATATTTCTCCTCTCATTTAGATTGAATATCCCACGATTACAAAAATCAATCTTTAGTTTCAACTTAATATTTTTAGGATTTCAATCAAAATATCCATATTTTCATTGCCAAACATTCCAACATTCTTAAAAATCCTTTATAAGTAAGTTAATTTCTGTAAGGTATGAGTCGAAGATGAATTAGACAATTTAATACATTCAATGCTTATTAATGGAGTTGGTGTTGACGTCCCTAATTTAGAAGTCTTTATTGTAATATTTAGCGAAGAGATATTTAAGGCCTTCTATGACTTTTAACTTTGTGTTTTCGGCTTACATTTTGAAGTTTTGGCTGTCGGTTTAATGTCAATTTCAAGTTTAGAATAGGTATTTATCGATTTAACGTGTTTAGAGAACCTTGAACAACTGTTGTATAGGATTAATTTTTTTCTATCTGGAAATCTGTCGATCAAAATCAAGCAACAATTTCAAATTATACACCCAAAGATTAAGTATTTTTAATGTTGATAATTTAGAGGTTTTCGGACTTTTAGCGGTCAATTCTAACGTTTGAATCGAAATCCATTTAAACAATATATTTCAATGCTATTATTAGCATAAACATGAATACTTTTCGATTGCTTTCAAAATCGCCGTAATTTATGTATTTTCTTTACTTATTGCCGTATAAACTGATACAGTTTGTAAAAGCCTTTAGTTAGAGTCTTCCTCCTATTTTGCTATTGCAAAGTTCTGTATAAAATCGGTATTTCTTTTACAGATATTATTTTTGTTTAACTTAACGTCAAAGATTAATTAATTTCAATGGGTCTCTAGACTTTATAATGAGTTTTTAGTTCGGGTAGTAGTTGAATTCACAGATAATATTGTCAGGATCAGGTAGTGGATATATTATTCTAACTTTAGTACACTATTAGCTGGTTTGCATACCAGTGTAAAAGAGAAACTGCTTGGATCGTTCTCTACATCAAATTGGGCACCACACTGTAATTTCCTCATATTGAGTAAACTCAAATTAACTAAACCACAATTGACTGCTTTCCAAACATTATAAAACTATTAGAAAAGTTAAAAGTGTATATGTTTCACTTATTAAAATGGATAATTTCCTCAAGTTTGAATTTTGGAGATTTACTGATATAAAGATAATGCTCATATGAGAATTTAATATATCCATAAATATGGTTAACTTGAATAGTCTTCTTTTAATTTTGTTTATATTGAAAATTAATTTGCTTTTCAGCAGTCAATCTCTACCATTAGGAAACAAGAAAAGATATAGTTCACAACAAGGTTAAAACAGTATTACAAGGAAGATTGTTAAAACGTTAAGTCAAAAATACGTTTAAAAACAAGAATGTTTCGTCTTAAAACAAGGTATTATTGTTATGATGATAGAGTAAAGTCTTTGTTCAATGTAAATCTGGTAAATAGGATATTCATTTTTATGATTTTCTGTATTGTAAACTCAAACGTAGTAGTTAATACTATTCTTAGGATTATAACGGTTTTTATAACAAGGGTAAAATTATAACGGAAATTTGACAACATCTTTTAGCCTACCTCATTAATTAATATAATCTATTAACGTTAGCTACCGATAAATTAAGGGAAACGTAGCGTTACAGATTGAAGTCAAAAAGAAATTATGATAGCGAATAGAAATATAAACTTGGAAAAATATATAAGACGGTATGTGTTAACTGAAAGTAAAACAATAATCACAATCTGGCAGTTAAAATAAGAACTGAAAGAATCATAAAAATTCTGGGTACACCATTGAAGGAAAGAGACTAGGTTGGAATTAATGGCCTTTTTATATACGAAATAGTATAATTTATATCTATGAACGACTTCAATGTAAAAAGAATCACGTGAAAATTCTTGAATCAAATATTGTTTACGAAATTTAGCGTTAAACCACCGATAATATGTTTCCAAAGTCTAAATTAATCTTTTAGAAGTATATGAATAAAGTAAAAAATTGGAGTTTTACCTAGTTGTAAACAATTTAAGAGCTTTACTTACATCTTTATTGCTATTATTACAATTTAGATAGTTAATAGTTGGATAAATATGGAGTTTATTTCTAATAATTTTGATATTATCCAAACCTATACCTTTTACGTGGCTGATTTATAAGAAAATATTTTACTGTAATTCTTTGTGAAGTTTCGTGATAATGCTTATTAGAAATTATCATACGAGAAATTCAATTCCTATAAGAATTTTCTGTAAGCGGTAGGTATTACTTTGCAATGTATTATACGTATTTTAAAAATAATTTTATCTGAAATACTCGACTTACAACCTGTACTTATTGATATTATGGTTGATAATGTTTTTTTCATACTTTAACGTAAAGAAGTAGATGATATAATTGTATTGATGATTGATAAATCAAAGGGAAAAGAGGCATTTGGAGGGTGTAAGCCTTAGACGAGAGCTTATAAGCTCTTACTCGGAGCGTGGCACTTTACCATACACTTTGCCAACGTCCCTACTAGGGTGTAGTACACTATTATTCACTTTGTAAGAGTGTATCTTATAGCGTGACACGTTATCATATATTTTACGAAAGTGAATCCTATAGAGTAACTGTTTCTTACCTAAAAAAATATATAATTACATCTATAAAGGATTTTTTTTTCTTATGCACTACGTTTCTAATTCATAATTTTATAATGATAGTACAATATATCCGAACCCTTAATAAATTGTTTAATGATAATAGTGTCATTCTTCAGAGTTTCTAATTAAAGTTTAGTAATAATAGTAATAATTTCAGTAGTAGTTGTATTATTAACTTTAAAGGGTTGATCAAAAAGATTGATAATATTTATAAAAGTATAACTATAAAAGTATGATTATCAATATTACATATTTTTGGAATTAGTATAAAAAGATACATTGTTATCAATCTAAGAAGAATTTTTTTTCTTTTTTTTTTAACGACATCTTTTTATCCTTAAGGTGAGCCCCTAATTTACCATTCGGCATTCGGGCGCCTCATCCACCCGTTTTCAATTAGTTATTCGAACCTTTCATATAAATTAATTACTTAACCAATGCTATATCCTAATCGTTTTTTAAATACATTTCTCGTAAAAATAGGGCCAAAAAGCGCCGTTTGGCGCGATAACACTGCCGCACTGAGGGTATAGCCATTGCCGCACATTACATTGCCCCTGATATCAATATCAGCCTTAGTAGTAATAGTATTTCGTCGATTTATAACTTTATTTTCTGCTACCCCGCCATCGCTAATAAAGCTGTTACCCTTTTTCCTCGTATTTTTTCGCTTACCGCCATCGTTGTAGCCATTATACCCCCTTCTCCCCCCTTTTCCCCCTTTTCCTCTACTACGTAAGGGGAGGATCGAAGGGTTCCTAAAGTTATAAACTTTACCCTTTCGTTACAGGTAAAAATTGTATTATCCGTAGCAACCGCTCATTATCAAAAGCGTAATATCTCTGAATTATAGTTCAGTATATAATAATTATTTCTTTAAATCCTGTTATATTAATATTCATTTAGATAATGCGGAGGTGGCGGAGTGAGCCCTTCCCCTTGAGGCACGGCTCTCGAAGTGTTATGACCCAAGAACATCGGAGGGTCAGAAAACAGGCCGATATGGGGCTAAGCCACTAAGAACCTGATGTCCAACACATCAGGTGAGAATATCTCTTATGTCAGCAACCTTAGGGTTAGGATTACGCACTAAGGATCATTGAGATCATGTTTCGATCCAACATGATCCAGCACTGAAGGCGTATGAAGGATTAAGGATATAAGGACACGGTCAGCACCATATAGATAGTATTTCCTTCATAGCTCTTCAGTTGTCAATCTAAGTATTCAGTCTACACACCTGAATAGCTTCACAGTTTTTGATCATTTACTCGCACGGTTGCGATATTGTTTACTCAACACCTCTTCTACCTTCTTGATAACATAAACCCTCTGACACCTTCTATATACTCACGGGTATTTAGTGTGATCATTACACGAAGCCGTGTTACGCGTCCGCTAGCTTTTTAATAAATTTGAATTAAATCTTAAAAATTCCCTTCAGTAAAAATACATCGTTCTAGGCAATCCGAAAAACGAATCGTCGTAAATAACTATAATAAACCGATGCTAATTAGTATTAAAAGTTAACCGGCGGACTAAAAAGACGATAGCTGCCGTTATCACCTGGAAACGGGGTCTACGTATATAATATGCAGACGAATTCGATGACGTTATCTTACATCGTCACAAAAAGAGTAATCCATTTCTTATACCTTTATCCAAAGGTATAAATAATAAAGTGTAAAGCTATATCCTTGTTAGTATTCAGAATATCATTAACTATAATAATAGTAACGTTAATACAAAAGGAGAAAGCGATAAAAAAAAAAACAATAGGGATGCGATAACGTTATCCTTTCCCTTTAATAATAAATAAAAAACCCCAGGCTGGGCCGGCGTACCTGGCTATAATATAATACGTTATAAAGTAATTTTATGGATTTTTATAAAATAACTATAGAAATTAATAAGCGTAACGTAAAATGTAAAATGAAAAAAATATATACTAAAATTGGTAAGATATCGTGACATTAAATAAAGAGAGAAAAAATCGGGGATCGGTACGAATAGTCGTATTTAATAAAGGAAAAATCGGCGATCGGCGAAAATAATCCGTTTAAATAAAGGTAAAACGTGGATTGGTGCGAAAGGAATCGATAGGCCGATTCGAATTAACGAAAATTAATATAATATAACAGCTTATTAAAGTTGTAAAACCTTTTTGACAACCCTAAAAAATAACTTATTTATAAATATAGAAGTTTTCAATACGCCATTCGATTTAGCCTTCGTTATCACGTTTGTTGGGTTGAACTTGTTATTAATTTATTTGGTTTTTTTTCGATTTTCTATTGTTCGTACGATTTGCGTAATGTTATAGTATCGATTATCAACCTTTTTTATTCGTATGACTTAAATTAACCAGGCACTTATAAAACAAAAGGGAATTGGTATAAACGATAAGAGAAATAAGGCGTAAGTTAAAGTGAAAAACAATTATTTGGATCTTTATCGTTATAATAATATTTAAATCGAAGTCTTTAACAATATAATACATATCGGAAATTATGATATTTCTTATAACCCTTTTGTATTTGATAAAGCTTTAATAAATAATGTTTACATTAAACGTAAAGCCGTTTCGAGCTGGTATTTAGTTACCTAAAGTCAGGACGAAGCCGATTTGTAAATTATAGCCATTATCATTAACAAAAAAGCCGTTAATAAAAATAAATAGCTTTACAATACTTATATTTAACGACACAAGTTACAAATCGCGTTTTGGATTGTATATTTATTACGAAAAGCGTTTGTTAAACGCATTGTACCTATTGTTCGTCAGGTTGATTTGGTATTATACAGCGACCGAAAAGTTAAATTTCGCCTTTAATTGTGTTATAAAAGCAGTCTAAGAGCCGCGTATACGTTGATATTTATATTCGTTAGCCCGTTTTACGCTACCTAAAACGACAAAAGCAACTTTATCTAGTTGTCCTCTTTGCATAAAGGTTAAAGTGCCGTTCCAAAGGGTAATAATAACTCTATTAAAATAGATTATATAGTTTTCCGTTAGATACGTTTTAGATTTAGCTTTTTAACCGGCTTTAAAAAGTTTACTCTTTTTAAATGCGAAAATCGAGGAGTTACATAATATTAGTATATCGTTCGTTTATATACGCGTTAATATAATGCTTTCCTAACGGGCCGTTAATATTAATAGGTATAGGTTAAAGGTAAAGTTAGTTATTTCGAATCGTTCCTTATAATATATTTGGTAAGTATTATATTAATAAATACTAGTTTTAATCAAACCATATTGTAGTTTTCTAATACGTAAAATCGTATTAGGTGGGTAATATTATTTAAAGTCTTTGGGTATATCGACGTACATCCGTCGTTTAAGTCGTTTTTCAAATTGGTTATAATATTTCGTTATGTTTCGAAGTTTGATATATAGGTTATACGGATCGCTAAAGGAGGTAGCAAATGTAAAAATCAGACGATAGCTAACCCGTTGTAATATAGATGATTAGGTTATAATATCCTTTTTACCTTTGTCGTTATATCTTTTTATAATTAGATGGATCTTTTCATAAGATCTTCCGGTCTTATTTTTTACTTCGTAGATGAGGTGGATTGAATTTTTTTTATAGGTATCGTAAATAGTTAGATTAAAACGTTTAAAACGAAATACACTTTGATTGGTTAGGGCTAGGATTTCCATTTGAGTAGATTATGCGAATAAGGTATTTAGGGTAGTAACAATACCTTTGCGACGAAGCTTTAGGCTAAGTTCGCGGTTTACCATTTCCTTTTACGTGATAAAAGAGTTCGTGGTAAAGTTTTTAAGGCGTTTTTTGGTTTTCGAGTTGAAGGAGCACTTTTAACGGCGAGGTTTTCATAGGATTGATACAAATAGGCCGCTTTTATATAGCGTAATCAGCTTAAATTTACGTTTTAGGGGTAAGGATGGAGTTAGGTTCGCGTTAAATCCGCCGTTTTAGGTGATTTATTGTAGGCGGTCTTACTCGTTTTGCGGTTTCGGGCCGTCTCTCTTCGCTTTTCTTTTGTATTTGCGTATTATCATCTAACGAAACAAACTCGTTCCGTTGGTAAATTTATAAGCATATTATGGCCTTGAAATCCGTTAATATTCTAAAAGTTAGTTTATCTATCTTTCGTTTTCCAAATTAAAACTTTCAATTGTAATAGTAGATTTCAAACGCTAATTTTACATAGGTTATTCATTTTAGCTAATATTTTGAATACATCGTTTTTTGCCCGTAAAGAGCGTAGTGTCGCTATGACTTTCGCAACAATATTAGCTTTTTACACTGTAAAAGGTAATAGGGAAGAGTTTGTATGGATTTTCGGATAGGTATTCAAGACGAGAAGTGTAGTAATAAGCCTAATTGAGCTAAAAGTGTTGTAAATAGCGTTAACTATTATCTAAAATATATATGTTTTTTAAAACAAATACCTTTGGTTTTTTTAATAATATTGAGTACGTTTTTTTAAACGATCCGTAATATCGTTTACACTTTAAAATATCTTGTAGTTCTTTTACTAAAATATATTCATATTCGTTACCAGCTATCCCAGCTTTACTACGCTACTCGATAAAGTTGAAAGCCATTTTAACGTTGTATATAATTTAATTAGAAGGCCTGAGGTAAACGTTTAACTAGTAGTTTATTAAAGTGTTTCAATAGTTTGTAGTAAAAGTGCTTCGAGTAAATTTGGCGGCCTGGAATAATATTGCCGTATAGATGACGCAAAAGATCGGCTAACTATTGAAATATATAATATTAATAATTACTTTGTAATTAAAGTTTATATTGTTTCAAAGACTGAATTTAAACTATCGTGCGGTTTATAAGTGGAGCTAGTACTTATAATAAAACTTTTTAATAGCTTTAAGTGCGTTTTTCCCTATATTTATATAGCTTACGACGTAAAGTAGACGTTAAAGGCGTTTTATAATTAGGCATTCAAATCGTCGGTATAAAACGCATAATTCTAGTTAAGTTAAATAAATAGCTTTAATTATAAGTATTTTTGGGAAAAATTACAAGTAGCTGAATTTAAGCTGGAATGGTACAAATACGCTATTTAAGGCGTAAATAAATTGGTTGGTCATATTCCGAACCTTAATGACAAACTTGTTTCTATTCGTCAATAAAAGTAAAAATAAAGTTTTAAAATTTATTACGTAAAACTTAATCGGTTCGAAACGCGTATTTATAAAAACCGTTCCGAGTGACGTTGTTTGTTTACCAAATAAGACCTTTCGGTATTTTCCTATTCGATTTAGCCGAAACTTCGGGAATTTCGCTATAAGTACATCGAATTATTGTTTTCTGGCCTTCGAAATTTCGGTTACGTTAATATTAGATATAATGCCTTTAAACCTGGTTTCGTATCTGTTAAAAAGGTAAATTACAACATTATATAGGCGTTCAACACTTCGTTTACGTAATTTAAGCCTATAATATATGTAAATGAAGTATTTTGTAGGCCGGTGAAAATACGTTAGGCGTTTTTATAATCGTGAGCTAATAGGTAGGTATTATTTTATTTAAGTTTGTTGGTAGGCCTTAGACGTTGCAACGTTATCTATTCGATTAGTCGAAGTAACAGTAGTATTGCGTGGTCAGATGGTGGATATATTGTTCTAGGTTTGGCAGACCGCTAGCCGGCTTGCATTGTAATTTGTATGGCTAATTGCTTAGCCCGTACCCTAGATTTAAGTGCAACGTACTGCACTTGACTTACACCCAATGCGGTAAGTCTCCACAACGCAATAAACTCAACTTGCAGTCAGTACAGTCAACTTTACTGTAAGTAAAGTTGACCTACTGAACTGCATATAATATCATTCCAACAAAGGTTGTTTTTTTCAGATATGTTTTCGTAAAGGTATACGTCGAATCCATTATTTGTACCTTTACATTCGGTTACGTATATTGTAAAATTAACTTTTATTCGAATCTTAAAATTACATTCGGCTTAAAATTATCGTTTAATCCGAATTTAATTGTAAACTAGGTGATTTGTAAACTTGTAACCGACTTTATCGTTTACGATATATCGCTTTCAAAAACTTGTAGGGCTTCATATATTTTTTCGTCAATATTATTATGGTTTCGATACGTTTTTTTATTTCCGAACGATCGTTTTTGTCTCTTATTTCTAAAGTTTTCTTTCTAATACCTATACTTTAGAGTTCGTTTTACCTCGGGTAAACCTAAAATTTCCGGTTTGAAATATGGTCAATTATCTCGATAAGGTTTACTTTAGCAATTTAGGATTTTCCTTTAGTTTTATTAATTAAAAATACTCATCCAAGGTTTGTTTATAAGTGTATGGAGGTTTTAAACAATGTTTCAAAGTTTATATAAAAAGTGTTTAAATTCTTTTTTAATTCAAAAATTATATGGTCGAAATCCTAGTTTTTATGATAAACTTTTATTACTACTTAAATAAATAATTTATCGCCTTTGTATTTCGGTCCAAAGGCCACCTGGTATTTCCGAAACTTTACTAATAGGGCGGTAAGGATTTCCTGTAGGTTTTTATTGGTATTTTCCTACTGGTTTTTCATAGATTTCCACGTCGTATTGGTCTAGTCTTTGCCGTATACCTTGTGTTTAACTTACGTATTAAAGTGGGATTTAAGGCTGTTATAATACTTTACAAATATATCTATTTGTATAAGGTAATATATATACTATTTTTGAACTTGTTAGAAACGTATACCGGGTAAAATAACGTAAAATTATAATAACTTAATATTTCATCTTTTACACGTATTAAATATAACGCGTATTTTATTATTAAATACGCCGTTCGGCTTGCTGCCATAATTGTTATCCCTATTTTATAACTTAGCAAAGTTGGTTGACTTTGTAAGGTCGCTTTTATTCGTAAAAAAACGATATAGTGGGAAATCGCGATAGGGGTCGTGGTCGATAGGCATTAGTTCATACGGTATATATTAACGTTTTATGCTATTTATTATCTCTCCAATCGTGGTGTTTCTATATTTCGGCCGATTATTATTTCCCGGAGCAGGTTGTTTTTTGCGTTTAAGCCGATCCTGTTATAGCCGAACGGGTTATTTTTAGATTTCGGGGTGTGTTTTTATTTTTATATTTGTTTAAAGTTGCGTTTTAAGGAGGCTTCGTATTCAAACTTCATTATAAACGATTGTTACGGTGCCTTCTTTTGTTCCGTCAATTCCTTCAATTTTATTTCCGTTTTTCGGTAGGCGTTTAGCTTTATTAAACACCGTATCTTAATCTATAGTAGCTTTTTATAACCCCAGTTCATAACCTTAAGTAAACGTTCCTAGTGTTTTTTCAAATAACTTCCCTTTATAAACTTTCCTTTTCTTATTTCTTTGTCCGTTTATTTTGGTATTTATATAAGCTGGATCGTTCTAAATATGGATTTTACAATACGGCTATTATTTTTACCGGGTGTATTAATACCTTTACTTCGTCATTATCCTCGTAGGAATTTTGTAATTATATTATTTATAATTCGTTATATATCTAACGTTCAATCCGCAAAATTTTCTCTAAAATTTTCGACTAAGTCGTGTCGTTTAATTTCGCCACTGTAATAGTTGATAATCATATTCGTAACATAGGTATTTGCCGTATAAGGGTTTAAATCCTCTACTAATACCTCAATTTTATTATTCTATAAATTAAGGGTTAAATACTTTAAAATATTGTTACGAAACAACATATATATAAAAAGGTACTTTATATATTCGCTAGCTTTTACTAAATCCGTTTTGAATAAAGTAATTATATAATTGTAAAGGGTAGCTTATATGTAAGTTTAAATATTTTAAAATTTAAGGTAATTTGGTAAATACATAGTAAATAAAATAATTAAAGTAATTACAAATAAAGTTTTTTCCAACGCTTATTAATACAAATAAATTTTAAATGATATGTAAATAAAGCGTAATTACAAATTAATCAAAGTTTTAAATCAATTTTTGTTAGCGTTGATAACGTTATACTAATTAAACGGTTAGGAAAATTCAAAACGTTATAGTTACCAAACTTAAAATATATAGGGCGAACGTAGTAAAGTGGGTAAGGTAAAAGGAATATAATTATATGGTCCGGTATTTGATAATTTGTCCGTATTAACGTGTCGTAACAAAACTTAATAAAGGAATCGGTTAGTTAATTAATATGTAACCCATATTACTAAGACAGTCGGTTTATTTAGTTGTATGTAACCGATATTAGTGAAGCGATCGGTATAGATTGTCGAAAATCGGATGGGTTTAAGCGATGGGTTCCGAAACTTGGTGGTTTTAGCTTACTTGGCCGAATACGTGATAGGACGCCCTTTAAAAAGGGCCTGGGTACGTTTAAAATGTTAATACAAGTTGGCTGTTGACAAAACGGAATTTTTTTCTTAAAGTTATTTCGGATTTTATAATCTTGTAACGCTTCGGGTTTCTTGACGTTTACGCGTGATTTTATAATCCTATATAATTCTTATAAATCGTAATATTAAAATATAGGTAATTAGGACCGTTATAACTTCTCGTTATAAGTATTCAACTTATATTTGTCTTTTTTTCTCTTAATTATTTGTAGTCAACCTAGTCGGCTACTAATTAGTATCGATAAGGTTTTAATTCTATTATGTTTACGTAAACTGAGATCTGTATAAAGTAATCAGAATAATTGGTATTATAGTATAAAAAAATGGGATTTTAAGAAGAAGCATATAGAGGTACATATTATAGGTAAGGCCTTATAAGCTCTTTATCTAGAGCGTACTACTTTGGAATACTTCTTCTAGACCGATCCACGTATTGCCGTCGATCTGGAATAGCCATTCTAGACCGATCTATGCATAATGCACTTTTACGTCTTGTAAGAGTGCAACCTGCAGCGTAACACGTTACCGTGCACTCTGTAGGAGTGTACCCTACAATACAGTGCACTGCTACTTGACCTATGTATACTATCTATGAGGGTATATAGTAATATCCACAATGATAATGATAACTCAGCTAAAATTATAATAAAAGCTAATTCAAATAAAGCACTTAAAACGTTTGTAAATAGTAATAAGTTGATTATTCGAATGGAAGGTTATTCAGACAAACAGCCTGCAAAACAAGGATCTGACAAACCAAAAGATTATCAAAAGGCTGATATTGTTAATATCATTGATATTAACAAGGTGGGTTGGTATAACTAGTGTCAATTCGTAGTAGAAATTTTGTTATTGAAATAGAAAGTAGAAAAATACTCGGAGTATAGATTGATTGAAGTATATTATAAGTAGGAATAATTTATTTTAAATATATATAGGGGAGAAAAAAGTATTATAGTTACTAAACATTTGTACTATGACACGTATTAGCATTATCAATAACACTATGAAATAAGAAGCCGCCAATATCAGTACACGTATTAATGTATATTACGTATATAATGTACAAACTATTAAAGTGTTTAATTTAATTTGTGATACAGATTAAGTAGGGACATATGCATATTAGTATATAAATTGGCTACCGATTTGTTAAATTAAACCTAAGATACATCCACTTTAAAAGATATATATCCTGTTACTTCAACTAACAATTTGAATTAACAACCATAGCTATTTAAATACTTGCCAACACATTTTTTTTTAAAAAAAAAATAAGTTAACTGATTACTATTTAAAGCGAGTTCTCTATAAAAATAGAACTTGTTAAAATATCTGAAAGTACTGAGTCCAATTAACTTGTGAAATTACCATCTTGATTTGTATTAACTATTGTGCTCTAAATTATTACCAGAATATTAATGTAATAAATTAATTTTTATAGAGTACTTGGTTAAGAAAACGAGTATATTATAAATAAGAATACAAGGAATTAAAACAAGGGTAATTACGCGAATAAAGTTGTATAAAACTATGTTACATGAAATGTATTAGCTACTTTACTCGTGTATACTCAGCAAATCGCATAGCTTCTCAATATTGGCATCTGATGTACTGAGGTAAGGTGAACCCCCTGACCCTGTACCCCAGGTGTCCACTCGAAAACGCGGCAGTGCAGTAAACAATAATCACCTCCGCCATCAAGCTGCGTTCTGGTTGCTAGGGAACAAAGCTACCTTGACTTTCTTCTCCTACGACCACATCGCCAGCCTCTCCTTCTCCCACTTCCCGCACACATTCAGAGGCAGTGCGAAGACTAGACCGTACCTTGCTCTTTTCTACCACTTGACCAGTCTTTCACCGTCATCTTAAGTCTGTCAGCCCTTTGTTCCTGTGCTGATTTGACCTGCAATTGGTTTTCTGCACCAGACTCTGTACCATACCAATTAGCTTGGCAGCAGCATCGTGGTCGTCGTTGTCTGTCCAACATACTCCGCTCCCAAACCCACAACGGCTGCTCTACTCAGCGCGCTTCCAAGAAACCAAGATGGAGGAACCTCAATCATCTGTCGCCTCTCTCGGCACCACTAGGAAGGCAGCCGACGCGCACCAGAGCGTCACCAAGCGGTATGCCCGACCCACACTCCCCTCCTTCCCCTCCCGTTACAAGCAACCCACTGACACATCGCCCTCTCCCACAGCCTGCAGACTGAGCTGATGCAGCTCATGACCTCGCCTGCCCCGGGCGTCTCCGCCTTCCCTGCGGGCGACGGCAGCAACCTGACGGAGTGGCGCGCGACCATCGCCGGCGTCGAGGATACGCCCTACGCCGGGCTGGCCTTCAAGCTGGCCTTCGACTTCCCCACCGACTACCCCTACAAGCCCCCCAACGTCGTCTTTCGCACCCCAATCTACCACCCCAACGTCGACTTCTCCGGCCGCATTTGCCTGGACATCCTGAAATCTAAGTGGTCAGCTGCCTACAACATCCGGACCGTGCTGCTGAGTCTGCAGAGCCTGCTGGGCGAGCCCAACAAGTAAGTTTGTTTTGGTGTTGGTATTGTTCTCTAGCGGGGTGAAGGACCTTATTTGCTGCTGCTGCTGCTGCTGCTGCTGCTGCTTTTGCTGCTGTGTCACAATGGGTTCGTTCAGGCGTGATGGAGAGACTGTGGCTGACATATTTCCTAGCGACTCCCCCCTTAACGCCGAGGCCGCTGAGCTGTGGGACAAGGACATGAAGGAGTTTACGGCCAAGGTCAAGGCTCGTCACCGCGACATTGACGACGACTGAGCTGCTCACGTCACCTCGTCCGGTTGCATTTTCACTTGGGAGCATGGAGTCAAACGTGCTGGATTCATCATGTAACTTCGGAGAGTAAGGGTGCTGGATTGAGCTGATGAGGTGTTGGTCATTTGCATATTCATGAATTGGGATGGGCTAGGCATTTGTTTCTTCTCGATCCCGGTTGGAGCCCGCTTGCAGCGCATGTGGTGGCTTGTTGTCTGTGGTTTTCCTTTTTCTCACTCTTACACAGATTCCGACTGCTCTTAAAAATCAATTCTTCTTTCTCCCTTCGTCCAAGCACAGTCATGGTCATCTTTCACAATGGGTGCAAGCCGTGGTATTCGGCAGAGGTTGTGCGTGGCATCTTTGATCGTTCCTTTTCCATTATGAGCTGCTTTCTCACATGACCTTGATTTTCGATAATGCGAAGCTAGATGCCGTCGAAAACTCCGGAAACCCAGATTTTTGGTGCTGTCCGATTCTTTTACAACAACCCCAAGGACTTGAGAGCTCTTTTCAAAGTTCGCCTTCGCAAGAAATGTCGAGGGTAGTTTGGAAGGCCATAATCCATAGTAACAACCAGGCGACATCCACTACCAGCCAGCATCGACAACCGCGTATCCCATCCATCAAACCGAAGCCAAAAGACAACTCGGGTGGTTTAGGCATCGTCCTCGTCAACGGTAGTGGTCTTGAGGCCCTTGGCGCCGTTGGGGGCGTTGACGGCCTGGACGTAGCTGTAGAGCTTCTCCTTGGCGCCTTCTTCGTCGTTACGCCTCCGCGAAATGCGCACGCGGAGTCTGTACTGCACGCCCTTGACACCCTGCTCCCACACCTTCTTGTTCAGCTGGGGGTCCACGCGGACGTCGGAGGTACCCTGTATGTCTGTGATTAGCTCATTTGGCCTCGCCGCAGCTGCCTGTGTTTGTTTGAGGGTGGTGCCATCGACGTAGGGCCCCATTCTCGACCATTTCCGGCGCTTGTAGGGCTTGCTGGGGCCGGGGCATAGGTTTTTGGGCTCTTTGACAGTCGTATACTAGAGATCTGTGATGATTGGGAATCGGGGAGTCGGGGAAAGGGTCCGTACCATGGCCTTGGCTGCGAATGCCTTGATCTCCTTGATGGCCTTGGGGGCGCGCTTCTTGAAGGTGACGCCATGCAGCTGTTCGACATGCGTCCTGTCAGCAAACCATCTGCCTCAAATCCATCGCTCAAGCATCTCGATGACGGTCTCTTGGTCGGTGTCTCGCAGCTTGTACAGTCGGCAAACGTACCCTCTTGTGCATGTGGATGGTGTACTCGCGCGCTACCACGTCAGCGATGGCGGAGCGGCTGGCCTTGCCGGTCTTCTTGTTGGAGGACGACATTGCTGCAGATGGATGGAATGTCGTTGGAGGGTTGCGAAATGGAAGATTCGGGTTAGTCGGTCGCTGCTCACTGCAAAAGGAATCAATCGGTCGAGGTCGTCTGTGGGTAGGCGGAGATGAGAGTTGCAGCTGTTGGGAAGGGCAGGGCTAGCAAGATGAAAATGCTAGAGATGTGTGCGAAAATTCTACACCAATCAGAGTGCCCGTTGGGGATCTAGGCGGCCCCACTTTGCGACAGGAGCAATCTATAATCCTTGGCCGTTTGGTATGCTGGTGGCAGGTGCGATGTGCCCAGCCAGCCGTATGTTTAGTTAGAATTCGTTACCTCGGACAGTGAAGTTGGCTTCTGTCAACAATATCATTATTTGGGTGGCAACCCTAGCCCTATTACACTGGTGTTTTCGGAGAGACTGATTTCCGAAGTGTTTTGATGCCTGTCGCATACTGTTGGAACAGCACTCAATTGCAGTACAGTCAAGTCAACTATACTGACTGTAAGTTGACTGTATTGTTTGTGGGATTGACTGCAAGTTAAGTACAGTGGGTGCCCACTTCAAACTAGGGCACGGGCCAAGCAATTGGCCATACAAATTAGTGTGCAGACCGGCTAGCGGTCTGCCAAGCTTGGAAGTAACAAATTACCACTTTTAATGTAATACACCAGTTACTTCGACTACGATTCGAATCGACTACGTTGTAACGATAAAGGCCTACCATCACTGATCAGTACTTATTGGGTTAAACACAAATAAGCTAGGTAAAAGAAGAAACTACTTTACAGTAACGCTTTGTAATTGCATAAAGTAGAGGGAAGATTTTTGCGAAGAGCTTTGCTATTACGTTTGCTATTCATAGGTAGGAAAAAGGAAAACTTTTAAGTGTGTTATTGTTCATAAGCATTTGAAAGTGACGACGATATTGTTATACTCTATACTTAAGGCGATGAAAAAACATTATCAATGTTTTTAAACTTATATGAAAAGGCTCCGAAATTTAATTTAAAAGTAATAAAAACATCAATAATACAGTTTTTGTTGGAATAGCAGTCAAATGAAGTACACTTAAGTCAACTTTACTTGCAGTAAAGTTGATTGTATGTACTGCAAATTGACTGCAGTTTTTAGGACTGCACTGCAAGTGCAGTGCAGTAAGTACCTACATCAAAGTAGGGCACAGGCTAAAGCGTTTGGCCATACAAATTAGTGTGCAGACCAGCTAGCGGTCTGCTAAACTTAGAACTCACACACTTCAACGAATAATATCAACGCAATACTAGTTACTTCGACCACAGTGATTCGAATCGACTACATTATAATGATAAAGGCCTACCAACACTAATCAGTACTTATTAGGTTAAGCACAGATTGGCTAAGTAAAAGAAGAAGTTACTTTCCAGTTACGCTTTACGTCAAACAACAGCTAAGGTAGAGGAAAGATTTTTATAAAGGGCTTTTACTGTTACGTTGGTTTTTATAGCAATAAGTAAAGAAAACTTTTAAGCTACGGCGGTTTTTACGATAGACTGGAGATAACAACGGTATCGCTATTAAAAATACTAAAAATCTTTATTAATCTTTTTTAAAGACGTTAAAATTGACTGCTAGAATTTTTAAAATACAGTAAATTAGCAAATGGCTAAGTTAGTACTATTACGGATATTACTACCGTAAGAAAAACAACTAAATCCCTATGCTATATAATAAACAACCTTCGCCCTCCACTAATAACAACGACTTTCGCCCTTACCCTCCACACCAAGCCTTTTCCATTATTCTACTTTTTTTCACCCCCCTACATTACCACGATCGCCAAGTTCGCTGCTTCGAACGAAAACACTAATTCGCGCCAAGAAAGCTATGTTGCGCGACCTCACGCCAAGCTACCAAATCACCAAATTCCCACGTAATTACACGCCAAATACCAAATCCCTACGCCTGAAAATCACCAAGTTCTTCGCCATATACTTTCTACATATCCTTTACAGACTAAAACTGTAAAAATAGTTTTAAGTTAGGCTTTTATAAAGAAAATTAACGCCTTCAGATTGATTTTTGTCAAATTTTACGACGATAACTTGTAAGGAGTAAATATCAATGAAAAATTAACAAAAAAATACCTTATTAACTTCGTCGGCTATTACATAATTAAATGAAACGGTAACGAAAAACATAACCGCGGTAACCGTACTTTTCGTAAATACCGTAGGTTTTTCCAAAACTAAATTATAAATATATAGAAGAGGATATAAAAGACCATTAAATTCAAATTAAAGAAAAAACTTAAGCGCTAAGAGATTTACATATCAAAAAACAGTTTTAGGAGGCTGTCAAAAACTTTATTTAACTTGGTCTAATTTAAGGAATACCCTTAAAACCCATAACCTAAAAGAAAAAACGTTAAGAAATCTTACCGCCCCTATACACGATTCAAAAAACATCCCCTTTACTTTGTGCTAAGTTAAGCCTCTTTACATATTAACGATAAAAACACGTTAATTTACTCGGTAATCCAACACCTTTACGTGATAATGCGAAGTATGCCTTTAACGGCGATCGAACGCATGAAATAAGGGTTGCTAACGCGGCCAAAAGTATTGATATTAGCGCTTTACACCAATTAATTGAACAGGAACCTCGCTGAGCCCCTTAACACCAAGAGGATTATCGCTAAGTCTCCCGCGATAAAAACCCTTAGGCCCATTTCCCCTAAAATTCTCAACACGTTTAGTTTTAGTAGTCAAATTAAGAAAAAAACCGGCTTTATACACGAGCTTACTATAGGTACAACCACTAGCTTTTTGCCTTTAAATTTAGTTAAAAGTAATTATTTCGTCTACTAAAACCAGTAACAACCTTAGTATTTTTACCAGTCAAGAAATATAAAAGGTCTTTACGACCAATATATTAACTTTTCCCTACGATACGTTTTAAGAACAGATACGAGCTGTACGGCGATTACTACGTTTGTTAAGATCTAGGAAAAAAAGTAAAAGTATAACAATAAGCTGTATAATCTAATCGACTTTAAGTTACGCCTATTTTTAAATATTTATCGCCAGATAAGGGTTAAATTGCCAGGTTTTCACTCGCTATTTCCTAGTACCCTTACCGGCTAAGTCGAGGATTACTACCTTCAATACCTAACGAATTATCCCCTTTTCCGCGAAATCTACAATAGTATAAAGAGCTACCTCGAATACAATGTAAACCTTATCTAGTACTATAAAAATTGAAACATTAAGTAGTCTTACATGTTAGATTATAAGAAAGGGTCGGAAAGTAAGATTAATCTTTTAAATCAGATATTTAACAGGTTAATTCTTTGCTAAAAAGTAATAGGAAACGTAGGAATTGGCGAAGGCACATTATTTTAATAGGTTCAGCAAGTAATTACGGGTTATAAAAAGTTCGAATACGCCTTATAATACCCTAATACTACTTGTAAAGGGTTTTTTTAACCCATTATGTTTCTCTTTAACAACCGTAATTGCTCGAGTTTCTGGTTCGACTAGTATATACCCTTAAGTTCCAGAATTCAATAACGAAAAAAACTCTTTTAATTCGTATTACATTAATTGACGGTACAGACGGTCCGGTCAATACGGCTAATGAAAGGTCTAGACCTTTACGTATAGAGGAGGATATTCTTCTTTTTCAAAGTCTTTAAATAAACCAAATAAGTTTATACTAAGAATTAAGAGATATTAAATCTGCGGTAAATAAAGCTGTTAGTTAACATGTTATACGGTCACCGAATGTAAAGTAATATAAGTAATGTATTAAATTTAGTTTCCCTTTACTTCTAATTAGGATTACATCAAGAAAATTATATAATGTAAAGGAAGTGAAAATAAAAAAAGGAAAATAAACTAAAGGTTATCGGTTGGCACGAAAATACTGGTACCGGTATTAGCCCAGGAGCTATATAATAACTAGCCGATTACGCCTTTTTGTATCGATTTATAAATAAAGACCCTTATCGTCTCTACGAAAATAAAGACCTTGGCCATATACACCTCTTTAACATTTAAGATCGTTACGTAAAGCAAATCTTTTAGGGGATTATACCGGATATAGGGGTAGCATGTTACTTAATAGGAGGTTATTCGTAGTACATCGCATTGCGAAGGGATACTGATATTGTTACAAAACTTAACCATATAGATACTAGTAAGGTTAAGGTTGACTTTGGCCTTAGAAAAAAACTATCTTTATTGGGATCGACGACAGTTAAGGCTGTTATTAGCCTTATTATTTTCCACATCCTGGATTCCCCTACCCCTTTCCCCCTTTACCTAAAGAATATAAAAAACCTTAACATTAACGTTAACGTTTAAATTAATAAACTATTACAAGTTAATGCCGATAAAAGGGTTTTATTTAGCCTTAAGTAAGAGTATCTCTGATTTTATCTTTAAGGACTAAAGGCAATAGTATTAAATTTAACGAAGGAAAAACTTCGTCAACTATATTATAGATATAACTACCCAGCAACTAACAGGCATTATAAGGTTTTAAAGGTAACCAGTTACAAAGATATAGATCTATTAGTACTAATGGTAGTTAAACGCCTTTATTACCACTACCAAATACACTTCCAAACCCCATAAGGTTTAAGTTTACGTTAAAAGAAGATAAATATTTTAACTTAAAAGTTTTCGTAAACGTGTTTTATCTAAACGGAAAGCCAGTATTATACGTTATAAACTCTTCTACGGCTTTTTATAGTACCTAGTTTTTTAAAACCATTATGTCAAAGGAAATATAAGAAGTATTACGTACTTTGTAGATTAACACGTATCTTTACCTACCAAACGTGTCAATTCACGATGCCAACACCAACTTTACTACGATAAAGTTTTAAGTTAATATAAAGTTAATAGGTATTCATTGTAAATAGGACCTTGTGAAAGTTTAATAGGGTATTGACAAGGTTGAAAGGGCATATTCCCTCCTGCAAAGGGTCTACGATATCTTTATACTGGAAATTGAAAGCTTTACAAATTAAGAGGCACGGCTTTAAATAGCGGTAAAAGGCTTTAACGATATTATGAGCCCTAAAAGATTTATACCAACCTTACTGGTATTTAGGGCTTACCAACGAATAATAGCTAAGTCTCCACCCTTATTAAATACCTAAAAACGTGCTATGACATATAGAAAAGCTTTAAAGGAACTAAAGAAGGAATCAACACGTCGCCAGATTAATAATACCTTTAATACTAGGAACGTACCTTTAATAATAGACGTGCTTTCACTTCCCCTTTAAAGTAAAGTCCTTAAATGAAGTAAGCCAGGTAAATAAGATAGGCTGTGTAAAATATTAAGTATTACTAATTTAAACGTAATAGTTAAAACTATTAACGGCCTTGTAACCTTTCGAGTTATATAGGTTAAACCGTATAGAAAATCACTTAAGCCTTTTAAATCTAATAAAGATCCCGACGTCGATAGCATTCGAGTTGAGCGAATTAGTTAATATAACCCCTTCGAACCGATTATTAATACGCTAATAAAACGTCATCGGCGTGGACGACTATTCAAAAGAAGGATGTATATGGAAAAGGAGGACTATGGAGACTATAGGCCCGGCAGAGTATATATAACGGCATATGTGTCTTGAAAGGAAAAATATAACGAAAAAAATGCCTTTAAAATACGTGTCAAAGGTATTATTAACACACCAGGCAAGTCTTGTAAGGAAATTGACTAAGTAAAAATTAACGGCTTCCTATTACGGGAGGTTATATAATTTATACTATTAACGTAATTTAAAGGGTAAGACGTTGCTATCTTTAAGTCGAAAATGATTTCCGAAGTTAAACGTAAGACTACAGATTAGCCGTATAAAAAGCTACGGCTAATTGCTTAAAGATACGATGATAAAGGTAAAAACTAAATACTCACTTAATCGCCTATAATCCAAAAGATAAGCCAGCGTTTAATCGTCTCTATTACTACTAGTTTAACTGTTAACACTAAAAGCCGGTTTACACTTAATGGTCAAGATATCACATAAACGTATACGTAGTTTATTACCGATTTTTAACGGATTATACTATTGGAATTACCAAAAGAACTAAGGGACAAGTTTCCGGCGGATACGATAATAAGTTGTATTAAGTTTTTATATGGATTAGTTGAAGCGAGCGTCTACTAGTTTTCAACGCACTAGGTGTACTTTAAAAATAGGTTCGGTATAAAAACTTTAATATTTAACCCGTGCCTATTAATTAGAAAGGGTAAAGACTTTGGTATCGTAGGTATACAAACCGATAATACCCTTTTTTTGGCGATAATAGATTTGTAATGACGAAATAAGGTACTATTAAAAAGTTAGGCCTTTAAAATTATAATCCGATTAGAATGTTAGCTAAAAGTATATAACTTAACTTTAATAAATCGTTACTCCGTATTTATAGTATTAAGATTAAAAACAGTACTTATCTTAACCTACAACAAAAGAGGTAAGCTATGAGCCTAACGATTATCGATAAGACCAACGAGGTAATGATATGGAGATACCTAAAGTAAAGTGCCCGTACGGTTTACATCGTTACATTATGCCAACCGGAGGTATCGTACGACCTTTTTATAGCGGAAAAGGCATAAAACCTATAAGACGAAAGCTTTGATAAGTTAAACAAACGGATTAAGTAGTAAATATATTACGTGAAAAGAGAAATTAATATAGTTTTTATGAATTTGACGAAAACGAAGTTCATAATCTTTGCGAACAGTTCATTTGTTAATAATATTAAACTTACATCGAAAATCGGCTTTCTAATAGTACTCGTCAGCGAAGATAGGTCTAAAGGTCAATTTACGATACCAGAAATCTTATATATTAAATATTTGTTAACTGTAAACGCGTGATATAGAGTGTGTTGGTTTCGAAAGTTTACGGTATAATAGCAGGATTTAATATCGGTATAATAACTGACGGCATATTAAATATTGTTATCAAATAGTTGAGATTATTACCGATACTTGTAATGGTCTTTACAGATTTCCGAAGCCTTTACGAATGCTTGTTGAAGCTAGGCACGATTAATAAAAAACGCCTAATAATAGATGTAATATTATTAAAGGAGGAATATGAAGCCCGGGAAATCGATAAGTTTCGGTAAATTAATAGCAAAGATAACTCTAATAATGCTATAAATAAGGCTATGTTTAACGGCGCCTGGAAAAGGTTTGTGGAAAGTAATACATTAACTATACGAATCGAACGATACGTAGACCACCTGGTACGTGATATAAAGGAATAGGGTTACTTTGGCAAACTGTAAAACTGTCAGGGTGGTAACGAAGGTAGCGATAACAGTAGTTTAAATCACTGGCAAAAGGTACGTAAGTGGTAGTATACCTAATTTACGCAGGTTTGTGGCGAAAGACTCGTGTACGGGATTTAAAGAACGAAGGTTTCGGAAGGATAAAGTAAAAGGGCCTTAAGGGGCTATAATTAAGGTTATTTTTAGTACATATTGATTAGAATCGACAGGGGTTTGGCTTGTGAATCATGGAGAGATTTTAGAGGTTGCCACCAATTGATAGCAAGCCACGCTGACGTACAGACACAAAAAAAAAGCCGCCAATGTTGAAATAGCAGTCAAATATAGTACAGTTAAGTCAACTTTACTTACAGTAAAGTTAATTATACGTATTGCAAATTGACTGCAGTTTGTAAGACTATAATGCAAGTGCAGTATAGTAGGTGCCCACTTCAAAGTAGGGTATAAGCTAAAGCGTTTGGGCATACAAATTAGTGTGCAGATCGGCTAGCAGTCTGCCAAACTTAGAACTCACAAACACTACGAGGATTATTACTGCAAATTTCAAATCGTAAAAACGACTAAGTCTCACGACCTTCAACTATACTAACTTTAACGACAAATTTACTACCTATTATTTTATATGATACTTTTTACCTTTTATACTTTTTAATCTTTATTACGATAGCTTCAAAACGCTCTAAAACTGATACCGTTATTAACTCTACTAGGAATGAAGCGATTATGGCTTTCGGCATTCTATTCCAAAAAATTCCGATGAGAACCTTTAATTCATTAAACCCAACGAAGATTTTTGAGTCAAGTACCTTATCAACGTAATCGACTTGAACATTTTTGATTTAAACGTTATTGAAACTATAGTAGGATTATAGGCGTACGAAGACTTTCAAAAATACTTTAGGAACTTAAATTTAAGTATGTGAAAGATAGTAAATAGATACATTAAAGTTAGGTTAAAGATTAAGTTCGATAACAGAAGTCTTGACCCCCTTATCAAGAATAGAAAAAAATGGTAACTAAATTAACGTATTTCACGAATATGTTACCAATAAAAACCCTTAATAAATCTTTAAACTTAAGGACAAAGATATCGTTAATGATAGCATCCTTTAACGCCCTTATACTTATTCGTAAAAACCTACCTAAGTTTAGATAAGTTCTTTTATACACCTTTACGTAAAATCAACGGTTTGATGCCATTAACTGTAAAGAATTAATTCATTTATACACCATAAGCCCTTAAATCCGCCTGTTAATTAAATATGAATTTCGACGTACCCCTTAACAATAAGAGGAATATTACTAAGTCCATGGAAACCATTAAACCCATTTCCCCTAAGCTTTCTAATACGTCTAGTTTTAGTAGTTAAATTAAGGAAGGAATAGCTTTATACGCGAGCCTATTATAAATACAACTATTAGCTTTTTCTTTTGAAATTTAGTCAAAGGTAACTATCTTGCTTATTAGTATCAGCCCCAGTACTAGTCGAAAGATTCGGAGGGTTTTTATGAAGAGTATATCACTCTTCCCCCTCAATACGTCCCTATAATATATACGAACTACGCGGCGATCACCACGTTCGTTAAGATCTGGATAGAAAACGAAAAATATAACAGTAAGCCGTATAATCTTTCTGACGTTACGTTACGCCTATTTTTTTAACATTTACCGTTGAATAAAATTTAAATTATCAGATTTTCACTCGTTGTTTCCCAGCATTCCTACCAGCCAAGTCGATGGTTATTACATCCGGTACCTAACCAATTACTTCTCCTTTCGCGAAATCTATGATAACCTTAAAAGTTACTTCGAATACGATATTAAACTTACCTAGTACCACACCGATTATAAGATTATTAAGTAATCCTATATATTAAATTACAAGGAAAAGACGGAAAGTAAAATGGATCTTGTCAATTCAATTCTTAATAGGTCAATAATTTGCTAATAAGTAATGGTGAACGTAAAACCTGGTGAAGGTACCCTACGTTTAAAGGTTCTATAGGCCGTTACGAGTTATAAAGAGTTTAAATACGCCTTACAATACCTTAACTCCACTTGTAAAGGGTTTTTGATCCAATTACGTTTTTATTAACGACTGTAAAGGATTTAGCTTCAAGATCGACTAATATTTACACCTAATCTTCAAATTTTAACGATAACAAAGAAAATCCCTTTAATACGCATTACATTAACCATAAACATGAAAGGCCCGGCTAATAACGTTAACGAAAGGCTCGAACCTAAAGATGTAACCAAGGTATGTAGTGAAAAGGGTATTCTTTTTCCTTAACGTTTTTAAGCTTACCAAACAAATATACTTTAAATTTAAACAACGCGAGCTATTGGATTTTCGGCTAATATATCTGTTAATTAACACGTTACACTGTCGTCGAATGCAAGATAAGTCGGGTTATATATAATATACACTTTCTATTTAAATTTAACTGATATTATATGTCACGCGTTATAAAATTTAGAGGAAATAAAGTTAAAAAGAAAAAAAACAAGCCTAAAGATATCGGTTAAAATAAAGATACTGGTACCAGCCTAAAAGCAATATAATAATTCGCTGAACACACCTTTTTATATCGCCTAATAGATAAAAACCCCTAACGCTGACATAACGATAAAGATCCTAGCTTTATACAACTCTTTATTATTTTAGATCGCTATACGAACCAGGTTTTTTAGGGTATTATACCGGATACGGGAGTAGCATGATACTTAACAAGAGGTTATTCATAATATATCGCGTTACGAAAAGATACGAATACGATTATAGAACTTAACTATACGGATTTTAACAAATTTAGGGTCGGCTTTAACCCTGCAAAAAAGTTTTTTTTACTAGAATCAACGACTATTAACCTTATTAGTCGTCTTGTTTTTTTTATATTTTGAAAACCTTTACCCCTTTCCTTTTTCATCTTAAAAATACAAAAAAACTCGATATTAACGCTAACGTTTAAACTAATTAACTGATTTAGGTTAAAGAGGTAAGGGGTTTTTATTTAGCCTTAAATAGGGGTATTTTTTATTTCAACTTTAAAAGTTAATGGTTACGGTATTAAAACTAACGGAATTGTAACTTTGTTAATTATATCGTACGTTTAATTACCTGGAGACTAATAAGATTTATAAGGTTTTAAAGGTAGCTGATTACGAGAATATGTATTTGACAGCGCTAAAAGAAATTGAACGGCTTTACTAATATTTCCAAACACATTTACAAACTCTTTGGAAGTATAAGTTTACGTTAAAATAAAAATAAAATTTGAACTTTAAGGTTTTCGTTAACATGTTCTACAGGGATAGCAAGTTAATACTTTACATTGTGGACTTCACTACGGCTTTTTACGGCGTTAAGTTTCTTAAAACCATTATGGAAAAGAAAACATGGGAGTTATAACGTACTTTATGGATTAAAAAGTACTTTAAGCTACCAAATATGTTAGTTTACGACGCCGGTACCAACTTTACAACAATAAAAATTTAAGTTAATGTTAGATCAATAGGGATCTAATGTAAATAAGTCCTCATTAAGGCTTACTAGGGTATTGGAAAGGTAAAGAAAGCGTACGCTCTTTTACGAAAGATTTACAATATGCCTACCTTAAAAATTGAAAGCTTCATAAGTTAAAATTCATGTATTTAAATAACGGTAAAAATCTTTAACAATAAGGTTAGCTGTAACGAACTTGTATTAACTTTATTAGTATTTAAGGCCCATTTACGTATAACGACTAAGTTGCTATCATCGTCAAATACTTAAAAACGTATTGTAATACAAAACAAAGCCTTCAAGGAATAAAAGAAAAAATCGACACGTAGTTAGATTAACGAAACTCTTAATACCAGGAACGGATCGCTAATAATAGACGTGCTATCCCCCTCCTTATTAAATAAAGTCCTTACGTGGCGAAAACCAGGCAAATAGGATAAGCCGTACAAAATCTTAAATATTACTAACCTAAACGTAGTGATTAAAATTACTAAAAGCCTTATTGTTTTCCGAATTATATAAATTAAGCCGGATAAAACACCCCTCAAATTCAATGAAAATCTTGACTTCGATGACTTTCGAGGTGAACGGATTAGTTAATATAATATTTGAAACCCGATAGTTAACAATTTAATTGAACGTCGATAGAATGAAAGACTACTCAAAAGGAGGATATATATTGAAAAGGAGGAAGTTGATAAGAACTAAAGGCTTGTTAAGTTATATATAATGGCGTGGGTATTTAAAAAAAAACAGTTTAACCGAGACTTTACCTTTAAGTTGCGTGTTAAAGGCGTAATTAATATACCGAGAAACCAATTTAAAGAAAGCGACCAGATAGAGATTAACGGTTTTTTTATATGAGGAGTTATTTAACTTATGCAGTTAACGTAATTTAAGGGCTGAAATATTACTATTTTTGAGTAAAGGATAGTTTACAAAGCTAAGAGTAAAACCACGTATACGCCATACGAAAAATGACGGTCAATCGTTTAAGAATACAGTAATAAAGGTAAGAATTAAATCTTTAATTAATCGCCTATAATTTAAAAGATGAGCTAACGTTTGATCGTCGTCATTGTTACCAGTGTAACTATTGGCGTAAAAGGTAAGTTTACGATTAACGGCAGAGATATGATGCAAGCATATACGGAGTTCGATACCGATCTTTAGTGAATTGTATTATTAAAACTGCTGGAAACATAAAGTCATAAGTTTTTGGTCGGTATAATAATGTATTATATTAAGCCATTGTACGGACTGACCAAATTAGGTGTCTATTGGTTCCTAACGTACTAGGCGTACTTTAAAAACCGGCTGGGTATAAAGACTTTAAAGTTTAACCTGTACCTATTAAATACAAAGGGTAAAAACTTCGATATCGTGTGTATATAAACTAACGATACTTTTGGTAGGGCCTTAGATCGTTGCAAAGTTGTCGATTCGAATCGTGGTCGAAGTAATAGTAGTATTGCATTGGTCAAGTGGTGGATGTATTGTTCTAGGTTTGGCAGACCGTTAGCCGGTCCACACTGTAATTTGTATGGTCAATTGCTTAGCCTGTATCCTAGTGTAAAGTGCAACGTATTACACTCGACTTATACCCAATACAGTAAGTCCACACAAACAATACACTCAACTTGTAGTACAGCTAACTTTACTATAAGTAAAGTTGGCCTACTACACTGTATGTAGTACTATTCTAACACTGACAGATTTTTAGTTTATACGTATACGCCAGTGTAATTGACCAATCTTTTCTGATTAGCGTTAAATAGCAACCTCGTTAACTTGCCAGTCCTCTGTTAATTCCAATTGATTTCCATTCCAAATTATACCCAATTACATGCAAATTAACCCTAGTCGACCTTAATTTCTCCGTTGCTCCGAAGTTCGAGTTTAAAAATTCCTACAAAAAGTTCTTACGTTATAGGCCTTTATAAGCCTCCACTTTAGCCGTGCTAATCAAATAAATCGCCATTATTAATTCCTCCACTTCTCTGACAGTTTTCCAATTTAATAGCATATCCTTAATCGCTGTTACATAATTTAGGCTTTCTGAACTACTTATTAACGTAGCTTTCGATATGTATAATTAGCCTATTACTATCTACAAACTTTTCAAGTACCTTATTCGGGACTACCTTTATCATAATATTAACAGGATTTTCTTTGCCGTTAATCTATTCAAATTAAAAAATCTACCTCCCTTTGTACGCTTTATGGAATGCCATTACGTCGATTATTAAGCGTTTTTCACTGGTGGTTCTGAGCTTTAAAAGGTATTCTAACAAGCTTATCGAGTTGGTATAAATTACTACCAGGATGAAAGGAATATTTAGCTACCTAGTAATAATTTTAAAGGTTTCCTATAGTACTATACCTACGTCAAAATATGCTATTAGAACGTAAACCTCCAAATCTAACACGCTTCGTATAATTCTTTTAAACTTAACGGAGGTTGAGTAAATTATATTGCTGATAATACTAAACTGTTCTTCCCGTATATCTTTGTTAATAAAGTTCATCAGGAAGCCGATTTATAAAGGCAAGTCGGTGTTATTTACAAAAGATCTGTTCGTAAAAATTATTAATTTAATCTTTGACAGGTAGATTGAAACCATATTAATCTTTTGGTCTAAATTCTGCATTTTTTACTCGAACCTTTTATTCAGCCAGTTAAAGTCTTTATTTGCTGGGTTTTATACTTGTACCGCGATAAAGAGGTTGTAAAAGGCTTCCAGTTGGTATAATGTAATAATATAGCTGCCTTAAACACACTATTCCAAATACCATTAAGCTTTAGCTATATTAGTCTTATCAATTATAGCCAAAAGAATGACTCAGTCTTTTTAACAAAAACTAAAGGTGGTATTCACACCAAGTATACGAATTAACAATCTGTTAAAATTAAGTTAGATATTTTGCGTTAACATCGTTACCAGCTTCTAATTCCAGAACTTGGAGTTTTTCATCGCCTATTATTCTAATGATATAAAGCCATATATTCTGAAGAAAAGGGTATCGTTAATTTATATAGTTACCATGTCGAAGTCTTTCTTCTATGTTACCAATAAATATGGGTCGTATGTCAAAGATTTTATCGTTAACTATAATTTAAAGTAAGATTAGTAGGTTAAAATCCAAAAAACACATCCTTTAACCAATTCGTATAATAGTTTAATATAACGCATCACCGTTCTTAAAAGGTCAATGACACTTAGTTCCTATAGAAGTTTCAATAGTACGATCCACTATAAATCTAATATCAATTACATGTAAGTTTGTGTTATATCACAGCTATTAAGCGTAAACTTACCTTTACTTTTAGCTAACGAACTTATTACCAAAGCAACTACTAAACGTTAAATGATTTTCTAAATCGTTAGCGACTACGATGGAGTTTTTACCTTTATCGTCATATCCCTAAGTGATTGGATATAACTTTTCATACGGCCGCTCCGTGGTCTTATCTTTAACCTCGTAAATAATCCTTAATTTAAATATCGTAATATTTAAGTCTTAGAAGTTAAAATCAGTTTTCGACACGAATTATATAAACCCTCAAGTTAATAAGACGTTGACCTTAACCTTATTCCTTTCCTTAAAGGGTTTACCGAAGGTTTCAATAATCCCTTATACTCGAAGCTTTAATACTAAGTTTTCATTATCCTTCTCTTTCCTGCTTACCCAAGTAGTATTATAAATACGACCCGATGTATATTCCTTCTATTCAACATTCCTATTTTTCGGGGGTTGTCTGTACCGGCGGCATTTTATCAATTTATTCATAATGGATAAAAAAGGTTCGTATTAATCTGGTTGTTTGACTTGAAGGTCTTTATCATTTATACCTCTAATGTAAGGCTTGACTTAAGTAATTAGGAAAAATACAAGATCGTTAGCAGTTTAAATAACTACTTCGAAGTTCGAAATACTTAATATTTTACACGGGCCCTTCTATTTGCCCAGCTTCCGTCACACAAAGACTTAACTTTACAATTGTAAAGCAAACACGTCTATTACTCAAGGGCCGTTCCTGGTGTTAAAAGCATCATTAACCTAGAGGTATACTGATTCTCTTCGTAATTCCTTCAAAGATTTGCTGTAGGTCGTAATATATTTCTAAGTGCTTCTTGAAGGTGAAAATTCACTCGTTAAATATGGGTACTCTCCAAAGGCCAATAGCGTTAGTATTAAGCCGTCAAGGCCCACAGTATAATTCAAGCCTTTCATCGCTATTTATAAACGTGCTTTGGAATCCGTAAAACTTCTAATTTATATTGTAAGAATATTATACGTTCGACGAAGTAAGGAATATACCCTTTTAACCTTCCTAATACTTTAGTAGGCTTTTACAAGTACTTATTTATACTTAATACCTATTATTTTAACATGTTTTTGAAACTTCGCCGCCGCAAAGTCAATACCAGTATCGTAAACAACGATGTTGAGTAAACTCAGTTATATATCAATCCATAATATCCTGAGAGTTTCCTACGTATCCTTTGCCACAAAAGACTTTAGAAACTTAGCCCTGTAAAAAGACGTTGGGGAATTAACGATGTAAAGAATAAGCTTATTATTCAAGTAAAATATATCGACAAAAATCTCGAAATTAAAGTCATTATCATCTTTGAATGTAAAATTAAATCTCTAGGGGGCATAGATATACGTTTGGCAATAGTAATGAAGTCTTTTAATAGCTTATAAGGCAAAAAATTTCACATCTTTATACCCTACGGATTTCAGGACTTTATACAACCTATTAACAATTAGGTAGTTAAAACGCTGGTATGATTAACATATCTTTAACTTCGTCAGGCTTAACATCAATGCTTCCGGGCCTTAAAGATGAAACCATAAGTATACCTACTTAAAAGCGAGTAAAAACCTCTAACCATTATTAACCAGTTAGTTAGAGTTAACGTTAACGTTAATGCCGAAGGTCTTTATATCCTCTAAATAAAGAAGGAAAGGAGTAAGGGACTTGAAGATAGAGAACGTAATTACTCCTACAATAGTTTAAATTACTATTATCCCTGATAACGATAATTATTTGTCTGGTCTAAAGCTAACTTTAGCCTTGCCATTATCGTAACGATTAATTTCAGTAAATGTAATACTTTCCCTCCACAGTGCCACGTACTAAGAATAACCTCCTATTAAGTACCTTACTGCCCCTATATTTGGCATAATACATTAAAACGTGTGGTCCGTGTAACAATCGCAAAGATTAAAGGTATATAAGGAGCCAGGGGATTGGTTCAGATAAAAATAAGGGTTTTTTTTTTACCTAGACGGTATAAAAAGACGCAGTCGGCTAATTACTAAGCCGCGTTAGGAATAGTATCTTCATGACACTTAATTTGCTTAGGATCATTATCGGCGTAAATTAACTCGTTTCCCTTAAAGTTTTCAATTTAATCCAAGTATTCCTACTTAAAATTGGTGGGTTATAAGATATAATACATCACCTTTTTATTATTTCGTTCGGTATGGGGGTACTAAATTCATTAATATCCAGATATGCCACAAATCTAATATCTTCTGCTATTATTACGACGATAGTGCTTACGGTTAATAAAACCGCTTAAATCTTAGCTTTATTAGCGCTATTGTAGCTGCTCCCTCAAGTTTGTAGCCAGTAGGATAGACCTTAGGCATTAAAGGCGCTCATAGCTGTTATAGTCTAACCTATAATGGTAAGCGAAGTAGGTGCCAAATGGAGTTTACTATTGAGGTACATCGGAAGAATAGAAGGGGCTACCATGGCCCATCATGCGAGACTTAAGGTTCTAGCCAGTGCCCAGCCCGTCACATGCCCTTACATGTGCCGTATATAGACCGCGCCCGGTTTGCGCTCGAACCGGTCCCAAACCAGGTATTATACACTTCGTTACATATATAACTACATAAACTATAAACTTAATAGCTAATGGCTTAAATTTATAGTATACCCCCCTTTTTTTCGAATGTAGTAAAAATCGCGGCGTTCTGTTGATTAAACGTAGGGTACGGATGTCGTTCGCTTAATACATGGGTTGGGATCGGATCGGCGACCAGGTATTTAACGCACCAAAAAACGTATAGGCCGGTTTAACCTTATGTTATCGGCGCCCTTTAATGCGCCTTTTAAACGTATTGCCTAATATATCTCTTTTGCTGCTGATACCGTATAACGAGCCCTTTTTAACGTATTATATAACGTATCAACCGGTTTGACCTTATATCGCCAGCGCCGTATAACGCACCCCTTTAATGTGCCGCTTAATATATTCTTTTTATCGCTGGTGCCGTTTAATGCGCCCCTTTTACGTATCGTATAATGTATCAGCTAGTAAAATCTCAGGACGCCGGTTCCCTTTAACGTACCGTATAACTTATCACTTTTATCGCTGATACCGTAATACGCGTCCTTTTACTATATCGCGTAACACATAACCTTTACCAACTCCGGTCCGTCCGTGCCTATAAATACGGACTTTAACGTAGTCTTTAAAATTTTCCCCCTTTATCTTTTATATCGCCGACCTTCCTTTAATAATTCCTATATTATCATAACTTTTTTATAATAACTCTTTTACTACTTTTCGTACCTAAGCCGTTAATTACTCATGAATATCCCGTAACTCCTTCGCATTTTTTCGTCCTGATACTTAAGGTTTATGATAAGTTAAACTTGGTTTATACCGTCGTGAATGTATCTAATTAAATTAACCAGCCGTTTTGTAAAATATATTACCTTATTATAACCAATACTTTATCGTTTACCATATTCTATAACTCCCCTTGTATTATAAGCAGCTTATTCATTTTCAGTAATAACAAAGATAAAAATAAAATCGCCTCCTTATACGCGAAAAGCATTTGGATATCGTATATTAATTTCCTTTTCAACTCGGGCATTCCTCCTATTTACATCCGAATTTATCGGGTGTAAGGTTATCGTACGTACTGAAAGATTTAAAATCAGGTAAATTTATAAATTAACTTTATAAAAAACCAACCGTAATTTAACCCCCTTTTACAGTACATTTAAAAGATAAGCCTATTTACAACTTGTCTCGGTTTACGCTACCTTTTACGCCAATTAGTCATCATAATTAAAAATAAGGGTTATATTTTATCTTTTACCCGTAAGTGGTAAAAAAATATCTCGGTTTACGGGCCTATTTTTACCCCCGCCTTTTTTAAGTTAGTTAACTTATTCTCCCAGCTCCGCGACTTTATTCGGGTATAAAAAGTTCTTATAGTATTAGCCGTATAGGTTATTACCCCTTTTACTATTTATTATTATCGCCTCCTTTTCCCGGATTTGTCTTCCCCTCAAACTTTTTCTTTAACTTTTATAATATCGTTTATTTATCGAAATAGAACCCTTTTCGCTAACTATACATTAAAGCGTAACGTTTTTATGTCGGCCTCCGTTAACGCCCATCGTATAATTTCCTGTAACTTGAACCTAAATAGCTAAAATAATATAGCTACGTAAGACATATCACTTATAACTCATATAAGTTACAGCTTATAAAATGTAACAAACGATATCCAAGACTCAACTGTACGAATCACGTTTTTACCTGTATTTCATTTGTTAATCTTAGCTAAAAGCGAGCTAATCAGATTAATCTCAAACGGGCGAAGGATTATACCTGGGCCTACCGCGTTGCCCAGGTTTAAACTAATATGTTACAATATTTAATAACTCGCCTACAAGGTCGCGTTTTTTGCCCCGCCCCTTGCCCCGATTTTCGCCAGCCGCCTTCGTCAGAATTCCCTAACGTTCGTCCCTTTTAACGCTATTCGCCATCTTCGACGTCACCCAGCGCTTGCCTCACCTTTTACCAGCCCCTTTAGTCGATGCCTACCAACGCCCGCTACGCCCCTTGCTGTCTTCCCTTACCGACGTTTTTTAGTATCCGAAACCAATTATAATAAAGCTTTTAATGTTAATAACGCCGTTATTTATTGAATCCTAATAAAGATAATGATAACAAGTAGTCGAATCTTTAATAAGTTGTTATTAAAGTCGTTTCGCGGTTGGATATTTATCTGAGAAAGTTAGGTAATATATACCAGGCCTTACTTATCGTATTATAATATAATTAATAATAAAATTTCTCTTTTTTTTACTAATAATATATCATTTTCAAAGTGTAAACGGTTCGCTCCATATAGGTTATATAATATAAACACGATGTCGACGTCGCAATACCGGGTTATTAAGAACATAAATACCCCTTTATTTCGTATTAAATTTATCTAGAGTTATAATATACTAGCAGCTTTCCAGTAGTTTTTATTCCGGCTTATTATAACCCTTTCATTTAATTAGTATAAAATAAACACCGCCTCATCCCATTTTTACCGCGAGAATTTTTTTAACTTTCAAGTTTTTGTATATACTTTCCCTTATATTGTTAATAACCGAAATTGGTTTTAAGCGAATATCGGATAAAACTTATAGAGGAAAGTGGTCCGAAACTGCCCGCTTAACTAAGTTTAAGTAAAATATAGGGTATTTACTGAAAATATTTAACACGATATTAAATAGGTCTAAAATATCAACGACCCTATGCTAATTCTAAAGTTAATTTAACTTTTGAATTAGGCGGTTAGTTTAAATATTACGTAGGTTTAGCTAAATTGGGTTACCTACCTTATAATGCTTCGCTAGACGTTATTGACGGTATGCCGCCGTTTTTATTTATTATCAAATATATGTTATCGTTGCTTAAGCTATCTTTATGCCTTTATGCAAATATATTAAAAACGCCGCGGTACGCACTATCTAATTAGTTAACGATTTCATATCTTTGTCCACCTTCGGAATAAGTGGCATTTTATACCTATTTATTAAATGGTTGGCGTTAAATCCGATAACCGTGTATTTCCGATTATTTAATGTAAATTAATAAATGGGTAAATATATAATCTAATTATATTATAAAAAGTCAAACACGATTCGTAAGTACTTTTAAAATTTCCTATTTATACATGTCATATCATTAGTCATCTATAAATGATACGCTGTTAATGAAAGGTATTCGAGTTTTACTAGAGAACATAAAGTCGTTTAAAATACGTTTACCTAATCCGAACCGCGATTACTAATAATAAAAGTCGGAAATCTATAAATTCTCCACCATATATTCTGAAAACGCTTAGCATACGTATTCATAGTTATAAACCATATAGCTTCGAGCTGGATAAACTTGGAAAAGCGGTTCGTTAAAGCTAATAAATATCGAAGGCCGCTTTTAATAATTAGAAGGTCGATTATAAAATCAATTGAAATGCGTACCTAATACCGATTTAAAATAAAAAGAGGTTAAAGGAAGTCTTATCGTAAGGTACGATGTGGTTCCATCTTATTATATTACGTATATATTCGATATGAATGTCAAATATTTACGACGATTCCCTTCCAAAGAATAATCTTGTTAAAAGACTCGAAATAAGATATATTTACCCGGATCACCTATAATAAACGAATCGTAAATCTATTACAAAATCTTCGTCGTTAATAAATTTTGATTCGGTAACTATTAGGGATTACGATAACATAACGCAACTCGCGAATTAATCCCGTAATTCATAATTTATACCGCTTAACGCCTTCGGAAACCGCTAATAAGCGAACCTTATATAATGGGTCGCCCGCTACTCCCTAGTCTTATAATTCCGTTAGGATACCCGGACCGAAAATAAAAAGACTATTTGGAGTTAACGAACTTAACGGGTTTAACGCGGGCCAGATTCGCGGCGATATTACCAGCTTCAACGTACTAAAATCCTCCGGCGTTATCCCCGATAACGACCTGAACGCGGGCTGGTCCTAGGGCGATCCTACTCCCGTTCACCATTCGAAAACCGTTGACCCGCTTATAAGGTACATGTTATTACGACCCAATAATTAAGCCTCCAGATCAATAAATTTATCTATGTCGCCCGTTATAATATACGTTTCTTTAATGTATAAATTAATTATGACTATATTTAATATAATAATAAAGATGAATTTAAAGACTTACGCGTAGCATTTCTTAACTTCAGGCTTATTTTATAATTTACGAGTTAATATATCTAGATAAAATGCTGAAGTTATATCCCTATACCGTAAGTGTAATTAAAAAAGCGCAAAACCTTTAGCTTAGTTAACCTAGTGTTTCGAAATTAAATATGATAAAAAAAAATATTCCAATTCCTTAAAATTCTTTGAAGTTGTAAATGCGGTGCAAACGTTATGTAGTTTTAAAAACCACGGTTTTAAATAGGATATCACAGTGAAAAGATTCCTATTGTAAATAATATAAGTACGCTTCAAATTTATCAGTCGTACAGAATAGTAAACTACTAGCTTTAAAATACCATCTTTATCCTATTACGATAAATACGCTTTTAAATCCGTTACCGAATAGACGGTTTCCACTACCGTTAGCCGATCTGGGTCCTAATATTTCAAAATTAGGACCGTAATAAAAGTATCCTTTAAGGTTGAAAACACGTATTCCTTTTGATTTATTTAAACTTAACGAATTTCTTACTTTATTAGTCGAATAAAACAATTAGTAAATTCGGAAGAATTACTAATTAAATGAAAATAAAAGATAAAAGAACCTAAAAAAACTTCGATCCTTTTGAAACAATATAAAGTAACTCCTATTCACGTATTACCCGAACTTTCTCGGGGTCGACCCGAATATTTACCCTAAACGTTATAATAAAACCCAGGTATTTTACCTCCTTAACCACGAAGTCACACTTTTTCAAATCCAAATTTAACCCCGTATTAGAAAGGCGTCCCAAAACCACGCCAACTTTCGCTATATAGTCTTATTTAATACCGAAATAAAAGACTAAAAGATTGTTTAGGTAAGTTATAACAACATTATCCCAAATATCCACCATTATATAATTAATGCACCGTTAAAACGTCGCCAACTTTCCTGTTAGCCTAAAGGATGTAATTGATTATTTAAATAACCCGAACTGCATACGAAACGCCATTAAATTTTCCTATCCGGGTACAACCCGGATACGGTAAAAAGCCGTTCGAATATCCAATTTCATAAGTTACGTCGACTTCGACAACGTATGTAGGGTTTCCTTAATTAAAGGTAAAGAAAAACGATTTTATTCGGTAACTTTATTTAATAATCGATAGTCGATATAAAACCGCCATTCCCTTCCCCCCCCCCGGTTAAAAAATAAATAATACCGACACCGCGACCGATAAAAAACTTATTTGAATCCAACATTTATTTATCAATTACGTAACCTATCGTCGAAACTCGAAGAGTTTATTCCGTAACATCGAGTATAAAGATTCCTAATGTTGTTTTGATAAAATTCTATCTTTATTCAGTTTGATTTAAATATATTAGTTAAAATTTCTCTTATATGAGAGTAAAATTATAGTTTATCCCTATCGAATGGGTTTCGGAATTTTATTCATTTTAGTGGAAAACGTACTAATCCTTTTACTCCCTGATAATAATTGTTGCCATCGCCTATAAAATCCGCATTATTTCGTAAAAACGTAGAATAAAAGTTAACCGGGACTAATCCCCCATACGTTATACCTTTCGGTACAAATATTTTACTAAACCGATAAAAACCGATTTCATTATACCATGTGTATCTTTGGACCTGAAACGTACGATTGATGCGTCGATAACAAAATCTTTTTAATTATAAATTATTAAACGATTACCGCCAATATTCAAAGTTATCTATCAATATTGCATCAAAGACATGCTAAATATTATATACTACGTTATTCTAGGAATAATATATGTTAATATCGAATTCGAATATTTATCAATATTTATACGAAATTTAGATATTTGGTTAATGCGCGTATTTTGCGATAATCCTAATATCGTATCGAGATTTCGAAGGTATAATAATCGAATTTGCTTTATCTTTAACCGTTATATTAAAACCTCATTTACAATATAACAATAATCATCATCGAAATCGACTTAAACATTTAAAAATTAGGTATAATTAAAAAGCATAGGGATAAGGAATAGATCCTCATTTATACGTATTTTAATAAAATTGAACTTTTTTATTTGATTTTACAAGTACACCATTAAAGTTAGATAATCCTTCAACGAAATTTTAGGAATTAGACTTCCCCCATCGTTGTTAATAGGAAACCTTTATTTATTTTTTCGACTTGGATTATATAGACATACGTCGGAGATAATATTATGAGAAGTTCATATTTAAGTTAATAATAATACAACGAATCATAACGTACATAACGCCCCGTAATAAGTTTAGTTTAACGTTCCTTTACCGTTACCTACGACGACTTATATACTTGGTTTTAAAAGCGTACCAAACGGATTTATTAAAATGAATAATAGTAATATGGAAATAATTAACCGTATTTACCACAATCTCCTAACAAAAATACTTAGAAGATACAAACTCCCGTTATAACTCTATCTTCATCCGGCTGTTAAATTTATACGGGTTTCGCTAATTAACAACCAATACGTCGTTTTAAATTTAACATTTTTAATATGTTAACGTGTTCGAAATACTTGTTCAAAGTTACAATATAATTTACCTGTTAAATCTCGTCGTAATGAATCTATTGCAAATTACGTAACGATACGCGAAAGCATAAATAATTAAACTTTATAGCCGAAAACTAATTTAATCAGCCCGTTTAAGTTAGTAGTATTTTCAACCTAATAACGCATAATATCTACAAGTCTTTATCGGTTTTAATTAATCCCTCCAACTCGACCAAAGTTTTATTCGCGCGGTAAAACTCGTTAAAAACAACTTTAATATAATCAAATAACTCACTTATATTGTATATATCCCCGTATCCGCCGGCTTTGTAATACTTTATAATAGTTTACTTTACTGTCGCCGTATAATAACCCTATACGTAAAAAACCGTATACCGACCATTTTTAATCCATATCTTATCTGTTTCCAATATAATTTCAATCGTTTAACGCGTCGTCGTTTTTTTAAAAGAAAATTAGTCGAATTACGGTTGGTTATATCGTTTTCACCTACCTTCAATCGGTAAAAAGCTAATATGATTCGCCACCAAGTCGAATTCGAATTATTAAATCTTAATTACGATCTAAAAGAAGTCGAACGTAAAGTCGATAATGAAAGTTGATTAACCCAACTATTATAATTACTTTACAATAAACGCGATATAACTAACGGTATCTTATAAACGAGAAAAATCGGCTTAAGTTGGCCCCGAAAGGGAAAATAGTATATTTATGAAGGTGGGAAACTAGATAATCGCCGACTGTTTATCCTTCCCGATAACGTTGAAGTATAATATAAAATTATTAACGTTTATTATCGATTAGTTCATTATAAGTAATATTCCATTGAAAAAAAAAACCTTAATAATATATTATGATTTGACGTACGATAGTAAACCAGTAAATACTAAATTAAGTTTACTATTATGGTATAGCAAAAAACTGAAAGGGGTTACCATAACCTATCGTACGAGACCTAAGGGCCTGGCCAGTGACCAGCTTGTCACGTACCCTCATACATACCGTACACGGATCTTGCCGGTCCGCGTCTGGTTCGCGCCCAAACCGGGTACTGCACATTCCGTTACATATACAGTTACGTAACCTATAGACTCAATGGCCAACGGCCTGAATACATAACAGTAGCCATATTTGTTGTTAAAGTAATTAACCACCGCAGAGTCTTTTTCATTCACGTTAAAGAAGTTATCGGCTTAAGGGTACATACCAAGCGAGTTTGGTATATTCGCTATTAAAGTAGCGAGCGAAAAACGTAACTGGCTAAAAAAACCTTGGTAAGTGGCATCTAGGCGTTGTAGAGCGTATTCGAACTCGCTAATACTCGTAATTTCTATCCGTACCTGCTCGCTAAGTATAGCTTCACCAGTGTAGACTTTCTCCATTAATTACTAACATAACATCAACTTTTTAAGCATCTAATTAAGGATATCCATTAGTATTCCCTACTCTTTCTTCTTCGCTATCATTATAATCCACCGCGTGGTATACTAGTCTGTATAGTATTGAGCGAGGTAAACGTCGTACTCGAATTAGCTTTTTATACCATTATAAATCTCGCAGAATGTAGTAACTCGAGTAAGAAAGGTTAGATAGTAATCTCTGGCGTACCTTATAAGTATTCCAGGAAATAGTAAGTGAAAACTTAAAGGGAAAACCTTTATGTACTTGAAAATATTTAAAAAGTTTATTTTGCTAGTGTTGAAAAGGTTGTAAAGCTTCCCATAATACCTCCACGTCGTTCCAAATCTTAGCGAAATCCGAAAGAAGTTTGTAATTAATATTAATTATTCTGATAGGTCTTAGGGGTAAGTCGCGATCGTTATCCTAATTTTAATTGGTGTTTCCTAACAATTTAATCCTTAAAGCTTTCGAAATAGGATATTAAGGGTAATTGATTATCGCTTGATCCAAAGGATAAAGTTTCGTTATAAGACTTATAGTAGGCTTTTGCGTATAGGTAAACCTGCTGTGAAAGGGTTTTTAAGGGGCCTATCGATTAAATTGCTAGAAGGCGATATGTACTGAAAGGTTTTGGAAGACCTGACGATCTTGCTTTATTAACTGGTGTAAAGTGCTAACCTCAATACCTCTAGCCGCGTTGGCAAATCTTACTTTACGTATTTTGCCACCACTAAAGGCGTACTCCGCGCTATTACTTAAAGGTATTACGCTGTCAAATAGGTTAACAGGTTCCTTATCGCCAACGCGTAAAAAGGCTTAATTAGCTAAGGGTAAAAGGGAGATCCACTAGATCGTATGTGAGGGCGGTAAGGTTCTTTAATACCTTTTTTCTTAGGATATAGGTCTTAAGGGTATTCCTAAAGCTAGGCTAGGTGAAAAAGTTGTTATATTAGCTTTGTATTACCCTATAGTAGTATATAAACTCTTTACCGCTTTAGTTCTACCTGAATCCTTAACTTAATTCCTTCTTAGGATATAGGTCTTAAGGGTATTCCTAAAGCTAGACTAGGTTAAAAAGTTGTTATATTAGCTTTATATTACCCTATAGTAGTATATAAACTCTTTACCGCTTTAGTTCTACCTGAATCCTTAACTTAATTCCTTCTTAAATCAAAGTCCACATATTAATAGTTCATTAGTTAAAGAGGTTACGAAAGTTGCTGAAGGTGTAATCGGAGTTGTTAGTATTGTTATGCTTAACAATATAATGGCTAAAAAAGTTAATAAGGTATGTTTCAGTTAAGTTTTCGTTAACATATTAATCCCAAAGGTTTTTATTGTATAGCTTCGTAAAGAGGAATCCCAGGGCGTTAATCACTTTCTGAATCTTTTAAGTAGGTGCTATCTCGAGGTTCAGGGCTATATAGAAATTAGTGAATGAGGGACTTGGTAATCTGGGGCGTGGAAACTCGGGGTTTTAGCGTTAGGTCATGCGGCGTGGCTTTTTTGGCGCGACTTGATGATTCTTGGTGTTTTCGTTCAGGGCAGCGAACTTGACGATTTAATTGGCGTGAGGAAAGTGAAAAGAGTAAAGTAAGGGTCAAGGTTTGTTGTAATGTGTAAGGTCGAGGATTATTTATTATTGTACGTTGTATGACGTAGGAAATAAGTCTTTTTTCTACAGTATTAATACCCGTAGTAGTATTGACCTAGCTGTTTGCCAACTTACCGAACTTTGAGACTTCTGATGGTCAATCTTAACTTTTTTTTTAAGAAAAATCCGTCAAAATTTCTTGGTGTTTATAATAGCGATACCGTTAATACCTGTGGTCTGCCGTAGAGACTGACTCAGCCTAAAAGTTTTCTTTACGTACTGCCGTAAAGATTGAAACAGTAGTAAAGGCCCTTAGTAAGAATCTTTCCTTTACTCTGACGTTTACATACAGCGTGACAACTGGAAAGTAGCTTCTTCTTCTACTTAGCTAATCTATGCTTAACCTAATAAGCACCATTCAGTATTGGTAGGGCCTTAAATCATTGTAACGTTGTCGATTCGAATCGTGGTCGAAGTCACAGTAGTATTGCATTGGTTAAGTGGTGGATATATTGTTCTAGATTTAGCTGACCGCTAGCCGGTCTGCACCGTAATTTGTATGGCCAATTTCTTGGTCCGTGCTCTAGTGTGAAGTGCAGCATACTATACTCGACTTACACCCAATGCAGTAAATCCTCACAAACAATACACTCAATTTGCAGTACAGCTAACTTTACTGTAAGTAAAGTTGGCTTACTAAACTGCATGTAGTACTATTCCAATAGATACCCTCTTTCACGAAAACATTAGGTCTATAACGGCGAAATACCGTGTTATCGAAAAGTTAGTCTCTTAATATGTAAGTCAATCGAAACGTTAACTAAACGTATACAATTTAGTTTTAATAAATCATTAATTCATATTTATGATATTAAAGTTTAAAATGGCGCTTATATTAGTTTATTTTAAAAAGAGCAAGCTACGAGTCCAACAACTATCGACAAGGTCGGCTAGATAAGTTTATAGAGATACCTAAAGCAAAGGGCCTATATGGCTTACATCATAACATTATATAAACCGAAAGTATCGTACTATCTGTTCATTACGACAAAATCATAAAATTCATAGGATGAAGACTTTAATAGATTGAATAAGAGGATTGAATAACAATTAGATCACTTAAAAAAATACTTTAGGTAAATTTAACGAAAACGAAGTTAATAATCCCTATAAACGGGTTATTTGTTAATAATACTAACCTTATATTGTTAATCGGATTTTTCATATTATTCGTTCACAACGAGAGGTTTAAAGGGAAATTGACAATTAATGTAAACTTTATGCATTAAATATTCGTTTAATACAAGCGTATAATACGAAGTGTATTGGCTTTAAAAAAATTCAGTATAATAACGAGCTTTAATATTAGCATGCTAAGTAACGGCACGTTAAAAATTATTACTAAATAGCTAGGATTACCTCCGATACTTATGGTAGTATATATATATTCCTGAAGCCTTTACGAATGCCAATTAAATTTGGGTATAACTAAAAAACTCGTTAAATAATAGACGTAATAACTTTAAAGGAAGTATATAAAGCCCGGAAAATCGATGAATTCCGGTAAATTAACGGTAAAGATAATCCCGCCGACGTTATAACTAAGGCCTCGCCTAATAGCGCCTTGGAAAAGTTTGTGAATAGTAATATGCTTACTATACGAATTAAGTGCTATGTAGATCTCCCAGTATGTAACGTAAAAAAACAGGGTTGTTCTGGAAAATTTAAAAACTGGCAGTTTAGTAATGTTAATAACAACAGGAGTAAAAGTAACGATGGTAATAATTTGAATTGCTGGCAAAAAGTACCCAAATAATAAAGTACCTAATACGTATGAGTTTTTAGTAAAAAATATGTGCACAGAATTTAAGAAATCAAGGTTTCGAAGGAATAGAAGAAAAGAGCTGTAAAGGACTGTAACTAATATTAATCCTAATGTAAATTCAAAGAAATTAACAGGGGTTTGGCTTCTTGTTGGCTTATAGATTAAGAAAAGATTTTAGAGGTTGATACTAATTGACGGCAGAATACGTTGGCGTATAGGCACCAAACAAAAAGCCGCCAGTATTGGAATAGTTGTCAAATGCAGTAAAGTCAATCCAACTAAACTGTTAGTTTAGTTGATTGTACTAACTGAGAATTGGCTGCATTTTGAGGGAATGCACTGCAAGTGCAGTGCAGTAGGTGTTCACTTCAAAGTGGGGTACAGGAAAAAGCGTTTCGCTATAAAAATTAGCGTGAAGACAGGCTAGCAGTCGTCCGAACTTAGAACTCACAACTCACCACAACCAATTTCAATACAGCACTAGTTAATCCAACCACAGTAATTTGAATCGACTACATTGCAACAATGAAAGCCTACTAATAGCAATATTTGAAATAACAACTAGGGGATTCAAAAGATTATTTAATTATAATCTTCTGGCTTTATCGCGGTTACTTTTTAAAGCATATTCTCATTTTACAATCGAATTTTTACTATTAGTAGATATATTGAAAATTCAAAAGGCTTATAATCAAGCCCTAAAGAATTTGCAACAGGCACTTAGAAAGATAAAATTCAAAAATGATCTCTATATTGAAAATAGTTTATTAATGAGAAAAGTATTGTTGTTATGTTCACGAAGTAAAATACTCGTTGAAAGAAATCATACCTCATGTGATGATTATTTGAATATATCAAGTATCACGAATCCAAATAAAGTGCTTAATACTGTGAAGGGGGTAAAATCTTTTCAATATAATATAAGTGAAGCTATACCTACAAATTCATAAAATTCTTCAAACCAAACAAATTAACAAATATAAACTATCAACGCAGATTATCAACAAGTTAATTAAATGGCGAAATCACGGAAGACTATCTTAGAAAAGTAATAACGATACAGTTAACGAAGAAAAACTCCTTGAAGCATACATAACTAAATAAGTTACCTAAAAAGAATGAATGACTAGCAGTTAAATTATATGCGACAAGAAAATTCGAATTTCGAGTCATTATTTGAAAATTTCTGTTTAAAATCAATACTTTTCTTACAGGAAAATTCGTATAATTGATATCAAAAAAGACTGCGATCCTGTCAATAAAAACGTGACGATCTTGAAATAAAATACAATCCACTGAATTCATAATCAGACCACCAAAAAGTACTTCGAACAATCATGGTTAATCTCTCAAGGATATGAAGATAAGCGAAAAAACTATATTTTCACCTAGTCGCGAACAATTCAGAAATTTAGCTATCAACTTCTTATCGTTGTAGCCGTAAGTTTAGTGACTAAATTTTTGGTAGGCTTTTATCGTTACAACGTAGTCGATTCGAAGCTCTAGTCGAAGTAACTGGTGTATTGCATTGAAAGCGGTGATGTGTTACTTTTAAATTTGGCAGATCGCCAGATGGTTTGCATGTTAATTTGTTTGGCTAATTGCTTGTCCTGTGCCTGAACCTGAAGTGGCTACCTACTGCACTTGACTTTCAGTCAATTTCACAAACTACTGTCATTTTTCAGTCAGTACATTCAACTAACTTTCAGTATAGTTGACTTGACTACTGAAATTGACTGATGTTCCAATATAAAAACAATCAAAAAAACGGGAAATTCATATTTGATAGTTGTGATAGTACCTCAATGTACATTTAATTGACAATTTATTTATAAGGAATCATCTTGAAAAATTTTTACCCAATTTTATTCAATGGAATCATCACAAATAATTATACAACATATTAAATCGTTAGATGAACTGTCCAAAATAAATATCAATAATTTGTGATATATTCAACGTAATTTAAAATTATATTGGATATGAAAATATTAACCTATAATTCGTGCTGACCAATTTCGTAAAAGGATAAATTTGGGTTAGACATAATTTCTATATGAATTAAAAACACTCTTTTTCGTTTGAAATACGGCTTTTCAGCTCGATAAATCAATTTCTACCGAGAATTCAAATTCATAGCAATAAAAATCAATTGAAATATAAATAAAAATCAAAGAAAGTGTTGAAATAATATTACATGCAGTGCAGTAGGTCAACTTTACCTAAAGTAAAGCTGACCGTACTGCAAGTGTATTGATTTGTGCGGACTTACCGCATTATGTGTAAGTCGAATGCAGTATGCTTCACTTTACTCTAGGGCATGAGCCAAGCAATTAGCTATAAAAATTAAAGTATAGACCGGCTAGCGGTCTGCTAAACCTAGAACAATACATCCACTATCTGACTACTGCAATAATACTGTTACTTCGAAGACCAATCGAATCGACAACGTTGAAACCTCTAAGGTCTACCAACACTAATTAGTGCTTGCCTGCTAGGTTAAGCACAGATAAGCGAAGTAGAAAAAGAAGCTACTTTCCGGTTACGCTCTATGTCAACAACGGCGACTAGGGTAGAGGAAAGATTATTGCGAAGGGCCTCTATTAGTACTGCGCCAGTCCCCAACAGCAGGAAAACAGAAAAGACTTTTGGGTTGCGTTAGTCCCCAACGGCAATCTAAAAGTAAGCGACGGTATCGCTACTTGAAAACACTAAGAAATCTTTATTAATCCTTTTTAAAGAGAGTTGAGATTGACCGCTAAAAGTCTTAAACGACAAGTTGGTAAACGGCTAAGTTAGTACTATTACGGGTGTTACTACTATAGAAAAACGACGAAGTCCCTACGCCAAATAACCACAACAAATAATCTTCGCAATTTACTACTAACAGCAACTTTCGACCTTACCCTTTAAACCAAAATTTTGCCTATACTTTACTCTTTTTCACTCCTCACGCCATTTTAATCGTTAATTTCGTTGCTTTGAGCGAAAAAACAAAGTCGCGCTAAGAAAACCATATTTCGCGACCTCTCGCCAAGATGTTAAGTTTCCACGTAACTTTACGTCAAAACACCAAGTCCCTATCCCTAAAGATTACCAAGTCTATCTCCATACACGTCTATACGTTCTATATAATCCAGAACCTTAAGATGTTTACCGCCAGCACCTAATTTAAAGCTATTACTAACCCAAAAAAGAAAAAAAATACTTAAAGTACGCGGACCTGTTTTCGCCAAACATTATAACAGTGATTTTTGGGGAAAATATATTGACGAAGACTTAACCGAAGGACATTTTAATATCTTCGTCGGCTACTGCATCGTTAACTAGAACGGCGGCGAAGAACGTGACCGCGGCAGCCGTGTTTTTCGTAAGTATCGTAAGTTTTTCGACAACTGGACTATTGACATGTAGAAGAAGATCTAGAATTCCATAAAGCTTAATTTGAAGGAAGAATTTGAATGCTGAGGGATCTAGGTGTCATGGAAAAGCTTTATAAGGTTAGCAGAGACCTTTTTTAACTTGGCTTAGCTTAAAAAATGCTCTTAAGACTCACGGCTTAAAGGGAAAGGGGTTAAGATACCTCAACACCCTTATATACGATCTAGAGGATCTCTCTTTTACCCCTAGCTAAGTTAAGACTCTTTACGCGCTGACGATGAGGAACCTATTAACTTATTTAGCAGTTTATCACTATTATGTGACAGCGCGGAATACGCTTTTAACGACGAAAGAGTATGTAAAGCAAGGTCTGCCAACGCGGCAAAAGGTATTGACGTTAGCGCTTTATACCAGTTAATTAAATAAGATCGTTAGGTCTTCCAAAACCTTTGAAGACCTATCGATCTTTAGCACTACAATCGCCAAGAACCTTAAAAACTTTCTCCCTTTAGACTTGTTTATATACAAAAGCTGATTACAGGTCTTATTATAGGACTTTACCCCTCAGGTTAGGCGACTAGCAATTAACTTTAGCACTGGACCTCGGGTTCTTTAATATTTAAACCGCTAGAAAACACCAACTAAGCCCGAGATAATTATTGCGATCTTTCTCTAAGACTTGCTAAGATAATTAATATTAATTATAAGCTAAAGACGGACTTCACTAAGATCTGAGATGACATAAAGAAGTATATAAAAAAGCCTCATAAGTTTTTCAACATTAATATATTGTTTTTTCTGAATATCTGTAAATAAATAGAGGTCACAACTTATGTTTTTCACTTACTATTCCCCGAAATCCTTATTAGTTTCGCTAAAAATTACTACTTAACCTTTTTAACGAATGTCACTACGTTCCGCGAGATTTATAATAGCATAAAATGATACTTCGAGTACGATGTTCACCTTGCGTAATACCATATAAATTGGGCTACTACGCAGTGGACTATAATAATAGTAAAGAAGAAAGAGAAGAAATCACCAATGGATTTTTTTAATTAAATGCTTGATAAGTTAACAATATATTAAAAGGTAATAGGGAAGGTTTATATTAGCGAAGCTTAACTTCGCGAGTAGGTACGGGCAGCTGTTACAGGCGTTAGTAAATTCGAATATGCCCTATAACGCCTAAATACCACTTGTAAAGGCTTTTTTAGCTAGTTATGTTCTTCGCTCATCACCGTAATGGCACGTATACCAAACTAGCTTGGTATATATTCCCAAGACGGCAACTTCCTTAACGTGGATGAAGAAGATTTTGTAGTGGTTAATTACGTTGACCGCAAATATGGACGCCTATAACGTCTAAGATCAGGCCTATTAACATAGATCCTAAACTAAGAACAATATTTATATTAACGTTAAGAATATTTAGGCAGACTTATTAATCGTAAATATTATCATCGTGATAATGGCAAAAGATGTTGGATTTGTGGTAAGGTTGATTTTTAGTTAATTCGCCACCCCCCCGCCGAATATAATAATAGGAAAGTAACGTATTACGTCTAATACCCTACTATTTCGGAATAATATTACTTAAACTAAGTTGTAGATATTAGAGACAATAAGTTAACTAACGTCGTTAACGCTTTTAAACAGATTAAGTAGTACAAAGATACTACTTTTAGCATAGCGGTCTAATAACTAGCCGACTATACATTTTTATACCGTTTAAGTAGTGAAAACCTTTATCTTTACCCTGATTACACCCCTAATCTCTTATACAACTTTAAACTTCGTAATCGTTACATGGATTATACGTTTTAAGCTATTATACCAGACATTAATGCGGCAAGGTATTTAACAAGAGGCTATTCGTAATATATGTCACTGCGGAAGAAAAGTATTACAACTATTAAGATTAACTATTACGATATTGGTAAAGCCAAAGTTGTCTTTGGCTCAGGTGAATAACTATCGTTACTGGGGATAACAGTAATTTAAATTGATGTAAAAACGATGACGTTTTACATCTTCAAGTCCTCTACCTATTTTTTATTTTGTTTAAAGGATATGAAGACTTTCGGTGTTAATGTTAATGTTAATATAGACGAGCTGATTAAACATAGCTAGAGGTTTCCACTCGCCTTTAAGTAAGGGTATTTATGATTTCACTTTTAAGGCCTAAAGGTAGTGGTATTAAACTTAACAGAGCTGGAGATACGTTAACTATACCGGCGTTTTAACCACCTAGCTACTGATAAACTGTATAAAGTACTAGATTCTATAGGGCATAACGATATTGAATATTTTACCCTAAAAGCTATCAAAAGGCATTAATATTACTATTCAAAATATGCCTAAGCCCCCTAGAGATTGAAATTTACATCAAAAGAAGATAAGAACTTTAACTACGAAATTTTTTACTAATGTATTTTACTTGGATAATAAACCTGTTTTTTATGTCGTTAACTTAACAATTTCTTTTTATAGAGTGAAGTTTTTAAAGTTATTTTCAGTAAAAGATACGTGAAAATTTTTAAGGATATTATAGATTAATACGTACTTAAGTTTACTTATTGTCGTTATCTATAATACCAGTACTAACTTTGCGGCGACAGAATTTTAAAAAGATGCCAAGATAATAGGTATCTAGTGTAAATAGGTACCTGTAAAAGCCTATTGGAGTATTGGAAAGGTTAAAAAGGCATACGACCTACTTCGCCGAACGTATAGTATTTTTACGTTGGAAATTGAAAGTTTTACGAATCCAGAAACACTCCTATGAATAACAGTAAAGGGTTTGAACGATACTGTGGGCCTTAACGGCCTGGTGCCAACGTTACTGGTTTTGAAAGCGTATCTACGCCTAACGAGTGAATTTCCGCCCTCGGTAAGTACTTAGAAACGTGTTATGGCCTATAGCAAAACCTTAAGGAAATTACGAAAAAAATCGGCACATCATCAAGTTAATAACGCTCTTAACACCAAAAACGAACCTATAACAATCGAAGTACCTGCTTCGTTACTATAAAGTAAAGTCCTCGTGTAGCGGGAGCTTGGTAAATAGAAAGGACCGTACAAAATATTAAATATCGTAACTTTAAAGTGGTTGTTAAAATTACTAACGGCTCCGTATCCTTTCGAATTACTTAGGTTAGACCTTATATTAAGGTTAATAATAATAAAGACGCTTAAGCCAAGCGACCGAGCTAATACGAACCTTCTAAATCCATGATTGACCAGCTAATGAAACGCCGCCGGCGCGGACGACCGCCGAAAAAGAGGTGTGTTAAGGAGGAAAAATATATACCGGGCAGGATTTATAATACTGCTTAGGTAAGTAGGAAAAAAAAGGATAAAAAAGACTTGGAAGTAAAACTTAAAATATAAGGGATTATTAAAACTCCTTGAAAACCCATTTAAAAAAGGATAAAGTCGAAATCGACGGCCGATTAACTCGAAGTATGATACAATTTATACTGAAAACTAATTTTAACTTTTAAGATCTAAACGTCACAATTTTTAAGTCGAAATTATCCACGAAGTTAAAGGTAAGACTATGGAGCGACCTTATAAAACAATACAATTAATAACTTAAAAATACGGCGATAAAAGTAAGGACCGGATCTTTATATAGTCGCTAACAATTTAAAAGATTAGGTAACTCTTAGTGGTTGCCTTAATATTAAGTTCATTAGCTAGGACTAAAGACAAGTTTACATTTAATAGTTGTAATATTATGTAAGCCTATATATAGTTAGTAACGAACCTATAAAGAATTATATTAATTGAATTTCTGTAGAAACTACTTATTATTTATCTATTAAAAACGGTAATGAAATATGTTAAACCACTATATGGATTAGCTAAAACACGTGTTTACTAATTCCTTACCTAATAATCGCACTTTAAGTCTCAGCTAACAATAAAGTCTTTAATATATGATCTGTGTTGATTAGTAACGAAAGAAAAGGACTTCGGTATAATGGGTATACAAACTAACAATATCCTTCTCTTCGGAACGGCTAGTTTTGTACCACTAAAATAACAAGCGATCGAGGACTTTAAATTCTGAAATTACCAGTTGATAACGACGCTAATGGAAAATAACCGACTAAAATTTAATAAATTGTTAATCCGCATATTTAGTATTAATACCGGCCAAAACTTTCGCCAAAAGGATTAGAGCGCTATTCTTACCACAATCGACAAAATTAATAAAGTTAGAGCTTAACGGTATTTAAAACAACGTATATGAGGTAGTTATATTGCCACCCTATATTAACCGGAAGCCTTATATAATTTATTTATTACGACATAAATACAGATACGAACGAATAAAGAATTTAATCAACTAAATAAGAGGTTGGATTGATAAATACGAAACCTAAACCATAAAATTAATATAGTGTTAATCCATTTTTTGAAGGCTAAGTTAATAATCTTTACGAACAGGTTCTTTATAAATAACACCGATTTATCTTTACAAATCGGCTTTTTAATAACTTCTTTCAACGAATATAGGCGGGAAAATTAGTTTAGTATGATCGGTAATCTAATTTAATAGACCTCCGTTAAGTGTAAAAGGATTACACGAAACGTGTTGACTTCGGAGGTCTACGGCATAATAACCGGCTTTAACGTAGGCATAATATTGTAGGAAACCCTTAACCACATTACCAGGCAGTTACGGATTCCTCCTATTCTGGTGGTAATTTGTACCGACTTAAAAAGCCTTTTCGAATGCCTTTTAAAGCTCGGAACTACCAGTAAAAAGCGCTTGATAATCGACGTAATGGCACTCCGTAAAGTATACGAAGGTAGGGATATTAAAGAGTTCCGATAGATCAATAGCAAAGATAATCCTGCAAATACGATAATGAAGGTTACGTTAAATAAAACCCTAAAAAGATTTGTGAATAGTAACAGACTGAATATATATATTAAGGGCTACGTGGATAAACCTCCCGGAAATCCCGAGTTACGTAACGGCGGACAAGAATGTATTGGTAGATGAAAAGACTGCTAGGGGATTAATAATGGTGAACTGTTTGAGAGATACAGTTGAAATTATGAAAGACTGTAGCGAAAAAACTTTTTGAAGGAGTTGATAAACTCGAACCTCGGGGCAACGGAGTAATTGAGGTCAAATAGGATTAATTTGCATACAACTGGGTGTAATTTAGTATAGGAGTTAATTGGAATTGATAGGGGTCTGGCTAGTTAACGAAGAGGCAATTCAGTAGTAACTGGAAAAGATTGATTATCTATACTAGCGTACGCGTATAAACTAAAAAGCCGCCAGTGTTGGAATAGTATTACATGCAGTGAAATAGGTCAGTTTTACTTACAGTAAAGTTAACTATACTATACTGCAAGTTGAGTGTATTACTTTGTGCAGACTTACCGCATTGGGCATAAGTCGAGTGCAGTACGCTACACTTTACTCTAGGGCATAGGCTAAGCAATTGGCCATACAAATTACAGTGCAGACCGGCTAGCTGTCTACCAAACCTAGAACAATACATCCACCATCTGACTACTACAATACTACTGTTACTTCGAAGACCAATCGAATTGATAACGTTGCAACGTCTGAGGCCTACCAATATTATTATTATTATTATTATTATTATTATTATTATTATTATTATTATCATTATTATTATTATTATTATTATTATTATTATTATTATTATTATTATTATTATTATTACTTGTCGGTAAACTCTAAATACTTATTCACGTGAAAAGGTAAGTAGAAGAGTAATCATAAGATTGGTATTGTTGTAGTAAAAGATAGATGAGTAAAGAAGAAGTTTCCAGAGGTGCACGCCATAGGTAAGAGCTTATAAGCCCTCGCCCAGAGCGTATCACTCTGGAATACCTCTTCTAGACCGCTCCACGTATTGCCTTTCGGTTTGGAATAGCTATTCCAGACCGCTCCATGCAGGATACACTTTTCGTCTTACAAGAATGCAGCTTGTAGCGTGACACGTTACCGTACACTTTGCAAGAGGACACCTTACAATACAGTATACTGTTATTTAGTCTATGTATACTATTCATGAGGGTATATAGTAATATCCATATATGCAATCTCTTCTTTTTTCCTTATTACCTATAGTCTAGTAGTGATAATATAGTTGTGGTACAAATTACAAAGTTTTAAGTTAGTAGGTTTTGTAGTAACAATGTGGTTATAGTCGAAAAGATCTAAATCAGTAGGTTTTGTAATGATAGTATAATTGTATTCGTAAAGGTCTAATCCAGTAGGTTTTGTAGTGATAGTATGGTTGTAGTCGTAAAGGTCTAAATTAGTAAGTTTTATAGTAATAATGAACTTGCGGTATTAATTGTAGAGATTAAAATTGATAAGTTCTGGCCTCGATAGTAGTTGTAATTCGGTTAAAATTCGTAATGTTTAGCCGCGGTAATGATTATAATTAGGGCTTAGCTAGTATAGCTAAATAGTGGTGATATAGTTGTTAATAACGTTTTTTGTTGTTTCCGATGGACGTGTGATTTTGCAAGTGTTATAGGGGTAATTACATATGGGTAATCACACCGTTATATGTTTTTGAGTTAGTATAAAAATATATATCGTTATCGATCCAGGAAACACTTCTTTTTTCACCATTGCTAAAAGCTCGTATTATTAGTTAATACAAGTCCCTATTTAAATTTAACTTTATCTCTATTTCAATTAAATAATTTAAGCCTCTTTAATAGGTAAGTTACTTCACTCATACCCATATACTAACTTTTTCTTTAAACAAATACCGCATGAAAACAGGATAACTAGGCGCCGTTTGGCGCGAAAGCATCGACGCACCGCCGCCGTTATCGTAGCCGCAACCTCCGCCGCTAGAAACCCGCCCTTTTCGGGTAAAATATCGTCAATTACGGCTATCTCGCCCGCTGCCGACACCCCACCGTCACCCCGCCGCCGCCGCTTCGTCTCCCTCCGCCGTCGCCGCCACCACCTCCTCTTCTCTCTTTTATTCACTTTTCTTTTCTTAGTTCCCAGGAAGAGCGGGGGGGTTTTAAGGTTATAACCTTACTTTTTCCCTACGGGTAAAAATCTTATTACCTGTAAGGGCCCTGTTATATTATAAACGTAACCTGACGTAATTGCATTAGGATTTGTATATCTTAAATCCGCCCGTTCGTATACTTTTGACTTTTTTCGTTTTGAATAAGGAATACGAGACGGATTTTCTTCGCCTTTTCGAACTTCATATCGCTAGTATGCGTCGTAAGGCCTTTTTAAAGCGTAAATCGTTAAAGAAACGTATTCGGGTTCGTAGTTTCGGGTTGTTAATTAATACTCTTTACGTATCATATATCGCGTTCGTAGCCACATATAAGTCCGTTAGCGAATGCTATGAAAACGGGGGTCATTTGGCCCATTACCACCGTTATAAACGGATTGGCAGCTTGTACGCCTCCGTTTTGGTGGTTTTAGAGCCATGGGTCGAGGCTGTGTTATGTGTTCACCAGATTTATAATAAGTTTGAATTTCAAAAGATTCCTTCGCTAGAAATGTAACCATCAAGGCGTTTCGTAAATCATTACGTTCGTAAATAACTAAAATAAGTTTATATTAATTAGTAATAGGCGTTAACCGGCGGATTAATGAGTTGGCGGCCGTTATTATCACCTGGAAACGGGGCTTACGTATGTATTACGTAGGAGAATTTAACGATGTTATTATACGTCGCCGTAAGAAAGGTAAAGAACAATTTATTCCTTTGTTTATATGTATTTAATCCAAGGTATAAGCTTATATCCTTATTAGAGTTAATGGTATTGATAGCGGTAATAACGGTAGTATTAATATAAAGGGGAAGGGTAACGGAAAGGACGATGGGGACGCGATGACATCGCCGTTTCCTTTTTTTTGGCAGTGACTAATTACTCTTACAGCCGAGCTGGCGCGCCCGGCCATATTAATATTATTACTTTACTTAAAACAATTGTTTTTAAAATGTGATAAATATGATTTAAAATGTATAAAATAAGGAGAGGTAATATGTTAAAATGGGTTTGATACCGTCGATCTAAATATAAAAAAAGACGAATGAGATAACCCGTTGGGTCGAGGCGTGTAAAATAAAAAATGATAAAATATTGGAAGTAACGCGAAAAAGTAGGTTGAAAAAAGGTAAAAATCGTGGATCGGCGCGGATAGAAGAACCTAGACCGTTTTGAAATTGGCAGAAATGATTTATTAGGTTATTAAGGTCGTAAAACTCTTTTCACTATGTTAATAAATAAGTTGCTTGTTGTTATAAAAGTTTTTAACGTTCCGTTTGGTATAAACCTAATTATCTCGTGTATCGGGTTTCATTTATTATTAATTTATCATATTTCTTCGATCTCCCAACGTTCTTATAATTCGTGTAATTCTATAATATCTATTATTTATTGTTTTTCATTTGTAATACCTAATTTAACTAGGCATTTATAAAGCCAAAGGGAATAATTATAAGCGATGAAAGGAAGGGGATGTAAATTAAGGTTATAAATAATGATCTGGACCATTATCGTTATGGTAATACCTAAGTTAAACTTTGAATTATATTATAGATTTTTAAAATTAAAACGCTTTTCGTAACCCTTTTACAATTAGTAAAACTTTAATGAATAATGTTTTCTCGAAACGTAAAGCCGTTTCGGGATGGTGTTTTGTAATCAAGGATTAAGATAAAGTCTATTTGTAAATTGTAGTTCTTGTTATTAGCAAAAGAGCCGTTAGTAAAAATAAATAATTCAATAATATGTATATGTAGCGATACAAATTATAACCCGCGTTTTATATTATATATTTTTTACAAAAGACGTTTGTTAAACGTCTTATATATATCGTTCGTCGGGGTGGTTTAGTATTACGCGACGACCGAAAGGTTAAATGCTGCCTTTAGTTATGTTACAAAAGCAACCTAAGCACTACGTACGCGTTAATATCTGTATTAGTCGGCCCGTTTTACGCTATTGAAAATAATAAGGGTAGCCTTGACCAGTTTATCCTTTTATGTAAGGCTTAAAACGTTGTCCCAAAAAGTGATAATAGTGTTATTAAAATAGATTATATGGTTTTTCGTTAGGTACGTTTTGGGTTTCGTCTTTCAGCCGACCTTTAAAAATTTTCTTTTTTGAAACGCCGAAAACGAGGCGTTATATAACGTTAGAGTATCGTTAGTTTATATGCCTATTATTGTAAAGCCTTTTTAATGGGCTGTCAATACTAATAAATACGAGGCGAAGGTAAAGCTAATTATTTCGAGACGTTTTTTATAATGCCTTTGATAAGTATTACATTAGGAAACACCGGTTTTGACTAATCTGTAAAGTGGTTTTATCATACGTAAGATCGTTTTAGGTAGGTGGTATTACTTAAAATCCTTTGGTATTTCGGCGTAAATCCGTCGTTTAAACCGCTCCTTAAATTTGATACATACCTATATTATATTTTGAAGTTTGATATATGGGTTATATAATGTGTTAATAGAGGTTTGAAACGTAAGAATCAGGCGATGGGTTACTTTTTATAACGTAGGCTATTAGGTTATAATATTTGTTTTACCTTTATTGTTATATATTTTAACAATTAAACGGGTATTTTGGTAAGGTTTCCTGGTTTCATTTTTTACCCCGTAAACGAGGCGGGTTAGAAAAATATTATAAGTGTTGTAAATGACCGGGTCTAAGCATTTTAAACGAAATATGTCGTAGTCGATTAAAGCTAAAATCTTTATTTAGGTGAATTATTGAAACGAGGTACTTAAAGTAGTAATAATATCTTCGTAACGAATTTTTAAGCTTAACTCGCGGTTTCCTTTTTCCTTTTACGTAATAATGGAATTTGTAATAATGTTTTCAAGGTGTTTTTTTACTTTTCGAACCGAGGGGACGCCCTCGGCGGCGAGGTATAAATAAGGTTAATATAAGCGGGCTGCTTTTATCTAGTCAAAGCGGGCCGTATACGTAATTTAGAGGGTGAGATGTATCTGGGAGCAGTTTGGATTCGTCTACCTAGAGGGTGTTTTGTTAACGATTCTATTCGTTTTAGCATTCCGGGCCGTTTCTTTTCATTTTTGTCTTATCTTTTCGTACCATATTTTAACGAAACGAATTTATTTCATTCGGTAAATTGACGAGTATATCATAGCCTTGAAATCCATCAATACTTTCTGGGTTAATTTATCTATCCTTCGATTCTCGAATCAAGACTTCAGGTTATAATAGTAATTTCAAAACGCCGGTTTTACGTAGGTTATTCCTTATAGTTAACGCTTTGAACACGTCGTTTCTAATCCGTAAGAAATGTAATGCTATCATGGCCTTTGCCATAATGTTTGCCTTTTATATTATGGATAGCGATAGTGTAGAGTCTATATGGATCTTTAGGTGGATACCAAAAATAAAGAGCGTAGGGATAAACCCATTTTAGCTAAAGGAGTTATGAATAGCGTTAACCGCTGTTCAAAGGATAGATTTCTTGAAATTAACACTCTTTAGGTTTTTCGACAATACCGTATACTCTTTCTTAAACTGTCCGTTATATCGCTTACATTTTCCAATACCTTAAAGATCTTTTACTAAAATTTGTTTATATTAGTTGTCGGTTATCCGAACTCCAATTCGATATTCGGTAAAGTTTAAAGCCGTATTAAAGTTATATATAATCCAATTTAAGGGCCCTATGTAAACGTTAAACTAATAGTTAACTAAAACATCCTAATAGTTTATAATAAAAGCGTTTCGTATAAACTTAGTGGCTGAAAATAATATTATCGCATCGATGTCATAAAGTATCAATTAGCTATTTAAATAAATTATATTAACAATTACTTCGTAGTTGACGTTTTTATTGTTTTAAAGGCTAAACTTTAATCGTCGTAAGGCTTATCAATATTACTAATACTAATGGAAAAACTTTTCGATAGCTTTAAATGCGTTCTTTCCTATATCTATATTACTTGCGGCGTGGAGTAGGCGTAAAAAGCGTTTTGTAGCCGGGTATCTAAATCGTCGGTATAAAATCCGAAATTCCAGCTATATTAAATAAATAAAGTTATTTGTACGTATTTCTGTAAAAAAACTATAAATAGCTGAATTTAAATCGAAGCGGTACTGATACGTTATTTAAGACACGGATAAGTTGATTAGTTGTATTACGAACCTTAATTCCGAGCTTATTTATACCAGCTAATAAAATTAGAAATAGCATTTTGAAGTTGATTACGTAAAACTTAATCGGTCCGCAACGTGTATTTATAGCGACCGTTCCAAGTAACGACGTTTCATCTTTATTAAATAAGAAATTTCGGTATTTTCCTATTTAGTTTAGTTAAAACTTCGAAAACCTCGTTACGAGCGTTTCGAATTGTCGTTTTCCGGCCGTAAAGATTTCAATAATACCGGTTTTAGGCATAATGCCTTAAAACCAGTTACTGTATCTATATAAAAGCATGAATTATAAAGTTTGGTAAGCGTTAAACATTTTGTTTAAGTAATTCGCAATCTTAATATATAAGAAGTAATTATTTTATAAGCCTATAAAAATACGTTAAACGGTTTTATTATCTTAGGTTATTAAACAAACTTAATTACTATTAACGTTTTCTTATTAAGAGGTATATTCGTAAATTTACGCGTTAAAATTAGTATTTATACCTTCGTATTCAGATACGTATATTGTGAAGTTGATCTTTATATAGTCTTTCAATGTATATTCGGTTTAAAAATATCGTTCAATTCCAATTTGTTTTTAAACGGGGTGGTATGTAAATTAATAGCCGATCTTGTCATATACGATATATCGTTTTTGTAAACTTATAGGGCTCCGTATGCTTTTTCGCAAGTATTACGGTAACCGCGGTACGTTTTGCCCATTTCCAAACGATTATCCCTATCCCTTATTGGTAAGGTTCCCTCCTTAGTACCTATACTTTAGACGCTTGTTTTACATTGGGCACACTTTGAATTTACGATCCAAAACGTGGTAAATAGTCTTGGCAAGGTTTATTTTAGTAATTTAACCCTCTCTTTCGATTTTATCGGCTAAAAAATTGATCCGAAGCTCGCCTATCGGCGTATAAAGGTTTTAAACGATGTTTTATAGCCTATACAAAAGGCCTTTAGGTCCTTTTCCGGTTTAAAAGTATAAAGTCGAAATCCGAGTTTCCACGACATATCTTCGTTATTACTTAAATAAACAATTTGTTACCATTATATTCTAGTTTCAAAGTTTCCTGACACTTTCAAAACTTAGCTAATAAGGCTATAAAAACATCCTATCGGTTTTTGTTGGCGTTTTCCTATTAATTTTTCACGGATTCCCAAATTATACCAGTCTAGTCCCTATCGTACAGTTAGTAATTAATCTCTATATCTAAATGGAATTTTAAACGATTGTAACATTCCGTAAATTTATCCACCTCCATAAGGTGGTATATTTACTACTATTTAACTGACCCTAATAGTATACTAGGTACGATAACATCAAATTAAAATGGTTCGATATTTAGTTTTCTACATATATTAAGTATAACACGTATTTCATTGTTAAATACATCGTATAATTTACCGCTATAATTTTCGTCCCTATTTTAAAACTTAACGAAGTTGGTAAATTTTATAAGATCGCTTTTTTCAGTGGGAAAGCGGTGCGGTAAAAGGTTACGATAGGGGTCGTGGTTGGCGGGAATTAGTCCGTAAGTCACGTATTAGCGTTTTACGCTGCTCGTTGTTTCTTAAAGCGGGTTATTCTCGGTATTTCGGTCGTTTCCGTTACAGCTAAGCGGACTGTCCTCAGTGTTTCGGCCGCTCTCACCATAGCCGAACGGATTGTTTTCGATATTCAAAAAGTGATTCAATAATTGGTTTTTCATTACAGTATATGTTGGTATAGAGTTGTATTGTACTTATATGGTCAATAAGAATTGTAATCCTTTTTCCTTTTTTTCGAAGCCTTTATTTTTAACTTGGGATACAGATATAAAACTAAGTCGTTTTACGCCCCATCCCCATTGTTTTATTTACTATATTCTATATTTTATTAGGTCATACCCTTTTATAAATTCGGTTAAATATAAATCTTTATTTTTTTAGTTTAATAAATCGGTAAGTTACGTTATTTCAAATAAAGCTTTTATAAGGCGACAACTTATACCCCTTAGGGTATTAATACCTCTAGTTTTTAATTGAATTCGAAAGAATTTGGCAATAAAGGGGTTTATTATTAGCTACATACCCAACATTTAATTCGAAAAGAATTATATCAATCATTCAATAAGTTAGGTTTTTAGGATTTTTCTTTAATATGGGGAGAGCGGCGTAAATAGTAAGTATAAAAAGCTGTAAAATGTTGAAATAAGTATAAATAGATAAATTAAAGGGGAAGTAACAAATTAGAGATATAGAATTTAATTGGTATAAGGTCAAAAACATTTTCTAGCAACGTTAAAGAAGAGAGTGTTCATAAATATTAAAGTTTTTAATGCCTTATTTGGGGCACTATTAGTTGTTATATTTATTAGTTTTCATCTTTAGTCAACTCATTTTGTCTTTTCAATCCTAAGATATTTATACGATTCGCGTAAGGTTATTATATCGATTATAAGGCGTTTTTCGTTTGTAGTATTAAGTTTGACGACGTATTTGTAAAAGTAAAAGGAGTTAGTACACACCACTAGAAGGATATGTTTTAAAGTTTCGAAATAATTATCCGAGCCTTTTTCGATATATTAATGCCGGAGTCGAATACTCCAAGTATACTATCGGTTTTTGAATCGAGAATGCTGCGAGTAACCGGTTTACATTTATAAAAGTTTTAATAAATAACTTTTTCATGTAACGTGAACAATTTTTAAGCTAGTGTTTTGTTAATAAGAATAATTACAAATCCTATTGACGAGTTATAATTGGTATAATTCGTAGAAAATTTACTAGTAAAAATGAAAAGCTTCAGAATACGTATATCAAGCAGTATAAAGCGTAAGTCGCGCTTTAAATTATTTGTTTTCTTAGTGAAACGTTTTTCAAACGACTTATATATATTATTTGTTGGGTTCGTCCAATATTATACAGTAATAAAATGATTAAAGTAGGTTTTTTGCTATACAACCAATATAACTTAAGCCTTACCTATACGTTAACATTTGTATTCGTTGACTCGTTTTATATTGGTTAAGTTAATAAAGGTAACTTTTTCCAACTGTCACTTCTGTATAAGGTTTGAAATATAGTTTCCAACGTAATTGTTATACCTTTAAAATTAGTTAGGCTGTCCTCCACCAGGCAAACCTTGGGTTTCGCTTTTAAGCCGGCTTTTTAGAGTTTCTTTTTACAGCTGAAAAATGACAGATTACATCATATAAATTTATAGTCCGTTTATATTCCAAGAAGTACAAATCCCTTAGAATGTAATGTCAACAATAATAAACATAAATTGAATATAGAATTAGATATTTTAAACCCGCTCCTTATAATACTTTTGGTAGGTATTATACTGATATATTGTATCTTTAGCGAATGCTTAAAGTAGTTTGAGGATACGTAGGATCTTTCCAGGTAAACAATTTTCTAGGAGCTTAACAGTTAATTAAGCATATATATATAGTTTAAAATATTTTATAATTATATGTTAGTCTGTATAATATTACGAAGCTTAAAAGAAAAGTTATAAGGGGTATGTTAGGAGGTGGTAAACTCCAAAATTAAACGATAACTAATTTTCTATATAGTTGGTGATTAGTTTATAATATCCCTTTTCCTAGCGTTCTTGTACCCTGTAACCATAAGGAGGCTTTTTTCATAGAGCATTCTAGTCTTATCTTTTACCTCGTAAACTAAGTAAATAAAAAAATTATAAGCGTTATAAATTACTAGGTCAAACTTTTTAAAGATAAAAACTCTTTATTCTATTAAAGCATAGATTGCATTATAGGTTAACCATATCTAAGAGTTACTTGAGGTTATCATAATACCCTTGTTACGGAGTTTTATGTTTCATTTACGGTTAACCGTTTCGTTTTGGGTAATAAAGAAGTTTACAACAAAGTGTTTTAAGCGTTTTTTGTTCTTTAAACCAAGTGGACGCCTTCGACAGCGTAGTACTGGTTTCGCTTATATAGATTGACCGGTTTTATAAAATGGTAAAGATTGTAATAATAAATCCGGAAGGTGTATAAGTTTTGGGGGCGGTCCAGATTCGTCATTATAAGAATAGTTTAATTAATACCACTTTTCGTATTAAGTTTTCAAACCGTTATCTTTTACCTTTTACTTCACATATTCTTGCATTTTTATCTAACTAAATAAATTTACATTATTTGGCAAGTTCACAAGTTCATCGTTGCTTTTAAAACCAGTAATTCTCCAAAGGTTAGTTAATCCGTCCTTTGTTTTCTAAACCAGGACTTTCAATTGTAATGGCAAGTTTTTAACAATAGTTTTATGTGTGATGTTTCTTGTAGCTGATACTTTAGAAATATTATTTGTAGCCCGCAAAGATAGTAATGATTTTATAGCTTTTGTTATAGCATTCGCCCTATATACTGTGACTGGTAATGGCGCTGAATCTGTAGGGATTCTGGGGTAAACAACGAAAAAAAGGAGTATTAGAAATAGGTTACCAGGATTAAAAGTATTATTTACGGTGTTTAGCGCTATTTATAGTATTTACTCCTCAAAACTGACACATTTTAACGTTGTATATAATATCGTATACGCTTTTTTAAGCGGTTCGTAATACCATTTGAATTGTCAATTACTTTATGGTAATTTTACCGGTATTTATATGTATTTATTGCCTGTAATTATGATGTTAATACTCTATTCGGTTGAGTCGAATGTTATATCTATATTGTAGGTATTTCAGTTCGGAGGCTCTAAATCGATATTTGTCTAATTATTAACCAAATTATTCTAGAAGTTAGTAAAGAAAGATCTCCGCGTAAATTTCGCGGCTTGAAATGTTATTGTTACGTCGACAGCGTATAATATAGGCGAGCCGTTAAGGTATATTATATTTACAATAACGTTAGAGTTCAAGTTTATATCGTTTCTAAAGCGAAATTTTAGTGTTTTATAGCTTGCGAGTATAACTGGAATTCGTGGCAAAATTTCCTGATAGTTGTTAATAAAATTTCCCATATCTGTATTTTTTTTATATAAAACAGTTGTGAAAGACGTTTCGTAACCGGATGTCTAAATCGTCAGTGTAATATCTCTAATTCCGGTTACGTTAGACAAATGACTTCAATTATACGAGTTTCCGTAAAATACCATAAGTACTTAAATTTTAAACGGAGCGGTACAGATATATCATCCGAAGTGTGAACCAATTGGTTCATCGTATTTTGAATTTTAATCTCTAGTTTATTTATATTGGTTAACGATAGGAGAAATAACATTTCAAAGTTTCTTACGTAAAACTTAACCGGTTCGAATCATGTGTTTATAACAATTATATTCAGCGACAATGCCTTACCATTACTAAATAAAACCTTCCGGTATTTTTTTTATCAGGTCAAGTTGGAATTTGGGAAATTTCGCCACGAAAATGTCGAATTATTGTTTTCCTGCAGTTGAGATTTTTATTACATTGGCATTTGATATAACGCGCTGAGACTAGTTGCTGTATCTATAAATAAATGTAAATTACGACGCTGTATAGGCGTTTTACACGTCTCTTTCGTTATCCAGGCCTATGTTATATAGAAATAGGTCGTTTTACAGGCATGAAAATACTTGTTAATCCGTTTCCTTATCCTGTATTATTACATGTATCTCGTCTTCCGAGTTGACTTTTTGAAAAGTGTATTCAAAAAGGTAAAGGTCGGAATATTTTTCTACTCCTTCATTACAGCTTTATACGATTCAAAATGAGCTTCCGTTTAGTATGAGGGTAGTTAATTAATTTAAAATTATCGTTCAACCCGAATTTATTCGTATCCCGAATAATTAATCGATTTACAGTCGAACTTATTATATATGATACATTGTTTCGAAAAGATTATAAAGCTTTGTCTACTTTTACTCGGGAATTGACATGCTTATAGTAAATTTAGCGTTTAGGTATAAGGTTATTCCCAATAGTAACTTCTTTGTCCTTGGTTCACAAGGCTCCCTTTATAGTATTCGTTACCTTTATACCTGTATTTGGGCTATTATATTTCTTTCACCTCGGGTACACTTTCAATCGTTGATTGAGAACGTAGTATATTATTTTTACAAGGTTTGTTTTCATAATTTAGCCCCGATCTTCAGTTTTTCTATATGCAGATACTAACCCAAAAGTCACTTATCGGCGTATCTAGGTTTTAAGAAATATTTTCAAACTCGTATAAAAGACTTCGAAATTCTTTTCCAACTCAAATGAAGTAAAGTCAAAATTTAGGTTTTAACGACACGCATTTGTCATGACTTGAATAAATAATTTATATCCTTTATATTTTAGGCCAAAGATTTTTGGTATTCTCGAAACTTTGCAAATAAGGCGGTAAATAACTTTTTGAAGGTTTTATTACAATATTAACGTTAATTCCTTACCAATTCCTACGTGATACCCATCGAATACTTATCTTAAATTTCGTAATTTATTTTCGTATCGAACTATATTTTCAAAAGTTTATAATAGTCCGCGAGTTCATTGACCCACGTAAGGTGATATAAATACCATTTTTTAATCCACTTAATTGATATAACGGGTAAAACTAAATCAAATTAAAAGGGTTTAATGTTGAGTTTTTACAAGTATTTAACATTTCATAGATTTTATTATCGAGGATATTGTAAGATTCGCCACTATAGGTTTCGTCATTCCTTTTAACCGGGAAAAATTGATAAGATTCGTAAAGTTGATTTCATTAGTAGGGAATCTATGTAGCGGGAAATCGCGATAAGGGTCGTATTTGATAAGTATTGGTTAGTAAATCTCGAATTATCGTTTGGCTCCGTTTATTTTATCTCTGGGAGTTTTGTTTTATTTGTTTGTTCTGTTTTTATTACAACCGAAAGGGGCGTTAATTGTATCCTGGGGGTATTTGGGTTTACATCTTTATTTAAAAGTGTATTCTCAAAAGTAACTGTATTCTACTCGAGTGGTAAATAATATTTTCGGTTCTTCTTTATCTTTTATCAATTCCTTAAAGTTTTTATACGTTTCGCGGGACGTGGTCAGACTTTAGAAGCGTATTAAACTTTACGTACGCGAAATATTTCAAGTTTTTTTTCGCATTTTGTCATCAATATATTTCTTACGTTACGCCTACTTATATCCTTTTGCAAAATCAACCTATAACACTTATATATTTTTCCAATTTGATATTCCACCGAGTTAGGCTGTGGCGAATAAAGTTTTTACAATACAGTCGTTTTTTTCACCTAAAGTATCAATTTCTCTGCTTTGTCATTAAGCCCATAGTACTTTAGAAATCTTATTTTATACCGTATACTATATTTCTAACGTTCATTTGACGATTTAGTTTCGGAAATTATTGAATATGCCGATTCCTTAAGCATTTTGTTCCTAATAACGAAAAATGACGTTGTAACGTACGTATTTGCTGCTTAAACGTTTAAGTTTTCTGTCTATTCTTTAATAGTATTATTCCAAATGTTGAGATTAACAAGTTACAAAGCGTTCTTTCTAAGAATTATATGTTGAAATAGAAGGTTTATGTATTTGCTAACTTTATTTAAAGTTATGCTAGGTGGATTTATAGTCATGAAAGTACGAAGTATATCGAAGCTTTTGTAAAGCTGGTTTAGAAGCTTTTTGAAATTACCGTAACGGTGTAAAGTAACTGTAAAAAAATAATCTAGATTCGGGTACGTTTAATATGCTATATTTGAAGTGTTCTCGAAATAAAACGCTGATTAAAAAAGTACGGAATAAGATAATTGAAATGAAACCGTATAATATACCAATGAAGAGTAAATAAAATATGATAAAACGTTTTAATAAGGCATCTAACGTTTACTAATACGGATATAATATAAATAAGGTTCAATAATAAATTATTGAGGCGTTTCAAATTATCCGTTCACCGTTTTAAAAACGTTGCATTAGTTAAGTGACTCTTAATTTTGAATGTCGTAAATAGTCATTCAAATGAGCGGTGTAATTAAGGGTGAGCGAAGGAAGATGAATATGATAAGGTAAATGAGGAGAAACGGGTAGGAAAGTAATTTTGTGAAATTTCAAATGATGTATAAGGTTTGGTGTAATAAAAGTTTCGAATGTTATATTCGGCATTCGTGAAATATGCCTAAACGTTTCGAAATGTGTTTTAGGCGCGTAGCGTATATTTGGTAAGCTATTTAAATATTGCTTTTAGGGATCAAAGTAATTATAATGGCACTATTAAATTTATATTTTAGTCGCCTCCGAAGTTTGCAAGCGGTTCAGATATTACTTTTGAATCGGATAGGTCCTAATGCATAGTTTCGCAGCTTATTAATTTTTAGCTTAAGTAGCTAAATATGTAATAAGACGCTTTTTATAAGTACTCGGATATATTTGAAGCTTTCATCACATTAATAACAGTGTAATGAAGCCTTTGGTATATAAAATATGAACCGAAATAATAATATCGTATGGAAATGGTTCCTTTTAACGTTATTTTGCTTTTATAGTCTTCTTATATGTTCTTGTATTTATTGTAACCCGTAATATTAAAAGGAGGGTAATTAAAACCGCGATAACATTACGTTATAGATATTTAACTTAAGTTTGTTTTTTCGATTGAGTTATTTATAAGCGACCGAATAAGCTATTAATTAGTATCGGTAACGTCTAATTTATGGGGTACGTTAACGTAAACGTAACAGTAAAAAAGGTGTAATGTATATTAAAAATAAATGCATGAAAGGAATAAAAGGTATTCAGAGAGTTCACAACTTAAGTGAAAGCATATAAGCTCTCACCCGGGCAGTGTAATTTTACTATGCACTTTGCCAATCTCCCTTCTGAATAGTAGCATTTTACCATGCACTCTGTAAATGTCTTTTTCTGGGCAGTGACCTGCTATTATGCACTTTTCAAGAATGCACCTTGCAGTGTGGTACGTTACTATGTACTCTACAAGGGTGCAACTTGCAGCGTAACCGCTGAATAACTATAGAGATGTATGATAATATCTATAAAAACGGTTTATTTTTAGAGTTTATATCGCGAAGTTTGGTTAACGAGAGATATTGTTAGATCTATGAATAATAGTTCAAGCTCAAAATAGAAAACATAAAGATATTAAAAGGTTAAGGGAAAAAATTCAATATTGAAATTATGATTTAAATACTAGTATTGATATAATATTAGTGGACTTTTGAACTATAAAGTTTATTTATTTTTGACGTTGGCTTAAGTTTCGAAATTATCCTTCAAATCATATTTTCAAATTTGAATATATAATATAAGCAGTTTAATATTCCTGGTAATGTGGTTTTCAACGCATTTTATTTATTTGGGAACGTTATAGATAAGATATCAACATTTTAAATTTATGGATTTAATAGCATATATTTCAAGACTCACGATTAACTATACTTTGATAATTGTTATTCAATACTTCGGGTTGTTATTTGTTTTTATAATTGTTTATATTCAATTCTATAGCATGTATGAATCCCATTTTAAGCTTGTGAAAGTAGAGGGAAAGGTTTCAATAATTGTCGGTTAAATGTATACGTCAACGTATGAAGACGACATTATGGTGTTGAAATATGATAGTAATGATAGATTTAAGAGGAAGAAGAGGTACCTAGAGAGTTCACACCTTAAATAAGAGCTTAGATACTCTTATTCAAGCCGTGATCCCCCTACTATGCACTCCGCTAGCGTTCTCTCTCACGTTTTCTGACTACAGTAGTATCTACCTTAAATAACATTCTGCACGTTAGCAATATTTACTTTGTGCGAAGAGCTCCTATATATATATTTTTAGTAGTAATAGTGGTAAATTATTTAGTCGTCATTGCGTAATATAAGTCGTAATTCGTTTTGGAAGGTTGTTATACCTTATAACAACGTGATTATCGATGTCACGTGGTATAAAGTCAGTATAAACTGGTATATCGCCGTTGATTGAGGCAAAACTTTCTTTTTCACTCCTTTAATAATGTGTTACCAATACCAGGTAAACTTCTAATCAACCACATAGAGTTTCCACGTTTTACTACTGGATTTTTACCACCCCACATAATATACCTTTACGTCAATCCCGTAACGAATGACGCCATATAGCGCGACAGTGCCCGTGTGCCACCTAGGCCGCCGCCACTGCCGCTACACACCTTAAACGCTATAAATATACTGTTAACGTGTTGTAACGCGATATGTAACATTCGCTTTTTAAATCGTAATGTATTTTAACATTTATGTAAAAAAGACCTATATCATAGAGCTGGCCCGCCGCTTAGAGGTGCGTCTCGCTAGGGTATACCAGAAAGCCGTTTTAACACGAAAAGCGTTGGAGCGTAAGACTAGGGTTAGTGCTCCGGGACCTCCTATACATACTCTTTACGTGCCTTACATTGATTTCGCCGTTGCCGACAAGCTCTTCGGGGAGTATCTTTAAAGTGGGGGTATATCCGTATGTTATTACCGTTACAAACGGGGCGACAAAGGTAATATGCCCGTTTTTTCGTATTAAACCCGCTTGAAAACTTCTTTTTACGCTTCTGCCGTATTCATGATAAGTTACTCTATATTTTCAACCCGTAATTTAAGGTTTGGAATTATTCCCTACCAGGCACCAATAGGTATCCCAGCGATATCGCTAATACTATTACCACGTAACACGTAGACCTACGCTTTTATTACATACATGAATCTAACAACGTCTTCGCTCGTCCCTATGAAAAGGGAAACCTGGCCTCCCGCCTTCTACCTAAAAGCATATAATTTAAGAGGCATAAATAGGTTAACCCTCCCTATCAAAATGACGATAATAATGATGATGCCGGCGTAAAAAACGACAAAAACAACGATAACTTATTCTCCCCTTCCCCCTTTTCTTTTGACAATTACTAGATGCTCATTATTCAATAATTCTCCGGAATAAACTGGCTTATATACAAATAATTACATAATGAAAATTTGGTTAAAATATTGTAACGTAAATGATAAATGGTAAATTCAAAAAGTGAAATATATCATGTAGCCAATGAAGGCAAAATTGAATATATAAAATATGTAACGCAAACGATGAATAATAAATTCAAAAGTGAAATACATGATTAAAATGGTAGATATTAATTCTGAAAATTAAAATATACGATGTAAGTAACTAATAATTGATTCAAAAATTGAAGTATGAAACGGAATTCGTTAAGAAGTAAAATGAATGGTAGTGGTTTATCAGGGGTTAAGTTGTACGACCTGTCTAATAACTTTAACAAAAATAGTAAAAATAGATACAAACGCTTCGAATATGTCATTCGGGGTACCTTTGGCTCTTAAGCTCGCTTAATTTGACCTCCTATATTACAGGATAGTGCCTGACTAGTATTACTAGAGATCCAACCCTGGTAGTTCTACACGCTCTTACGATATTTTGGAGCTAGGAGGAAGCTATATGGGGATACTATTCTACACGTCACTTGATAGGGTTATATTATCTTAGCTTCATATCAGCTCCTTAGCAGAAACTTCTCGTTTCCCTCTTTATCGAGGTTTATAAACAGAATCCGACGACTTTAAGCGACAGCTCCAGCCTTAATTCTTTTACATGTAAACCTCGATTCCTTTTTGACGTTGTTTTAGCTATTTATTAGCGGTTATAACCTAAGTCTATATTGTTATCTTCCGACGCGCCGAATCTAAACCCATAGGTCTTAGAGTAATTCCTAGATATACGCGTTAGGAAACAATTTCAAAACGCCTTAACGTCCTAATACAATTATCTTACAGCTTAATAAGAACGTTTTACCAACGCTTTAGATATGGAAATTATCGAGTAGAATTAAACCGTTCAGAAATAAGCTTGACATTTAAAATAACAGAGCACCGACGTATTGAACGCGTTAAAGAATATAATTCGACAGCACGAAATTACCGGTACGCCTACGTTTTCGTGATAACACCCCTTTTAGGAAATCCCCCCCACGTACGCTATAAACGATATAATTGATACGCCGCTTCCTATTAGAGACCGCGTTAGCTCCCCAAACAACGAAAACTCGAACTTTTTAAAATTCGACTACAACACCAGCACCCCATTTAACGGATGTTAACAACCTAAACGTAAACTCTTCAATTGATCTGTTAAAGTTTCTGGTATTAAGCTACGATTTTTGGTATAAAAAGCTACGATAATACGTAAATTACGTAGGGATCAAAATCTTATTGATATTAAAACGGATTACTTTTATGTAATCTTTTAATAATTGGAGAGCTTGACGAATACTGTTATAAAAGGTTAATATGCCCACGGAGGCGATAGCGACACTAACGACCCCAACACCTTTATTGCTATGTTCCGCGCTTATTAATACGACTTTAACGCGGTTGAAATAATTATCGCTCGGCTTAAAGGTATAAAATAGAGAGTTCATAAACGATTTTACTTTTTTTTGATACTTAAGAAGCCTTATTTACAAAAGTTGGCGGTATAGACAGGAAATCCACCGCTAAGCTCGTTATTTTAAAGGGAGTTATAAATGATATACTCGTTAACACATTACTCCCTTTATTTATAACCGCGGATTACAACAAATAGGTTATCCGTACTTAATTTATCAATGGATGCCTTTATAACCTGTGTACTCGTTGTGAAGGTATTAGTATTATTATTATTAGGAGTATCTTACGTAATGAAAACAATAATAGCGATATATCCACTGGAAATAGTTAGAGCGACGTTATTATAATTAGAGTAAGCGTTTTCCGAACCGCTTTTAAACGATGCACCGCTTAGGTTAACCACTCGAATTTTTTTCGTTGTAAGAACTTCGGGCTATACTTACGTTACAATGCGAATAGCTATTGTATAAGTACCTAGCCATAAGATCCGGCGTAACGTTCGAACGTCTTTGACGTTAAAGCCGTTATACCAATCTATTTTACTGTAACCAAAGATCTTATCGACTTTTAAAAGGAAAAAACTTAACTTTTATATATCATCGCGTATAAAAATTAATAAAACTGTAATTGGATTCGATAACCCTATTCTAACCTTTGAATCATTCCCGGTTTATAACACATTTACTTTATAATTCAATTTATTTTATGTACGTTTTAAAAAATATAGATTGTAAATAATATAATATTGCAAGTAAACAACCTATTAACCGTTTAAGGTTACCGCGTTTTCCTATTTTACTATAACAACTCGACAAAGTTACGTACTACGCGCATGGTTTTCCCCTATAACTTATTTTTATAACCTTTTTAAATATCGAGTTAAACTAATACTATTACCAGATATAAGCTTATATCTTCTTTTTTTCAATATAATGTTATTTTTGATAAACTTATAATAAAATACTCATGAATTAATTACTATATTTCGGAACATATATAACTTTTGCAATGGGTTAGTAACTATCGCATTTAGGAACGGGGGTTCGCACCTGTATAAAAAATACCGAAAGGGGTCAGCGTCGTTATATTTCACGATATTTTGCAAAAGTCCGTAGGGACCGAATCGTTACTACGCGGTTCTCCTCCGTCTCCCTCGAAGATATCACTAAAATAATTGCCCCGAAATCGCTTGTCTCTGTTTACGAAAAACTTCCCGACGACCTTAACAAATTCGCCTATTTATTCGATGAAACCCTTAACAATAAGTTACCCCTTTACCGCTTCGAAACAAATTACAAAATCTTCTTTATACCGATAATTAAAAATAACTCTTAAAAGTTCCGTAAGGCCTTTCATACGGTATGTCGCGTAGAAAAACTCTTTATATTATGTAAAACTTTAACCGAGTTATAAGATTAGAGCTATATTAGAACGAGTAATTCCTTTACGGGTAAATCAGTGATTTTCGTTAAAAAACTCAGAGGTAATTTACGTTTTTATATCGACTATCACCGGCTAAACATTATTACGAAAGCGGAACTTTATCCGCTTCCTTTTATTAAAAAGACATTCGAAATCATTTCCAAGGCCAAGTAATTTATTAAGTTAAATATTATAACCGCTTTTTTCAAGACTCGCCCTAAGGAGGGAAACGAATACAAAACTATATTTCGTATACGTTTTGTACTTTTCGACTATTTTATTACCCCTTTAGGTCTTTTTAACGCCCTTATTACATTTGAACGGTATATTGATGATGCGTTACGTAATTTTAGAAATATTGATTGCTTCGCCTTTCTCGACGATGAACTCATTTACTTAAATAGTAATTTCGAAAATTATATCGCTAAGGTTAAATTAATTCTTAGAATTTTAAACGCCGCAAAACTTAACCTCAACATTTCCAAATACGAATTCGGCGTTTATAAAACCAAATACCTAGGATTCGTTATCGAGGCTGACGTCGGCGTTCGTATAGTCCTAGAAAAAACTGCGTTATCCGGGAATAGGTAACTTTTACGTCGGTTTTAAAAGTACGAGGTTTCCTCAGTTTCGCGAATTTTTCAAGAATTTTATCCGCGACTATTCTAAGATTATTAAAGTATTATTTTGATTAACCCGTAAGGATACCTCTTTTCGTTAGGGGCTCGAGAAAAACCCTATCTTTGAACGACTTGAACTTGGTTTTTTCCCCGAACCTATATTTGTCTCATGAAACTCTTACCACAATACCTTTTCAAAAGCCGATTGTTTCGGCTAGGATTTAAAAGGCTATTTTTTTCAACGCGACGACCACGGTAACCTACGCCTCGTAAAATATTACTTTCGTCGCTTGTCTCCCACAGAATGTTACTACGAAATCTATGATATGAAGTTATTCGGGATCATAAACTGCTTAAAAACATAGAACATGAAGCTCCAGGCTATGACACGCTCGTTTACGATTTTAATAAACCATAAAGACCTAAAATACTTTACAATTATACGATGACTTTTTGAACGATAAATCTGTTAGTTTAATCGACTTTAGTAATTCCGTTGCTAAGGAATTTATAATAGAGCGGTAAATTATACGCGACCCGATACGTTATGATGTCAAACCTATGATATTTCTAAAGAAATTTTCGATTCACGTCTTTTAAGTCGAAAACTACAACTATTTACCCCCGAATAAGCCTTTTCTGAGCCGCTCCCATATACATATATCTCCTGGTTAACCGTCGCTAACGAATTTATTCCGAAAGGTCGTGAACCTTTTACTAATATCAACTTTTAAAGTTACTAGTACGCCGTTATCATTCGTAATATTACTTACTCCCGATAAGTTCGCGTAATACATATAAACGACTGATATTTCCTAACAGATATTCGTACCGACGACGATTAAAGATTAAAGGTTTTAATTTCGTAATATTTGATAAACGACGATAAAGTTTTATGGTTTCGCAACTATATTAAAGTATTTATTTACGAACCGTTTACTATCCCTTTAATTTAAATTATACCTAATTGAATTTTTACTGGCTACCTGAGTTGTCACGTTACTATTATCATCATTTTGAAAACGTACTTTTAATTCGACTAATATATCATAATCCGCCTTTTTTGTTGCAATCACAAAATTTATCAACGTATAACCGATTAAAACCACCGTTGAAAAGGTTTTTTCAAACTCTTTCCGGTTTTCTAACGGCCTTGAAATAAACCTTTTATCGACTTTATAGTTAAATTACCCTAAAAACGTATTGGCAACCCACGTTACCTTAGAGTTATTACAAACCGTTTAAGTAAAACCGTTACTTTTGAGGTTATAATTATCATAAATGCTGAAGCTCATGCGAAACGATTTTTGAATTAATATTAGATATTTTATAAGTTTTCCGTACGTTTATTAACTACCGTGGTTTAAATTGGACGAATGAATTTTAAAAGCGACTTTACGACTTTACTAAGGTGAAATAACGCCTAAATATTAACTTTTACTCCAAAACCGACGGCGTAGCCGAATATTCGAATTAAGAAATCTTGGATTATTTACGTTTCTTCGTTATTTATACCCAATTTAAATAAAGTTATTTATTATCTAGTTATTGATTACCGTTAAATAATGAGGATAAGACTATTATCGGTGTTAACCCGTTTTTCATAAATTACTTCTACTATGTCAATCTTATATAACTATTATAATATTTCTTTGTTATAATTACAATATTATTCGTAAATTTCGAAAATTTTATTTAACATATTTGTAGGGCTGAAATATTCATAAAAACAACAATAAAGGCTACGTGATAACGTATAAAAAAGCCGCTAATAAATAGCGTTTCACCTCAAAACGTTTTCGAGTTGACAATGACGTTTAAGTTTTTTTTAGAAAACTATAAATTGGATCAACTTCTTCAAAAGTTAAATTAACTTTAAGAAAAGTACCGTATAACACGTATAATTAACTTTTATATTATTAAACTCGACGAATCGAGCGGGAAACATTCTCGATTTCATGTAAATTAACTCGTACCAATCGTTTTGAATCAGTTTCCAGACCAATAAACTCGCGACTTTTAACCGTAAACCGTAAATATTATCGGCGAAAACGAGGACAAAACGAAACCGAAATACTACGTCGAAAATATATTACAAACCTATAATAAACTTTAAGTCGGACATATTCGGCTTTATAACCTACCAAAAGGGTAAGTTTTAATTCAGTAGATGAGCTATATACACCTAACTTAAAAGTTGCTTTTAAGCTTTTTTAACAATGTGATACTTAAAACATTCGAATAGCGTTACGAACTAGCCAAATATAACGATAATCTCTTACGTCTAGCCCATAAACGGGTTTAACACTTTTCATTTTATTTTATAAAATAAAGCAACGTATAATCTATTAATAAGCGGGTAACGAATGAACGTATCAATATTAATTAAAGGAAAAACACCAAACGATAACGAAACCTACTCGAACATATCCTTAAACTTCTCTTCTGAATCCTTACCCAAATTCTTTTTACCCATTTCGACTAATTTACTTGACTTTACGTCTATACGTCCCAACTTCGTGTTAATACGTTCCGAAACCTTAACGAAATTTTAAGTCGTTTTTAATTGCATTTCTCAATCGTTCGTTAACTATATTTTCCACGTTTTTACCTTACTACAAAAAAACTTACTTAAGCACTACATTCTTCATTTATCAGCTACACAGCCCGCAGGCTACTGAAACGTATAAGGGTCGCGGATACGAAGCCCGCCCCACCTCGGGAATCCACTTTCCGCTAAGTAATACGTCGAACTTTTATAGCCTTTTTAACAACAACTACTTAGATTTATACGCTTTCTATCCGTTTATTAGCACTTGTAAAGTAGCTTACGAAAACCTCGATTTACCCTAGTCCTAAATATCGAACGTTAAATACGCCTCGGAAAACTCTTTTATAACCTTATATATATCTGGATTCAGATTTAAAAGCGTATATAAGTAACTAAAGCTATGGTTTGTAGCTCCAACTAAATAAAAACGGTACCGAATACCAATATCCAACCGTTCATTAGCAGTTTTCTCGCGGTTATTTGGATTACCTACCCTCGATTTCCTAACAAAAATTTCCCGGATTATACGCTATCCTATAAACGTACTTAGAGTATATTTGCTTACGGGTTCCGTCAGAATATATTTCAATAATCCATGGGGCAAGGGGCCTTATACTCGTTAGAAGGACCAAACAATTTCTGAATAGACGAACCTACGTCTCTAATAACCTTGTTGACCTCCGTAGATAATTAAGGATTTATTATATAGGATTATAAGGCAAGTATAAGAAGAAATTAATTTAATTCAACTGATACTTCGATACATAACACTATAATAGTAATGAAGCTATAAAGAAATTACAATACCTGATACTGTAATAGCTAATAACGTTGTAATGAAAGCTATAATACCTGATACTATAATGTTAATGGTGTTGTAAAAAAAGGGTTAAAGGTTGGAGTTTATTTTTTGTTTTAGAATGGGAGTTTATGCACTATTTATAAAGGAGGGTGTTGGAGCCTCTTCCACGTGATTCTTTGGCCTAGCACCTTTCACACAACGCTACGACCTTCTAAACGGCACGTTTATCTTCCTTTGTACCTTCCATACCGCGTGCAAAAGTGGGAGGGG
>JASMMZ010000001.1:13865240-14249498 GCA_038502455.1 Anisogramma anomala
GATGTTACAGTCTAATGCCTAGCTAGTATTACCAAAGATCTAACCCTAGTAGTTCTACACACTTTTACGATGCTTTGGAGCTAGGAGGAAGACGTATGGGGACTAACTTCCACATGTCACATGAACGGGTTACATTACCTTATCTCTATAGCAATTTCCTTACAGGCACTTCTCCTTTCCCTCTCTATCAAAGTTTATAGACAAAATCTGACCACTTTCAGCGACAGCTCCGGCCTCAGTCCCTTTACATCCTATCGATTTATCTTATTTCACTAATTTTGCGACATTCTAACAATTCGTGTCAAGCTATAATATCGATTATAAAACGATTTTCATTCATCGTATAGAACTTAAAGAGTTACTCAAAAAGGGAAAATAAATGAATACAAGCTATAAAAGAGATAACTTTTATACGAAATTTCGAGAAAAAAAAAGGAACCGTTATTCTTATGTTCATGATGGAATCGAAACGCTTAACCATTTTATGGATTTCTAAAGCGAGGAAGCTCCGTATAATATAGTTACATGCAATTGAATTTTAAGTAACAAGATTATCTTATAAACAAACTCATTACGATTCGATATTGCAGTACAGAAAATGAATATAAATACGACTTAAGAGCTTCAATCGCTATTATTTACTTAGAAGAAATTAATGAAGATGAATAGCTTCGTCATCTGTATATCAAGGAGTACACACCGTGAACCACGTTTTGGGTTTCAAATCTGCCACAAGAATCGTTCATTTCATACCCAGCATTTTTTATGCAATGGTTTTATCTGACATTACGCAACGGAAAACATATTGAATACCGCTTTTGGTTACGTAATCTATATAGCCTTAGCCATACGTATATTCCAACACCGGTATTTATCGGCTTATTTTACGCTAGATATAATAATAAGGGCGACTTAATTCAACTACACTGTTCACATACATTATAAATACTATTTCAAGCAATTTTTATTATACCGTTAAAATTGATATTTTGATCCTCTATTAAACATATTCTCAAAGTCAGTTTTAAATAATATTTTGAAAGTTTGCAATTCCCTGAAGCGGAAAATAGCGCGTTATATAAGATAGTATATCGTTAATTTTCGTTCCGACAATTATCAAGCCCTTTATTTTTATTTTTATTTTTCTACGATCACTTGGAGATGCTGACGGGTCGAGTTGCACTAGCTGCTACGAAATAGTCCTTTGAACACCGGCGGAAGAGATTGTAACGCAGGGTTCTTTAAGGCCCATGAGGACCTACAGGACCCTACGCCATCTCTCTAATTAAGACCTTAGCATTCCCTGCAGTCTTGGAACCCGTTTGCGTGTGAAATGTGACCTTGGTATAATAATGTGAAGTTACTGTTTCAGTCCATGCCCAGCGTTTCATTACGCCGGATATATAATTGTATAAGCTTTCTAAAATAGGGCGTTATAAAGCTTTAGCAAAGAAAAAAGTCTGTATAATAATAGTCAAAAGTTAAACGTGTATATAAAAGCGTATATATATGCGGGTCGTACATTATTATTATTGAAACACGTCTTCAAAGAACCTTTATATGCAGGGTGGTCCATGCGTTGAATTTTAAAACAAAAAAGTGACACCTTGTTAAAACCGCTTTTGGTTTAAACCCTCTCCTATATAATAATCAAGTAACGTATACACTAGAAAGTACCTTTACACTTTATATCCAATGCTCTAAGACCTTTCTACGTGCCCTCCCATAATATAGGTCCCTATATTAACGTATATAGTGGCGTTATATCGTAAAAACCGTTTCCAACGTATCGTGAGTTGTCGTACGCTTTTCCAGGCCCTTTCCAAATGGCTTGCTACCCTAAAACGAGCCTTTCACATCTGCACCCGCTTTTACTCCCCCCTTTCCTCCTTCTCCTACCCCTCTCTCCCCGTTACTCCTACCCTCATTTTATAGCCGCGCGGGATGTAATATACGAAGTAAATGAAATCCTCTTTAGTAAAAGTTAACAACGGAATTTATATTAAGGGGGAAACTTCAGAAATCCGGTACTTTTATTGTATTTATAAGGGTCCCGGCGTAATGAGAAAAATTGTAAAAAGAGGGTTAACTATTAAGTTACAATATTAATTAATCGTAAAGGTGAGTATATCCCCATTGATATCAGCGTCGCAGGGTCTTTGATTAATTACTGTGCCGCGATTGTCGTAAAAACGCCCTTTAAGCATTTAACTGCCCTACGACGACCCTTTCCCACCGTTGTTACAGTGGTAAAAATTAACGCGGTATAGGTTGCGGCCGCGGCGTTAATAGGTCAATAAGGCCTTAATATCGTCGGGGTAAGGGTTAACAGCGAGAATGATGAGTTTAATAGCGGCGGTGAAATGAGCTTTCTCGTTAATAAGCCCATACACGATGCTTCCTTCCTCATCTTCGCCTCCTCCCTTATCGTTGGATCCACCCAAGTTTTAGATTTATTCTCGGACCTTACCATACTTATTATGTCACCATGCGGTTCATGAGATACAGCTGAAAAAACTTTGGTGATGGCAGTAGTGGAATTTTCAAATAAATAAGGTTTTCGGCTAGAGAGTTTGTATAATGTAGGTCGGTATACCGAAGACGCAAATATCGTTGGCGGATGTGAAATGTATTTATTTTTAGTGGGAGGAAAACGCGAGTTCATATAGGTTAAATTCTTATTTTTTGAAATTCTGAAAAATACTTTCTAATATATATAAATAACCGGAAATTTGTAGGGTTTATAAACGTCTTATACATGTAGGTTTCTTGATTTTTTGTATTTAGGGGCTTTTTTAGGGGCTTTTTCCTGGCTATGATTTCCAAACCTTCAAGGCGGTTAAATAATAGATTAGGTGGGCTGTATCTTGTTCTTCGTCGTATTGAAGGCAAATATCGTTTACGTTTCAAACTTGAAAACGCCGGTTATATAACGTAAAATCTATATAGCCATGACTTATAATTAAGAAACAATGAATTATGGGTTGAGATAAAGTTGTTAAAGGTATGGAGAGGCTTAAAAACCGGGATTTACAATACTTCGAATTATGTTTGGTAAAGTATGTAAAACCTTACCTATTATATTCAAAAGATAAATTATCTTCGTTTTAATTATTCTACTTCCGTTTTACTGTTTTCAAACATTTTATAAATTATCATTTTACACAGTCAATATAGGGTTGATTGTTATTATTAAAGCAGATGGAAGGTTTAACGTTAATATCCACTAGTTCATTTATGGTTTCATTTCCGTCAATATCCGTAAGGCTTACTCATTGTTCAATCGTCAAAAAGTTTATATAAAATTTAATTGCTACTTGGAATTTTTTTAAAGTTTATTGGGATGAAGTGAGCGGGTTCCCTTTTAGGTCCCATATTACGAAGGTGTTATCGATATATATCGCAATTTGATTTATTGTGGTGCAAGTAATTATTTTTAGGGGTTGGAATGCATCGATAGCCTTTTTATAGAAAAGGTGTATATTGAGATAAAGCCTGCTTATTTTCTTGTTATTATATAACTATTCCCGTAGATTATGCATTCGTATTCGACTTGTAGTTGGTTGTTAAAATAATTATTTGAAACCGTTTTTAAACATTGTGTTACAGTTTCTGTTGAGGTTAAAGTACTACTCCCTCAATGATACGATAGTGTTTTCTTTCGTTGGCCAGTTTATAGGGGAATTAAGGGATTCAGCGGAGTACTTTAAATCTAGTAAAAGTGGTCGTGGAAAGCTAAGAAATTTCCCGTTGGCTGTAAGTAAGCATGGTTATGCTCTGCCTATTGGCGTTGTCATCGTGGGCCGGGAGGTCTCTGAGATCATCGGGGACGTCGCGTGTCGTTAGAGCCGTTCGGAGCTAAGCAGAGCACTAAGGAGCTGCCACAGTATGATGAACCGCTTGTCTATCGCCTGACGTAGCGGCCGGAACTTGATCGAAAGTCACTGAAATCCCGTTAATTACGTTATAGAAACTAGTGAAAAATAGTCTAAAGTGGAGTTCAACATTATAGACTGCTTATTCTCATACTTTTATTATATATCAAATTAATATATTCTAGTCTTCGCGAAATTGTAAAGGTAATTTAAATATATGTAGTAGCATCCTGAATTGGTGGTATTTTCGAAGATTTACAGGTAGGTACATATAAATATGCCTTTCAAGGCGTTTTTCCTATCATGTATCAATTTGCATAATATCTCATAACTTTAGACGCAAGTAATAGGGCTCACGGAAGAAGGGGAAAAACGTTAAAATTGAACGATAGTTCACTTTTTGTAAATTAAGCGATTGGGTTATAAAATTCTTTCCACCTTCAATGTTATAACCTATTATTATAATTTGATCTTTTTATAATATTTTACAATTTTATACCTCATTCAATAGACAAATGTCATAGGAAAAGTTTTATAACAGCGGTAATTCATCAAATAGATCATTATAAACCAAAAAATACCATATTAGATTAAAGAAAATACTTTACTCCGGATCAACTCCTTAAAAAGGTTCCCCCAAACGGTAATAACGCCTTTAATATAAGGTTTTAGAATGAATTTGCAATCCGCTGCCTTCTTCTGGGTAATAAACGAGAATAAAATAAAGGCTTAGAATCGCCTCTTATTTTTCAATGCAAATGAGCGGTTACATCGAAGTCGTTTTATTAATTCGGGGTGCTCGTCAGGTCGCAATGTTTAAGGGTGTATAAAGTTTATTAAAATGGCGTTCGAATTGTCATCGAATTAGGATGGTTACAGCCACCCAGTAGGTAGTATTTTAGGGGTTTCCTTGTCCACCCTTTTTCTCCTATAATCCAATATTATCATCCAACGAATAAAACTCGTTCCAGTAGAAAAGTTTATAAATACATTGTTAAATTTTTATCCTTTAAACGAGGACCTCAGACTACAATGGAAACTCCAAAACACCTGTCTCCCGCGGACTGTGTCTAATAGATGAAGCCCTCAAGATATTAACTTTAGCCTTAAAAAGCCGTAGAGCTATTATGGCGTTCACTATAGCGTTCTCTCTAAAAATATTAATTTATAATAGTGCCGAATCCGTATAAAACTAAGAGTAAACCCTAAATATAAGTAACGTAAAAATGATTCCACTGGGACCAAACTTGTTATTCACCGAATTCATAGCAATCTATAAATGGATTCCTTGAACAAAGTCTCTTTAACGCCTTTTAGAACATCGTATAAGATTTTTTTAATAACCCATAATACAGTTTATAGTTTCTGATACCTTACAACGCCATTACTAATATCTATTTACATTCGTAAGTAGATATCTTAGATTGAGTAAGCTAGTTATACAAGTCGAAAGCTGTTATTTTATAATTGGTTCTTTGATCCGGTTGTTCAAAATAAATATTTCCTTAGCAGTCGATTACAATATTCCAACAATTGAATACTAAAACGTTACGTATAAATTTAACGGTGTGGAAAAGTGTTATAACGTCGATCTCCTGAAAGAAATGTTATTCACTAAGGTATATAATGTTGGTAATAGCCTCTCAATCAAGGTTAATATCATGTCATAAACGAAATTAAAATTTTCGAAGGATTCATGAATGTAATTAGTACTCGTAGTAAAACTATTCCATAATCTTTAAGGTATTCCTTCCAATATTAACATAATCAGTCTCACTAAAAAGCTGTAAAAGGCCTTTCATAACCGGATATCCAAATTATCGATATAATATAAGTAATTATAATTATATTAGGTTGATGGCTTTGATCGTTTATAAGTCAGAGAAAATCTAAAAATACATAAACTATAACCTTAACGAGATAAATATGTAGATCAAGATGCAAACATATTAATAAGTATCTTTTACATACCGAATTGATTCATATCCATTTACGATCACAAGAACAACATTTCAAATTTTATAATATAAAACGTAGCCGGTCCGAATCGCTTATTTATTATCACTATTTGGAATAATAACGTCTTACCTTTACCAAATAAGATGTTGCGATACTCTTTTATTTGGTCGAGCTAAATATGGAAAACATAATTACAAAAACGTTAAATTACTGTTTTCTGACAGTCTATATTTCCCCTGCGCCGGTATTTTGTGTAAGGCTTCAAAATCAACTTTTGTACCTATACGATAATATGAATTACAACGCTATATAAACATTTTTCATGTCTTTATCCCTAACAAAATCGGCGTAAAATAAAAATAAAACATTTTATGAACTTGTAAATATATGTTTATCAGTTTCCTTATCCTTAACTGTTACGTAGATCTCGTCTTCTTCCAAATAGTTCTCCTCAAAGATATACCTGGATAAAAAAACACCTAAATCCATTTCAAGAATTTTGTAATCATTTATATAAGACGCGAAATTTCCTTTCGTCTGATATTAGAATGAATGATCAGCCTAAAATTATCATTTGACACGAATTTATTCGTATACAAGATAATTTATCGATATTACCAACCTCATTCCATAAGTGACACAGTTTATAGGGATCTATAAGCCTTCATTATGTACTTTCAAAAGTTACGGTAAGTCGGATTTACGTCAAAGACTTTATCCCTAGTTGTAGAAACGTACGCATTAGTGTTCCCCTTATCTACAATTTCGAAAGCTATCTCTTTAACCTTTATCGCTTTAATATTCATATCTAAGGCTCAGGTATATTTTTTTGGTTCTTAAACAAAACTTCAATGGTTGATCAAAAACGTGCTAAATGGTCTCAATACGGTTCACTTTTTTGATTGAAAAACTTTTACTTTTAGGTTTTCTAATTACGAATATAAATTTCAAACTAGTTTATCAATGTATCAAAATCTATAATAATGTTTCAAAACACGTATAAAATTTCAAATCCTTTTTCGGTTTCAATAACATTGAGTTAAAATCTGAATTACTATGGCAAATTTTTGTACTTACTTAAATAAATGATTAATTGCCCTTAAACTGCAGCCTGAATGCTACTTAATATTCTCTAAACTTTGCTAATTGAATATTCAAACCTTTTTATAATGATGTATCCAAGTTATTACAATTACTTTCAACGAATATTTCAATAAATCCAATGTAATCTTTGTTATATAACTCATAGTTCATTTTTGTATTGTAATTTGTTTTCGATGGTTATAACGCTTTACTAACGTATATACTGATATAAAACAATATTCATACCATTTGAACCTGCTCAATCGGAATACTGAATAAAATAATTTAAAATTATAAAAGCTTAATATCCAAATATTTACATGTTTTCACTATTATACGAATTTAATTAACGAAAACATATGATGATTCGCTATTATAATTATTGCTTTCATCACACAATTTAAGCATATTTGTAAATTTTACGATATCTCGTTCATTAGCGAGGAATAAATAAAGCAAAAAGTCACAATACTCGTTCTAATTCGTTGATATCAGTTTTTAAGGCTTGTATAAAGTCCTATCACCATTTATGTTTCCCCCTAAAACCTTTTCATTCTTATTAACGCGTTTATAAGATGGATTAAAGGGCGATTTTTTCTATTTGGGAAGAATATATTTTTGTAGGTCAAGAATCCCTGTTTTGTTAAAGAGATTGATATATCGTCCATTTCGAATACATTGACTAAACTGGGTAAGTGGTAAATCCGAATGAAAAATAATTTTGCGACATTTCCCCCTCATTTGTAAAATATTTTTCAAACTTCATTAATCCTTCGCAAAAAACAAGTCATCTCGACGAATATCAGACGCTTTACGTACGTAAAATTTTCTGGCGTTGTAACTCATCTAGTATAGATTCGATAAATTATTTCTTCGCTTTATCAAATAATACACCTTCACAAAATTTATTTGTAATTACTCTTTATACTCGCCAATCGTCATCTTATAAATGTTGGTCTTAACGAGTAACGCCTTATCTATGCGATCATTCCCACAAACAAACGTATAAATACCATTACACCGTAATTATTCACGCAACACGTTTGAAATGACATTGTATATTGTACGCTACATTTGTAAAGTCCGATTGAAAACCTTTTTACGAAAATTATGAAATATATCGAACCCTTGAGTCTTTTCATTCCCATAGCGAAAAATAAAGTTTTTCATATACGTATTCGCAATCCACGGGTCCAGATCCTCCAATGACGCTTCTATTACATTATCGTACAAGTTGAAATGAACAAATGTTCAAACTTTTTTTCTCGAAACATTATATGTTTAAATAAAGAATTGTTCTATTTATTAACTTCAATTGAACGTGTTATCGATAATACTATAGTAATAAAAGTAATTCTATCGTATTCAAGGTACTATTTATAAAAAAATGTTATAACGAGATTGAGATATATTGAACATTATATAATTAAAGGGGTTTCGAAAACAAACGTCAAATTTGCAAATAAACGACGAATGAAATGTAACCAAACGTTTTTAATTCAAATTTCAACGCTCATAGGCGCTATATGAACTAAATAAGTAGTAAATTTAAACGTCGAAAATATCAATTTACACTAGCGGTGTATAACAAGGTGAAAAAAAGGGTGTTAGGATAGGGAATTTGTGTAAGTGTGGATATATAGAGTATATGCATGTTGTATAGTATTTAAATGCGGCGAGTATTTCTTTAAGCGCTTGAAATTTTAATGTAAACGTTTTAAAAGTTATTATAGTTGCTTCCAAAATGTACATAAACGGCTTAAATACCCTTATAGTATAGTAATGATCAGGATAAAACCTTATAACGGGGTCCGAAACTTAATAGCTCGCGTAGTTGATGCGTAATTGAACGATCTTTAAAAATTATCTAAATATCGTTCCAAACGCCATTCAAATTGATAATAACGTATAGGAGCTCATAATAGTCAAAGGCACCAACCGAATCAATAATATCTTACTAGAGTTATCTCTTCCAAAGCAACTAAAGGTTTTACAATCTCTTTCCACTCCCGCATAATTCTTGTAAATCGTAATATTAAAGTACAGAACAATTGGGATCGCTACAACATCCCAAAATAAGTATTCAACTAAAGTTCGTCTTTTATTTCCTAACCTATCTATAGTCAACCGAGTCGGCTACTAATTAGTGTCGGTTAGCTCTATACGTCAACTTATAAAAATACAATATAGTGTTCAAATATGATAGTAATGATAGATATAAGAGGAAGATAAAACACCTGAAGAGTGAATGCCTTAGATGAGAGCTAAGATACTCTCAACTGAGCCGTAAATCCACCTACTATGCACTCTGCTAATGTGCTCACTCACGTTTGCTAACAATAATAGTATCTACCTTAAATAGTAGTATCCACAATGATGGATATCATAACACTTTTAAAGGTATATAAAGTTCAAAAAATGAACGAATTCACATGAATCGACGGTAAAGATAATCCAGCTTACGTTATAACAAAAATTATACCAAACGAAGTATTGGAAAACTTTGTGGATATTAATAGGTTAATCATCTCGATCGAGATTTACATGGATAATCTAGTACATAATAATAGTAAACAAGAATATTGTTGAAATGAATGGATTATGTAGGTATTATTAATAAATGATTAAATTATTTCATATACGTTTCAACCAAGAAGACCTGGTTATATATAGGTATTTAACGTTTATAATAAATAATTTGAGTATTTGATTCAACTTAGTAGATCCTCAAATTTATAGGTTAAATTTTTGTAACTAAAGATTAATTTAGGTGTTGAATAAGTAGGCATAGATTGAAGAATATCCGTTCAATACATTTTGATTATTATGTTTATAGAAATTTTATATGATAGCATATTAGTATCAAAACAAGAAGTTTTTAGTGTTAGGACAATTAATAATTGTAATTGTTTATACATTAATTGAGGTATAACAATCTAATATAAGGTTAGGTCCAAGTCTTGGCCTATATATAATAGAATATACTTCGGCTAGTAACCTACCCAATTTGAAACCTATATACAAATTTCATATACGAAATACTATCAGTTATTTTAAGCATAGTAATTCGAATCAACAATCGCTGCCACGAGTAGAGGCCTACCAAAATAAAAAGTATTCTTTTATATATAATTTGAATTTCGTATGTAAGATTATCAAGTAGCTCAAAATTGACACTATTGGCGAGGTTAACCAAGTATTGGTTGTGTCAAAATTATAAACCAACAACTAATTAGATTTTCATTATTTAAAAAAAGTAAACTATAGTCATTATCGTAATCTTATAGATCCCTCAAGTTATCATTGTGTATTTGGAGGGGAACTTACACGGTGAAACTGAAATAAATATTATAAAAGTGTCAGAATATATTGTAAAAATAAAATTTTAGATCAAAGCTCAAGTTTCCTAGGCTATAAGTAATTAGTAAAACTTCAAACGTCGACTGTTCTGGATTGAATACAGATCAATATATATAGAACCGAATATAATATTAGCTTCAGTACTATGATAAGGTTTTAAACGAGATTTTACAATTAATTTCATCCATAAAGGATGGGCTGGAATTTCGATGGATACGTTATTTTTCAGGAAAGTAAAAGAACAAAATTATTAATTACATTTGGCTAAATGGACATTAGATACAGCATAGTATCTACAAAATGATCATACGAATATAAACTGAAGAATTTATTTACTCGGTTTAATACGTATTAGAATGAAAATTAAGCTCAATATATGGATATAAATGCAGATGTTGAAATTAGTTTAAACAGAATCAACTCCAATAGTTATAGGCGTTATTATAGTCCAGCTTTGGTTATGGCCCGAAGCCTATTTACAGTAGGTACGCCCTAATTTGTGAGTTGTTTATTCTCTATGGTCTTTTTATTGAATTTTGTGATCTTATGATTTCTACGTTGTATATTATGTTTGAAAACCCATTTACATTTTGATTTGATACATTTATTTACGTTGGTTCATTTTATACAATAGTGTTTTACTAGATTCTTCTTATTATAACTTTTGAATAGATCTTATTAGCTTTGACTTGTTTTACTTTGCAAAACTGCCTTTACGTTCATACCTGATAAAATTAAAATTTCAAATTTCAAAGTGTTACGTTGATGTAATCACCTCGACAATGGGTAAATTAACATTGGAGAACATGTACAAAGGTATATTAATTACTCTTTATCTACTAGATTTACTTCATGCTTTTTTTTGTTCTATTCTTTCCAATTATTGAAAACATCCCTTCAATTTGTAGAAATAAAAATTTTCTGCCACTTTTCTCCCATTGTTATTCAACTAGATTTTGTTACATTCATGGTCATCAACATGAAGAAGCCAAACAAAATTTTAATTTCTAGTCAACGCCTAATTAGTCCGTATTGACCAAGGAATCAAACAGTTTCTAATTACATCTCTATTCTTACGTCTCTTTCTTAAAAATCGAAGATAAAGAGTAACTATATTCAAATAAGGAAAATATTTTCCTATTTTCGAACGGTTTTTTTTTCAATTAATATTCTTACCTCGTAAATCGGCCGACTATCTATGTGTTTCCATCAATGTTAGTACATGAAAACAAAGGGAATTTAACTTGGTTGTTTGTGTAACAACCTAAATTTTCTGTCGTTTACAAATCAAATAATTTTAAGCATACATTCATCAACAATTTATGCTCAGGTTCAAACTATAGTTTACTCATATATTAACATTACAATAATTAATTCAGTAATCGTAACAAGTTCGGTTAATGTGTTCAATATTATCCTATTGGTATTACGATTGTTGTTCATGCTTAAATATCAATTGAGATTTATTTAAACCCTCTAATAGAAACGAAACTCCAATACCGCATAATGTATTATAAGTTAGATAAAAAAAAACCAATCAGGTTCATTATTAGAACCATAATTAATATCAGTTGTCATAGATATGTTTTGAATTGATTTGAGCCTTTGTGATGGATATCAGTTATACCTAACACGAACGAATTACGATATTGAATTGAAGTAAATCGGTAAAAGTTACAATATAAAGTGTTAATAAATTGAAGTTTTTGAGGGAAAATATATTCATTTGAAAGTCGTAATCGAGCGATGAAAGTGGATAACCCAAGTTACGAATCATTTTCTGAGGAGGTAAAAAAAAAAAAATGTTTTGTGTTAATAGATAATTGGTCTGGTTTTTAACACCCGATTAGAAATATTACGAACCAAAGAAGTAAGAATTAGTCTAGTTGATGTACGTAGATTTATCTGTGGAGGAGGAGAAAGTCAAGAATAAAGCTTGAAGCGGAAAAACCTACACTGGTATGATATTGTTTAAATTGGTAGGAGTTGAGCTTATGACAATACCCTTCCTTGAAAGAGCGTTCCAAATCTAATCGCGTAGAAGAAGCTTTTCTACATTTAGTAATATCAACATAAAATACAAAAGATATAAATAAACCACTGTCTGATTCTAAAATGAAAAAGTCGAAACAACTGAAAATCAAATTGAAAAGTAGACTCGACATATACATATGTAATGAATATGAGTAATTACATAAATTAAACTACATAATTACTACATCGTGCATCATTTTATTCATGAAAACCAATAGTTTTACGGTTTTGGAACAAATGACCCCCAATTTATCAACCTGAGATGTAGAGGTGTAGGTTGAACTATTATACTCTAGAACTTAACCTGGTGTATTTAATCATATCAGGAAGACGTCTCATGAAATACATTTCCAAAGTTTCAATATATGTAATTCATAATATGCTTGCCTTTTTTGTTTCAATAAACTCTTTCAAAAGATAAAATCACGAAATCCTTTCACGAGCTCTATTGATTCTAATCTTGGTCAAATTTGCGAAACTAGTATCAAAGTCAATCAAATCTTGAGTTAAAGCTTTAGAGCCTCCTCTAAGCAACGAAGGTAATCCAGTATATTGAATTTATTGTAATAAGTCGAATAAAATAATCAAAAAGCATTATGATAATCTTTTCAATGCAAAAAGGGTTATTGAATAGAGGTTTCTTTGCGTTATTTGACTTGATAAGTATGGTTATCTTTGTCGTACAATTGAAGATATAATTGAATTCATATCTTTCAATCACCTTCAGGTATTGTTGATACTTTCCTATACCTTGTTACTATTAATTTAAGTTTTGGGGTTTTGAATTACCAATGAACCTAGTTGTTACTCAATTAAGTATAGTAACTTTAGTATAGACTTATGAAATATTAAAAAACCCCTTATAATGATGGGTAAGTTCATATAAGAAATCTGACGAGAAACCTTGTAAATAATAAAGGGTTTTGTAAATATTACTATATACCCTTATAGATAGTATACATAGGCCAAGTGGCAGTATAATGTATTGCAAGTTGCCTACCTGCAGAGTGCACGATAACGTGTCACGCTAAAGGCTTCACTCTTGAAAGATGCAAAGTGCATCATGCATGGAGCGGTCTGGAATGGGTATTCCAAATAGCGCGGCAAAAGGGCCACTGTCCGGATGAGAGGTTTATAAACTCCTATCCGTAACGTGAAATCTCTGAAATATTTCTTCCTAACTAACCTATCTATTTTTTACAATAACTATACCAATCTTATAATTACTTTGCTACTCGTTTACTTTTACGTGAATAGGTGAAGACCTCATTGACACTAATTAATAGTCGACTCGATCTACTTCAGACAGTCTGGGAAGAAAGAGACAGATACAAGTTAAATACCTATAGAGGGATACTATAACGGTCCCAACTGTTTGAGTTCCAATACTACGTTGTTATAAAAATTACACGGAATATGTATAAATATTGTAAAAATTGAGTGACTTTAAAAAAGATAACTTTAATACGATACCATTAACTATTATTTAGCGTTTTATTTACTAAAAGTTCTATTACGCCACCATGAACCCTTCTTTGGCGCTTTAACGTATCTGTGTACTTTTTGGAAAGCATCCTATCACGCACCAAGCCATGTAATCCAAAACTACTCAGTTTCGGAACCCTTCGTTAGAACCCGTCCAATTTCAAATCGATAATCCAAACCGCTTGCCTAATTTAAAAGAGGTCACGAACAAAGTAACCAAACCTCTCATACCAACAAGAGCGGCTAAAACACGACAATCTGGACCGTTTTCTAAATATGAAACAAAACCTAATTATCGGATCACATACTATACCTCCCTACAACTACGTTTCCTTTACTCTATTCGCCTTCTCATGTTAGCCCTGTGTGTTTTAAGTTTAATGCTTGAAACGTTTGAATTTTCCTAGCCTCTTAGCTAATATAACGCTATTGAATACTAACAAAACTTATTTAAAAAGCAAAACTAGTCTATGGTTAAGTCTTATTTACGTGTCATTTGAAATTCATTTGTATTGGCAAGCGCTAGTAACCTTATTCCAACTTTTTTAATTATCTCATTTACTTTTTTTTTTGCTGAACCACTCTAAACTTTGAAATCTAAACGCAATAAAATCCAATCGCGATGCGAAACAACCAATTCCCGCCGCTCCAATATACTAGGCGCATACAGTAATCCTCATGCCCAACCGCTCCAAGATACCTGCAGCCATAGCTTTAATACTAATGATACCGGAGGAATCCATCGCTTACTTTGACCATCCAGTCAAGTATATGTGGATTAGGAAAATTATAATATAGGAAATAGACTTGGGCTTCTGGGATTATACCATCGATATACCAGTTAAGGAATTAGACCTATATACGGTAAATACCTATATCTTTAAAGTGAATTTTCGTCATTAAGAAAAGAAAACCTAACGACCTGATATACTAGATAATTTCTACGAATGATTTTCGAATTTGATGTTGGGAAAATGATAAATAGTAAACCCCTTTATTTCCAAATATTTATGGATTTAAATACGAAATAAAGATATTAATACCTTAGAAAGGCAGAAATAACCTCTTTGGAAAAGCTTTGTTCGAAATAATACAACTTAACGACTTGCCAGACTAAGAGGATAAAGATATATACTGAACAGAATTTGTAAAAGGATATTACCTGACGAAACATCAAAAAACAGGTAGTAAATGATATACGGACGAAAAGAAGAATACAAAGCGTAAAACAACTCAATACTATACCTGTACCCTGTATAAAGTATATAAACCTTAAAAAAAGTAGTCACAATCCTTATCTATAGCGCGCGTATAATATACTCTTATATCGGCAAATACTATAAAGTAAAAATAAATACTAAATCACTTTCTAAATACGGTTAATATCCAGTTTGGCTATAACGAGAGCGACCGAAACATCGAGAACAGCCCGCTCCAGGAAACTACGAGCGGTGTAAAACGCCAATACGTGCTTTATAGATTGATACCCACTATTCACGACCCTTACAGTAACTTTTTACCGCACCGTATTCACACTAATGAAAACGATCCTATAAATCTTACCAACTTCACCAGGTTTCAGAATAAGAACGAAAACTATAACGGTAAACTATATGATATACTCGATAATAAAATACGTGTTATATTTAATACATATGAAATATTCGATATCAAAACATTCTGTTTTTATTTTAGTTTACCCGTTACATTATCGGGATAAGTTAAAAAATGATATATATACCACCTTAAGTAGGTAAATACATTTACAGAATATTATAACCGACTGAAATCACAATTTGATATAAAAATTAACTACGAACTTTACGATAGGAACTAAAATGGTACGACTTAGAAATCCGTGAAAAACCAACAGGAAAACGCTAACAGAAACCTATAAAAAGTTTTTACCATCCTATTAGCTTCATTCTGAAAATATTAAACATCTCTTAAACCGAAATATCAGGAAGATAAACTATTTATCCAAGTAATAACAAAATTATACCACGAAAACCCGGATTTCGACTTTACACTTTTTAAAATAAGAAAAGACTTAAAATCATTTTATAAAATACTTGGAATATCGCTCAAAACATTTATACACTGATAGGCGAGCCTAGGATCAGCCTTTATAGCCGATCAAACAAAAGGCGAGGGCTAAATCACCAAAACGAAACTTATCGAAACTATTCACCACGTTTTGAATCGAAAATTCAAAGTATATTCAAAGCAAAACGAGCGTCCAAAGTATAAGTACTAAAAATGGAACCCTAATAATAAAGGATAGGGACGATTGTTCGAAAATAGGCGAAACTTACCGCGGCTATAGAAATACTTGTGAAAAGGTATACGAAGCCCCACGGGTTTTCAAAATCAGTGTATCGTATATGTATCGTATATAATAAGATCGGCTATTGGTTTACTAACCACTCAGCTTACAAATAAATTCGAACTAAACGACAGTTTCGAGCTGATTATATATCTGAAAACCTGATAAAAACCAACTTTACAATATACGCAGCTAATTATAAAGTCGCAAACGATAATTCTACCGCCTATCCCTACGAATACACGTCCGGGGGAGAAAACTTTAAAGGTAATAATATTTACTTGACAGCCTAGGACGAAGAAACCGCCTAACGTATTTTGATAAATCTACAGAACGCCTTTTTTATATATATCACAGGCCTAAATTTAGTAGATGGAGCGCTTAATGCCCATATAATATTGCAATTTATGTTTTTAAACAAATACGATAATTGGTGTCAGGGTATTATACCTGAAATTAGTACAGCAGAAACCTTAACGGCCGGAAAACGAGAATTTAAAGCGTTCGTATTAAGGTTTTCGAAGTTTTGGATAAACCGAATGGAAAAATATCGAAAGGTTTTATTTAGTAAAACCAAATCGTTATTCCTTGGAACTATCGTTGTAAATATATGATCCAAACAGGTTAAGGTTTACGTAATGGATATTGAAATACAATTTTTACTTTTATTAGCTAATATAAATGAAGGAAAGGACTTACTTAAAACTATTAAAAAGATTTGCTATAAATACTAACTACATTTATAAGCCCTACTCCGGTTTTAGTTCCTCCTTTAGAATAATTAAAAATTTCATTATAAAGTTATTATTAATATTATATATTTATATAACAAACCGGTACTTTACCCCATCGACGCGGTAATATCATTCCAAACTGTCAAGTTTAGACGAAGCGCTTTTGCTACAAATTATTACAACGTTTTAATCAACTACTAATTGAACATCTTCCTAAACCCATTAAACTGGATTACATACGACGTTGGTACGGCTTTAGACTTTATCGAATAGTGTACTAAGGCTTGGATATCCGTTACCAAGTATGAACAAATTTTAATAAAAGCCCTATAGGGTATTGAAAAATATAAGCGGAACTACGAACCGTTTCAAAAATCGTATATAGTATTATTGAAAAAATTAAAATATACTAGTTTTAAGGAATCTATCCTTTAGATAACGGTTAACACCGTTAATAACACCTTTAGCCCAAATGAGCTTATCCTTACGCTCCTTATTTGTAATACTTATCCGAAAATCCATATAAACTTTTTATTATTACTAATTGCAGTATAAAGGGCGGATACTGTAGCGAATAACATAGCAGCATTACGTTCCTTACGGGTTAAAAACAACGTATCTAAATTGTTAGTTATAAGGAATTTCCTACATAAAACTGGCGTTTTAGACCTACCATTACAATTTAAGGTTTTAATTTGCAAAACTGAAGAGGGATGAACTAACCTTTGAAAGATCAACTAGTTTAAAGACGATGATATAATCGTTAATTTTCCAAACGGTAAAAGTTTGTTTCGTCAAACAATGGTACGAAAATATAAGTAAAATTTGGAAAAGAACGGCTTATATTCGTAATTTAAACAAAACAGCCAATAAGATACCCCTTAAAACAATGAATCCAAACCTCTCCTAATTCCAGTCTATCCCCCAAATTATATATCCGGCCCGATTTTACCGAACGAAAGCGCCCCGCCTATACCAACCCTATTACCACCTCGCCGCCGAGACCGCCCCTTTAGCTAGAAAACCAAAAAACGCTCCAGGACCTTTACCATAGGTTCTTTTATTACTTAATAGAAGATAACAATCTAATATCTTAGCTTAAAACTTCGCCACGACGTCATTATTACTATTTTAGGTACCCCGTTTAAATAATTCTCCCAAATATAAATTTCTGCCCTAGTCAACCAGGGTGTATTTCTCTTGAAACGATTCGACTCGGTAATCCATGGCGTTTATAGGATTTTTCCCACTCACCTTGTCCATAGAATGAAAACAAGACCAGGAAACGTTACGAAAAGACCAGTTTAGTTATTAAAAGTTACAATGATGATAATAAAAAAGATATTATAACCCAGTTGGCCACCTTATACTAGGTGAGCTTCTGTTTTATTTTTACGCTCGTAACCTCCCTTGATACGTTATATAACCTATATATTGAACTTCGTAACATAACACAGAAATATACCGAATTTTAAGAACGGTTTAAGCGACGAATTTACGCCGATAGACCGAAATATTTTTAAAAATACCACTTACCTAAAACGTACTTACGTATTGTAAAACCACTTTACGGAGTAGCTAAAGCCGGTGTTCACTAATATAATACTTACCAAAAATACCATAAGGAGCGGCTCAACATAACCAAATTGACTTTCAATTCGTGTTTATTAGTGTTAACGGCTTGATTTAAGGGCTTTGCACTATTAGGTATGCAGATAAACGACAAACTAACGCTATATAACGCCTCGTTTTCCTTATCTAAAAAAAGAAAAATTTAAAAGCAGGCTAAAAAGAGAAACCCAAGATGTACCTTATGGAAAACCATATAATCAATTGCAATAGCGTTACATTCACTTTTCGGAACGGTATTTTAGGCCATACAAAAAAAGGAAAGTTGCATAAAGTTGCCCTTGCCATTTTATATAACGTAAAACGAGTCAACGAAAATAAATGCTAACGCGTACGTAACGTTTGGGTTGCTTTTGTAATATAACCGAAAGCAGAGTTGAACATTTCAGTCGACGTACAGTACTAAATCGTCCCGATAGATAATATATATATGGCGTTTAACAAGCGCCTTCTATGGCAGATAAATGAACCAAAAAGCGGTTTACAGTTTATACCGCTAGATATACGTACTATAAAGCCATTTATTTTTACTAACGGTTTTTTCGCTAATAATAACGATTGTAATTCGAAAATATGCTTCGTTTTAGGTTTTGGAAACGAAACATCGTTCTGAAACGGCTTTATGCTCTGTAAAAACATTATTTATTAAAGCTCTACAAAGTATAGGAGGGTTACTAAAAGCGTCCTCACTTTAGAAATCTATGGAATAGTTTAAGATTTCGATTCGGGTATCACTATAGCAATAACGGTCCAGATAATGATTTCCAACCTTAATTTACGCCCTAACTTTTTTATTATATATACCAATTTCTTTTCGCATAATAAATGCCTAATTAAGTTAGGCACCACGAATAAAAAGCGGTTAATAATCGATATTATGATACTACGCTAGTTATATAAGCGCCGGGAAATCGAAGAAACAAAATGAATCGATAAAAAATCAAACCCGATAAACATAATAATAAAAACGACACCGTACAGAACGTTGGAAGCGCTTATAACGACAAACACTCTATTTGTTAATATAGTTGAAAAGGTTTCACAACCCTAATAGGTTATGACACTACTTTCGCCGATTTACAGAGGTCCGAAATCCGCTAACCGCGCCGCTTCCCGATTTATACCTCTATTTAACTTTATCATTTTGCGCTGCTTACAATATTGTATCACTCTTTATTTTACATACTTTGACCCTATCAAATTTCCCATTCTTTTTCTCTTCCTATTCAAATTTATTATTTCGCGCCGCTCCCATTATACTATTACACTTTATCCTACACACTTTGAACTTACTAAATATCTCGCTATTTATCCATCTTTATTTTGATTTACAGTATAGTACCTATTCTAGCATATTACCTCTCTTTGTTTTATATATTTCAAATTACACCTATCACTTATAAACAATTATTTTGTAACAAACAATAATATTACTGTGCAACATACTGTACTATGGCCCGGTATGCCGGCTCGGCGCAAAGAGTAGCTATCCACTATTCAAAGGAAAGGGTAAGAGCAACGCCGTCGCGTACCTACTATCCTCCTCGCCGCTCTTCCCCTTTGTGTTAACGCCACCGCGATCACTACCATCGACACTATTAACGCTAACAAGGATATAGCCATACGCCTAATGTCGCATACTCTGAGAGAAAGGCGTAAAAGGATCTTTACCCTCTGTACGTCGATGCGTGATAATGTTGTTAAACTCAACTACATAGTACATGCGAAAACCCCGTTTCCAAGCGGTAATAACGGCCGCCAACTCTTTAATCCACTGGTTAACATCTATTAATAATTAATATCGGCTTGTTTTGGTTATTTACGACCGCGGTTGTTTTTATAGACGCTTTAAATATTATTTTCTAAAGGAGAGAACTAACTATAAAGCCGGCGAGCGCGTAATACGGTCTCGGCCCACAGCCCTAAAACCAATGAAACGGGAGCGCATCTACTACTAGTCTGTTTGTAATGGAGACAATAGGCTGAACGACCCACGCTCTTGTAATAATCGCCAACGAACTTACCCGCAGCTGTGGACGCGAAATACGGTACATAAGACGTATACATTAGCGACCAAGAACTACGGATCTGGATACGTCACTCTAACGCCTTATGCATCAAAAAAGCCTTACGATGCACCCTGGCGATACGGAGCTCAAGGCGGCGGGGTAAATCTGCCTCGTGTTCTTTATCTAAATAAAAAGAAAATTAAAGGTATATAAGCGGGTGGATTTAAAGTATAGGAACCCTAATGCAGCTGCATCAAGTTACGCTTACGGCGTAAAGAGGCTCCGCGAGTAAGAGGGTTTTTAACCGTAAGGAAAGGGTAAGGTTTATAACTTTAAAAACCCTTCTCTTCTCCTCTTAGGATCTGGGAAAGGGGGAGGGAAAAGGGGGGAAAGGAAAGGTAACGGAGGTAACGGGAGAGGGCGAAGCTAAAAGGGGGGCGGCGGCGGGTTTTAATGGGGCCAGAAGGGTAGCGGCGGCGAGCGGGGTAACAGCAATAAAAAAAATTATACCTGATGATAGCGAGCTACTGGCGGTGGTGGTGGCGGCTGCGGTAGCGGTAACGCGGCGGCTTTTTCGCGCCAAACAGCGCCTGATCATCTTGTTTTTACGTGGAATCTATTTATAAAAAAAGTTAGTATATAAGCATTCGTTAAGTAACCTACCCATTAAAGCGGTTAAAATTACCCAATTGAAATAAAGGTTAAGTTAAATTAGAATAGAGACTTGCATTAACATGGACTACGTGCTTTAAGAGGGGAAGGAAAAGAAGCTTTGCCTAGACCGATGATAATATATCGTTTTATACTAACACAGGATACACTTAATGGCGTAATAACCCCTACGTAATTACCCCTATAATACCTACGCAATTATACTCCTGTCAGAAACCACAAAAGGCGCCATCAATAACCATATCCCCCCCAATTAACTATATCAACCATGCCCAAGCTATAATTACCACCGCGGCCAAAACTTACTCATTCAAACCTTTACAATTAGTACCGCAACCACACTGTCACTACAAAACCTGCTTATTTAAACCTTTACAATTTATAATACAACCACACTATTATTACAAAACTATGTATACAGACTCGCTACAATTACACTGTCGTTACTAGGCTATAGGCACATAAGGAAAGAAGAAAAGATTGCCTATGTGGATATTGCTATATACCCTATTAGATAGTATACATAGACCAAATGGCAGTGCACTGTATTATAAGGTGCCCACCTACAAAATGCACGACAACATATCACGCTACAGGCTGTACTCTTATAAGACGTAAAGTGCATCATGCATGAAGAGGTCTGGAATAGATATTTCAAAGCGCACGGCAATGCATAGAGCGGTCAGGAATGGGTATTCTAGAGCGCACGGCAAAAGGACCACTGCCCGGATGGGAGGTTTATAACCTTCTATCCGTAGCGTGCACTCTCTGGAATACTTCTTCCTGACTGACCTTTCTATCTTTTACTACAACTATACCAAGCTTATAATTACTCGTCTTCTCGTTTATTTTCAGGTGAATAGGTAAAGACCTTGACGATAGGTTTGCCCTTTTTATTTGGGAGTTCACGGGTTGGTGAATTTATTTTGAATTTCATTTATATTAATATATACACATTACGTTCCAGTTTCACAGGTGTATGAAATTTATAAGTATCAAAATTAGGTCTATAATGCAATACAACCCATTGGTTAATATTTTAGGTTGCGTAATAATTAGGTTAATATTTAAGACGATGTTATTTTTTTGAAAGGTTTTTTTTAATTAGTGAGTGAATTATAACAGTATTGACTACAAAGTTTTATTACTTACATACGGATGAAAGCTTCTATGTATGAAAGGGAAGAATCAGTTGATCGTTTTACAATTTATATCATCCAAAATAAAACTTAATGTAAAGTAATTACTTAAAACAACCGTTTCAAACGAAATTAATAAAGCTATGTAAATACTGCGCTACAAAAACTTCTATACGTTCAATTTAATCGTTTATTTCTCAATATACTAACGAATATTTAAATGTTGATACACAACGTATAAACGGTTTGGAAATAATTATAGCTTTCAATTAAAAATCATCATATTTTCATACCTATTCAAGCAATGAACTCCAATTATAAAAATTTTGGTCAATTCATTTCTTCAAAGTCCTATCATAGGATGATTGTAGAGATTTTAGTCTAATTAGTAAACTACGGAAAGAATATAATAATAAACTTACCCTTAATATATGTATAACAGTAAAGCGGTAATAGAATTTACAAAAACATCAAGCTAAATTGAAAAGAGTTACCTGAAGATGCTATAGGTATCTCAAGAACGTCAAACGTTTTTTCCCCTCAATAACAACTCCAATAAACTTAAATATATTCTGTAAATTGTTACAAAGTTTCAAGATACAAATGATGACATTCAATCTGGTTAATGACTTTGGTAGAGTCAAGATAACCGGTTATAACTGTATTATTATCATAAAATGAAACATAATGATCAAACTAATTATCAACTGGTATAACAAATTTTCTAAGAGAATAAATACGGTTACTGATTGAAGTAAAATATTGATATTCGACACGAAACGTTCCTATAACATCTAAAGCTATTTGTAGATAATGTTATTCCCTCAAATTATTTTTATATATGGATCAAGTCATGACCACAATATATTGCGGTAAGTAAATCATTAATAAACTACTTATTTTAGGAAAAGATTTCTCATAAAGGTATAATAAAGCTTTATAATAACTTCGTAGTCTAAAACCTTTAAACCTAATATAATACGCCGACTAAACTTTATTCGGTTATTACTTAAATCGGTTTGTACAGGTCGGTTGCCAGATTTGTAGCTAAAACCATGTAATCTAACTGCTATTTTTCCAAACCAGTAAACTATATAAAAGTTGACACTGAATAAGGCTTTTAACTACTGGACTTAAGTTCAGGTAAAGGATTTGATATTATGAAATATTACCAGTATTTGTAATCCGTAACGATTTTCAAAGGTTTAATAAGAACCTTAAAATTTTGTGCGTCATTTTTTTGAATTCTTCAATAATAATTACCAAAGTTTTATTGTAAGTCTTATATTTGCAAACTTTTGGGAAGAACTTGGTCAAACCATATAATACTAAAGACAAAATGTTGTTAAAGTCTTTTCCTATTCATGTAAACGTAAAAGAGTAGAAGAGTAATCGTAAAGATTGTTTATATTGAAGTAGTAAGATAAGTTCATAGAAGGAGAAGCATCCGGAGAGTTTACGCATCAGATGAGAGCTTATAAGCTCTCACTCAGAGCATGCACTCTGTAAAAGTGCATCCTGCAACGTGACACGTTATCATGCACGCTGCAAGAGTGCCCTTGCAACGTGATGCACTGCCACACGTCCTATAAGGTCGTGCCTACATATACTAACTATAGTAATATATAATAATATCTACACAGGCAATCTTTTCTTCTTTCTTTGTGCGGCCCGTATCCGTAATCCAGTAGTGACAGTTTGATTTGTATTGCGGCCCGTATTTGTAATTCAGCAATGACAGTGGTGTATAATATCGGTCCAAGCAAAACTTTTTCTTCCCCGTAAATTGAAATTTGTAGCGAATTAGGTCACATGACCTCCCTGTTGGCGTTGCTGAATAAAGCGGTAGTGATAGCCCTCGCTTCGAATACGTAATCCAAAGCGCTCGGCGTAGGCAGGAGCTTTTCTAACATACTTTCCGGAGTGCCTTATTTTTGAAAAGGCTAGAATTGCAAAAGTACGCAATATATCGTGGCGTTTCGGATTATTATTTTCGGGGCTCGGTGTGATTATGGCGTTGTTGGTTTTTTTTTTTTTTTTTTTTTTTTTTTTCTCCCAGATAGGTCCCAGCGAAGGGTTCCGAACCTTGATTGTTTTTGCTTGCGTGGCCTGATACGTGATAGGACGCTCTCCAAAAAGTGCTCGGGTATGTCCAGAGCACCAAAACGAGTTGATGGATAGCGCAACGAGGCTTTCAGTAAACAGGGCACCAACCTAGTTAATGATATCGTAATGAAGTTGTCCTTTTTAAAGTCACTTCAGGTCTTACAGTCTTTTTACGCTTTGGGTTTCAAAGGCGCTCCCGCGTATTTCCACACTCCCGTATGGTTCTTGTAAGTCGTAGTGTTAAAGCACGGACAGTTGGAACCGCTACAGCATTCCGTTATAGGTATTGAACTTAGGTTTGTCTCTTCTTTCCTAGGCTATCTGTAGTCGACCGAATCGGCTACTGATCAGTGTCGGCAAGGTCTCTGCCTATTCACATGAACGTAAAAGCATAGAAAAGTAATCGTAAAGATTGTGTATATTGAAGTAGTAAGATAAGTTGATTGAAGGAGAAGCATCTAGAGAGTTCACGCCTCAGGTGACAACTTATAAGCTTTCACCCAGAGCATGTACTCTGTAAAAGTGCATCCTGCAGCGTGACACGTTATCATGCACTCTGCAGGAATGCACCTTGCAACGTGATGCACTGCCATATACCCTGTAACGTAGTCCCTATGCATACTAACTATAGTAATATATAATAATATCCACATAAACTGTTGTTATTGTTAAATTTCGAGAAAATATTATGATTTATCCCATTTTTGAAAATTCATTTCCAAAACCATAAGACTATTGTAGTTAACCATAAAAAGTATATGTTAAATAAAAATGTAATCTTTAGGTCAACAAACTCATGAGCTTATTATTCACCCCAATATTAAAATCGACAACGTTAACAGAACGAATGAAATAAAATCACAAATTCCTAAGTACAATTTGATATAAAATACCTATAAAAGTTCGTGAAACAAAAAACCATTCCTAAATATTTTTTAAATGAGAAATACCTTTTAATCTGTAATAATTTCAATTTTTTTAAAAAAAATTCTTGATTTATATAATGATAACGAGAAAACGGTGACGTGTCATGTCAGTAAAGCGAAAGTTGCATTTATGGATGTTAATATATATGCTAACGTCTTGAAATAGTTAAACTACTTAAACAATGCATTTCCAATATTTTCAACTAACGAAAAATCAATTAACCCGTTATTGGGTAAATAATACAAATAATATTCAACAAGTGACCTCAATATTATTTCATCAAAGACTACTATTACCTAAAACTATTGAAAAACCGGAAAACATGATCAAAGATTTCAAAAGCATTCCAAGCGCAAAAAAACTATTTTCTACATACTTTTCTTTGTTATAAGAATATTATAGAAAACTTAAATGTTGGAAAAATCATTCATTTCAAATTTTGGCATATCAATTGAGGCATTTGCATTCTATATAAGGTAGAAACTAAGTTTTACCTCATACAGATTTAGTTATAAGTCGGATAGCAACCTTCTCAACTTAAAACTTACACACAACTTTTATTAACAAAATATCATATATTACTTCAACCACAGTGTTTCGAATCGACTATTCTTATAACTATTCATGGCGTACCAATACTTATTGGTTCTTTAATAGATCAAATTCTTATAAGTTAAGTGAAATCTGGAGAATATCATATCAGAATAATTCGAGTTCAACGTAGAATGAGATATCTGCTAGATCTCAATGTTTAAAGTATTTGTGTCAATTTGTAATCGCTCTGGTAAACAAGACAAGAAATTTGTCACTTACACCATGGTTGAATAATAGGTAAATATTTATTTCGTCTTTCCTGTCATTATATTATATCCGCTAAAGTATTAACCGAATATAATGGTAAACTAGCGGATGAAGCCCCTCGCAAGTTTGGTAAAAAGTTCATTGAGAATAGTAATGACGATTTATAACTTGAAAAAAACTATAAAGACATTATCGACCAATACTTCATGCATTAAATTTCTAGCTTTTTACCTAAATAATTGAAACTTCATATATGAAATGGAAACGATAACAAAGTGATTTATAGCATTTCTCAGAAAAGATTCCATTATTGGTTAATTAACTTGTGGGGAAACGCAAACCAAAATATAAAACTTAAATTAATGGTGGAGCTATTCGTAAAAATAATATACATCGTTTAAGCTGCCACCTTTATAATGTTTGATATACTTTATAATAGTATTAACGCGAGTGAACTCTTAAAGTTGACTGCTTAATATTGAAAACTTATCGCGTTGAATGTTATAGACAAGGGAAAAAACATTTTTACCGATTTACTACACATAAGTTCGAAGAGTTTAACTCCAAAGTAACGCTAAAACTAATTTTTCTAAGCCTTAATCCTCAAGTTTCTAATCCTAGGTATTGTGATTTTTTTTACTTGCTAATATGAACACGTGCTCAAAAACTTCATATGTAATAATCTACGATACTAATAAAAACTTAATTTCGGTAAAATTCTGATTAACAGTGACAAGATAACGATTAGCTGTAAATTTATACTAGTTCAAATTTTGTAAGGTATTAAGAAAGTCAAAAGGGTATACGTATTATTTTTCGAAAAATGCGAGATCTTTACCTTATAATAGTATAACATTACGCTTTGCAAGGTAAGATTATAAATAGTGATAAATTACTTAATCAATAATGTTAGATTGAATAACTTAGTTCTACCATTAGTGGTTTTCAACGTTTATATACATATAACGAGGAAATATCCACCATTATAAAACACTTAGAAAGGGTTCGAGAAATAATATTAGGCGTAGAAGGAATTGCGGAAGAAATTCGTAAAACGCCGTGTTAATACCATTTTAAATACCAAAAATCAAGAGTGGACATAAGAAGTGCTATATTTATGGTTACATATTAGAATAATCGTTTAAAGAGAAAAAAGTATATATAAGAATCATTCGAAGAATTATAACATTACAAATTCGAAGCTTATAAGTAAAACCGTTAATAGTATAATGAATTTCCTTATAGTAGAAATTAAGCTATGGTAAGGCACCTAAAATAATACAAACCCATAAATTGAGTATGACAATATAACGCACTTATTGCGATCATGAATAATATATTTAAAAAGCGTAGTCGCGTACCAACACTTTTAAAGAAAAAATACCATAAGCATAAAATGTATATGCCTCAAGGAACGCATAGCATAATTTGGGCAACATAACATAAGAACTGAAACAGTAAATTAACTTTAAGACTTAGCACTTAAGATATTATTAACATACTAGAGAAACTGATTGACAACCGCTATCTAGTTAAAATTGATGTGTTATTCATTCACGAAGTAGTTCAGTTAACATTTTGAATAAAAACGGGTAGAATTTAATGGATTTCAAATACAGAATGATCTATGAAATTAACAGCATGACCATATACCAATTATGTCCAAAATCGAAATGAATTATACAAATATATAGTAACAGAACCAAAACTTAAACACTCAGGTAATCTTTTATAACATAGAAAATTCAATTGCCATTAATTGTAACAATTGCTTATAATTTGACTAGTAATGTAAATGATACTTTCATAATTATAACCACAATATTACGTAAACACTCGCTTAATGTTTCGCTATATTTTTAACGGATTTCATAATTGAATTACCTACCGAATGTCATGATAAATTTCTTTCAGCAAGGATAATATAAATCATCAAAACGTTATACAAACAACTTAAAAATGGTATTCATTTAATCTTTATTTATCAAATTCATTTTCAATTCACCCTTGACATGAAATCATTTACCTAAAACCTGGAATTATGTATTTCGCGAACTGGTTGAAACATTTTTGGAATTAATATACAAATATACTATACACTTCGGGTGAAAACGTATAGTAGAATAATGATACATTATTATTTAAGAAATTATCAAGACACTCAAAATATTAGTTTATCTCCAACAATAATCCAAGACATGTAATTAAACTTTGAAAATTGTTAATCAGAATTCATGGTATTAATAACGGCTGTAATACCTACGTAAAACTTCGCTAAAAATTCAAGGTCCAAATTTGATAAGAATCGATATAATCGATAATACTAAAGCATACCGATACTGTTGGACCTAGGTGAGGTACCATTCCCCACCTGTCTTTTCTTTGTTATTGTACATACCTATCTTTGCTGCAAACTCTGAAGTTAGATTTCAACTTAGCTTCTTTATCCTTTAATATCAATTGCCTGCCACTATTACTACTACACCGTTCCAACGAATAATAGTGGTAAAGCACCAATTAAGTTAACATCAAACGTTTCTTTCAATTGTTACCAGCTGTGGAGGATCGCCCTGTAGCAAGCATCATAGCTCTTCTTCTCCAGCTCTTCTGCAGCAAATATCCCAGCTCTTCTTCCCCTATTCCTTTTATCAATTAGATTGATTCCTTGTCATCTTTTATAAATAGTAGGTAATTGCAAGCCTTGCTGACCGATTAGTGGTTGCTTATTATCCCATTACGCAGAATAAGGAATCAATAAACTTCCACTCCTCCTGCTCTATCGCTTTCCAGTATGCCATCATTAAAGATTACTTTTTCATCATCTATATTAGTTTTAATTCATTTTTCTACCCCGTGTCAAATAATGTCATCAACAGCTGCCAAATCCTCCGCTGGGAGCGCTGTTGAACGCTCAGTTGCAGCTGTCTCATGCGCTCATACCTTAGTTCAAAGCAACGATCTAACACGCTTTCATGAAGAAATAGATGAACGTTTTAACTATATCCAAAATCTTGTGAAACGCCTCGCTAATTTTGTTTAACCCCTTCTCCGCCGCAAAATAGACCCGTCGTTCGTGTCTCTAAAAATCACCATATTCTCCTCGCGAAGAAAATAATCCTTACCGTGTTTGTAAAGACTATTAACGAGTTCGTAAATCGAACCGAGTTATTTACAAACAAAATCGATAAAATCAACGAAAAGAACGAAATTACTCCCCTATTACCCGAAAACCTGTTTAGCACATTGATTTATACTCAATGAAGGATTGTTATTTAAAACTAGAAAAAGTGAAAATATTGAATCTTAAACACTCTGACGTCTCCGATTTAAATATAGTCACTGTAAGCAAAACTGTTGTATTTACAAATATCTGGAACTTTTGGAAAAGGTTTGACTCTTTTATACGAACCTAAATTCCAGTGTCAAGTGTTAATTAGTTAAAATGTTTTCGACTTTCTTATAAACTTCGGCAGTGTATGAGTAAAATTTTGAATTAATTCCTTGTGATCATCGTAAAATTAGCTGTCGAGGTCTCCCAGAGATCATAAATGTTTTTATTATTAGGTTCGTTACGGATACCGGATGAATAACCAACAAATACCACAACTATACCTTTCGCTTACGGTATCTTTTTATTAATGGAAATAATTTAACAAAGTCCGTTTAAATTAATATAAAGTATACTAGCATCATCGATACATTCAATTAGTATATTAAAAATTGATAGAACGTTATAACAGATATTTGATTTATACTCGATTTTGATATTTGCTAAAATATGCCACCGTTTAATCGCGGTTAAAGGATACAGAAATATATTATCGAGGGTTATAAACGTAAAAGGACATTAAAGTTACCTTAAACCATCAATTCCCGTTTTATTGTTGTACCTCTTTGAAAAAGAAATAATAAAAACCGTAACGAATTTCGTTGAGACTATAAGAATCCTTAGAAAAGGTATAACAATAATCGTTACCCTTATAATATTTTTTGCTATTCGAAAGACCGAACGTAAGGTTAGGTTGAAGTTATTAGTTGTTTACAAAACAGAAACGAAGATTAGTATCGTAAGAATCTAAAACTTTATAAGAATTATCCTCGTAATAGAGACTAAGACTATCGCCCGTGAGACTAAGACAATCGTTTACGAGAGTATGATAATCGACCGCGAAGACGAGATCGTGTGAATAGTAAGCGAGATCGTAACAACCCTTTACGGAATCGTAGCCGTTACCATAATCTCAATCGTTGGAGTAATCGCAACTACAATGTTAATTCTGAAAGTAATATTAAATAAAACTTGGAATCTTTTCAAATTTCCTTAAGAAATTCTCCGCATATTTATCGATAACCTCGACGAAGATTAAAGGTTTTGTGGTAAACTTCATTATTTTACTCAATTTAAAATTAAGTAGATTTTTTTTTAGTTATTTCCTTGTTTTATTCGATTCGAGAAGCCAGTTCTTTATTTTCTTTCAGATTTGTTGGGCTGGTTACTAAATGTCTTCGCGAACAATATAATGTAGCCTAGAAAAAGTCGATACGCCTATTTGAGATTACATTATTAATAATATTCAAAATTTGAATGTCATAGTTGTTTGTAATCTGAGTAATACGGATATTGTAAGCTTAAAAACCTATGAATACTCATAAATTACTAGTTCCAGCCGCAAAAACTTGAATGATCAAGGTGATATTGTTATCTCTTACTTTAATATTAGTGTACGAAAAAAATTGGTAAAAATTCATTTTCTGGAGAAATGCTTTTTAAACTTCATTAAGTTTAATATAACTTTTAAACATCACGAAACTTTTTTCGTTGTTATAAAACCACTAATTCAATTGACTTTCCAAGCCAGATAAATATTTCAAACTCCTGGTTATAATGAAAAAGTTGTTTTAAGGTGATTACGCAAATTTTTTCAAGTTAAAATTATTAGCCGGCTGAAATTTATTGCATTTTTCTGCAAACGGTTAGCTAAAGCCTCATAAAGCCGATATTCCCATATTTCGAGAAATAATTTCTCTTCAAAATAATAAATTCGACGTGTAATTTACCATTTGCAAAACGAATTTTAAGTTAATAGTCTGTAATATAAGAATTCATTCTTCAGTGGCCCGATATTCAGTCCAAACAATTCAGGTTTCTGTAAAATACGTCGATCTTCCTCAAAAGACGGTTTTTTATATTTACTGTTTAGTATCTCGTTGCATCAAATACTGTTATGAATTCTATCATACTATATATTATTCAATTATATCATTGAGCTAAAATTTTGAGAATTTCTCAACGAATTAAACTGAAAATGATAGATGAATATAAGAATTCAAAGTATGTTTAAGCCGAATGGAACGGAGTTATTCAAATGTTAATTTAGGTTACTGAATTAGAGATAATCTCTTGATTTATAATGAAATTTTTAAGGCCCTTTTTTGGTTATTAAATGGTAAACGTTATATTAGTTGGATTTTTTGGATGCTAAGGCGCCGATCTTTGTGTTAAATATTAACTTTAAATGAGTTCTTATATCATTTATACAGATTTTCGGTGACCTATAAGCTTTTATAAAGCTTTCATATATCTGCAAACTTTTATTCTTTCTACAGACGTCATAATCTACCTGTTATCGGAAAAACCTAACTATAATCTTAATGAAGCTGAGATAAATCATAATGTTCTTTATGAATTACCTCATTTACTTAGTGTTAAAACGTCTGAGAATATACTTATAATTTACATTAATTCAGGTATTTATATTCATGTCGTTTATGAAAGAAATGCTTCTTCATTTGATGAGTTTTTGTGGGGAAATATTGGTCCAGTGAAATTCTCGGAAAATCAAATAATAAAGGTATCTTTAGTAGAAGGTTGGCAATATGTTAAGTTGAATCGTCACCTTTATTTAATTATCAGACATAACGAATAACTTCTGGATGAATAGTTCGACAAATTTCATAAAAAGAATCGTATATAATACCTAAATAAAATTTTATCCTTTGTTTTATTAATCTTCGTTTTTTGGAGTTTTATGTATAATAGTTAAAAGTGAAAAATAGTGATTAACCTTAGATTACTTAATTAGTAGATTATTTAAGACAATAATATTTCACTGCGTTAAAGCTAAATGAATTCTAGTGGTAGATGTCATACAATTCTTTTTTTAGTTATTTATTTATTTAAGTTTCCGAAATTATTTTACTGTGGTTAGCTATCGAGGGTTGGAACGTTTTTAGGTTGCTTTGATAGTATTTCGAAATTAATCTTTCAATACATAAAATATATAAACCGTATTCTTCAGTTATTTCATCAATTTTTGAAAGGTTTTATCAACGATGTAATTTCTCTTTCAGATACGTTGAACGAGCATTTCACTTGCTTTAAGTAGATACTCACCTTGTTTTCTCGAATAGACTTGTTTCTATCATCCTAAAAATCCTATATTGGATTCCAATTTATAAAGCTGAAAGGTTTTCATATTAAAAGTATCTGTGTTTCTATTACTTACAAATAAATGAAGGATCTCTATAAATTATCATCCATTGTAAATTTAAAAGTACTGGAGACTTATTTCAAAGCAGTTGGACTTATCAGAACAACAATACTATATTTCATTTAAATACATAATTATTTATGAATACTTAAAACCGATTAACTAGGCTAGGGATGTCGTAAGGGACGTTTTGAGGTTGTAAGTCGTGGTAAATAACAGCATTTTACGCAGTCTACGAAAATAGTTTCAATTCTCTAATGATTATATTTTAATAAGGTTTGAAAATTTGTATAGAAGCATTTGAGTTTGTATTGTTTAGATTTTAAATGTTGTATTTGTTTCAAACTAATGGTAATATAAAACTTAGTTTTAACGTAATATCTTTTCAGTTAAAAAAGGATTATATTAAGGTTTTTGGACACCACATATCAATTGTAGGAATTAAGTTCATTTTTTTAGCTGATATCTTACTAATGCTAAGTTATAATTAAATACTTCAAAAATTAGGTTAACATGTCGTGTATCGGTTTGTTGATAATTTCGCACCATTCTTATTGATAATATACATATGATTATATGTTTTACGGATTACGAATGAACTAAAGAAATGTTAAATCAAATTTTACCAAATATACCCTTTATAAATTAAGTGAATGAAAAATTTATCAATGCTTCTATTTAACTTAAGGTTTACTATTTAGAGGTTATGTCTTAAACGTTGAATCTTATTTTCAATGCTTTATCAAAGTTATTGAAATTAGGAAAATAAAACAAATCTGTACCTAAAAAGATCTTCCTTTTCTCGATCGAATATTCGACAACTATCCAGTGGTATATGATAGATTTTATCTCACTATTCATTTAGCTGAAGATGAAATGTCGGATGCTCTGAGGTTACGCTTTTGGTTTGGATATTATATTGATTTCGTGTGGAAAAGTATGTTGTACAAATTGAAACGAAATGACAAAAACGAAAATATCATCATAGTATTGAAATTCGGTTATCTCTTCAAAACTTTGTATCGTTTGTTATACAACCGACATTTAATGGGTTATAAATGTTTGGTTTTACCTTTAACATTTATTTATACATTTCTATACTGATATTTACGATAAAAATTATTAATATAGTCTTGAACGTATAATAACTACCTTAAATAGCCTTCATTTTCGTTATAAACGTAAACTAGTAGAAGTTTATTGTCGAGATTACCCGTAACGCAATTAATTACAAAATGATAATTAAAAACCTATTGGTATAGTTCACCTCTTTGAAGTTTCTTCAAAAAAACATATATTTACTATTTCCACGTATTTCATTTTCTTTTTACCAGTTGTTGTTTCATCCAGAATATGGTAAAGTACCTTTACGCTAAAGTTATTCAATATAATTATACCGGTCTTTTTTTTTTAAAAAAAAAAACACTTCTTTTATTGGGATACATGATATATACTGCTACAAGATGATCTTTTTTTTTTCGCAAGGAAATTGCCATTTTTATGTTCGCTTTGACTGCGACTTATCATTTCCGATCGCGACCCTAAATTCTTCCTAGTGTTGTGGTTGGGCTTTGGGAAACGTTTTAATATAAAGTTAATAATAATAATAGCTTACTATCTTCGAATAGACTGTTAATCCGAAAAAAACGAATAAATTTGTGGAACACTTTTTACGATACTATGTAGCTAAACATCTTAACTAATTGTAGATTAATTATATTCCCGACTTACAATGATATCTTAACAACTTCTTTTCTCTAACTATCCATATTAGTCCTTATGAGTGTTTGTTTGGCTATTAACTTCGTTTACTAATTCAATATCTTAAACCTTCTATAAATAGTTAACAAGTTGACATTCGATTCATTAAAGAATATTTGAGGCGAAATACTTAGTTACTAATGGACATTGTAGCCGACAAAGTCAAAAAGAGGTATAGTAAAAAGCATCGATGACATGATTTAAAAGTTATCAATAAAGTTTAGTTTAGAACTGGTCCAATATACAAGCCTTTTTGTCACCAAGTAAAACTCATTCCTGATTGTCTGTGACCTTTTACTATTGTAAACAAGGTCGAAAAAAATCGTTTTCACTTTGGATTTCCTTCTAAATTTAAGGATTTATCCCATCGTTAGTATTTTATACCTAACGCCAACTCGGGATAATGAAACCTTTAAGCGAGTCGCTTCTCCTTCACCGTTGGTCAAATACGAGGGCGACGAAAACTAATGGGAAGTTGAAAGGATGTTAGACAAAAGATTTGAACGTTGCCGCCATAAAAGTAAACAAATCGAACATCTCGTCAAATCAAACGAATTGACAGTAAAGGATGACGAATAAGTGAGTCTTAAAAACCTAAAACATTGAAAAAAATTAATTAGGAAGTTTGAAAGGAAATGGAAATGACGCTTGGTTCTTACGAATGTTGTTTCTCGTAAACATTTCTTCTTGTTAAAATCTGTTCTTACAAAATATAATGGAATTCTTATACACTTTCTCATAATGGGAATAGCATACTTTATTTGTTTCACAGAATTTGTTTGACCTAGATAGGGTACCATTCTCCACCTGACCTTTCCTTGTTGTCGTATATATCTACCTTTGCTGAAAACTCTGCAGTTAGATTTAGACTTATCTTTTTAATCCTTCAATAAAAATTGCAAAACACTATTACCACCACACAATTCGAACAGATCCCTCGAATGATACGTTTATATAGTTTACATCGCAACTTGTTACCAACCAAAGGCATCATACAATACATGGATTACATCTCATATCCAAACGCTAAAGATGTAAGATATTGAATAGTAAAACTAATGTATTCAATATAAATTCGACAATTTCAATATAGTTGTTAATATGATACCAATTAACCAAAGGTTGCTCATGTTCATCATTTTCAATAATACATAATCAATCAATAACACGTATGAAAGTTTCAAACTCGATCTTATAATGATAATTATGAATCGATAAAAGTTTAATACAAATTTACCATAATAGGTAATTTAATTTACTAATTTATTTTTGCGTTGAAAAGGTTTATACCTAGCTTATTAATGTTTGAAGTGTATAGTATAACAATTGAATTTATTATAGGTATTATTACTATTAATACCTTTAAAATGATACCAAATAACTTGGAACAACGTTTATTCCAGTAGTTATTTTTACTAATTATCGATACCTACACCATTGTTCTTTTAGAACTAAGAATAACTAATAAAAACTGTTTAATAATGAATGTAAAGGTTTTTCAAAAGGTATAATAAATTCGGTAAATTGTTCGTTTAAAATACTCCTACATTAAAAATCATCTAGCTCACGTTATGATTCCGGATACACACAACAAAATACTAAAAAAAATTTAAAAAGCAATGGACTAACTGTTTGAATCGAAGGTAATTTAAAAAGACTATCTCGTAATAACAACAAGCAAAGTTTCCCTAGTAATCTGTCCAACTATCAAGGGAATCTCAATAAATAATCAAAATGCTAAACTTATTGCGCAAAGATAAAGTATTGGTTATATATAGGTGTTGATATTCATGATGAAGCACTTATATATAGGATTACGTGAGATATAAGTCTGAAGTAAGGGTTTAAATAAATGCAATGAAAGGTTAATTTAGGTGAAAAACAGGCAGAGATGAATCGAAAAATACCCTCTCAAGATACGTGAAATTACTATTATTGCCGGGAAGTTCTATTACTACACGCAATGGCACAGCACAAAACAAAAGGTTGCCAGTATATAAACCACCATTGATTGCAATTGTTGAAATATCAATAAATGTATAATCATTTAACATAACGCACGGGAAAAGCTTTGTCCTATATTGATTAAGGTGTAACCTGGCTAGCAAACAGCTCAACTTACAACTTACACACAAATTCTATCAACGCAATACTACTTTTTACTTCGATTCCAGTAGTTGCAATCAAGTATCGTTGTAACGACTAAAGGCCTACCAATAATAAATAATATTGAATTTGACGTAAACCATAAATCTAGAAATTCAAATCGTTTCAAGAGTTACAACAATAAGTTATATGGTTTTGAACAGTAAAAATTTGAAAATTATAAGAATCATAATATATACAAACTATTTAATATAACTTCAAAGCTAATATAAACGAAATAACGTAATGAGAACAAGATTTTCTAATCAAAAACTAAGCTTAAAGATCGTTAATTCATTTTGAAAACGATCTTTGGCTCGCGAAAGTTAAGCCGTAGATTTCTAAAGATTAAGGGTTTGGAGAGTAACATCAAGTCAACTATCAAATCATGAAGTTGACCAAACGGAAAAACGTCGGTAATTATAGGTGAAGAGACTATTGATAAACACTGTCAACACTTTATTATTATTATTTAATGCTTCTTTCTCTCGTTATTAAGGGTTTTACTTTTGTCATTTTCGAAACATTCGTTTTGATCATCCTATCGAAATAATAAGGTTTGTTGAAACCCCAAATGTAATTGAATAGAATCCAAAAAAAAAAAGGAAAAGCACTAAAGAGAAGGATGGTAATGGATACTCCATGTCTTAAAAGATACACACGACAGCGTGAGTGTCTTAAAAAGAGACAATTAACGGAAAACTTTCCCGTAAGTTACATATTAAAAGTATTGTTAGAATATCTAGCGAACCCTTCAAAGAAAGCAACCGGATGAAAATTGACTATTTTTTGATACAAGGGGTTATTAAACTTACAAATTTACTATATTTTAAATGGAAAAATATTACAATTTTGAAGTCAAGATTAGTTTACGAGGTTAAGGGCAGAACCACGAATTAGCTATACGAAAAGTTGCGGTTAATCGCTAAAGTATACGGTAATAACGATAAGGATGAAATCCTTACCTAACCCTCTGAAATCAAAACGAAAAGCCAACGTTTTAATCTTTAAAATTACAGTTAATTTGACTATTTACGTAAGCGGTAAGTTTACACTTAATATCCGTAATATAACGCAAGTGTATATGTAATCTGCCACCAATATTCAACGAATTATACTGTTAAAACTGCCGAAAGAACTAAGAGATAAGTTCCCGGTTGGTACAGTAATTCATTGCATCAAAACCTCATACAAACTAGCTAAATTAGGTATCCAATAGTTCTTAACGTACTAGGCACACTTTAGGAATATACTAAATATAAAAACTTCAAAATTCGATCCGAATTTATTAATCATGTAAGTAAAGGACTTTGGAATCGTAGGTATACAAACTAACGATATTATTTTCCTCAGAAACACTACGTTTGTAGTGACGAAACAACTTACTATCGAAATATCAAGAATTTAATAATATGGGTTGATTAAAACACTTACTGAGGATATATAACTTAAATTTAATAGATCGTCAGTTCGTATCCATAATATTGAAACGTGCGACGATATACATAACATGTACATCTGCCTACGTTAAAATGGGAAAAACAAGATCATAGCGATGATTAACAAAGTTAACGATGTAAAATTACAACGATACCTGGAATAGAAGGTCTGTACGGCCTATATTGCCACGTTATACCAACCGAAGGCACTATACGACCTATCGATTACGACACAAACATAGTATCCACAAAAAAGGAACTTGAACAAGTTAAACAAGAGGATTTAACAGCAAATAGATAATCCAGAAAAAGTTATTAACATGGTTTCAGTGAACTTAACGACGATGATGTTAATAATCTTTGCAGATAGCTCTTTTACGAACAATACTAACCTTATATAGAAAATCAGATTTCTTATAATTATTGTCAGTAGGAAAAGGTCCAATAAGCAATTTCTAATCAGCGGAAACAACCTATACTAGATATCTGTCAAGTACAAGCATATAACACGAAGCGTATTGGCTTCAGAGGTTTGAGACATAAGGGAGGCTTTAAAATCGGTATAGTAACTAATGACACATGAAGAATTATCACCAAACAATTCGAACTACCTCCGATACCTATATTTGTATATACAGACTCTCCTAGCCTCTACGAATACCTATCAAAACTAGGTAAAATTAATAAAAAACGTTTAATAATAAACATAATAGCTCTAGGAAGGTATACGAAACCCGGAAAATCGATAAGTTCCAGTGAATCAATAGCAAAGATAACCACATGAACATTATAACTAAGGCTATAACTAATAGCGCTCTAGAATGGTTTATAAAAAACAATACGCTAACCGTACAAATCGAAAGCTACGTGGACCGCCCAACACATAATGTTAAGAAATAGGGATGCCCTAGCAAACTCGATGACTGCCAGGGTAATGATAACGATGGCAATAGTGGCGGTAGTAATGGTAGCGGTAACAGTAGGTAAAACTACTGGTAAAAGATACATAAGTGGTAGAATGCATAATGCGCGCAAGTCAATAGCGAAAGACTTGTGCATGGGAGTAAAGAAACAGAGCGCTCGAAGATATGGGGGAAAAGGCCGTAATTGATATCAGTTTCAGTGTAAATTAACTGAAATTGATAGGGGTTTAGCTTGTAAATCACGGAGGGATTTCAAGGGTTACCACCAATTAGTAGCCAGCCACGCTGGCGTGCATACACAAAACAAAAAACCGACAGTATTGGAATAGCAGTCAAATATAGTATAGTCCAGTCAACTACACTTACAGTTAGTTGGTTGTACTCACTGCAAATTAACTACAGTTTGTGGGATTGACTGCAAGTCTAGTGCAGTAGGTGTCCACTTCAAAGTGGGTCACGGGCTAAAGTAGTTGGCCATACAAATTAGTGTGCAGACCGGCTAGCGGTCTACCAAACTTAGAACTTACAACTCATCAGAACCAATTTTAATGCAGCACTAGTGACTTTGACCATAGTGATTCGAATCGACTATGTTGTAATGATAAAAGCCTACCAACAATTGTCATTTTATAATGCTTCTAAATCAGTTAAACTTTCAATTTAACTATACTACTTTGTAAAACGTGCGAAAGAGATCAATCAGCTGATCAAAAGCCGTGTTTTACGCGGGTATTCCAACTTCAAAATATCCACGTTTATTGTTAAAGTATCTACTTTTAACGTTAATATTTTCACTTTTGGTGTTAAAGTTTCTACTTTGAAAGTTAATCCGTTAAAACGGCGAAAGAGAATCCCTATCGATAAAGGGTTATAACGATATATAAAATTGACTTTCAACGTTAAACTATTAACACTGAATGTTAAATTTTATTAATTTTTCTACATCTTTTATACCAAAATATCATTTTATAATTCATAAGCTTTAATTTCGATATTTTATGATGGTTAATGTAGGTTTATCCTGCTATGTTTTTAATTATGGAAACCGTTTTTGTTAACTCGAAATATAAATTAATAACTGCTATGGATAACGAATAAGGGATAGGGTGGTTTATTTTATAGGATAAATGATAGTATATATATTAGTTAAATTTAATAAGGGTTAAAGAACCTCAACCTTTTATAGATGGGTTTACTTCCCTAATTATTTTCTATATATATTAAGTATTTTAAAACTTGACAATTTGAATATTTAAGTTTCAAATTTGTCTTTGGTTTATTTGTTTACCGAAAAAACAATATCTACTGTTGTAATAACAATACATTATAGTACACTAAAGTTAACTCTACTTATAGGAAGTTTATTATATTGATTGAAAGTTGACTATATTGTTCATGGGATTGATCATATTGATTATAAGTCAAGTACGATAGGTACACACTTTAAATTATGGCACGGGCCAAGCAATTAGCCATATGAAATAGTATGTTGCCCGGCTAGTGGTTTGCAAAACTTAGAAGTAAGAACATCATCATATTTAATGAAATACACTGGTTACTTCAATTAAAATTCGAATCGACTACGTTGGATCGATAAAGTTTCATCAATACTAATCAGTTATTACGAAGTTAAACACATATAAGCTGTGTAAAAGAAAAGACTACTTTTCGGTTATTCTATTTTGTTTAGGAAACGTAGAGGAAATATTCTTGCAAAGTACCCTCATAAGCTATATAGTTGTTCGCGGTAGCAAGTAAGGAGAGCTTATAAACTATGCAGTTGTTAAATGTAGTTAATAAGTGACGACGGTGTCGTTATAATTGGAAATATCAAGAAATCTTTATGAAACCTGTTTTTTGAACGTTAAGATTGACCGCCTGAAAGACTAAAGATCATCGAATTAACAAATTTGGTAAAAGGTCAAGTCAAAACTACTATTGCTACTCTTATTACAGAAACTATTACTACAAATCGAAAAACGAATATATCATACGATCCCTTTAATTACAAACAAAATTTTAACAACTAATGACATACGACTTTCCCACATACACCAATCTTTTTACTATTATACATATTGATCTTCAAAATAGCTACCGTAATCTCCAATATCGACGTCGTTACCGATCCTGTTGGAAAAAAAGCAATCAAAAACATTGACATTATTTTCGTCAAGTACTACGATAATTACTTCTGCTTCACAAAAGTTAACGCAAACTTTACTCTCGAGTAGCTGACTAACTAGATTGTCCACTTCATCGATTCAAACCGCACAGAAAACAATCGAAAACCTGTAGACTTTGATAACTTTTACGAATGATTTAATGAATAAATCTGAGATTAGTGGAAAGCGACGCATAAACAGGTTAAAATGAAACTAAATATTAAATCAATTTGTGAGAAGGTAAATCACCTTATAATAAAAACGAAAGAGGGTAATTCGTAAAATATATTACATGAATACGTAACAAATAATGATTCTCAATCGATATTTGAAGATAATAGAAAACGTATCGTTGGAGATAGCATCCCTTAACTCCATAATACTTATGTGCAAAGCTTTCCTCAAGCTAAAATGAGTATATTAAACTATTACTGATTCTTCTAAAGACATGGACGCGCTAGTTTCGCTGACAATGATAAGGAATTTATTGATCAAAATATAGGAAGTCCTTGAATCAACCAGTTAATTATGTATAAACCTTACCAAAGACGTCTTCAACACCAACCAAATTATTAATAAATCTATGCCAATTTTTAAGTTATCTAATACGTTTAATTTCAACAATTCTGTTAATAATATTAATTATAAGTAAGGAGCGGCTTTATATGTAAGCTTATTATAAATATGCCCACTAGGTTTTTCTCTTCAAACTCTAGAAAAGGTAACTATCTTACCCGCTAATACTAACACCAACCCTAACATTATGAATTAAGAGATCTAAAGCGTCTTTACGACCAGTACATAAATTTTCCTCTTGGAGACGTCCTCACAATGGATATGGATTATTCGGTGATTACGACTTTCACTAAAATTTTGAGGGGGGGGGGGGACAAAGTATAAAGGTAAGCCATAAAACCTCCTCGATATTGAATTTCAACATTTATTCAACATCCATATTTTAATAATGATTAAGATAGTAGGTTTTAACTCGTTGTTTCCTAGAATCCTTACCGGCAAAGCCGAGGATTACTACAATAGTATTTCATAAATTGATTATCGTTTTTAGAGATTGAGAATCGTTTTGAAAGTCACTCTGAATACAATCTTAGTTTTACCCTGTATCACATCAACTAAACCTCTATAAGTAATTTTAAGTATTAAATTAGAAAAAATAATCAGATATCAAAATAGAACTATTTAATTCAATGCATAATCAACTCATAGTTTACCAAAAAGTAATGTAGAATATAAACTCTGTAGAAGGCACGTTACGCTAATGAGTTGACTAAGATATTATGTGTTACAAAGAGATTTTATATGATTTATCATGCCTTAACACCACTTATAAAGTTTGTTTTAAGCTAGATACTGTTTTTGTTTACTATAGTATTAATACGAGTATCGAGTTCTATTAATATATACTTCTAAGTTTACGATTTCAACGATAACGATCAAAACTTCGTTTACACAAAATACATCGATTGAAATTAAGACAATCCTATATAATAAAGTTAATAGAAGACCTTAACCTGAAGGTCAAATTGCCGACAGCCGTAAGAAGGAACATATTCTATTTTTAAGAACTTTTAAATCAATTATATAACTTTTCCCAAAATACTGAAAGATATTAGATTTATGGTGAGTAACGTTATAGGTTAATAAGCCGCACTGTTGCCGAACGCGAATCGAAATAGGTGATACATAATATTTATACTTCTCCACTTTGAATTGGAAATATATTAAACTAGTTGCAAACTTTACAGGCACCGAGGCATAAAATGAGAAAAATAAACCTAATATTATTGACTGGTATTTGAATAATGGTTCTAGATTTTAAACCACGTAATAATCCGCTGTTCATGCCTATGTATACCATCTAATAGGTGAAAATCCCTATCGTCGTTATAACGATATAGATTATGGCCTTATATACCTATTTACTATTTACGATTTTTATGCGAAGCAAATCTTTTAAGGTATTATGACAGACATTAGGGTAACATAGTATGTAACTAGAGGCTATTCGTAGTACCTTATACTGCGAAGAGATACTAATACTACTGCGAAGCTTGACTACGTAGATACTGGTAAAGTTAGAGGTTAATTTAGCTCTCAAAAAATCTCTTTTCAATAAATTTGACGATTGTAATAATAGCCTTTAAGCCTAGTATCAACTACGTTTTGGAATCCCCTACTCCATTTCTTCTTTACCGTGCAAATTCCGAAAACTAGTCGTTATAGTCGATATTCAAAGTAACGAACGAATTAAAGGTGACGACTCAAAGTTCCTAATCAATTGGAAATAGAAAAACTTATAATTTCATATTCATAGGCTAACAATAATAGTGTTAGGCCTAAAAAAGTCCAACCTTCGTGAATTCAATAGATCATTCAACCACTCGGTAACTAACAGGTTATATGAAGTACTTGAGGCGATTGGCTATAAGAATACGAACTGATTAGCATTAAAGGAAATTAAACGGCTTTACCATAACCGTGAAACACATTTATAAACCCCCTTTAATATACGTTCAGACTAAAGCAAAATTAACTTTAAGGTTTGATGAAGATGTGTATTACTTGGACGGGAAGCCTGTATTTTATATTATTAACTTCGTAACAACATTTCAGTGTAATAAATTCCCCGACCAAATTACGGCAAACACAACATAAAATATATTATATACTTTATGGATTGAAACATCCCCATGATCCTAATATATCTTAGTACATAATATGAATAAAAACTTTATTATGATAGAATTAGAAACTGATACCAAATCAATTGGAATGGAATATAAATATATCCCCGTTAAATCCTATCAATATATTAATAAGATAAAAGGTTCACACGTATATTTTTAAAAGGCGTATGATATCCTTACATTAAATATTTACAATTTTATAATTTCAGTGTAAAAGCTGTGAATCGTAGTAAAAGGACTTAACGATACTATCAACCCTAACAATTTTATACCAACTTTATAAATATTCAAAACGTATCAATATATGACAATGAAATCGCAACTATTTTCAAAATTCTAAATTCGGGCTAAAACGTATAACGAAGCCTTAAAGCAACTAAAAAATAATCGGTATATCACTGGATTAATAATGCCTTTAACATCAGAAACTGACTATTTATAATGAGAGTGTTTTATCTATCTCTTTAAGGTAAAAGCCTAACGTAAAAGAAACCAGGAAAATTGAATAAACCCTATAAAATACTTAGTATCGCAAACCTAAACGTAATAGATAAACGTGTTGAAAATTCTGTCATTTTATGCATTACTTATTTTCACCCATGAAAAAACTTTAAATCCAATGAAAATCCTGAAACCGTAAACGCTTAAGTAAAAAAAAAACCAATATAACCCTACCGAACCGATTATTAACAAGTCGATAAAACGTCGACAGTGTGAGAAACCACTTAAAACAAAGATATATGCTAAAGAATAAAACAGCGATAAAGATGACAAACTTAGAAGAACATAAATAATGGCTGGTATGTCTTAAAAAGGAAATTCTAAAGAAGATCTAACCCTGAAGTTACAATTTAGAGGCATTATCAATATATCTGGCGAATGATAAACACAAGACGATCAAGTAAAGATAGATAGCTTCCTCATACGCGGAGTTATTTAATTTATATCATTGGGGCAATTCAAACGATAAGACGTAACTATTTTCATATCGAAGATAATACATCGAGTTGAATATAAAACCACGAATCGGTTATACGAAAACTCAACATTAATCTCTTGAGAATATGATATGATAAAACAACTAAATCCATACCCACGAAAATTAAATACAGAGAATGAACTTAAGTTCGATCGTTCAAATTACAATCAATTAAACCATTGGATAAACCGATAAATTTTCTTTCGATGACCATAATATCACAAAAAGATATATATGATCCGTGATACATCTTTGCCATATTATAATACTACAATCATCAGAGCTACTAATGGATAAGCTTCCAATTGATATGGTAATAAAATATGTTAAGCCTCTTTATAAATTATATGAAACAAGAATTTATTCATTTTTAACGTATAAAACGTGTTTTAAAACCAAGGTAAGCATAAAGACTTTAACGTTTAACCAGTATTTATCAATCAGGTAAAGCAAAGATTTCGGTATTGTTAATATGTAGGTTGACGATATAAATATCCTTGAAGTCGTTGGGTTTATAATTACAAAATAATATATCATCGAAAAATGGATATTTGAAACGTATAAACCTATTAAAACGGCGGCTAAAAGTATAAAACTTGACTTTAACGATTTATGAATCCATATTGATGATTTTAACGATACTTATGTAATATATATAAATTTACCCACAATAAGGCAAGCTATTAACCTGGCAAATATTAACGAAACCAACAGAGTAAAACTATAATAATAACTCAAACAAAAGGTTCGAAAGGTTTATATTACTACTTAATAATAATTGAAGATATTCTACGATTCATAAATAACGACATAAATTGAAAATCCATGAAATAACTAATTAGAAAGAATAAATAAACGTATTTAGCAATAAAGATGCGATTTAGACAATTCTATTGATATAAAACCAATGAATTTAACAATGGCGAAATTATTTACTTGAACAGAAGGCTTATTTACGAATAATATAAACTTTACATCGTAAATCGGATTTTTTATTATTCTAGTTTACGAGAGTAAATTTAATAAACAGTTTACCATTACCGGGATCCTCGTATACTGAGAATCAATCAATTATAAACGTATAATACAAAAAGTTTTAGAATCGGAGATATATGACATAATCACAGGATTTTACATCGATATAGTATCTAACGGAACGTTAAGATTTGTTACCAAATAGTTAGAACTGTCTCCGATACCTTTAATCATATATATTAACTCTTAAAACCTTTATGGTTACTTTTCAAAAATGTGTATAACTCATAGAAAACATTTGATGATAAACGTAATGACTTTAATAAAGACATAAGAAACCCGATAAATCAACGAATTCGGTAAATTCACCACAAAAACAACGCCATTAACACCATGAATAAGTTCCCATATAATAGCGCTTTGGAAAGATTTATAGGTAATTATACGTTTATTGTGCGAATAGAAGGCTACGTAGACCTCCCGGCACTAATCGGAGTGGAACCGGGATTCCCTGGAAAACTAAAAGATTTCTGGGATAGCGGTAGCAGTAGTAATGTGTAAGAAAAACGTATGTAGACTTACTGGCAGGAGGTACGTAATTGGTGGTGTACAAGTTTGTGATGTGCGTAAATCTATGGCAAAAAACTTATATATCGGAGTTGAGGAATCTAGACTTGGAAAACTGGGACAAAAGGGTTGTAATTGTAGTCCATTGGAGTGTAAAACAGATTGGAATTGACTAAGGTCTACCTTATGGAATTAGGAGTAAATTCAAGAATTACTACAAATAAATGGTTCGTTATACTAGTGTGCTCGCACAATACAAAAAGTCGTCAATATTGAAACAGAATTTAATGAAAATATAATTAAGTCAAGTATACTAAAAATAAGTTGAACGTATTAATTAAAAGTCAACTATATTGCTTGTGGGATTGACAATATTAACTACAAATCAATTACAATAGGTACCAACTTCAGACTAGGGCACAGCAAAAAAATTAGCCATACCAATTAGTATGTAGACCGGCTAACGGTTTTTCGAACTTAAAGGTAAAAATATCATCACTTTCAATGTAATACATCAGTTACTTCGACCACGATTCGAATCGACAAAGTTGTAAAAAAAAATCCTACCAATAATTACCATAATGAACGACTATACTATCATTCAAATATCAACGTATTACTACTTTATTTCTAAACTTATTTTAAAATCTTTTCATAATATACTTTAATAAATCAATTTAGGATGTATTAGCCTAAAGTTAGTAAAAAAAACTCCGTTAATCATTAAATAGGATTGAAAAGAATTTGAAATAAGAACCTTATAGCTTTATCGATGTTTTTGTAAATTTCCCAAAAACCTTCCATACCAACAAATTTTCCAATATAAAATCCCGGAAAGACTAGGGTTTATTTAAACCGTTAACAATTTCTTCAAAATTACTTTTGGTTTCACAGGCGAATATCATATCCTAATAGTTATTAAAGTAAAGTATGGCTTTGAAGTTTATACTATAGAAATTAGCCCCTCGAGTAAGACATAAACAGCCGTTTATCGTATGTTATACGTAATTATTGAACGAATTGAAGAATTATTAAATTGCTCATCCTCTATGGAGAATATGAACTCATTGACTATTTACTTGTAAAATAATTATAAAATTCGTATTAAATCTTAAGTTTCCATTACTATATACCCCTTGAAGAAACTGGTATTTTTGAAGGTATTGATAACATGATTTGGAAAATATATACACTTAGACCATTGTCTAAAGATTATCGTATTATTTGTAATGTTACCAATATCAAATAATTTATATAATAGCTAACTTAATAGTCAACATTGAAAGAAAGATCTTGTAAATTACTTCGTTTAGAAGTATTTACATTGAAGTAGTAGAATATTGGAATTGTCCATCAATTGTCAAGTATATCTTTGCCCAGAGCTTTTCAATTTCCGTCTATATACCTTAACCAAGACGAGTGATGCGTTAAAAGACGAATGCTATAACGGGAAGGGGAATCATTTTGGTAAAAGTTTTTTAATATAACCAAATGTTGAGATATATTCAAGGTTTCATTATTCAATCAACTAGTATATTCGACAAGAAAGATTGGTAGCATATTTCATTCGACGGTTCTTCAACGGATTATCGCGGGATGTCAAAGATTTATAATTGTAAAGGATATCATACCTAAATTCAATAAGGTAGGTATTTTTCGCAACAATTTAAGAATTTTATCAAATTTCAAATTCAAAAGAAGTGGAAGTTAAAGAATAAGAGAAATATTTAACAATTTATCAGCAAATATTTTATTAGTAACGGTACAATTCATTTCATACTTTTATTAGGAAAACCAAGAAAAAAATCAATTATAAAAAAACCTTTGAATGGCTAAGATACTAAGTAGTAGAAAATGGCCCTTTATATTGAAAGATTAAGTTTATTGTCCTTTGAAGTTATTAAGACTATGAAGAAAAACAACTATCATTATATCATAACTGAATCGGAAGTTATTAAAATTAATATTAATATTAATAGATGTATCGAAAGGTTTAATGTTAGGATAGTTATACAAGGATTGAGGCAGTAATATGGTATTAATTACATAAAAAGGTTTGCCTTTATTGTAAAGTATTATACGTGGAGAATTCTCGTTACGTTAGCTACCTCCTATAGTTTGGATATTGATTAAATCGACATCAATTTATCATTTCTTAACGGAAAACTTAAAAAAATGGTACTTATAGAAATCATGACCACTATTTGAAACTTTTTCTTAAAGTATTCCAAAGAGAATGAAGTGGGGATTGGCTCTATTATTAACCAGGTCTTTTAAGTTTTCGCCTTTTGGTATAGTTTAAAACAAGTTTTAAGATAATGAGTAAAAAGCGTAAAAGTAGTTTTGGATACTTTAAAAATTAAAAGCTGAAGTTAAAGCACTATGGTATATAACAACTAACGTCATCAACTTATAATTTGTATTTACTAAAACCTTTTTTACTTTGAGTTTTGATCCAACAACTATTAAAACTTCTAAGATAAATATAGGATAATATTTCAAGAATAAATACTCGAAAAAGACAGTATATTTCTTGTGGTCACGTTTTTTAGAGAATAGGGACAAATATATGATGATTTGGGTTTAGAATATAAACATATTGAAAAAGTATAAGACTTTGTAGTTCAAAACCTAAGTAAACTCCCGGCTTATATTCTTATCGCTACTATATTACCCATTTACACATACGTTTATAATAATAAACTATTATATTATATATTTTAAAGTATTAGTAATATTTTGTGACTCTTACTAATATAATATCTCAGATTAGGCCAGATATTGCGTCCCTATTGTCAGTATTTTCATATGTTAGGAATAATTCTTTATTTAAAAATGTTATACTTATCAGTGACGCCTTAAGATATTTTAGATAATATAAGGACTACAGACTATATATATAGGAAATACACCTTGATTGGTACTATATTTGAACTATTTCAACTTTACCTCAAATAATCATTAAGATTCCAGTAAACTTTAAATTAACGGTTGGTGCAATTTCGATTGGAAATAAGATAAAGTCACAGGAAAATCGACTTATGATAACACAGTTTAGATCGTTAACAGTACTATTAATTAGGTTTCCAAACAATGATCCCAAGAAAGGTCTCTCTTCTATATATGCTGAATTTGTAGCTACCATAAAGGTTACTCATAATATTTTCTACATGAAGAACTCATTTATAAATTTATAAATACTTATTACTATTACAGTTTCTTTTTATAATAAGGATATTATTCATTTATATATGAGACTAAAAAAAAATAACATACTTATTATATCCCTTTTTAGGAATAAATTGTAAGGGATAAAGTGAAGCGTGGTACTATTCAAATCAGATGTGTTCCTATAGATAAATAACTAGCTGATGGCTTGATATAATTACTGCCAATGAAAAAGAACGAGTTGATGATTTCAAGGATTATATTGATTGAGTTGAACAAAATTGGCGATTAATGGTTTATGAATCTTTTTATTTCAAGTTACCTATAGTGTTATAAGTGTGGTATTATAAAATAGTCATTCTTTCGGATTTTGAAAGTGTTGGAATATGGTGATGGTGATGGTGTTTTTGTAGTGTATTGAAGGATGAAGAATCTAAGTCTAGACTAACTACAGTGTTCGAAGTAAGGTATGTATGTATAACAACAATGAATAAGGCATTTGGAGTTGCCAACCCGCCTGGTTCTAACAAAAATTATTAATAAGAGACTATTGTTAAAGGTTATCAGTTTAAATAGAACTATACAAGCTTTTTTTCTTTTTAAACCTACCAACTCCATACTATGTATCCTTCACCTTTCACTTTACCCTACTTGCTTTATTATTTCTGCTTCTTCTCTTTTCTTTTCAACTGTACAAATAGTACATCTTAAGAGGTTCAGTTAAAATGCAATAGATATAGTCTATATAAGGCCAGCTCAACACCAAAGATAAAGAATATTCCGGAGATAAGGATTTCTACCGGAGAACTAGTAAGAACGCTAGTAAAAGCACTAGAGGTTAAATCTACCACTAGGGAATGGTATACTCAAAGGTATACGAGGATCGAGATGGAGATTATAGTTAGTTTCAGCTATATGTACTAGTGCTTACTAGCATGAGGTCTCGATCCTAATGATCGAGATCTATAAGGATTCTATTAACTATATTTCAAAGAAGGTCTTCGACTATATTCTAAGTATTCCTTAATCCACAAGCTTATGCAATATCTTCTTGCATAGCAACTTCTACAAATTCTTAATTTCAAAACCATCAGAGTAATAGTAAAGGCATTACTAACGATAATGAAGGCTGTCATATACGTTCTTGGGGGCTACCCCCCATTTACTGAATAAGTTAAACCTTTAAGAACATAAAAAACAATTCTTAATATTTTAATGATATAAGCAAGCCTATGAATTTATTGGTTCGCCTAGTTTCTGTATACAATTACGTTGAGTATGTGTTCGGCGGAGTACAAACGTGTAAAGAAGCTATTTCTAACGCGGTTCAAGGAATTGATATTAGTACTATTTAGCGTTTAGTTAAAAAAATGTCAAGATCACTGAGGTAATCGTTAAGGTGGTTAGAATACTAAGGACGCGTGAATTACGACCATGCAAAACTCCTAGAATCTGTTAGATTATTACTGTAACAGAAGGTACGCTGATATTGCAGAGCCTACTATAGGCTTTACTATTAGACTTTACCTATTAGATTAAGCTATTAGTAACTACCCTTATTAATGAGGTTAAGTAATACCAATACTTGTATTAGTTGTAAGAAGTATTGACAACGATTGAGACTATTATAATAACTAGACTCGCAAGTTAATTCAAATCATTAATATTAAATATATTAATTTACAAATTGTACCGGAATTTTATTATAATATAGAAAAAGAAGATGGTAAACCCAATCATTTACTTCATACAAGAATACTATTATTGATTATTATTCACAAATAAATAAATGTTTAACTCTCAGGTTTTCACTTAATATTCCGCAGAATCCTTACGGGACACGTAAAAAACGATTACTTATTTTCAATGAAGGTACTTATATTTCGTAATATTAAAGATAAAATGAAAATTTACTGTAAGTACAACGTTTACCATACTTAATACTATAAGAATTTGGTGATAACACCTGAAGCAATGATAATAACTAAATAAAAAAGGAATAAATACCAATGAATACACTTAACTAGATTTTTTCTAAGTTAATACTTTGCTAGTAATTCATATGGATGATACACGTTAGAAAAGATTCATTAAGCGACCAGGTTCGTACAGCTGCAATAGGCGATGGCGAGTTTCAATACGTCTTACAACGCCTAAGTATTACTTGTAAAGTTATTTTTAACTAGTTACAATTCTTGGTTGCAACCGTAATACTACGTATGCTAATTTTAGTTAGTATTTTTCTCTAAGCTAACAATTTTCGCGACTAGTAAAATAAACACCTTTCAATCTCGTATTATATCGATTGCGAATACAATAAATTTGAATATTGATAATTTTAATAAAAACAATTAAATTATAATCGATATTAACAATATTAATACGAAGAAGGTTTAAATTTATACGGCGACCACATAATTATCCACCTCATAGTAATGAGACACTTTGAATCTTTTTTAAGTCTGATTACTGGTTCGCTTGCCAATCTTTCGTTAAAAGTAGTAAATAATAAGTAATTTATTACATCTAATAACCTACCATTTGAAAAAAATAATTATTTGAACCGTATTGAGAATCATGAAGACAAAGATATATCGAGCGATAATGATAATATATTAAAAAATTGTCGTCATATGGAATACTGCGTCCAAAAAAACCTAAACAATAGTTGATTACACTTTTCTATATCGCCTGATAGGTAAAATTCCCTACCATTATTAAGACTACCAAGTCTCTGACCCTTTTTGTTTATTCAATCTTCACTATCATGATGCAGAATGTACTTTGTAAGTAATGATGTTCAATATAGTAAAAGTGAAATACTGCACATAAGGATGTTTATGATATATTGTTTTACGAAGGGAAAATATTATTATTAGGGAAATAAATCATTGAAATTCTAGAGAAGTAAAGGTTAAGTTTATTCCAGATAGAAAATCATCGTGAATTATAATGAAGATTGTGAATATAATTGTTCGATTTATTACCTTTTACATTCTAAATACTTATACACCTTTGTACTTTACCTGGAAAATATAAAGGCCATTGGTGTCAACGTCGATATTAATGTTAATAAGTTGGTTGAAATGGATAGAGGTTTACTATCGTTTTCAAATGTAGATACGTATAATCTCATATTTATTAACTAAAGGAAATGGTAATAAAGTTGAAAGAGTTAGAGACGTACGAGTTATATTAATGTTTCAATTACCTAGTTATTGACAAGCTGTATCAAGTTTTCAAGTCCACAAGGCATAAATATGTGAAATATTTAGTATTAAAAGCTATCGAAAAGCTTGATTTATATTGTTCAATTTACGTTTCAAAATCTAGAAGATATAAATTTACTTTGAACGACGATCATAATATTGATTGTGAGATGTTAGATAAAACATTCTACTTCAATAAAAAAATTGTTCTTTATCTTATCAATTTAACAATATTTTTCCACGAAACCAAGTTCATTAAGTCAATATTAGCAAAATGAAACCTTGAAAACATTCAGAATTCGGTGTATTAAAATGTACTTATAATTATCAAATGTTATCATTTACAATGTGAATCATAATTTTACTGGAATTAACTTTTTAATTACTTTGAAAATGATAAGTATTCAATGTAAGTAGCTTCATATTAAAGCTTATTATAGTATCAGACAGGTTGAAAAGGAATACAGTTTAATCCATAAGGTGGGTAAAATCCTTCCCCTGGAAATCGACAGCTTTACAAATGAAGAAGTATGTCCTTGAATAGTGGTAAAGGATTTGAACTATACTATTGAACCTGAAGGTCTGGTATCAACCTCACTAGTCTTTAGCATATGATATCATTTAACGAGTAAATCCTTTGTATTAGAAAATACTTAGAAAAGGGTTTCGTTGTACGGTAAAATCCCGGAGTAATTATGGAAAGAATCCACAAAAAGCTAAGTAAACCATATCCTTAACATCAGAAACGGTTTATAGACAATTAACGTACTAATGTTTCTGTTACTAAGTAAAGTTTTAGTTAAACGCGAACCATGAAAATGAAACGGACCGTTTAAGATTTTAAGTACTGTAAACCCAAAAGGAAGCGTTAAAACTGTTGACGGTTCTGATAAATTTCGTATAACTAAATTAAACCTGACATCAATACGATTACTAACCAAAAACTTCCAGTCGAATACCCTTACGATTCAATAATATACTATCGGATACTAAAAATCAGGATAAATGTTGAATATACGAATAGATAATACATAAATATAATATATGTGGTGCAATCCAAATAGAACCTTATTATTAACTTAAAACTCCTTAATGTAACTAACTAATACTGAAATGAAGATTGAAATACAAGGGTAAGGTTATTAGTATAACTTTTAAATACAAGTGTTAAATTATGAATATCGGAAAAATTGGATCCGATGAGTGTCAGCTTAAATTCGACTAATCTCCGTATAGCATGAAGTCATCGACTATAAATATATATTGAACCGTAATTGCTAGGGTCGCCCAACAAACATAATTAAACCTATGAACTGTATTTATGAGGTTAAAACGTATAAAACTGCTTCATAATGTTGTTGGAACCCTGTATATTAAAATTATATCATTATATAAAACCGTAATTAAATTGTTAACTCAAATGCTCAAAACCGTATACATTATACGTATCCGGAATATCTTGAGGTTTCTTTTTTTCTATGGATCTGAATACCTCAATCTGAAATTTTAAACCATACTACTGTTATATAAAATTTTAACGTCATTAACAAGATTTTAACCTCATTCCAAATTGGTAAAAAAGAAATATTTAAAATACACATGTAGAATACAGGAAAGAAATTACGGAATAGGCAATAAAAAAATCTTAAGATAAGCCTTGAAAATCATAGAATATTCTTCCTTCTTATTTTTGAATTCACAAATGCGTTTGGTACTTTTAAGATTTATCAAGTTTTGAAAATTTGAATTACCATCCTATAACAAACAGGCGTTAAATTGAAATGTATTAATATTAACTTGACATCTGATTATAAACTAAAGTATTTCAACTTTTATTTGTATATTTTACTATTACTGCGTAATACCAACTACAAAGTATCGCACTAGCTGCTACGAAATAATCCTGTAGATACCGGCGGGAGGGATCGTAAAAAAAGGCCGTTAGAGTCTATATAGGCCGTCGAGGCCCCTCGCCATCCTTCAAATCAAGACCTTAAGGTAGCACATAGTTTAGACATGAAAACGTGTAAATTGTAACTCTAATCGGGCCGTGAAACGCGGCCATCTCAGTCCCCGCTCTGCGCCTATTAACGACAGGGATACGACTGTATGGGCTCTTTAGAAAAAGGGGCTCCATAAATCAAGGACGCAAAAAAAAACACATATAAAGAACGCAAGTAAAACGCGTATATAGTAATCCGTACGCGTCGTAAGGTATATTGTAATTATTATCAGGGGACTCCTATCCTCGCGCGGAAGCCAGGACGTCGCTTCCCTAAAACAAATAAAAGAAACCCTTGTTAATACGACCCCTAACCTCAAACCTTCCCTTACACAATAACGACTTATAACTCGAAGTAGTAAATACCCTTACGTACCTTTATGACCTTTTTAATTCTTAACTAAAGTTCTCATACTAACAAAAATAGTGGCGCCATCACGCAAAGGCCGAGCCATGCGCATGAGGGCTCGGTATGCACAGGCTCGTACGCAGGAGCTACTGGTCCTTAAACAGGCAAAGTGCGCTCTCAGCGAACCCCCCCCCCTCCAAACTTCCTCCAACTCTTTCTCCTTACCCTTTCTGGCCCACGTAGCCCCCACCTACCCCACTACCACTAGTTTTGGGTAGTCCTGCATGGGCTGCGTGTGGTTTCTGCTTGTAGGAGCTAGTGGTGAGGCTTGCGCTGGTGGAGAGGAGCCGGGCGTCAAATGCGCCCGCTAATATTTTAACTTTTGACATTATAATAATACAATATATTCCTTGGAGATGTTATTACCGGAAAAAAATTACTTTTTACTACATATTGTAAAAATATTAACGCTGAAAAGTAATCTTCGATTATAATTAACCGAAAATAAGGAGATGTCAATTATTTATAGAATGATACTAGTTAAAGAAAAGTTGACTAAATGTAACCACATTATATGGTTATTTTATGCATAATGTATATATTCTTATATGCATTATTCAACGATAGTAAGACTTTTTTCAATTAAGTTACTTATCTATAGGTGAATAATAAATACAAGCTTGACTGTAATTCTCAAGCGGTCTGGAAGCCATGTTCGAAACATTCAAATGATTAAAAATATTCAGTTGGAAATTAATGTGTTAAAACATCCGTAGCAATAATGAACTTTATTCATTAAAACTATTTCTAATGCCTTCGACTTAAATTTAGTTAGAAACATAAAATAAAATGTCTTGGTTAAACTATAATTATGAAAATGCTTTGCTCAAAGGTTTATCTTTAAAAATGACATGATAATAACAAATTAATATAATCAACCAAAATACCAAACCATGTTAAGAAAGTTCTAATTTAAAACTATAAAAAGCTAGAAGAGACGATACACAATATTCTAGTATAGTAATAAAGCTAATAAACTCTAATGTATTTTTTTACGTCCGTTGGTACAAAAGTCCATTGCAGTAAGGTTTAGTTAGTTGTATTAACTACAAGTCTATTGTAGTGTAGTACCCAATTTGTTATATGACATAAAGTTAGACTATTGAGTCTATAAGTTATTTGGCGATGCATGTAACAGACGGTTCACATTCGGCGCACGGACTGCATGCGGTACACATCCAGTACAGGCGCGATGTGGACGCGATATGAACAAGGTTCGCAAGAGTTACATATACGAATACGTTATCTTCTGCGAACTTAAATCATACATTAAAACCTAATATATATTCCTCTATTCTGTCTGAATACTTTAATTATTCATAATATTGAGTATTCACTGAAATTTTGATTATAAGTTAAATTATGATATTTTATGAATATATATCTGTGTTCTTTAATAAAATATCTTTTTCAGAATCAACGAAATAATTGATGTTGTTGGTAGAGCTTTATTATTATAACTTAGTTGATTCGATTGGTCTAAATAACTGGTGCTACATTGAAATTAGTTAATGCATTTTTCTAGGTTTGGCAGACCGCTAGCCGGTTTGCACAATAATTTGTGTGGCTAATTGATTGGCCCGTCACCTAGTCTGAATCAGGCACTCCATAATCAACTGACTTGCAGTCAGTACAGTCAACTTTACTATAAGTAAAGTTGACTGACTCCACTGTAATTGACCAACTAGAAATAGCAGTCAATATTGTTCCAACAGATGTTATTAATTTTGCGGTGTATTTTGGCGTTATTCGACAGGATAGGTCGTTGGAGAATGTTTAGTTTTTTAGCCTGACGGTAATTCTTTTTACTCTTTTTAGCCCCACTTGAGCCAATTTTCCGGTTTTAACAAGTTATCAAATAAATAGCCTTTATATTAGAATAGTTACGATAATACCTTCCCCTCCTCCCAAGCGGTATTTCAATAAAGATTTGCCTTCAATTTGATTGCTTCATTGTTTTTTGCAATCTATTTTGCTTAGCTTATAATTAATATTCAATAATTCGAAGTAGATTTCATAGTTATTGGAATCTATTTTCCTTTTTTGAAAAGCGGACGAAAATATTACGATTGGGCTTAGTTTAATTTTTGTCTTTGTATATGGTTTATAGTACGTTAAATGATTGAATTCCTACTGCTGATTAATGAGGCTGTCATTAACCAAATATTATTATTTTTCTTTTTTTATACAGTGGTGTGAAAGTTTTCTTATAAAATAAACAATTACGGTATATGAGGAGCACGTGAGAAATAGAAGATCGTATAATATATTGAAATTTTTCGATTATATCGAAACAATTTCGATTCATATTTATCGTAAACATAAATTCATAAATAAGCTGACAGGATAGTTAATAAACGATAAAGACTTATAAACGTTGTTTGTTGTTGAATTTCAGATATTGTTAGTATAAATTCGTTATTTATATCGTTTTTATCCGTCAAATGTAAGGTTTTTTTGTTTTTACGCTTTTATTACGTATTTTGGATACATTCATTACGTCGGTTAATAGTTATGTTGAGTATATCGTGACTTTAATTATATACCGTCAAGTAGCGGACGAGGTAAAGGTTTGAGATTTGAAACTATGTTATAGACGTTATTTATCGGGTTTTATTGTAGCGTTATGGTGAAATGAAAATATCATTATAATAGTTGTTAATGATTTTTATTAATCATCAATTTTATTACAGTTACTAATACTAATAATTTATTATGTTTCAAGCTAATGTTGATAATAGATTTAATATATTTCAAGTTAGGATAAAAGATGCCGAAAAAATTGTTTATCCAAGGAGAAACTATCGATGTAAAAAGTTGTGAAATGTTGAATATATTTTAGTTTATCGAAACACTTTTGATAGCGATATAATCTTAGCATAGTTGCCTAACCGTTGTATATTTATACTATTTTTGTTCATGAGGTGGAGATAGATTTCCTAGCGAGTGTACAAGCCTAAACATTCAGCATAGTTTTACATAGAAGTTGTATAACTTAACCGGTAGAGTGATGTAGTCAAATAGAAAAGAGTTTATTCAAATTCAAATTTTTATAAGTATGAACTTAATTTTTGTCCCTATTCTTTTTTATAAAAGAAATTGATGGAATAGTAGTAATTGCAGTACAATAAGTTAACTTTACCTACATTAAAGTTGACTATACTTACTGCAAGTTGAGTGTTTTGTTTTGTGGGTCTATTATATTGACTGCAAGTCAAATACAGTATGCGCCCACTTCACGCTGGGGCACGAGCCAAGCAATTGGCCATACAAATTACTGCTTAGACCTGCTAGCGTTCTGCCAAACCTAGAAAAATACATTTACCACCTGAACATTATGAAACTACTGTGACTTCAACCAATTGAGTCGACAATTTTGCAAAGTCTAAAGCTCTACTAATACTGATCAGTGCTTATTAGGTTAAGTACAGAGAAGCTAAATAAAAGAAAAGGCTACTTTCCTGTTACTCTTTATGCAATTACAAGGTGAAGGAAAGATATTTACGAAGGTCCTTTACTATTGTGTCAATCTCTACGGCGGTAAGTAAAAAGAATTCTAAGCTATTACAATCTCTATGGCAGTCTATAAGTGGCGACGGTATCACTAACACTTAAAAACATAAATTTGTTTTACTAAATCCTTCTTGAAAAACCGTTTAAATTAACTTTTCAAAATTTCAAATCGTTAAGTTAGCAAGCAGATAAATCAATACTACTACGGCTACTACTACTACAAAAACTACTAGGTTTCACGGCTTACAACTTTTAACCTTCGAACTCCAACAAGAACAAACAACCTCTGACCTTACCTTTAGCACTAAGTTCTTCCCTCTCCTGCATTATAATCGCTAATTTAATCATCAAAGTCTCTAATCTGAGCGAAAACGCCGAGAATCACCAAATCACGCCAAAAAGAGATACCGCGCGACTTTAAGTAAAATAACTAAGTACTTAAACCCTTGAATTGTCAAGTCTCTTAATCAATAAGTCTTATACATACCAATACGTCAAGATTACACATAATTAGAAACGAATAAATGCAATTAAAGCCCTCGGACCCCCTTTTCCCCAAACATTATGGTTAAAAACTCTAAGGGACGAATACTGACGAAAACTTAATTAAAAGGCACTTATTTAACTTTATTAGCAACTATATTCTCGACCAAAACTATAGCTAAATCGATCATAATAACCTTACCCTTTAAACCTTTCATAAGTTCTTCGATAATTCGACTCTTAATATGGAAAAGACAATTCAAAAAGGGGTTGAAAACAAGTTAAAGATAAAGTTTATTCTTCGAGGAATCTACGTACCAAATAAAAACTTAACTAAACTGTCACAAACCCTTTTCGACCTAACAAAAATTAAAGAATATCTTCAAAATCCTTATTTTTGAAATACTCAAGTCAAAGTTAAAGTCATTAAAAACCTTTAACACCCTCACATATATTCAAGGTAACCTTCCCTCAATCTCTGATTCAATCAAGATTTTCACCACACTTATGACATCAATTCTTTACACGCCGACGATGAGAAACCTGGGAATCTGCTCGACAACCTAACGCCTTCATATGAAAATTCCAAATACGCTCTTAGCAATATCAAAACCTGTAAAAAAACAGCTGCAAACGCGACAAAAGGAATTAACGTCGACGCCATCCACCGGTCAATTAAACAAGATCGTCAAACACATTAAAGCATTCCCTACGACTAAGCTTGTCTTGCCTTTCGCTCCTATCCCAAAAATCCTTAAAATATCTCTCAAAATCACCAAGATCCTTAAGGTGAAACTTTCTATAACAGATACACCTACACGCGTAAATCCATTATAAGTCCTACCACAAGACTTTATGCTTCGGGATAGACAACGAGCAACTACCCTTAATATTGCGATTCTAAAAGCTTAAGACTTGAATTAATAGGAAATAATATCAACAATTGAAACAAACATCGTGACTTTTCCTCCAAACCTATTAAAATGGTCAATATCAATTACCAAATCCTTACAAAATTCATCAAAATCTGGAATAACGCAAAACCATATACCGAAAATACCTATAATATTCTCTAAAAAAAGATAATACTTATTCAAAACATCTGCAAATAAATAAAGGTCCCTCTTTCTAGTTTATACTTACTCTTCCATAAAATCTTCACAAACTACACCCAAAACTACTATATAACCTTTCTAGCAAAAACGAAAACCTTGCACGAAATTTATGATAAAATAAAAAGCCACTTCGAATACGACATCCACCTTGCGTAATATTATACGAATTAGGCTACAACGAGGTAGAAGACGATAATAACTATAAAAAAAGAGGAAACCCCAATAAAGATCCTGAATCGAATACTTAACAAATTTATTTTATTTTAATAATAATGGAAAAAGCCTACATTTACGAGGTTGTGATTTACAAACAAATACATCCAGTATTTACGGGCGTAAGCGAATTCAAATACGCGTTATGACGCCTAGATATTACCTATAAGAACTTTTTTAACCAATTACGGTCTTCACTTACAACTATAATAACACGTACACCGAATTAGCTTAATATATATCCTCAGACTAATAATTTTCACGATAAAAATCAAAAAACCGCGCGATAGTACATGATATCAATCGTAAGTACAGATAGTTTTAACGTTCAAAATCTGGTCTAAAGTCTTTGAATTTTAATCTACACCAATACTAACGCCAACTAAAGGAAAGACTCAAATGGATGTACTAATCATTACAACTATCGTCTTCATAATAACAAAAGGTATAAAATATATGACAAATATGGTAATTCATGAACTCGCTACCCTCCAACTAAACGTTACGAATAACAGATAATATATTACACTGAATACTCCACTACTTCTAAGAAGACCTATTAGAACTATATCGCAGATTACGAGGGTAAAAATAATGTTAACCATAGTAATATTCTTAAAATAGTTACGTAATACGAGAATGCTAATTTTAACGTAACCTAATAATTAGCCAACTATGCCTTTCTATATCGTTTAAATGAAGAAAACCCTTAACTTTACCATAACTAAACCCCTAATCTATTACATATCTTTCACCTCCGCGATCTTTACGCGAAACACACGTTTCAAAGTATTATACCAGACGTAATTGCAGTAAAATATTTAATAAAAGTCTATTCGCAGTACGTGGCATTGTGAAGGGGAAACACTACTATTACAGAGACCAATTGTCAAAAAACTAGCAAGACTAAAGTTAAGTTCCGACCGAACGAACAATTATCGTCACTGGAAACGAAAATTATTCAAACTCTTATTAAGCCAATCACGTTTCACATCCTTAAGTCACCTACCACATTCCTTCTCTACTTGGAAAACATAAAGATCCTCGATATCAACGTCGAAATTAACGCTAAAAAATTATTCAAAAACGGCTAAAGGTTTCTATTGGCCTCTGGATAAAAAATTTATAATTTCACCTTCAAGGCTAAAAAAATAACGATATTAAACCTGATAAAGTCAGAAATACTGTAATTACACTGACATTGTAATTAATTAACCGTCGACAGGCTATAACAAGTCGTTAAGTCTGTAAGACATAAAAAAATGAAATATTTTGCCTTTGAGGCTATTCAAAAGCATTACTACTATTGTCAAACATATATCAAAACCTCACGAAAATTATATTTTACATTATAAAACGAAGAACATTTTTATTATAAAATGTTGATTGATATAACTTACTTGAATAACAAGAATATTCTTAACTTCATTAACTCCGTATCCTGTTTTCACAAAGTTAAATTTCTCAAATCCCCATTAGAGAAAAACACGTAAAAAAACGTTAAGGATATTGTGAATTGATACGTATTTAGGCCCACCTAACGCTATTATACATAATACTAACATCAACTTTACGACGACGAAATTTTAAACGAACACTAAAATAATGAAAATTCAATGTAAACAGGTGTTTATTAAGGCCCACTAGAGTATTACAAAGGTTAAAAAAACATACACATTACTTCGCAAAACATACGATATCTTTACACTAAAAATTGAAAGCTTGACGAATTAAAAGATATGTTTTTAAATTTCGGTGAATGGCCTTAATTCTCTTATGGGCTCTGAAATCCTTGGTGGTAACGTTATTAGTCTTTGGAACATATCTTTGTTTAACGAATAAATTTTTGCCATCATCAAGTACCTTCAAAAAACAATTACTTATGGCAAAGCGCTGAAGAAACTACAGAAAGAATCAGTACGGAGTTAAGTTAATAATAACTTTAACACCAGAAATTGCCCTATAAAAATTAACGTATTTTCTTTGCTGTTTAAAAATAGAATCCTTGTAGTATAGGAGCCAGGCAAGTAGAATAAGCTTTTCAAAATCTTAAATATCACAAACTCTAAAGTAATTATTAAAACTACTATCAGTACAGTAACTTTTCGCACAACCTAAATCAAACCTTACAAGAAAACGACCGATGATAACGATAATAGTAAAAATCCTGAAATTGAACGAATGATTGAATATGACCCTCCCCCGCCTGTGATCAAAAGCTAATAAAACGCTGATAATACGGCTAACCACCAAATGAAGGGAATATTAAATATAAGGAATACGTACTGGGTTGTATTTATAATACTACTTGAGTAAGCAAAAAAACGATTAAAACTTAACTATATAGCTTCAGATACAACAAGTTATCAAAACCCCCAACAAATCTTCTTAAACAAGCAATGAAGTCGAAATAAATCGACTCTTTACTCGAAGATTAATACAATTGATTCCTAAACGTAACTTAAACCTTGAAAACCCATATATTGCGATTTTTCAATCGAGGATTACATACAAAGTTAAAGGCAAAACCATAGGGATATCATACGAAAGGTTACACCTAATCGCTTAAAGATACAGTAATAAAATTAAAAACAGAATTCTTACGCAGTAGTCAACTATTGAGAAAATTAACCAACGTTTATAATCTCTTTAACGATAAATTTTCTTGTTGAAACAAATATGAATTTCATTATTTACGGTCATAATATAACGTAAACGAATACGTAGTCGACAACTTATTTACAATAGATCGTTTTATAAGAAATACCATAAAAACTTCGTGAAAAATACCCTTAATAAACGGTTAAATGATATAGTAAGCTACTATACGCATTGGCTGAAGTAGGCATTTATTGGTTTCCAAACTATTAGTTGCAATTTAAGTCGATATTTAGCATAAAGTATTTATTCTACAATCTGTTTCTATTCGTTAAGTTATATAAAGACTTTGCATTGATAAATATATAAACTGACGGTATCTTTTTCGTTCAAATTACTGGCTTCATTGTATTGGAATAGTAATCGATTAAAAATTTAAAAATTTAGAATTGAAAACCGGTCGTAACTTTAGCGGAGGGAAACTTACTTGACTTCAACTGATTGTTAATCCGTGTACGTGATATAGACAATACTTAACTTAGTTTCCGTTGGAAGGGCCAAGGAGCTGACTTGGCTATAATTAACAAGAATAACGTAATTAAGTTTTAAAGATATTTGGAATAATGCGCTCGTGGCAGTTACATCGCCACCTTACGCCAACCAAAAGCTTTTTACGATTTATCAATTACGATATAAGTATAAAACTCGATGAATAAAAACTTTCAGCGACTAAATAAAAGGATAGAATATCAAATGAAGAATTTGGATTGGGAAATTAATATAGTCCCGATTAACCTACTGAAAGCTAAATTGATAATATTTACGGACAGTTTTTTTTACGAATGATATAGACCTGTCTTTATAAATCGGACTCCTTATAACCCTCGTTAATTAAAATACGAAAAAGAACTAATTTGATATTATCGAAAGCCTAATCCAGTAAACCTCTTTTAAGTGTAAAAATATTATACGAAACGTGTTAATTTTAGAGGTCCACAACATAATAGCTGGCTTCAATATAGGCATAAAGATGTGGGAAACATTTATCTTTGTTCCAATAGAAATTTTATTGAATTGAGAAACCTATTTAATACCTTTTTAAATTCGGAATTACTAGCAAAAAATTCTTGATAATCAATGTGATGGCACTTTTTAAAGCTTACAAAGGCAGGTAAATTAAGGAATTCCGATAGATCAATGGCAAGAAAAATTTTATAGATGCTATAACAAAATCGTCACCCAATAATTCCCTTAAAAGGTTTGTAGACAAGAATAGGCTGACTATACGTATTAAGAATTATGTTAATAGGCTATCTAACGATGTTAAGTCACGTACCAGAAAACAAAGGTGACCTGGTAAATTGAAAGATTATTAAAAAAATTGTTGGTAGGCCTTAGACGTTGCAATGTTGTCGATTCGATTGGTCGAAGTAATAGTAGCATTGCGTGGTCAGACGATGGATGTATTTTTCTAGGTTTGGCAGACCGCTAACTGATCTGCACTGTGATTTTTATGGCCAAACGCTTTGGCCTGTGTCTCACTTTGAAGTGGGTACCTACTGCACTGCACTTTCAGTGCAGTACCACAACCAGCAGTTAATATAGTCAACTTTACTGTAAGTAATGTTGACTGAATGCACTGCAATTGACCTGCTAAAAATATCAGCCAACATTATTCCAATAGAAATAAAGCTAAAGATAATATTTTATTGAAATTATATGGTTAAATTTAAGGTTAGCAAACGTCTATGGCGAAAAATTTGTTTGTGGACATTAATAAAGCTGAAATTTGGAACCGTGAAGCAAATTCATGTAATTAGAGTCAATTTGGCTATGGAATTGGCAAAGTTCTTGCTAGTAAACGAGGAGGTAATTTAGTGGTAATTGGAAACCATTGATTGATTGCACTTATGTACGCATATAGACTAAAAAGCTATTAATGTTGGAATATTAGTATTTGTAATATATTAAGTTAACTTTACTGATAATAAAGTTTACTATACTGATTATAAGTTACTTTTATTGTTTTGTGGGTCTATTGTATTAACTCCAAAGCCAGTACAGTATGTACCCATTTCACGCTAAGGTACAGTCTAAGTATTTAGCTATACAAATTACTATGTAGACTAGCTAGCAGTCTGCTAAACCTAGAACAATACATCCACTACCTGACTATTGCAATACTACCGTTACTTCAACCAATCGAATCGATAACGTTGCAACTTCTAAAGCTCTACTAACATTTTTTTATATATTTAACTTGATTGAGGTCATGGTTGGTATTGTGTTATAAATCATCCTTTCCTACAGATTTATGAGCAGGCCCCATATTTGTTAGAACTACCCCCAGATTTGTATACGATTTCTTAACATCACTGAAAAATTGTCCTAATGACTTCTGCTATAACCAATACTAAAGGGGTCAAATCAACCACGCGCGCTCTTATCGCTTTTAGGAAATAAATCTAGCATTTGTAAAAATAACAAAGGCACAAATAAAAACGTTAAATAACTGATTTTACCTCGGCGAAAAAGGACAGAGCTATGTACCAACTCTAATACTTTAGTGTTGAAGATTTATATGGAGCCTTTAATGCATAAAGAAGATACTTGAAAGTTTGTGAATCCGTATACCGGGTTAACAAATAAGTTATTAAAGGTTTTATCGTTCGTTTCAACGGATTAAACTTTATTAAGTAATAAGTTTTAACGTTGCGTATTTTGGTTAATATAAACTATAATATTACGGACTAAATTTCAGATCTTTGTTTAAAAGGGTTTCCCCCGACGTAAAACGAATAGGCCTGCGGGGCCTTTCGCACGCCCTTTTTTTACCTTGTCAAACTACACTATTATACTGACATCTCCTATCGATACACCGGTCTTTTAGATTGCGCTACCCTTTTACGCTATTTTGACCCCCTTGATTACGTTTATATAAAGGACTATATAGATTATCACAATGTGTTAAAATTGGATACCAGTTATTTTAACCTTAAAAACTATGCTTTCGTTTACTCAGGGGCCGAAAAAACTCGTCTGCAACCACCCGAAATACCACTCTTTTAAAAAAACCGACCTCTAAAAGAGACCAAAAAAAGAAACCTAAGGATTTTCATTAAGGTTCCAAAAAGCTGTAAATGCGACGTCGAAAATTATACCCTTCGATACATCTTTATTAAACGTATAAAATGAAACACGCTGATTCCGAACGCGTTGAAGAAATCTATTACGAGGTTGGAAATTTATTATAACAATATGACTGTTGAAAATTGAAAGAAACTATATTGATATTGTTTTACATTTTAGAAAGAACTTCGGTATATTTTATCAATCTTAATGTACTAATATGATAAAAAGATTTCCTATATCATTCATACTTTCTTTGAAAGAACCTTGATTAAAATTCTTCGCGTAATAAAAAACGAAATCACTGCATTAACTGGGTTTATAGCAATTGATATTTACCCGTGAATGAAAAAAACTTTTTAAATGGGTTTGACAATTGCATCATTTTCAATTTTAAAGTTTATTAACTCATTTCACCTATTTTATAATAACGAATAAGTAAGAGCGATAGATAAACAATATGGGATTTAGTTTTACAGTAAGACTTATTCATTGTATTACGTAAATTAACGGTACATACTTCCGGTCCGGTACCCCAATTTCGCGATTCTAGTAAAATATTACGTTCTTAAACCGTGTAAGTTGGCGACGTAATATATTAATTGTCATAGCCCTGGTTTTTCCGGCATAAATCGACTATATAAGAGTTTCTAAACAGAAAAGAAAAAATTATATTCGATTTTACGGCGCCGGTTAAAAAGTATAGAAGTTTTTAGCCGGATCCTATATAATATAAAGGTAACAACGGAGGCCTTATCTAAGGAAGTGACCGTAACCATTCCTCTTTTGATAAACGCTAACCCGATAAAAATGGGAGGTAAAGTGAAATTTTATTATACAAGTATTCGTTATTACTTCGCTAGTAAAAACGCGAAATGACCTTCGATTTACGACTGCGGCTCCAATCTTTTCGGCCTCACGGTCATATATACAAAGTTCGTTAATTTTCGTAATATAACTATAGTTAATTCGCTACGGTTATGATACAAGAAATAATAAATGAACTAGAACCGTTAAATGCAAAACGTCTAATTCCCGATAACTAAAGTAGCCTAATGATTGACATCTAAAATTTTATCTCTTTAGTGGCAAGCTCTGATAATTTTAAAATTTATAAGAAATCCGTTTTTATAGTCAAGAACGACACTTATACAATAAGAAATTGTGGTGTAGGCTTTGGAATTTTTTGAAAAAAATTGGTAATTTTTGTGAACGTATAATTGTCGATATCATGTGTTGTAAAGTCAGTATCAAGTCATATATCACCATCGATCTGAGTAAAACTTCTTTTTTTCCTCTTTTAATAACGTGTTACAATTTGTAAAATAAGACCTTAATTAGTCATACAATGCTTTCGTAATGATGAATCACTTAATTAATTATTTATACAACGTTTATATATTTTCGCGGTAAGTTTTAATTATATTATTAAATATCTTTCGTAAGAACCTTTTCAAGAGGAGCCGTTCATCGCGTTAATGTCGTCGCGCTGCAGCAGTCGTAGCCGCCGTTTACATCCCCACCCCTATTAACAACCCGTCACCTTTTAACTCTGCTTCCCCGTTTTATTCCGTTTCACCCGCCACCGCTTCTACTTCCCTTTCTTTCCCTTTTTCCCCTTCCCCTCTCTTCTCCCCTCCCCCACTATATTATAATAATAGTAACAACAGGATTAGTAATAGGAGTCTCCTGAAGTTATAAACTTCACATACTTGCTACGAGTGAAAACCCTCACTTTACCTATAACGTTACCTCAGGGCCATAATTATAGTATCGGAGAGTTACAAAGCAGTACGTAATACTTACCCTTTTTAATTATAACATATTAATGATGGTTTAAAGGAGGTGTAAATGGCGGAGCTAGTTCGTTACTTAGAGGCGCGGTTTGTTAGTATGAGTTACAAAGCCTTTTTAACGCGTAAAATGTTAGAACGACTTATTAAGTAATGTATTCCCAGCCTACTAATAAATAAGTTCTACGTGCCGCACATTGTGTCAGCTTCTGTAAGTAAGTTCTTAAACGAATTTCGTTAAAAAAGGGGCTCTTCAGCCCGTTACCACCGTTACAAGTGAGATGTTAATGGATATATCACAGTATCTATTAAATTAGGGCCGTTCACCGAGGCTTTCTTACACGCCTTCCATCTTTGAGGTAAATTACTTTATTTTTAATTACATCATCTGGGTTTCATTCATTTGTTATTCACTTTTTGAAATAGTTGTCACGGGTTTCCTTATTCAATAATCACTTTCCCCATATATTATTCGAGGTTTTATTATTTCACATTTACTTTTTCAATATATAAACCGAAATTGAGGTTAATTTCTTTTAAGTATTAACTGACAGTCGATGGAGATGGCAAAAATCAATACCGTTTAGCGGGTGAGCTTGCGTATATTTTACGTAAGTAAATTGAGGACGTCTTTGCATGTTATCATAAAGAGGTCAACTTCTTTTATTACCTTTTATCCAACGGTATATAGCTTAAGGCGCGGGAGATGCCTAGCTCTCCTCCGAGTAACGACGTCGGCGATGTTGTTGATAATAGTAGCGGTGATAACTATGACGACGGTGGTAATAAAGATAACGATGACGATGATGACAACGAAAAGGTCTCCAATTTCCCCTCCCTATTCGGCAGTATTTAGCTTCCCCTTTTTGTATTTGCCGGTTTCAACCAGTCTATATACAAATATCATTATAAATAAAACTGTATTTTGAAAAACTAATCCCAGCGCATGTAATAAATAATATATGAAAAAAGTGATCTATAATAATGAAACAGTAAATGGTAAATGTAAACAGTGAAAATATATAAGTAAATTGGTATATGATAAATATTTAAAATATATAGATATTGGTATAATACTTCAAAGTTTATTTGAGGATTGAAAAGTGGTTAATAATAAATTGAAAACAAGGAATACAAGAATTTATATAGAGATATAAAAAGGAAGTTTTTACTGCAGGCTAGGTTATAAAACCTTTCTCGTAATGTTAATAAAAAGTACTTATAGATATAAACGTTTCTAATACGCTATTAGGAGCGCTTTGAGCTATTGCATCCATTGGTTTTGACGTTTCGTTAATTTATCTTATCTTTTGAACTTCGTGGCGCTTGTACGATTCGCGTAAGGTGATGTTATCGATTATAACGAGTTTATCGTTTGTAGTGTCGAATTTGACGAAGAATTCGTAAAAAGGAAAATATTCAATTTAAAGTACTAATAAGAGGGGTTTCAATCTAAAGTTCGAAATAATTATATAGATCGATATCTTTATGGTAATACCTAAGTCGAAACTTTTAACCATTTTCTAAATCTCGGAAGCGGGAACGTTTTATATAACCCGTTTGTATTGGGTCAAGCTTTAATTAAGGATATTACCACGTAAGGTAAATTCGTTTCGGTTTGGTACATTATTACCAAGAATAAGTATAACCCTTATTTACTATCTACAATCGTTGTTATTTGATAATAAGCTATAAGTAAAACAAAATAGCTTTGTTGTATGTATATTAAAGGGTACAAATTCTAAGTTATACTTTAAGTTTCTGATTTATCACTCGAGGCGTTTATTCAACGTCTTATATTCGTTATTGCATGATTTCGTCGAACAAAACACAGCAAAAAACAAGTAAAACATCGTTTTTAGTTATATAATTAATATAATTCAGGACCTAATTATACGCTCACATTTGTATTCGTTAGCTTGTTTTCTACTAATCAATTTAATAAAGTTAACTTTATACAATTATTTTCTTAATATAAACTTCGGAATGCTCTTCTGAAATTTGATTATCGTATCGTTAAAATTTATTAGACGGTTCTCCGTTCATTATATTTTGGGTTACGCCTTTAAGTTGGCCTTTTGAAGTTTTCTATTTATCGAGACAAAAAAAGTCGTATTATATAAGATAAGTGTATCGTTAATTTGTATCTCGATAAGTACAAAGCTTTTGAAACGTGGTTTCCAAATCAGTAGACTTGGATCGAAGGTAGAGTTGATTATATCGAAGCGTTTTTAATAATGTTTTTGGTACATATTAAACTATTATATACCAGCTTTAATGAGTTTGTAAAATGGTTTTAAAATATGTAGTATCGTTTCAAGTAAATGGTGTTCCCAGAGTTTTACAAACAGATAGATGCAATACGTCGTTTAAGTTGTTTTTTTAATTGTCTATATGATTATATAATATCCCGAAGCTTAAAACGAATGTTATGGAGAGTACATAGGCAAGTAATAAAGGTCGAAATTAAGTAATGGTTTATTTATTATAAAGTATGTGATTTCGTTGTAATATCTCTTTTTTTGTTGTTATCGTACCCTTTAATTATAAAACAACTTTTTATCAAGCCTTTTAGTTTGGACTTTTAATTTATTAATTAGTCGGGTAGGGAAATTTTCATTGTCGCCATGGATTGTTAAGTGAAACCTTTCAAAATGAAAGACGTTTTACTCGATTAATACAGAGATTTCCTTTTAGGGAGACTTTTCAAAAGGGTTACCCGGGATTGTGATAATGTTTTTACAACGGAGATTTATATTCAGGGTACGCTTCATTGCCTGTTTCAAGTGATAAAGGAGTTTCAAATAAAGTTCTTGGAGTATTTTCTATTCTTCGAACTAAGTAGATATCATCATCAACGTATTTTTGGTTTTATTAGTCTGGAGTATTCGTTTACGTAAGGTGTTAAAGAGTGTAAATGGGTATTTCAAGGGTATATGTGTGTTAAAGAGGGGTTGTTTAAATTATTAATAAAGTGATTCGGTTTTTTTTATTTGATAGATGGTGTTTTAAGAGATTTATTGTTCATTTATTCTTTTTTATACTCTTATATCATTTTTATAGAAATGAATTTATACCGTTTACCAAGTTTATAAATATATTGTATCCTTAAATACCGCTCATCTTCTACGTATTAATTTATTCCTTTTTCATTTTCTATACGGGGATTTCGGATTGTAACGACAGTTTCAAAACGTTAGTTTCCTATAGGCCGTTTTTTAGTTGATTAATACTCAAAGATATTATTCTTAGCCTTTCAATAACGTAAGGTTCTTATAAATTTTTCTATAACGTTTGCTCTCTAAATCATAGTTTGTAATAATGTCGAATCCGTATAAACTATGGCGTTATTATTAAATATAAAGAGCGTGTGAATTAGTTTATTTGAACTAAATATATTGTTCACAGCGTTCATAGCTATTTACAGAATAAACTTCTTTATATTTATCCCTTTCAACTCTTTTAACAATACTGCATATATCTTTTCAAACAATTCGTAATATCTTTTATATTTATTAATACCCTAATATGCCTCCACCGGTGTTTATCAACTCTTGCTTTCGATTATTTAAGTTTTAATCCGCTATTCGTTAAAATCGAAAGCTATACTTATATTGTATGTAATACAATCCAAAAGCCTAAGATTGATATTCGTCCAGTGGTTTATTAAAGCACTTTAGTAGTCTCTTTTGGAAACGTTTCGCGTGAACTTGGTAGCCTAAAATAATGTTATGACGTTGATTACGTAAAGAACATATGATCTGTCAAAATATATAGTATCGATAATAACCTTGTTGATATTATTATATATTCCCATATTAGTATACGTAGGTCCAGTAGCGGTATACTACACTGCAAATTGCACTCCTGCAGAGTACACGATAATGTGTCACGCTGCAGGCTGCACTTTTGAAGAGTGCATCATGCGTGGCGCGGTCTAGAAAGGGTGTTCCAGAGTGTATGGAAAAGTTCCACTACCCGGATGAGAGGTTTATAATCTCTTATCCGTGGCGTGAATTCTCTGAATACTTCTTCCTTAACGAATCTATTTTTACAACCATAATACTAATCTTTTTGGTTTCTTTTCTATTACATTAACGTACTAAAGATCATACCGATACTAATTAGTAACCGACTAGGTCGATCATAGGCAATTAAGAGAAAAAGAGATAAATCGAAGTTAAATACCTATAATGGGATATAATAGCGGTCACAACTGTTTGTATTTTACTACTACGCCTTATAAAAACCATAAAAAAGTGTAGGATTACGCGGGACCGTTTTTGAAACCTAAGGCGTAACAAGATTATAAAATTTAAAGTGACTTTAAAAATCAAAGGATTACTTTAATACTATATTATGAATTATTTCGTGTTTTATGTATTAAAAGCCTCGTTACCTTAACCGTTAACTTGTTTTAGCGCTTTAAAAGTACCCGGGCACTTTTTGAAAAACGTCTTATGATATATCAGGCAACACAAACTAAAACTACTAATTAACGAAATCATTCGTTAAAATCTATCCGATCTAACGATAAAAAAGGGTGAAAACTTTATAAATAAACTGCTCGTAACCAATAACAGCGGTTATAATACGATAATACGAACCGTTTAATAAATACGACCTAAGTTTTATATACTGTATTACATCCATACACCTCTTCTTTCTCTCATATTTCCTAATTACCCTATCTGCCTCCTTTTGTTCGCCCTACACCGCGTGTTTTAAGTTGAATATTTACGACGTTTATGTTTTCTTTACTACGGATCGCTTAGGAAAAAGAGACAAGCATTCGTTTAATACCTATAGTGAGATTCTGTAGTGGTATCAACTGCTTGTGCTTTAACACTACGCTTTATAAGAACCATATGGGAGTGTTGAATTACGCGAGAGCGCCGAGAAACCCGAAGAGTTACAAAACTATAAAATCCGGAGTGACTTTGAAAAGATCAGCCCGGTTCCGTCAACCGCCAACTTGTATTGGCGCTTTGAACGATCAACCTGAGTCCTTTTTAAAAAGCGTCCTATCATATACCAAGCCATGCAAGCCAAAACACCAAGTTTTTCGGAACCCTTTACTGGGACCTACCGGATACCAGGCCATGCAAGCCAGAAAAATCACCAAGTTTTTCGGAACCCTTTACTGGGACCTACCGGATACCAAGCCACGCAAGCCAAGACCACCAAGTTTCGGAACCCTTCGCTGGGACCCATCTGATTTTCTTTCGAACCACTCGCTCTAGCAAAGCCGAATCGGTTACACACCAAACAACCAATCGATCCCTCCACCAATCTCTGCTACGGCACATCACTACGGACTGACCCATACACTGAATCACATATTTTTCCTTTACCTTATCTACGTTCCCTTTGCGCTGCCCACCTTACCTACCTTTGTCCTATTTGTTTTAAGTTTTTTTGAGAGTTTTGTTTTAGCCGCTTGGCTAGTATGGCGCTACTACGCGCTAATAAAACTTTCCTATGTTCGTTTTTTTTTTTTTTTCAATTTCGTTTTCCCTATTTATTCTAAGTTTATTTAAGTCTTTTTTAAACCGCTTAGCTAGTGTGGCTCTACTACACACTAATAAAACTTTCCTACGTTCGCTTTGTTTTTTTAATTTCGTTTGCCCTATTTGTTCTAAGTTTATTTGAGTTGTTTTTTTAGCCGCTTGGCTAGTGTGGCCCTACTACGCGCTAACAAAACTTTCCTACGTTTGCTTTGTTTTTTTTGTTTAGTTTGCCCTATTTGTTCTAAGTTTATTTGAGTTTTTTTTTAGCTACTTGGCTAGTATAGCGCTATTACGCGCTAATAAAACCTTTTCTGCGTTCTCTATTTTTTTATTTTCGTTTGCCTTGTTTGTTTTAAGTTTATTTGAGTTTTTCTAGCTGTTTGACTAGTGTGGATTAGCAAGCGCTAAAACAAATAATGGCTCCACCAGTAACGGATCTGGCAGAGACTGATGACTATATAGACTACCTTTTTATATACACATCGTTTCGAAGAAATATCCTCAGACATTTGGACCTTAACCTTTGTGATAACAAGATCGAGGCCCCAGTGAAAGATTTCGACCCTTACACCGCAAATACATATGATACGAATATGATTTTTAACTACTGCAGTAGCGACATTAAAGGGCGCGAGATATTCGAGGATTTTACAAAAGACTTTGCGGACTGGACGTTGGAAATGTAGCAAATGGTGGATGGAACGATCGTAAGAATCCTACGAAAACATTTACAAAATAGAGGTATTAATACACCCGGTGGAAGTAATAGCCGTATCGTAAAGGCCCTATCAGCAATGATCCAGCTTATATATATGCCCGAATGAACGAAATAAGAAATTATGAAAGGAAAATTTGTGGAAGGATATTACCTGTAGGTGTTGAAGGAAGGCTGTTGTAAGCCGGAAGAAGGAAAAGGATTGCCAGGGAAGGACGGCTTATGTGGGCCGCAAAAAAGAAAAAGACTGCCAGGAAAAGAAGGTCTATATGGGCTACAAGGAGGGAAAGGACTGCCACAAGGAGAAAAACGGCTGCCAGGGAAAGTAGGCCTATGTGAGCCACAAGGAGAAAAAGGACTGCCAGGGAAGGAAGGCTTATATGGGGTACAAGGAGGAAAAAGACTGCCAGGAAAGGAAGGCCTATGTGTGCAGTTATAGCCGAAGCAAGAAGAAGGAGGGCTGGAAAAAAAAGGAGGCGAAGGAAGATCTGGATATGCAGTCCAGGCCACAGCTTTAAGAGAAAGAAGGCCTAGATACACAGTCTGGGCCGCAGCCGTAAGGAGGAAAAGAAAAAGGGCTAAAGGAGGAAGAAGGGCGAGATCTGCCACACACGCATTTTCCAACCGACCACAAATCACAAAATCTGCCACAAATAGGAGGAAAGGGGCTACAGGAGGAGGAAGAGCCAGATCTACCATAAATACAATAAACGCACCGCTCGCTTCTTTCAAAATCAGCTACTTTTATAGCACCTATACCGATCGTACCGGAAAAATCGGCTACAACACACAAATCTGAGCTAATAATTTAGGAGGATGAGTGGTCAGATACTTAATACGCATCTAGGCCCTATAAGAAAACAAAAGCGCCCTTATTACCACGGAAAAAAGCTACCGAAAGTAGTATTTCACTATTGTTACCCACGTAAAACGCTTTGACGAACGTATTTAAAACATATATAATTCTTTTGATACTTACTATAACCATCGACGTTATGAGGAAGGTCACATAACCTAATTCGCAAAACATCACTACTTTATTATAAGTAAAAGAACGAAGAAAAGAAGTTTTTCCTGGAACGATAGCATATACTACGGTCATTACTAGATCCGGAATATCACCATACCACTGTTACTATTAATTAGAGAATATCGCTACTATACAACTTATATTAACCGCACCACTTATACTGTCACTATTGGATTACGGATACGAACCAAAGCAATATTGTCACTACTGAATTACAGATAAAAACCAAAGTTATACTGTCACTACTGGATACGGAACGTATAAAGAAAGAAGAAAATATTACCTATGTGGATATTATCATATATCTTTATAGATAGTTTATTTAGGTAGCAGTACATTACGCTGTAAGGTATACTCTTGAAGCATGATACGATCACCTGTCATGCTATAGACTGTACTCTTGCAGAGTATATAATCATGTGTCATATTACAGGCTATACTCATGTAGAGTATATGATAACATGACCCGTTGCAGATTATACTCTCATGCATGGAGTGGTCTAAAATCAGGTATTCCAGAGTGGTACACTTTGGGAAAGAGCTTATAAGCCCTCACCTGTAACGTATACCTCTGGATACTTCTTCTTGACAATATCATCTTTACTTTACTACAAATACCAATCATTCTTAATTACTCTTCAAATACCTTATGTTCACAAGAATATTATAGGCTTGAGACCCTACCGACAGTTGTATAACGTTTGTGAACGTTAATAAACCTAATTTCAACCGTTTAATTAGTCTGTAATTACGTTTTATTTACGCATTATCTAAACTTTTTTTATATTAGTAAGGGTTAATAACATTATTTTAACCGCTTTATTAAATCTTATTTCATTCGTATTTACGTATTTATAAGCATTTGTTTTAAATCTCGAACGTAAAGAAATCCTAACCACGATGCGAAACCAATAATTTACGTCGCTTTAGTATTATAGGTATATGTAGGAATTACCGTTCCCAACCGCTTTATCCTACAATTATAAATTTACTAATGATAAACCTGATAAATGTTAATAAATATATAAATTACATTTTTACTAATATACCGTTTATTAATGATATTTTGAAGTATTTGACCTTTAACTTATAGAATAATAAGATTGAGGTATTAGTAGAGAATTTAAACATTTTTAAGGCAAATACATACGTTATTAATATAATTATTAACCATTTTAGCAACTATATAAAAGGGCGCAACTTATTCAACGGTTTCAAAAAGGATTTTTCGAACTCGATGCCGGATATGTGGCGTATGGTCGATAATACGATTTCTAAAAGATTATGAAAATGACTACGAAGATATTAATACGACCGGTGGTAATAATAACCGTATTATAAAAGCCTCATTAGCAATGGCCGAATTTATACGAATGCTGAAGAAAACAGATGATAAGGTATTGAAATGAAAGTTTTGAAAAGAATACTGGTAAAAAAGCGTTAGAATGAACTGTTTAAAATGACAGATCAAGAACGAGAAAATCCTTCGTAAATAAAAAATAGGCGTGTAATAAGGCTGAAGTTCTGCCGCAAAGTGAAAATAAAGTTGGAGGAATCGTTGGAAGAGGAGGAAGCGTTGTAAAGATTATCTATAACGCGGGTTAAACACGAACCCTCCCTAAAGTACAGTTTTAAATAGAACTCAAGATAAAATCACGTTTTGAATGTCGTTGATAACCAACTAAATCACGATATAAACGGCCCGAAAAAAGAAGAAGCTCCGTTTTTAAAAAATGATAAGCGACATAAAAAGTTATTACGTACCTTGAAAACTAATACCCGTTAACTATAACCTTTATCGTAAAATTTTACCGTATCATTTTCCCATTAATAAAAACCAACTTACAAAACTTATTAACATCGCCAAATTTTGGAATAAAGATAAAACCTATAACGACAAACTATATAACGTACTTCATAATGAAATAAGTTTAATATTAAATACGAATGAAAATTAAAATATTAAACTTTTTTAATTTTATGTTATTTTACCCCGCATAGGATGCATGTAAGTTAAGGAATAGTATATATATCACTTTACGTAAGTAAATACATTTACAAAGTATTATAACCACCAGAAATTATATTTCGATATTAAGTTTAATTAAGAATTATACGGCAGTAACTGAGTTAGTATAACCTAAAAATCTGTAAAAAGTTTACGTAAAAAATTTGATAAAAATCTAAAAAAAAGTATTTAACGCCCTGTTGATGAAAATCTAAAAATGTGAGGCGGTTTTCAAATTAAAATATGAGGGTAAAAAACTATTTATTTGAGTAGTAATAGAAGTATATAGCGGAAACCCAGATTTCTAATTTACACTATTTAAGTCCAGAAAGCATTTAAAAGCCTTTTGTACGAGTTTTGAAATATCGGTCGAAACTTTTATACGCTGATAAACGAGTTTTGAAGCGGTATTACATCCGATAAAATTAAAGACGAAGGCTAAATTACCAAAGTGAACCTTGTCGAAACCATTAAATATATTTTAAATCGAAGATTTAAGTTATATCTAAAGTAAAACAAACGCCTAGAATATAACTATTAAGGAAAAAGATATTAAGGAAGGAGCCCTAGTAATTAAGAGCGGAAACGATTGTACGGTAATGGACGAAACGTATCTCGATTATAATAATACTTATGAAGGGGTATATAAAACCTTACGGGTTTATAAAAGCGTTATATCGTATACGGTAAAATATATGTCTAATTTATTAATTACTAAATATATCAGTTAATTCGGATTAAAAGATAATTTTGAACTAATTACTTACTTGAACACCAGATGAAATCTAATTTTGTAACTTTTATAACTGAGTATATTCGCGTAAAGAATAAGCTTAATATTTACTTTTACGAATATACCTGCATAGAAAAAACTTTAAAGGTAGTAATATTTACCTAATAGTCTAAAATGACGAGACCGCCTAAAGTAATTTTACCGGTTAATAAAAAGTCTCCTTTTTGTATAGTATAGGTTTAGATTACGAAAACAAAGTCTTAAATGCTTATATGACGTCGTAATTTATACCTTCCACTAGGTACGGCAACCGGTTTCAAGGTATTATACTTAATACCAGTGTAAACGAAATTTTAACGGCCGGAAAACAATGGTTCGACGCGTTCGTAACGAAATTTTCAAAATTTCAGTTTAATTATACAGGGGAATACCAAAAGGTTTTATTCGTTAAAAGAAAAGCGTTATCGTTTGATATAATCGTTATAAATATGATATTTGAACCGGTTAAGTTTTATGTAATAGATTTTAAAGAGTTATTTTTATTTTCGTTAGCTAATATAAATAAGCTTAGAATTGAGGTATGGAGTACGATGAACTGATTTATTCTCGTTTCTGATAACACATTTGTATCACTCTGGCTTACGTTCTGCTATTTATGTTTTTTCCTAGAAACACGTATAATTAAAGCTATATACTTAATATATCCGGAATTACGGATATTATACAACCGATTCGGACACCTAATTATAAAACGATGTTTACGGATATTTTATGCTGCAAGTAATGCGGATATAGGAAAAACCTTATTTAAAATTATCGAAAAGTTTTGTTATAAGTACCGGTTATACTTACAAGCTCTACAGCAGTTTAAGTTCCGCTTTTCAAACGACGTGGAATTTAATTACGAGGTAGTTGTCGATATTATACACCTAAACAGCTATCCGATATTATACGTTATCATCACGGCAACATTGTTACAAGCCCTTAAATTTACACGAAACGTTTTCATTATAAATTATTTAGACATTTTAGTTAATTGTTAGTTAAAAATTTACTTAAGGTTTTCGAATTGGATTACCTACGATATTAATACGACCTTCGACTTTGTTTAGTATTGTACTAAAGTTAGGATTACCATTGACAAATATGAATAAATACTAGTAAAAATAATATAAGGTATGAAAAAGTGTAAAAGATATTATAAACTACTTGAAAAAGCGTAAACGGTATTATCCAAAATGCTAAAGGGTAACATTTTTAAGTAATTTATTCCATAAGTAGCGGTTCACGCAGTAAATAACACTTCCTGCCTGAATATGTTAATCTCTACGTTTCTTATCTTTTTAATTTATCCGAAAATCTATATAACCTTAATATTATTACTAACCATATTATAAAGGGTAAATACTATAGCGAAAACTATAATAATATGGCGTTTTTACGAGTTAAAACCGATGTTTTGAAAACGTTGGCCACGAGGAATAACATACGTAAGACTAGCGATTTAAACCTAATATAATAGTTTAAGGTTCTGTGTTAGGGAATTAACGATAGATAGACTGGTTTTCAGAGGATTGTAGGATTTAAAGACTATAATATACTCCTTAATTTACCAAACGATACAAGTTCGTTTCGCTAGATAATAATATGAAAGTATAAAAAAGAAACGATAAATAAACGATCCGAAACCATAATCCGGTTAGAATTATCGACGGAATTACTTTTACAATAACTAATTTAAACCGCTTTTAATTCCAGTACACCCTCTAGATCGTACTTCCAGCCTGTTAACACTAGGCGAAAGCGGCCCGTTTATATTAATACTATTAATACCTCGTCGCTGGGGCTGCCGCTTTGGTTCGAAAATTGAAAGACGCTTTAAAAACTTTGTCGTAAACTTCTTTATCATTTAAAAAGAGATGGAAAACCTCGAACTTAGCTTAAAGCTTCGTCATAAAGGTATTATTACCACCTGAAGCGCCCCGTTCGAATAATTTACCTGAACGGAAATCTTAGCCTTAATCGAAAATAACGTTTTTCGCTTTAAACAGTTCTATATAATGGTTTAGGGCGCTTATAGAATTTTTGCTATTCTCTTTGTACACGAAGTTGAAAATGAGACCGGAAAGTTATATAAAAAGACCCTCCTAATTATAAAAAGGTATAATAACGATGGTGAAAATGATATTATAATCTAATCGTTTATCCTATAAAAAAGCTAACCACCGTTTGATTTTTACGTTCGTAACTTTTTTAAGTACACCTTACAATTTAAATGTTAAACTTCGTAATATTACGTAATTTTATATACAATTGAAAGAATAGCTTAAACAACGTACTTACGTCGATATACTTATATTTTTTAAAAAAATACCACTTATCCAAAATAATTTTTACGTATTATAAAATCGTTTTACGGCTTAGTAAAAACTGGTATTTACTGGTATAACACCTATTAAAGGTATTATAAAGAGAGGCTCGAAATAGCTAGTTTAACTTTCGACCCGTACCTATTAATTTCAATAACCCGTTTTAACAAATTTACATTAATGGGTATATGAACGGATTATATATTAACGTTATATAACCTGTCGTTGTCCTTATATGAAAAGAAAAGGCTTTTGAAAGCCGACCTAAAAGCGAAATTTGAGATTTATTTAACTGAAGACTATATAATCGACTTGAATAACGCAATGATCACTTTCCTATACAGTATTTTAGGTCTTACGCAAAAAGGACAGTTACATAAAGTTACCCTTATCGTTTTAAATAGCGTAGAATGAGCCGACGAATACGGGTACCAACGCGTACGCAAAGCTTAAATTACCTTAATAGTATAATCAAAAGCAGTTTTCGATCTTTTAATCGTCGCGTAGTATTGAACCACCCTGTTAAACGATATATATAAGGTGTTTAATAAACGCTTTACGTGGAAAATACATCATCTAAAACGAAATTTATATTTTTATCGCGAAATATAAGTATAATCAAGCTATTTGTTTTTATTAACTTTTCCTTTACTAATAATACCGATTATAATTTGTAAATAGGGTTCGTTTTAATCTTCGGTAACAAAACACCCGCCAGAAGCAGCTTCATGCTTTATAAAAATATTATTTATCAAAGTTCAACTAAATGTAAATAGGTTATTAAAAACGTTTTAGCTTTAGAAATTATAACATAGATAAAAGTTTCGATTCGTAAATCAATATAGCGATAACTGTCCGGATAATTATTTTAACCTTAATTTAAAACCTATTCCTTTCGTTATATATATTAACTCCTTTCCGTTTTAAAAATATTTGATTAAATATGGCACTACTAAAGAAAAACATTTAATAATCGATATTATAGTTTTACACGAGTTATTAAAACGTTGGGAAATCAAAGAAACAAGGTAAATTGATGGAAAATCCAATTTATCTGATATAATAATTAAAAACACCTCGAACGAGGTATTAAAGACGTTTATATCGATCAACATACTATTTATTGGTATTATTAGAAACGTTTTACGGTTATAATAAGGTTAATAATCTACGCCTTACTTTTTCTATTATTTGCCGTTATTATACTACTTTTAATAATTTAAAATGGTTCGAAACCTATAATTTATTTCGTTTTATGTATCATAATACGGTATACAATTTGCACCTATACCACTTTTACGACATTATCCCTATTTAGATCTACTATTTCGTAACGATTCTCATACATTATCACGTTTTGTTCAATATAATTCGGCTTAACTATTTTTTTACTCCTTACCCTTTTTTATTTGGATTTATTACTTTACACCGTTTTTAACATAATATTATTCTTTATGTTATATATTTCAACCTTACCGATTTTTACTTCTTACCTTTTACATTTGTTCCTTATATTACGATTATTTTTGTAAAAAAAAACAATGTTACTATATAACGTATTATATTGTAGCTGTATGCGTCGGTCCAGTTAAAATGGATAGCTATTTATAATCTGAGGAAAAGGAAAAATAAGATATTATTGCATATTTATTATCCTTCCCGTCGTCTTTCCCCTTTATATTAGCACCACCACCATAACCGCTATCGACTCCGTTATCCGCGCCACCGAAAAGGTAGCTCGAGTCTTAGGCCGTTTACCCTTGTGCAACGACGCGGGGGGTCTTTACCTTTCTTATAGCGACATGAGATAATATCGTCGAATTCGCCTATATAGTATATACGCAGGCCCTATTTCCAAGTGGTAATAATGGTTACCGACTTCTTAGTCCGCTGGTTAACTCTTATTACTAATTAATATCGACTTGTTTTAGTTATTTACAAAAGTAATTGTATTTGGAAACATTTTCAATATTATGTTTTTAAAAGCAATAATACTTAATTTGAGGTTGAAAATATAGGTTTAAACTTATTATCAAGTCGGTAGACGCGTAATACAGCCTCGGATTACGGCTTCAAAACTAATAAAACGGGTGTATATCTATTATTAATCCGTTCATAATGGTGGCAACAAGTCGAATAACTTCCGTTTTCATAATAATCGTTAATAAACTTACTCGCGGCCGCGAACGCGATATACGATACGTAATGATTGTTTATTAGCGGCCTGGGGTTATGGACCCGGGTGCGCCGCTTTAACACCTTACACATTAAAGAGGACTCAAGACATATCTTAATGATATGAAGCTCGAGGCGACGGAAAAGGTACATCTTAATCTCCTCGTTTATAAAGAAGTTAGAGAATAATAAACGGGTGAATCTGGTAAATACGAATTACGGCATAACTACTCCAGGCTACGCATGCGACGTAAAGGGATCCTCTTGGGTAAGGGGAGTTTTACCCACAGGAAGAGGGTAAAGTTTATAACCTTAGTAGCTTCACGCTCCTCCCCTTGGGAGTTGGAGGGAGGGAGGGAGGGAGGAAGGGGAGGAGAGAGCGTGGAGGCGGAGGCGACAGCGTGCGGTGAGGCGGGGGGTAGGGCGGGGATTGAGAAGATGGTACCCGAAGAGGGAGAGCTATTGGCGGTGGCGACGGTGGCGGCAATAGCAGCGGTGATGGCGGCGACGCGTCGACGCTCACGCGCTAAACGACGCCTAGCAGTTCTGTTTTTACGCGGCATCTATTGAACGGCGAGGTTAATATATAGGGATTAATTAAATAACCTACCTATCGGAACGGTTTAAAATGGTTGATAAAAATAGGAGATTAAGTTTAATTTGAATAGGGATTTGAATTAAGTTTCGGTACGCGCCGTTAGAACGAAAAAAAAAAAAAAAGATTTTACCTAAACCAATAACGATATATCTTTTTATATTAACCCAAAACATGTAACGACGTAATTACTCTAACGTAATTACCACTAGAACACCTACGCAATCATAGACCTATTAGAAATGATAAAAGACGCTATTAATAATTACATCGCCACCAATTAGTAATATTAACTAAGTTTTTACTATAATTACTACCACGGCTAAAGATTACTAATTCGAACTTCTACAATTTGTATTGCAATTACACCATCACTACAAAACTATAGATACGGATTATATTACATTTATATTATCACTATAAAACTATAAATTCGGATTATATTACAATTACACTATTATTACAATATTACGGCTATAGACTACATTACAACTATACTGTTACTACTTAGCTACGGATGCAGACTGTATTACAAATATAATGTCACTACTAAAATATGGTTAAGGAACATATAAAAAAAGGGAAAATTGCCCATAAAAATATTATTATATATCCCTATAATTATTATACATAAGTCAAGTGGCAGTTCACTACACTATAACATATAATCCTGTAAATTGCACGATAACGTGTTACGCTGCAGGCTGCAGTCTAAAAGAATGTATTATATGTGGCGCGGTTTGAAAGTAGTGTTCCAAAATATATGGCAAAGTGCCACTACCTGGATAAAAGGTTTATAACCTCTTATCCATGGCGTGCACTCTCTAAATGCTTCTTCCCTAACGAATCTATCTTTATAACTACAATATCAATCTTTATGATTTCTTTTCTTCTGTGTTAACGTAATAGAAACCTTACCAACTAACCTCGAAATTAAAGTTAATATCGTCTTATAAGCAGAATTTGAATAGTTGTAAGGTTTGTACGTATAATTAGTATTTTTGGCAGATTTAATAGAACCTCTCAAGTTTTTTTTGCCCATATTAATCTGCTTCTCCGTATGGAGGAGTCTTAAAATACGTTTTGTAACCGGATACTCAAATCGTTGGTATAGTATACGTAATTCTAATTATATGAGGTAAATGAATTCGATTGTTCATACCTTATGCAAAAACCAAAGGTGTCCAAATTTCTATTAAAGTTAAATAAATACGTTATCCGAAATTCAGAGGAGTTAATTTAATATATTCCTTCCATTAATTCCAAATTCATTCATATTAGTCAACAAGAATATAAATAATGGTTTAGAGTTTATTATATAGAATTTAAATGTCCCAAATCGTTCATTTACTATTATTGTTCCGAGTAACTATGTTTTATCTTTATTAAATAATATTTTGCGGTTTTTTTATATCAGGTAAAGTTGGAACTTGGGATTTTCTTTTGTAAAAACGTCAAATTTGTGTTTTCCGGCGGTTAAGAATTCCGTTACGCCGGTTTTTGGCGTGATACCTTAGAATCGGCAACTATATTTATTAGATAACGTGAATTATAACACTATATAAGCTTTTAATACGTTTTTATAATCATCCAAACCTGCTTTATATAGGAATAAAACATTTTGTAAACCTTCAAGTACTTGTTTATCCGTTTATTTATCTTAACTCGTTACTTAAATATTGTTCTCTTCCGATTTATCTTCCTCAAAGATATACACGTATGGATAAGCGTCGAAATCCTCTTTAGCTCTTTTATAATCGGTTATATATGTTACAAAATTGCTTTTGATTTAGTATTGAAACGGGTAATGGGGGTAAAATTAGAGTTTAACTATTGGAATAGTAGTAATTGCAATGCATTAAGTCAACTTTACTTACTGTAAAGTTGACTATACTAACTGCAAGTTGAGTGTATTGTTTTGTGGATTTGTTATATTGACTGCAGGTTGAGTACAGTATGCGCTCAATTCAGACTAGGGCACGGCCAATTAATTGGCCATATGAATTATTATGCAGACCAGCTAGCGGTCTACCAAACCTAGAATAATATATCCACCACTTGAATATTGCAATACTACTGTTACTTCAACCAAACGAATTGATAAGGTTGCAACATCTAAAGCCCTACCAACACTAATTATTATTTATGAGGTTAAGTACAGATAAGCTAAGTAAAAGAAGAAGCTATTTTCCGATTACGATTTACGTCAAACGGCAGGGAAGAGGAAAAATTCTTGCGAAGAACCTCTATTAGTACCGCGTTATTTCATAATGGCAGGAAGTAGAGAAGACTTTTGGATTGCGTCGGTCCACAACATCAATCTATAAGTAAGCGACGGTATCTTCACTAGAAAATACTAAGAATTTTTCACAGATCCTTCTTGAAGAAACAGGTTGAGATTGACCGTTAAAAGTCTCAAAGAATATCAAGTTGGCAAACAGCTAAGTTAGTAATATTTTGGGTGATATTACTACAAAAACGACAAAGTCTTACGCCAAACAATAACAATAAATAACTCTCGACCTTACCCTTTACATCAAACTTTGCCCAAAACAACAATTTTTTCCCTATATACCATTTTCCCCCTCTTCCTACGCCCTAATATCGCTGCCTTGAGCGAAAACACTAAGAATAGCCAAGTCGCGCCAAGAAAGTCATGTCGTGCGATTTTACGCTGAATCTTCAAGTTCTCACGCTCCCTCTACGCTAAAGCATAAAATCTCACATTCTACGCTAACTAAAACGTTCAGATGGCTACCGCAAGCGTTTACTTTGAAGCCATCATCGACCCTGTTAGTGAAGAGGTCATCAAAGTCTTCGGTTACGTTTTCGCTGAGAATTACAACGACTATTTGTAGGGAATAGATGTTAATTCAAATTTAATCGATGATTACTTGACTTACTTCGTTAGTTACTATATTTTCGAGTTAAACAACGATGAAGAGTTTTACCGTAAAGTTTTCTCTTTTTGGAAGTATTGTGTATTTTTTAACTATTAGACTATTGATATGTGAAAGTAGATTCATAAAAGGTTTAAGTCTAAGTTGAAGTTAGAATTTGAGCAAAGAGGATTTTATAAATTAGAAAATTTTTAACTAAAAGATTTCAAGCTTTCTTCGACCTGAAATAACATTAGAAATACTCTGAAAATCCTTTCTTTTAAGATTTTTAATGTAAGGGTAAAGGATTTAAAAACATTTTACTCCTTTAAATAAATTTTAGGGGCTCAAACCCTCATCTTTCATTACGTTAAACTTTGTTACATGTCCACGATGAAGAATTTGTTAATTTATTCGGCAGTTTAGTACTTTTACGTGATAGCGCGGAGTATGCTTTTAATGGAAACAGAATGCGTAAAGTATCAGCCTCCAATGCAGTAAAGAGAATTATAGTTAAGGTTATCCAGTTAATTAAGCAAAATCTTTAAATTCTTCAAAACTTCTACAGCTAAGTCCCCTTAACTACTAACTCCCCCCCCCAAAAAAACATCAAATCTTTTAAGGCGACGATTCCTACGACAAGCCTATATACGCAAACTTACTATAGGTTCTATTCCAAGACTTTACCCCTCAAGTGAAGCGACTGGTAATTACCCCTATTATCGCGACTCATAGGCTCTACGACTTGAATTAACGGCCAAAAATAACATTAATGATTGAGATAATTATCGCGATCTTTCTCCCAAACTTATCAAAATAGTTAATATTAATTATAAGCTTTTTGAAAGCTTTGCCTAAATTTGGAATAACATAAAAGAAAAATAACAGGAAGCTTTATTTTTCTGATACGAAATTGATATTTTTTTTTTAAAAAAAAAACTTATAAATGCATAGAGATTACGTCTTCTAATTTTTTTGACTATTTCTTTTTCAAAATTTTGCTGGTTACGACTAAAAGTATTCCCTAAACTTTTTAACGAAAGCAAAAACCTTTCATAACATTTGTATCAGTATGAAAATTTATTTCGAATACGATGTCCAACTTACATAATATTACACGAATTGGTTTATTATAACATAGACAACTATAATAGTTAAAAAAGAAGAGGAAATTCTGATGTGAATCTTCAATTTGTATTTAATAAGCTGATGTTATGCCAATAAGTACTGGGGAAGGCCTGAGTTATCGAGAATGTGTTCTGCGAGTAAGTATGGGTAATAGTTACATACGTAAACGAATTCGAGTATATCTTACAACACCTAAATACTACTTGTTGAGGTTTTTAACTAATTCATTTCGGTTTTTGTTTGCAACCGTAATGATATGTACGCTAAATTCGTTTGGTATAAACCTTTAAGTTGAATACTTTCGCAATATAAATAAATAAAATTTCGTAATGATATATTACATCGATCTTAAATACGGACAGCCTTAATGTTCACAAACTTGTTATAAAGTTGTCGGATTGAAACTCATAACTTTACTAACATTAACAAGGGCAAGATTTAAAAGGACTTATTAATCGTAAAAATTATATTCGTAAAAACAGTAAAAGGTATTTAATTTTTAATTAGTTCGATTATTAATTAACTTGCTACTTTCTGGCTAAATGTTACAAACAATAAGTTATATATTATACCAAATATTACACTGCTTACGAATAAGATTACTTGAATTATATTGAAGATTACGTGGGTCAAAACGCTATTAACTTTAACTATATTCTTAAATAAGCTACTCTACATAAAGATAATGCTTCTAACTTAGCTTAGTGATTAGTTAACCACGGTTTCCTATATTGATTAAGTACTGAAGATCCTTATCATTCAATTAATCAATACTTTGACCTATTATATACTTTTAACCTATGCGATTGTTATGCAAATCACACGTTTCAATTCATTATTCTAGATATAGAGGCAATAAGATACATAACATAAGGCTATGTGCAATTTGAGGTATTGTGACGGGAAAATACTATTGCTATAGAGATTAATCATTAACATACTAACAAAGCTAAAGTTAGCTTAAGCTTGGGCAAACAACTATCGTTATCAAAGACAACAATTATTTAGACTATTATCAAACCAATTACGTTTTGCATTTTCAAATCACTTACTCTGTTCCTTCTTTATTTGGGAAACATCAATATTTGTGGCGTTAATGTTAATGTTAATGTTAATGTTGATGAATTGGTTAAAAACTACTAAAGGTTTCCCCTGGTTTGTAAGTTTGGAAACTTGTGGTTTTATATTGAAGACCTGAAGGTAACGACGTTAAACCTGACAGATTTGGAAATAGGTTAATTAAACCAACAATTTAATTATCCAGTCGTTGATAAGCTATATAAAAATTTGAAATCTGTAGGGTACAATAATATGAAATATTTTGCCTTGAAAGTTATTAAAAAGTTTTACTATGATTTATAAACATATACTTAAGTCTACCAAAAATTTCAGTTCATAATGAAAGATGATAAGGATTTTAATCACAATATTTTCTTCAATATATTCTATTTGAATAACAAACATATATTTTACGTTCTTAACTTCGAAACCTTCTTTCACGAAGTTCATTTCTTCAAGTTTTTATTGGTAAATGAAGCGTGGAAAATGCTTAATATATTGTGAATTAATATGTACTTAAGCCCACTTAATGTCATCGTTTATAATCCCAGTACCAATTTTATAATAACCAAGTTTTCAACGACTGTTAAAACAATATGAAGTTAGTGTAAATATATGCCTATTAAGGCCCATTAGAGTATTAGGAAAGTCCAAAGTATATACGTATTATTTCGTAAAACGTATAATATCTTTATATTAAAGATTGGAATTTTATAGCTTAAAGGGCGTCTTTTGAAATAACAATTAAGGGCCTGAATAATATTGTAGGCCTTGACATATAATTGTCAATGTTACTGGTTTTTGGAATATATCTACTTTTGACAAATAAATTTCTGTTATTCACAAGTACTTAAAAATGGTTGTGATATACGGTGAAACTTTGAAGCAATTATAGAAGGAATCGACACGACATGAAGTCAATAACATCTTTAATGCTATAAAAGACTCCACGATGATAAACTTATTTATTTTATCGTTATGAAGTGAAATACTCGTATATCTGGAATCATATCCATAGGATAGTCTATTTCAAGTCTAAAGAAATGTTTACCATAAAATAGTTAAAAATATTAACGATTTTGCAACGTTTTGAATAACTTAGGCTAAAATATATATTAAGGCTAACAATGGTAAAGATAAAAATAAATAAATTTGAATGAAACGAATAAGTTAATATAACCTCTCTTTTTTGTAATCGATAAATGAATGAGAAGTCTCTGCTGCGGCCAACTACGAGAAAAAGGGAATGTTAATGACGAAAAATATATACTGGGTCAGATTTAAAATATTACGTGGGTTAGTAAAAAAATGAAGAAAGATTAAAATTTGGTTGTAAAGCTTCGGATATAAAGCGTTATCAAGATTTTCGATAAACTTTTTGAAGAAAGAGATAGGATCGAGATTAACGGATTCCAGATTGGAATATTTATACAATTCGTAACTGAAGGCAAATTTAAACTTTGAAATCTAAATATTACGATCTTTAAGTCAACGATTATATACAAGGTTAAGGGTAAAACCGTGGGGCAACCGTATGAAAAGCCATGTTTAATCGCTTATTAATACGGTAATAAAGATAAAGACTAGATCCTTATGTAGTCGATAACGATTTAAAATATTATTTAACATTTGGTAGTCTCTTGAGCAGTAAATTTGTTAGATAAAATTGAAGGAAAGTCAACCTTCGATGGTTGTAATATAACGTAAATATATATGTAATTAATAACTGATTTACAAAGCATCTTTTTGTTATAATGATTACAGGAATTATGTGAAAGAAAATATTAGTCAACGGTTATAAAATGTATTAAGTTATTATATAAACTGGCCGAAGTAAGTATCATTTGGTTTTAAATTTATTAGTCGTATTTTTAATCGAGTTTAAGCATAAAGTCTTTTACTTTCCACTGTTGTTTGCTAGTTACTTAAAGTGAATATTTCGGCTTGGTAAGTATGTAGATTGATAATACCTTTCTCGTTGAAATTACTAGCTTTATAATATCAGAATAGAAAGCGATTAAGGATTTAAAGTTTTGAAATTTTAAGTCGGTCGCAACTTTGGCAAAGGGTAATCAATTTAACCTCAAAGAATCGTTAATCCGTATATTTATTATTAATGATACTTACTTTGATTTTCTTTACAAGATCTAGAGCGTTAATTTTTCTAAAATTTATAAAACTGATATAGTTAAAGTTTAATAGTACTTAGAGTAACGCGTCCGTATCAGTTATATTTCGACTCTATGCTAACCGGAGGCCTTTTAAGATTTATCGATTATGATGTAGGTATAGGGCCTAATGAATGAAAACTTGAACAATTTGAATAGGAGGCTAAAATAATGAATGAGAAACTTGAACTAGGGGATTAATATAATCCTCATTAATTTATTGAAAGTTAAATTAATAGCTTTTATGGATAGCCTTATGGTGAACAATATATATTTTTCGTTACAAATAAGTTTTTTATAAGTTTCGTTAATAAAGACAAGAAAATCAATTTAGGATCATCAAAAGATTGATTAATGAGACTTTTGTTCAAAATTAAAAGATTATACGAAACGTGTTGTTTTTAGAGGTTTGTATTATTATAGCTGGCTTCTATATACGGATAATATTGTAGGAAATATTTAGCGTTCTTACCAGATAGTTAATTATTCCCTTTATCTTGGTGGTAATTTATAACTACTCGAGGAGTTTATTCAAATATCTTATGAAAATCGAAAACAAAAAGCCAAAAACGTTTAAGAATCGATATGATGGTATTTTGTAAAGTTTATAAAGATGGGTAAATTGAAGAATTCCGATAAATTAATGGTTAATATAATTTTGTCGATGTTATAAAGAAGACCTTATTAATTAAGGCCCTTAAGAGATTTGTAGATAGTAATAGGCTGACTATGAGCATTTAGGGCTACATTGAAAGGTTAATTAGTATGATTAAATTTCGTGTAGGCGAACAAAGATGCTTTGGTATATTGGACAATTTTTGTGGAATTGAGGCTGGCGACTTGTTCGATTGGTATGATTGAGTTCAAGGTTTGTATAATTTTATAACAGAAGATGTGTTTATGGAAATTGATGAAGTTGGAGTTCGAAATCGTGGGTTAATTGGGGTTAATTTGGCTGTGGAATTGGTAGGGGTTTGGTTAGTTAACGAGAATGTAATTTATTGGTAACTGAAAAAGATTAGTTGACTATATTAGTGTATGTGTATAAAATGAAAAGCAGCTAGTGTTGGAATAGTAGTAATTGTAATGTAATAAAACAACTTTCCTTATAGTATAGTTAAATATATTAATTGCAAGTTGAGTATATAAATTTGTGGGTTTACTATATTTGTTATAAGTTAAGTACAGTACGCGCTCACTTTAAACTAGGGTACAAGCCTCTAAATTGGCCATATAAATTACTGTGTAGACCGGCTAACGGTCTGCAAAACCTAAAATAATTTATCTACCACTTGACTATGTCAATACTACTGTTACTTCGACTAATTAAATCGACAACGTTGCAGCTTTTTAAGCCCTATCAATATTAACGTAAATTTACTCGTATAACATATGGTTGATTAATTAGTTACCGATATTATTATAGACGAGGAATTGTTTTTGTGGATTGATAAACCTTTGGGTGTTTTTATATTGGTACGGTTAACTCAATATATGCAGGAAGCTTTATTCCTAGTTATAGGGGCGCCTATATTAGTATCTACTTTATCTACGGCTTCCAGAGCTCCTTTTTTGGTTTTTATCGCTTCTATATTCATATTTAGGGTTCTGATTAGAATTCATATTTTTGAGATACCCTTTAAATCTTCGATCTCAAACGTGATAAATTATCTTAGCAAAGTCTGCCTTAATAATTTGCGAGTTTGAGTCCTTAGCCTTTCCATATACAAATATTAATTAAAGGTTAGTTTATAATTTCATCAAAAGTAAAAATTATATTCCTAAACTCCTAAAAGAATTTCCAAATCCTTTTCCGATTGATATGACGTTAAATTTAAGTCCGGATTTCTACGACAAGATTTTATAATGATTTCAATGTACAATTTATCGCTTTCATACTTTGGTTTCAACATTGCCTAGTATTTTTCTGAACTTTAATAGTAGGATAATTAACACCTTTTATGGTAATTTATCTGTATTATTACAATAATTTCTAACGAATTCCCATATAATTCCTGTACAGTTTCTCTCTTATAATTTAGAATTCAATTACGTGATGAAATGCGTTTTTGGGCGGTTATAATTCTTTACTAATATGTTTATTCATATTGAATAGTGCATATAATATATCGAGCAAGATTATATGAAATTGGGAAGGTTTAATATATATTCTCTTATAGGTATTTAATATTATACAAATATTATTGTCAAATTTGTCGTAAGATTCACCACGGTAATTTTCGTTCCTATTTTACAGTTTAGCAAAGTTCATAAGATTTATAAATTCGATTCTATTAGTAGAGAACCGGTAAGGTGAAAGGTTTCGATATATGTTGTTGTTTGTAGGTATAGATCCGTAAAGTTTTTATAAATTTTCATCGCCTTTTACATTTCCTCAGGAAACACCGTTTTTTTGGTTTGAGATGTTTTCAGTGTATTTGAGAGGGGTATTTTCTCCGGTTGGGAAGTGGTTTCATTTGTATTTTTCCCCTGAAGTGTTTGTTAAAGCGGATGTATTTTAAACTCGAATGGAAGATAGCCTTTGAAGATTTTCCTCTTTTTTTCGTAATTTTTCCCTCAAACATTGTTTACACTTTATAGGGCGTAGCTAACCTAACCGAACGTCTTACACATTGAATACGTAAGATACTCCCGCGTTATAATCTATCTCGCATATCTTTCATAAGTTGTATTTTATGCTCCAGCAGCTAGTATCATTCCTTAAAATCCATCTTCAACAACCTTTCATCTTTCTAACCTAGCATTTCGTTAATTTGGGCTGTAACAACTAATGTTTTCATAATACAACCGTTTTTACCACCTCGTATATTGATGACTCTACTCCATAGCTATACGCGAAGCATTTTCATGATGAATTTATGCATAGCATATTATATTTCCAAAGTTCAGTCCGAAAATTCTTCCTGGAAGGTATGGAATATATCGAGCTTTTAAGTTTTTTTCTCCTCATAGTAAAAAATCACGTTCGTAGTATATGTGTTTGCTTTCTACTAGTTTGTATTTTTTTTCTAGCGCTTAATTGACATTGTCTTATAGGTTAAGATCAATATATTTTACACTGATTTTCCGGAAAGTTGTATATTGGAACAGAATATCCATATATTTTCTAGATTTACTTAAGCTTGGTATAGGTAGTTCTAGAAAAATAAGATTGTTGTAAGGAAAATGGTATTCCGAATATGAAAAAACAATAGGGCTTTAAATACGTTTAAAATAATATGTTTAAAGGGATATCGAAAAAAACTGGCTAGTAAAAGCGTATAGTATGTAAATAAAATATAAATAAAATGTAATAAAGCGTTCTAAGTAAGGCATTTTACGTTTGTTAATATGAATAAGATATAAATAAAACGTAACCAAGCGTTCTAATCTAGTTATTCAATTTTTATAAGTATTGTATTAACTAAAGAAATATTAAACTTAAATGTTATGAGTACTAATTTAAATAAACGGTGTGGGTAAAGTAAATAAAAATAGAGTAAAGAAGAAAATTCGGGTGTCGGATATCGAAGTGGTAAATTATATGTCAGGGTTGAGGTGATGTAGGAGCGTTTTTATCAGTTTGATAATCGTTTCAGAGTTTGTTTTGTGCGTTTTCGAAATGTATTGAAGCGTTTTAAAATTTGTTTTAAAAGTTTATGATGTTTTTGGTAAATCTTTTGAAAGTTGTTTTAGATGTTTGAATTGATGATGTAAATATTTAAAAATTTATTTTAGCTATTTCTAAAGTGTATATAAATGGTGTCGGTAAGGTCTAAAACCTTCGATTTCACATAAAATAAGGTATTCAGAAAAGTAATCGTTAGATTGGTATAGTTGTAGTAAAAGATGATAGATGCAAAGAAGAAGCATCCACAGGTGTACACCACAAGTGAGGGCTTATAAGCCCTCGACCAGAGCGTTCCACTCTAGACCGCTCCACGCATTGCCGTTAGGTCTAGTATAGCCATTTCAGACCGATTCATGTATAATGCACTTTACGTCTTGTAAGAGTGCAGTCTGTAGGGTAAAACGTTATCGTATACTCTGCAGGAGTACATCTTGTAATTCAGTGCACTATCATTAGGCCTATGTATACTATCTATAAGGGCATATAGTAATATCTACATAGGCAATCTTTTCTTTTCTTCTTATATACTCCGTACCTATATCCCAATAGTAATAGTTTGATTGTGATTACAAAGGTTTAAATCAATAGGTTTTGTAATGATAATGTTGCTGTAATATTAATTGTAAGAAGTTTAGGTTAATAATTTCTGTAACGATAATATAGTTATAAGGATTCGAACTAATAATTTCGGTTGGGATTAGTAAGGTCTAGCCGCGGTAGTAATTATAATTCGGTTAGGATCATTAAGGTTTAATAGTGGTGATAATTGTAGTTCGAGTAAGATTAGTAAAGTTTAGCCGTAGTTGTAATTGTAATTCGTGCCTAATTAATGTAGCTAAATGGGGGCAGTATAGTTGTTAATAGCGCCTTTTATAGTTTTTGACAGAGGTAATTACATAGGGTTAATTATATAGGGGTAATTACGTAGGGATGATTGCGTAATTACGTATTAGGTTAGTATAAAAAGATATATCGCTATCGTTTTAGGCAAAACTTCTTTTTCTTTTTTCTTCAAAGGCGCTTAAATCCAATTAATATAAGTTCATACCTTAAATTAACCTCTATTTCATTCAATTAAACCAATCCGCTTTAATAGGTAGGTTTATAGCTAACACCCATACAATAACCTCTCTTTCAAACAGATGCCGCGTAAAAAAAAGATATCAAGGCGCCGTTTAACGTAAGAGCGTCGGCGCGTCGCCGCCGCTACCGTCGCCGCTATTATCAGTTCGTCTTTATCGGGTATAATCTCGTTAATTGCGGCTACGCCGCCTGCCACCGCTACGTCGCCCAGTCCCGCCGATACCAACTTGTCTCCCTTTACCGCCGCTGCCACCCACCTAAGCCTTATCGCCGCCGCCGCCTCGCCCCTTTCCGTCGCCGTCGCCACGACCCCCCTTTCTCCTTCCTTTCCCTCCCTCTTCCCTAGTTCTTAGAAGGAGTAAAGAAGGGCTCCTAAGGTTATAAACCTTACCCATTCTTTATAGGTAAAAACCTCATTACCTGTAAAGTCCCCTTTACGCCTTAAACGTAGCCTGGCGTAGTTGTACTAAGGTTCGTATATCCTAAACCCGTTTATTCGTATACTTTTAATCTTTTTTTTTTAGATAAAGAATACGAGGCGGATCTACTTCGCCGCCTTAAGCTCCACATTGCTAAGATACGACGCAAGGCCTTTTTAACGCGTAAGGCGTTAAAGCAACGTACTTAGGTCTATAATTCCGAGTCGTCAATAGATACGCCTTACGTGTCGTATATCACGTTCGCAGTTTCGGGCAAGTCTGTTGACGATTACCACGAAATCGGGGGTCTCTCAGCTCGCTATCATTGCTACAAACGGACTGGCAACTCGTACGTCCCCGTTCCAGTGGTTGTGGTGTCGTAATCCTAAGTCTTGTTACGCACCCACCGGCTTTTTAATAAGTTTCAACCGAACTTTAAAAATTTCTTTTAATAGAAATAAATAATTCGAAACGATCCAAAAAAAATTACGGTCTTAAATAACTAAAATAAGCTGATATTAATTTGTAATAAGCGTTATTCGGCAGTTTAGAGAAACAGTAGCCGCCGTCGCCGCTTAAAAACGAGGCTTATATATATATTGCGTAAGTAAATTTAACGACGTTATCGTACGTCGCCGCAAAAAAGGTAACTCCCCTTTTACGGGTTTACCTAAAGGTATAACTAGTAAGGCGTAAGGTTACATCCTTATTGGCGTTGATAACGTCGATAGCGGTAGTGGCGGTGGTATTAGTATAAAGGGGGAGAGCGACGGGGAGGACGGTAGGGACGCGATTACGTCGCCTTTTTCCTTTAATAATAAATAAATACATTTCGGGTCGGGCCGGAGTACCTGGTCATAGTATAATACATTACATAACAATGTTATAGATTTTTATAAAAAGATTTTTAAAATTGATAGGTGTAACTTTTAATATATAAAACAAAGAGAACAATATGCCAGAATCGGTGCGATATCGTAGATTTAAATAGAAAAATAAAAAAATGGAAACGTTTATCGGATCGAGGCATGTAAAATGAAAAGTGACAAAATATTGGTAGTGACGCGAAACGGTAAGTTTAAGTAGAGAAAGAAAAATATGGGGAAAAATTATAGTGTTAAGGTATATAAAACAAAAAGAGGAAAAATTTGGAATCGATGCTAAATAATAGGGTTAAATAAAGGTAAAATCTGGTATTAATATAAATAGTGTAGTACGAGCTAATCTAAATTGGTAAAAGTAGTATAATAGCTTATGAGGATGGTAAAAACTTTTTAGTAACCCTAATAAATATTTTACTTGTCTATATAAGTATTTTTAATATTCAGTTCGAAATAGATTTGATTATCGCATCAGTTAAGTTAAATTTACTATTGATTCACCTCGTTTTTTTAAATTTTATGTCGTTCGTACGACTCGCGCAAAGTTATAATATTAATCATTAGCCGTTTCTCATTCGTAATACCCAGCTTAACTAAGTATTCCTAAAGCGAAAGAAAGTTAATATATATAATAAGATAGATAAGATATAAACTAAGGTTAGAAATAATTATTCGAATCTTTATAGTTATGGTAATGCTCGAATCGAAACCTTTAACTATGTTGTAGATTTCTGAAGTTAGGACGCTTTTTGTAACCTTTTTACACTTAATGAAGCTCTAATAGATAATGTTTTCACGAAGCGTAAAATCGTTTCGGGCCGGTATTTTGTTATCGAGGATTAGAACGAAACCTATTTATAAGCTGTAATCGTTATTATTAGCGTAAAAGCCGTTAGTAAAAACAAATAGTTTTATAATACGTATATTTAGCGGTATAAATTATAAACCACGTTTTAGATTATGTATTTGCTATAGAAGAAGCTTATTAAGCGCCTTATATATATCGTCTGTCAGGTTGATTTGGCATTACACGACGATAAGAAGCTTAAATACTGCCTTTGATTATATTATAAAAGCGACCCCAGCGTTATGTACGCGTTAATATTTGTAGTCGTCGGCCAGTTTTTTCGTTATCCAGAACGACAAGGGCAAGTTTATCCAGCTGCCCCTTTTGTGTAAGGCTTAAAATGCCGTTCCGAAGGGTAATGTTAGCTTTATTAAAATCGATCACTTGGTTTTACGTTAGGTATATTTTAGGTTTCTCTTTAAAGCCGGCTTTTAAAAGTTTCCTTTTTTTAAATTCGGAAACCGAGGCGTTATATAACGTTACAATGTTGTCTGTCTGTATACCTATTAACGTAAAGTTCTTTGAAAGGATTATCCATATCAATAGGCATAGGTCGAAGGTAAAGTTGGTTATCTCGAGTCATTCCTTATAATGACTTTAGTAGGTTTTATACCAGTAAATACCGGTTTTAATTAAACCGTAAATTGGCTTTATAATACGTAAAATCGTTTTAGATAGGTGGTGTTACCTGAGATTTTTTTTTATATCGGCGTAAATTTGTCTTTTAAGCCGGTTTTTAGATTATATGTATACTTACATTATGTTTCGAATCTAGATATATAGATTATATGGTACGTTAAGGGAGGCCGCTAGTATGAGAATCAGGTAATGTCTAACTCATTGTAACGTAGGTAATTAGATTATAATATCCTTTTTGCCTTCGTTTTTGTTTTTTTTAACGATCAAACGGGTCTTTTAGTAAGTTTTTCCTATTTTATTTCGAACTTCGTACACTAGGTGGATTGAAAAAATCCTGTAATTATCGTGGATGGTTGGGTTGAAACGTTTGAAACGAAATACGTTTTGGTTAATTAAGGCTAAGATTTTTATTTGGGTGGATTATTCGAATAGGGTACTCAAGGTTGTGATAATTCCTTAGTGTTAGAGTTTTAAGCTAAGTTCGCGGTTTTTCATTTCCTTTTACGTAATAAAGGAATTCGTGGCAAAGTTTTTAGGGCGTTTCCTGGTTTTCGAGTCGAAGGGGCGCTTTTGGCGGCAAAGTTTTAGTAGGGTTAGTATAAACGGACCGCTTTTTTCTAAAATTGTCGGGTCGGAATCGTGTTTCGGGGGTAAAGTAAGAGTTAGGATCGGTTTGAATTCGGTGTTTTAAGGGTTATCTCGTTAACGGTTTGGTTCGTTTTACGGTTCTGGGCCGTTTTTTTTAACTTTTTTTTGATATTTGCGTACTATTGTTTACCGAAACGAATATATTATAGCCTATAAACAAGTTGATTTTCCAAGGGCTAGTTTATCTATCCTTCGTTTTCTAAACCTAAACTTTAAATTATAATGGTAGATTTAAAACGTTAATTTTACATGGATTTTTTTGGTATTTAACGTTTTGGATACGTCGTTCTTAACCTATAGAGAGCGTAATATCGTTATAGCCTTCTTTATAGCATTGGCACCTTACATTGTGAACGGTAATGGTGTTGAGTTTATGTGGATTTCCGGGTAGGTATTAAAAATAAGGAGCATGAAGATAAGCATATTTAGGGCAAAATTTTTATTAATGGTGTTAATCGCTATTTAAAGGATTTTTTTTTAAAAAATTGGTACCTATGAGTTTTTTGGATAATACTGTATACTCTTTTTTTTAGTGGTATGTAGTATCACTTATACTTTTCAATACCTTATAGGGCTTTTACTAGGATTTTTTTAAATTCATTACCAGTTATTCGAACTTTAGTACGCTACTCAATAAAGTTGAAAGCCGTATTAACTTCGTATGTCATCTAATTTAGGGGCCTTAAGTAAACTTTAAACTAATACCTAATTAAAGCGTCCTAATAGTTTATAGTAAAAGCGCTTCATGTGAATTTAGCGGCTTGGAATAATGTTGTCGCATCGACGGCGTATAGGACCCGTTAGCTGTCTAGATATATAATATTAAAAATTATTTCGTAGTTAAAGTCTATATCGTTTTAAAGGCGGAACTTAAACCGTCGTGGGGCTTATAAATTTATTTAATACTTATGGCAAAACTGTTCGATAGTTGTAAGTATGTCTTTTTTTATATCCGTATAGTTTGCGGCGTAAAAAAAAACGTAAAAGGCATTTTATAACCGGGTATCCAAACCGTCGTTGGAAATTCCGTAATTCTATTCAAATTAAGTTAATAGCCTTAATTTTACGTTTTTAGGAAAAGAACTATGAGTGGTCGAATTTAAGTCGAAACGATACAAATATATTATCCGAAACGCGAATAAGTTGGTTAATCGTATTTTGAACTTTAATTACGAGTTTGTTTATATTAATTAATAAAAGTAAAAACTGTGTTTTCAGGTTTATTACGTAGAATTTGACCGGTTTGAAACTCGTATCTACAACTACCGTTCCGAACGATAATGTTTAGCCTTTATCAAATAGGATTTTTCGGTGTTTTTTTATTCGATTTAACTAAAATTTCGGAAACTTCGTCGTAAACGCGTCGAATTACCGTTTTCCGGCCGTTGAGATTTCGGCCACGTTAGTATTAGATATGATACCCTGAAACCTATTGTCGTATTTGCTAAAAAGCGTAAATTGCGATGCTATATATGCATTAAGCACTTTATTTACCTAGTTCAAGCCTATAATATATATGATGGAGGTGTCTTATAGGTTAGAGAAGATGCGTTAAGCGGTTTTATAGTTTTAGGTTAATCGGTAGGCATTATTATACTTATAGTCGTCTTTTTCGGTTGTATTTTCGTAAGAGTAGGCGTTAAATCCATTATTTTTATCCTCGTACTCGGTTGCGTATGTTGTAAAATTGGCTTTTATTCGATTTTCAAATACAAAATCGGTTTAAAAGTATCTTAAAATCCGAATTCACTCGTAATCGGGGTGTTTCGTAAATCAGCAGTCGATTTTACTGTATACAATATACCTCTTTTGTAAACCCATAAGGTTTTTTATACCTTTTCGCAAGTATTACTGTAATTATAATATGTTTATTTTATTTCCGAATAATCGTCCCTATCCTTTGTTATTAGGGTTCCTTCTTTAATACCTGTAATTTAGGCGTTCGTTTTATTTTGGGTAAACTTTAAGTCTTCGATCTAAAATATGGTCAATATTTTAGGCGAGGTTTTCTTTGGTAATTTAGCCTTCGCCTTTGGTTTTATTAGCTAAAAATGCTAATTCGAGGCTTGTTCATCGTCTTATAAAGGTTTTAAATAATATTATAAGGCTAATATAAAAGTCTTTTGAAAAATACCGATTTAAAAAGTATAAGGTTAAAATTTAGGTTTTTGCGGTAAGTTTTTGTTATTACCTAAACAAATAGTTTATTACTTTTATATTCTGGTTAAAAGGCTATTTAACGCTTTCGTAACATATTTAATAGGGCGGTAAGGATTTTTCTATAGGTTTTTATCAGCGTTTTCCTATTAGTTTTGTATGGATTTCCAGGTCGTATTTGTTTAATCCCTATCATAAAATTCGTAGTTATTTTCTGTATCGAAGTGGGATTTTAGGCGTTTATAACCCTTCTTAAATATATCTACTTACGTAAGGTAGTATATATACTATTTTTTGGCTTACCCGAAAAGTATACCGGGTAAAATAACATGAAATTGAGATAGCTCGATATTTAGTTTTTTATATGTATTAATCATGGTACGTATTTTATTATTAAGTATATCGTACGGTTTAACGTTGTAATTCTCGTCCTTATCCCAAAGCCTGGCAAAGTTGGTAAGTTTTATAAGGTCGTTTTTATTAGTGGGAAAGCGGTATAGTGTGAGTTTATAGTAGGGGTTGTGGTTGGCAGGCATTAGTTTATAGGGTATGTATTAGCGTTTTGCACCTTTCGTCGTTTCCTAGAGCGGGTTGTTTTTTGTGTTTAGGCCGATCGTTGTTTTTTGGAATGGGTTGTTCTTTGTATTTCGGCCGATCTTGCTATAGTCGAGCGGGCTGTTTTCAGTGTTCGGGGAATGGTTTGGTATTTGGTTTTATTCGAATTTTTTTTTAGCTATGGTTCTTGTTTAACCTTTATTATAGATAATATTTTCGGTATTTACCTTTCTTTCATAGATTCCTCTAATTTTGTTTCCACTTTGTAACGGGCATTCAAAATTATTAAACGCCTTATATTAATTTGCGGTGGCATTTTGTAACCCCCACCTGTTACCTTAAGTAGATGTTTCTAACGTTTCTTCAAATAGTATCTTTTTATAAATTTCCCTTTTATTATTTTATCGTCTATTTATTTTGGTATTTTTATGAATTGAGCCGTTACTAATAGAGCTTTTGCTATGCGGCTATTGCTTTTACCGATAGTATTAATACCTTTGTTTCGTAGTTGTTTTCTTAATATTTTTGAAATTGTATTATCGACTATTCGCCACATGTCCGGCGTCTAGTCCTTAAATTCCTTTTTGAAATCGTCGAATAAATTGCGTCTTTTGATTTCACTATTATAATTGTTGAAGATTATGTTAATAATATATGTATTTACCGTATAAGGATTTAAATCATCCACTGGTACCTCGATTTTGTTATCCTATAGGTTAATGTTTAAGTGTTTTATAATATCATTACGAAAAGACGTATATATAAAGAGTTACTTTTTATATTCGTTAGCCTTTGTCAGATTCGTTACTGGTAAAGCTATCGTATATTCGAAAAGAGTAGTTTCTATGTAGTTCAAAGTGGTATAAAGTTTAGGGTAATCTAAAGTTCACGGTAGTTTGGCAAATATAAAGTAAATAAGATAATCAAAGCGGTCGGAATAAGGTTTACTAGCACTTACTAGTACGAATTGATTTCAAGCGATACGTAAATAAGACGTGACTATAAACTAGTTAGAGATTTTAAATTAGTTTCGTTAGCGTTTGGTAGCGCTATACTAGCTAAGTGGCTAGGAAAACTAAAACGTTATAAGGACTATATTTAGAATATATAAGGCAAAAATAAGTAAATTAAGACGACATAGGGCGAACATGAGATAGTAGGTAGGGTAAAGAAAGTGTATGATTCGGTATTTAGTAATCGGTTCGGATTAACGTATCGTAGCCGAACTTAATGGGGTAAACGGTTTGGTTGCGTTGTGTATAACCGTTCTTATTAGGGCGATCGGTTTGGTTGCTTTTTGTGTGACTGTTTTTGCTAAAGCGATCAGTTTGGTTGCTTTGTACGTGATAGCTCCTGTTAAGGCGATCGGTTTGGATTATCGAAAATCGGATGAGTTTTAACGAATGGTTCTAAAACTTGGTGGTTTTGGCTTACATAGCTTGATATGTGGTAGGACGCTTTTCAAGAAGTGCCTGGGTACGTTTAGAGCGCTAATACAAGTTGATAGTTAACATAACGGTTTTTTTTTGGGTAGTAAATAGGGTATTAATTAGTTGATAGTATCGTACTACAAGTGGTTTTTCTTAAAGTTACTCCGGATCTTATAGTCTTGTTACACTTCGGTTTCTTAATGTTTCAGCGTAATTTCACACTCCCATATGGTTTTTTAAGTCGTAGTGGTAAAGCACAAATAGTTAGGACCTCTATGATATCCTGCTATAGGTTTTCAACTTAGGTTTTTTTGTTTTGTCTTTTTTTAAGCTGTTTATAGTTAATTGTATCGGCTACTAATTAGTGTTGATAAAGTTTAAAACCTTTGATTTTACGATAAATAAGATATTTAGAAGAGTAATCGTTAGATTGGTATATTTGTAGTAAAAGATAATAAATGTAAAGAAGAAGCATCCAAAGGTTTATGTTATAGGTAAGGGTTCATAAGCCTTCGCCCAGAACGTACCACTTTAGACCGCTCAACATATTGCCGTTCGGTCTAGTATAGCTGTTATGGTCCGACCTACTATAGTAAGCCAAGTTTGTACCAAATGGGGTTTACTATTGAGGTACGGTGAAAGATTAGAAGAGGCTACCCTGGCCTACCGTGTAGGACCTATGGGTATGGCCAGTGCCCAGCTAGTGCCTAGCTCGTTACGTGTTTTTACGCGTGCTATGCATGGACCATGCCCAGTTCGCATCCGGCTAGTACACAATTAGCGCTCAGCCCGTTACATGCCCTTATACGTGTCGTATACGGACCATACTCGATCTGTATCCAAACCGGGCCCGGACTAGGTACTGCCTATCCCGTTACATACATAGTTACGTAACTTATAAACTTAATAACCAATAGCCTAAGTTTATAACATACCCCCCTTTTCCCTGGATATTATAAGGGTTACGGCGTCCCGTTAATTAAACGCGGGATGAGGGCTTTACCTGCCTAATATGCGGGTTAGGCGTAAATCGGTAACGCGGCGTTTAACGCACCGTATAACGCATCGGTCGATCCGACTTCAGGTTGCCAGCGCCGTTTAACGCGCTCCTGGTACTAACGTATAATGTATTCCTTTTGCTACCGGTACCGTATAACACCCCTTTAATGAGCCGTATAACGTACCCCATATAACATGTAGCCCCTACCGAATCCGGTTTACCAGTCCCTATAAATACGGATGCCCCCGTAACCCTAAAAACTTCCTCCCTTTTCCTTTTATAACGCCGCTCTCTTTTACTATACACCCCCCTTTATAATAATTTCACTTCCCCCTATTATATCCTAACCATTAACTTTCGTTAATATTCCCTAGTTATTTTCTTTACCTCGTTTTTATAAACGACGTTTATAACGGATTTAACTTGGGTTACGTTGCCGCCAACTCCCTTGGTAGAAATAACGAGCCTCTCTGTAAGGTATATTACTCTATTATATCCGAATATTTTATTGTTTACTTCCTTTTATAGCTGCTTCTCATTATATAAAATCCCATCGTACTTAATAATAGCAAAAATTAAAACCAGTTTTATTTTTTATAGGTTAAAAACGCTTGTTTATCGTATATTAACTTTTTTTTTTAACCTCAGCGTTTTTTTTTACTTATATTCGAATTTATAGGGTATAAGCTAATCGTATATATCGAAAAGTTTGTAATAAAGTAAACTTATAAATTGATTTTACGAAAGATATAACCGCAATTGAACCCTTTTTCGTAATATATTTGAAAGATTCGTTTATTTACAGCCTTACCCGGTTCATACACCTTTTTAAATCGATTAGTTGTTAGAGCCGAGTATAAGGGCTATATTTCGTCCTTTACGCGTAAACGTTAGGAAAATGTCCTGGGTTATCGACCTGTTTTTACCCTCTTATTTTTTAAGTTAGTTAATTAGTTTATCTAGTTTCGCGATATTACTCAGATATAAGAAGTCCCTACCGTGCCGGTCGTATAAACCGTCACCTTGTTATTTATACGTCCCCGTCGTCCCTTTTTTTCGGATCCGTTTTCCTTTAAGATTTCTCCGTTACCTTTTACAGTATTGCCTATTTACAAAGATAGAATTTCCACGGCCGACCGTACTTTAACGCGTAACGTCTTTGCTCCGATTCTTTTCATTACCGTTATATACCCTCTCATAGTTTTGGTTTAAGTTGTTAAAATAATATAGTTATTTAAATTATATCATTTATAATTAATAAAAGTTACAGCTTATAAAATATAACGAACGACGTTTAAAATATAATTATACGAATCTCCATTTTACCCGTATTCTATTTGTTAACTTTAGCTGTAAACGAGTTAATCGGGCCGACCGCGAACGAGTATAAGATCGTACCCAGACCGACCGCGTCGCCCGAGCCTAAACTGATATATTACAGTCTTTCATTACCCGTTTAAAGGGTTGTTTTCTTCACACCGCCTTTGGTCCTAATTTTTGTTAATCTCTACCGTCGGCTTTTTTTAACGCTTGTCCCTTCTAACATTATCCGCCATCGTTGACCTCCTTTAACACCTAGCCCTTTTCATACTATTCTTTATCAGCCTCCTCCAACGCTTGTCTCTCCTTATATTATCCGCTATTCTCGGCGTCGCTTCGTGTTCATTCCGCGTTTTACTAACCCCTTTCGTCGATGTTTACCAATGTTCGTCACGCCTTTTATTGCTTTTCTCACCTAGCGTTACATAATACCCGGAGTTATTTATATTAAAACCCTTAATGTTGACAACTCTGATATTCGCTAAGTCCCGATAAAAATAATAATAACGAATAGATAAATCTTTATGAGGTCGTAGTAAAAGCTACCTCATGGTCGAATAATATCCGTAAAAGTCGGGTAATATTTACCCAGCCCTATTTATTATATTATAGCCTTGTTTAATAACAAATTTTCTTTTTCTTTTACAAGTAATATATTATTTGGAAGATAATGACAGTTCTCCTTATATATCTCGTTTAATATCAGTTCGACGTTAACGTCTAAATACCGGGTTATAATAAACCCGAATATTACTTTATTTCGCTTTAAATTTATCTAGGACTATAGTATATTAGCATTTTTTTAAAAAATTCCTATTTTAATTTATTATAACCCTTTAACTTAACTGATATAAAACGAACCGCACTTCGCCTGGTTTTTACCACGAGAATTTCTTAAACTTTCAATTTATCGTATATACTATTTCCTATATTATTCATAACTAAAACTAATCCCGAATGAATATTAGATAAAACTTACAAAAAAAAGGGATTCAAAACCTACCGCTTTATTGAATTTACGTAAAATACAAGATATTTACCTAATATATTCAAAACTATATTAAACGGATTCTTCATATCGACGACCTGGTACTAATTATAAAGTTAATCGAGTTTTTTACTTAAAAAGTTGGTTTTAATACTACTAAGGCTTAGCTAAACCTAATCCCTTACCTTATATCGTTTTTCCGGACGTCATCTACGGTATTTGCTATTAGATATAAGTTATCGCCGCTTAAGATAAACCTACCCCTTTACTTAAATAAACTAAAAATATAACCGTTCGTTTCATCGGATTGATTAACAACTTTGTATTCCCATTTATTTTCGGAATATGTACTATTTTATACCCATTTACTAGACGGCTCACATTAAACCCAGTAACCGTCAACTCCCGGTTATTTAATATAAATTTACCAAAGAATAAATTTAAAACCAAATTATATAACTAAAACGCAAAAACGATACGTAAATACTATTAAACTTTTTATTTTACTAGTTGAATACCATTGTTTATTTATAAGTATTATATTGGAAGAAAAAAGTTATTCAACTTGTATCAAGGAATATAAAGTCGTTTTAAATACGTTTACCTAATCCGCACCGTAGTTACTAATAATAAAGACTGGAAATCTATGAAATCTCGATTATATATCCCGAAAGCGCTTCGCATATGTATCGGCAGTTATGAAATATATAACCTTAAGTTCGACGAACTTAAAAAGGCGATTCGTAATAACTAATAAATATCGAAAACATCCCTTAGTAATTGGTAAATTGACTATAAAGTTAATCGAAATATACGTTTAATATCGATTTAAAATAAAAAGGGGTTAAAAGAAGCTTTATCATAGAGTACGACAAAGTTTCATCCCATTATATTACGTATATATTCGATATAAACGTCAAATATCTACGACTATCTCCTTTGAATAGTAATCACATTAAAGAACGTGAAGAAAAATATTTTTACTTCAATAACCTATAATAAACGAATCGTAAGTTCATTACAAGATTTTCGTCGTTAATAATTTCTTACTCGATAATTATAAATGGTTACGGTAACATAATAAATCTTTCAGATTGATTCTAAAAACCGTAATTTATATTATTGTTTTAATTTTAATAGGAAACGCCTAATATCTTTGGAAACCATTAATAAACGAAATTTATATAATGTGTTATTTATTACTTTTTAGTTTTATAATTCTGTCAATATATTAGGGTTAAAAATAAGGCGATTGTTCTATGTTAACGATATTAACGGGTTCAACGCGGGCCAGATCCGTAACAATACTACCGGTTTCATCGTATTAAAAATTTTCGGCGTTATCCCCAGTAACGATCTGAACACGGTCCAAGCTCAGAGCAGTTTCTCCTTTAGCAACCCTTCGAAAACCTTCGTATCGGTAGGGTTTAAGTACTTTTTCACGCGAAACAAAGCAAGTAGAAGAGTAATCAAATGATGATTGGTATTGTAGTAAAGTAAGTCAAGATGGTTAAAGTTCAAGAAGAAGCATCTAGAGTTGTACGCTATAAGTGAGGGCTTATAAGTCCTCTACCTAGAGCGTATTACTCTGGAGTACTTCTTTTAGACCGATTCACATATTGCAGTCGGTTTGAAATAACCATTTCAGACCGATCCATATATTGTAGTCGGTTTTAAATACCCATTTTAGACCAAATCATATATAATACACTTTATGCTTCGTAAGAGTGCAGCCTACAGCGTGATACGTTACCGTAAATCCTATAGGAGTACACCCTGTAATACAGTATATTATTACTTGGCTTATATATACTATTTATAAGGGTTTATAGTAATATCCACATAGGTAGTTCTTTCTTTCTTCCTTATATACTTTGTACCTATAGCATAGTAGTAATATTATTATTTGTAATATCAATTATAATGGGTTTAAATTAGCAATTTCCATAGTAATAGTATTATTTCTATATTAGTTGTAGGAGGTTTCAATTAGCAGTTTCTGAAGTGAGAGTATTATTTGCCGTATTAATCGTAAAAAGGTTTAAATTAACAGTTTTCGTAGTAATAGTTTTGTTTACTGTATTAATCGTAAAAGGTCCAAATTAGTAAGTTCTGCTAAGATTAGTAAAGTTTACCTGAGGTGGTAATTATAATTCCAGTCTAGTTTGTATAGTTAAATAAAAGAGATATGGTTAGTGATAACGTCTTTGGTTGTTTTTAATAAGGTTAATTGCGCGATAATAATTACGTAGGAGTAATTGCGTTAGGGTAATTACACAATGATATGGTAGGTTAGTATAAAAAGATGTATCGCCGTCGTTTCAAGTAAAACTTTCTTTTTTTCTTTTCGTTAAAGGCGCGTAATTTCAACTAATGTAAATCTCTACTTTTGATTTACCTAATTGAACTAAGTTGTTTTAATATATAGATTACTTAATTCATAAATATATTAACATATTTTCCGAATAGATATTGCGTAAAAATAATATTGTAAGGTGCTGTTTGGCGCGAGAGTGTCGGCGCGTTATCGTCGCCGTAGTTTCTGTAACCGTTGCCCCTAATATTACCACTATTGGTAATAATAGCCCGCCGTCGTTAGGCATAATCTTATCAATCGCCATTACGCCGTCTGTTCCCATTACCCCGTTCGACGCCACGTCGTTAAGCTTCGTCGCTCTTACATTGCCCAATTTAGTCGCCGCCTTCGCTTCGCCCCTCCCCGCCGTTACCGCATCGACCTCCTCTTTCCCCCTCTTTTCTTTTCCCTTTTTTAGTTCAGGATAGAAGCGAGGGGCTCCTAAGGTTATGAACCTTACCCTCTCCTTACGAGTAAAGACCTTATTACATATAACGGCTTTTTTACGCCGTAAACGTAACCTGGCGTGATTACGTTAAGGTATATATATTTTAAAGCCTTCTATTTGTAAACTTTTAACTACATTTCTTGTAAATAAGGAGTACGAGACGGATTTCCTCCGCCGCTTCGAACTTTGTATTGCTAAAATACGCTGTAAGGTCTCTTTAACGCGTTAAACGTTAAAGTAGAGTACCCGGGTCTATAGATTTAAGCTGCTAATAGATATTCTTTATGTGTCATATATCGCGTTCGCGGCCGTAGGCAAATCCGTTAGCGATTGCCATGAAAGCTAAGGTCGCTCGACTCGCTATCACCGTTACGAACGGATTAGTAACTCGTAAGCCCCCATTCTGGTGGTCCTAGGGCTGTAGACCGAAGCTAAGTTACGTACTCGCCGGATCATTGGTAAATTCTAACCGAATCTTAAAAAAATTATTTAATGAAAATATATTATTCGGAGCGATCCGAAAAACGAATCGTCGTAAATAATCAAAACGAGTCGATATTAATTAGTAATAAGCGTTAACTGGCGGATTAGGGAGACGGCAGTCGCTGTCGCCGTTTGGAAATAGGGCTTACATATATATTACGCGAGTGAGTTTGACGGTGTCATCGTACGTTGTCGCGAAAATAGCAATCTCTCCCCTATACCTATGCCTAAAGGTATAATCAACAAGGTATATAACCATATCCTCGTTAGCGTTAATGACATCGTTAGTGTAAATGATATCGTTAGCGTTAATAACGTCGTTCGCGTAATAAAGGTGGAGTTAATATAAAGGGGGAGAATGACGGGGAGGATGGTAAGGACGCGGCGGTGTCGTCTTTTCCCTTTGATAATTGATAAATTCCTCCAGGCCGGGTCGACGCATCCAGTTATAGTCTAATACGCTATATAGTAATTTTATAGCTGTTTATAAAAAATCGTACAAAATAATAAACGTGTTATAAAATGTAAAATAAAAAATATAATCTGTTAAAAATAACACGGCATTGTAAAATTAAATAAATGGTAAAATAAAACGAGGATCTGTGCGAATATCCGTATTTAATAAAAGTAAAATTTTTGATCGGTATAAATAAGCCGTTTGAATAAAAGCAAAAAATAAATCAGTACGAATAATGTAAAACGGACCGATCTAATAGTTTAATTAGCCTATTAAGGTCGTAAAACCTTTTTAACAACCCTAATAAATAATATACTTATCGATACAAGTGTTTCCAAGTCTTCGTTCGGCATAATTTTAGTTATCATATCCGTTAAATTGGATTTTTCGTTAATTCATTTTATTTCCTCGATTTCACAGAGTTTATACAACTCGCATAAAGCTATAATATTGATTATTTAACTTTTTTCGTTCGTAATACCCAATTTAACTAAATACTTGTAAAGCGAAAAGGAATTAATATATACGATAAAAGGGATAAGGTGTAAATTAAGGTTGGAAATAATTATTCGAACCGTTATCGCTATAATAATACCCGAATCGAAGCCTTTAACTATAATATAGATTTCGGAAGTCAGGACGCTTCGCTTAACCCTTTTATACTTGGTAAATCTTTAATACATAATATTTCTTCGGAACGTAAAGCCGTTTTGGACCGGTATTTCGTTGCCGAAGACTAGGACGAAACCGATTTGTAAGCTATAATCGCTATTACTAGAGAAAAATCGTTTAGTAAAAATAAATAGCTTTATAGTACGTATATATAATAATATAAATTATAAACCGTGGTTTAGATTATATATTTACTATGAAAAAAGTTTGTTAAACGTTTTATATATATTTTCCGTCAGTTTGGTTTAGTATTATACGGCGATAAACAGGTTAAATGTTACTTCTAATTATATCATAAAGGTAACCTAAACGCTGTTTACACGTCAATATCTGTATTAGTCGGCTTGTTTTACTTCATTTAAGATAATGAGGGTAATTTTGTTTAATTTCCCCTTTTTTGTAAAGATTAAAATGCCGTTTCGGAGGGTAATTATGGAATTATTAAAGTCGATTACGGTTTTTTTTGTTAGGAACGACTTAGGTTTAGCTTTTAAGCCGGTCTCCAAAATTTTCCTCCTTTTAAATGCGGAAAACGAGGAGTTATATAACGTTAAGGTGTCGTTTATCTATATACCTATTAATATAAAGCTTTTCGAACGGGCCGTTAATATTGAAAGGCACGGGTCGAAAGTAAAGTTAGTTATTTCGAGCCTTTTTTTATAATACATTTAATAGGTGACGTACTAATGAACACCAGTTTCGGTAAAGTCGTAAAACGGTTTTAAAATACTTAAGATCGTTTTAGGTAGATAATATTAGCTAAGGTCTTTAGGTATATCGGCGTAAATACATCGTTTTAGCCGTTTTAAGAATTATGTATAGGCTTACGTTATGTTTCGAAGTTGATTATACAAATAATATACATTATTAAACAATATAACGAACGTAAGAATTAGGCGAAAGCTAGCCCGTTATAATATAGGTGACTAAGTTATAATATCCTTTTTACCTTCGTCGTTATAACTCTTTATAACTAAGTGGGTTTTTCTGTAGGGCTTTTCGACTTGATCCTTTACTTCGTAAATAAAACGGGTTGAAAAGATTTTATAAGTGCTGTAAATGGCCAGGTTAAAACGTTTAAAGCAAAATACACTTTAGTCGATGAAGGCTAAGATTTCCGTTTAGGTAAATTATACGAATGAAACACCTAAAGTGATAATGATACCTTCGCAGCGAAGTTTCAAACTAAATTCGTGGTTTGTTATTTTCTTTTACGTAATAAAGTAGTTTTTGGTAAAGTTCCTAAGGCGTTTTTTAGTCCTGGAGCCGAAGGAGCATTTTTGGCGTAGAGGTTTTGGTGGATTTGGTATAAATAGGTCGATTTCGTTTAACGTGATCGGGTTAGATTTACGTTTTAGGGGTAAGGCTAGAGTTAAATTCGGTTTAAATTCGTCGTTTTGGGTAATATTCCATAAGCAGTTTTGCTCGTCTTACGTATTCGGGCCGTTGTTTTCTGCCTTTTTTTATATTTTCGTACTATTATTTAAGAAAACAAATTTATTTCGTTTAGTAAGTTAACGAGTATATCATAGCCCTCAAATTCGTTCATCATTTAAGGGCTAGTTAATTTATGCTTTGTTTTTCCAAATGAAAACTTCAAATTACAATAATAAGTTTAACACATCACTTTTACATGAATTATTCCTTATAACCAATGCTGTAAACATATTATTCTTTATTCGTAGTAAACTTAGGGCCTTTATAACCTTGGTTATAGCATTGACCTTTTATACTATAGATAGTAATAGGGCATAGTTTGTAAAGATACTCGAAAAGGTATCAAAGATAAGGAGTATAAGGATAAGCCTACTTGGATCAAAAGTATTATTAATGGCGCTAACCTTTATTTAAAAGATAGATTTCTTGAAACTAATACCCTTTAGTTTTTTTTGCCAATACTGTATATGTTTTTTCAATGGTTTATAGTATCGTTTATACTTTCTAATATCCTATAGGGCTTTTATTAGGATTTTATTATATTTGTTACCGTCCATCCGAGCTTTCTTACATTACTTGGTGAAATTAAAAGCCGTATCGATATCGTATATAATCCAATGTAAAGGCCCGAGATAAATGTTTGATTAGTAATGAGCTGAAACTTCTTAATAATTTAAAGTAAAATCGTTTTGTGTAAACTTGTCGGTTTAAAACAATATAGTTCTATTGACGATGTAGAGGACCAATTAGTTATTTAAGTATATAATATTAATATTTACTTCGTAGTTAAAGTTTATATCGTTTTAAAAGCGGAATTTAAATCTTCGTAGAGCCTGTAAGTAAAGCTAGAACTTATAATAAAACTTTTTGATAGCCTCAAGTGCGTTTTCTCCTGTATTTGTATAACCAGCGGTGTAAAGTAGGCGTAAAAGGCGTTTAGTAACTGGGTATTCGAATTGTCGGTGTAAAACTTGTAATTTTAATTAAGTTAAGTAAATAGTTTCAATTATACGTGTTTCTGGGAAAAACTATAAGTAGGTGAACTTAAGTTTAAACGATATGAATACGTTATTCAAGGCGCGAACAAGCTGATTAGTTGTATTCCAGACCTTAATTCCGAGATTGTTTATATTAGTTCATAAAAGTAGAGATAATGTTTTAAAATCTATAACGTAAAACTTAATCGGTTAGAAACGTGTATTTATAACGATCGTTTCGAGTGACGTCGCTTTACTTTTACCAAATAAAACCTTTCGGTATTTTCCCATCAGATTTAACCGAAACTTAGAAATTTCGTTATAAGTACGTCGAATTGTCGTTTTCCGGTCGTCTAAATCTCAGCTACATTGATGTTAGGTATAATGCCTTGGAATCTGGTTTCGTATCTGTTAAAAAGGGTAAATTACGACGTTATATTAACGTTAAACACTTAGTTTATATAGTCTAGGCTTGTAATATAGAAAAAAAAGGTATTTTATAGGCCGGTAAAGATACGTTAGACGTTTTTATCATCGTGAGCTAATAAGTAGGTATTATTTTGTTTAAGGTCGTCTTTTTTATATATGTCTTTGTAAAGTTATACGTTGAGTTTATCATTTATGACTTCGCATTCGGTTGCGTATATTATAAAATTAGATTGTATCCGAGCCTTAAAATTATATTCGGCCTGAAATTGTTGTTTAATTCGAATCTGCTCGTGGGCGGGATGATTTGTAAATTAGTAGCCGACTTTACCATATATAATACATCGCTTTTACAAATCTATAAGGCGCCGTATATCTTTTCGCAAGTATTGCTGTGGTTTCGGTAAGTTTTTTTTATTTTCAAACGATCGTTCCTGTCTTTTGTTACCAGGGATTTCTCTTTAGTATTTGTAATTTAAGCCTTCGTTTTACCTTAGTTAAACCTTAAATCTCTGGTATAAAACATAGTAAATTGTTTTGATAAGGTTTGCTTTAGTAATTTAGGCTTCGCTTTTAGTTTTATGAATTATAAATACTAATCCGAAGTTTTTTTGTTGGCGTATAAAGGTTTCGAACGATATTTTAAGACTTACAAGTATAAAGTCGAAATTTGGGTTTTTACGGCAGGCTTTTGTTATTATTTAAATGAATAATTTGTTGCCTTTATATTTGAGTCCGATGGCTATTCAACACTTTCAGAACTTCGCCAATTAGGCGGTAAAGATTTTCTAGAGGTTTTTTATAAATTTCTACGTCGTATTAATCTAATCCTTATCGTATAGCTCGTGTTCAATCTTGTTGTTAAAGTCGTATTTAGAGCGATGAAAACACTCGACGAATATATCTAATTGTATGAGGTAATATATATACCACTTTCTAACTTACCTAAAGAGTATATTGGGTAAAATAACGTGAAATTGTAATAGTTTAATATTTTGCTTTTTGTATATATTAAGTATAACGCTTATTTCATTATCCAATACATCGTACGTCACACCGTTGTAATTATTATCCCTATTTTCAAATTTGTCAAAGTTCGTTAATCTCGTAGGGTTGCTTTTTTCCTTGGGGAAACGATGTGTTAAAAAGTCGCAATAAGGGTTATAGTTAAAAGGTATTAGTCCGTATAATACAGATTAACATTTTACGTCGTTCAACGCCTTTTAGATTGGGGTGTTTTCTGTATTTGAGCCGATTATTGTTTTTTAAGGCGGGTTATTATTTGCGTTTCGGTCGATATTATTATAGCTAAACGGGTTATTTTTAACGTTTGGTGTGTATTTTTATCTTTACATCGGTTTAAAATTGCGTTTCATGGAGGCTTTATATTCGACCCTCGTTATAAATAATTGTTATGGTACCTTTTCCTCTTTTGCTAATTCTTTTATTTTTATTTTTCATCGAACGTCCAATTTTTACAAACTTAGTATCCTAGTTTATATTTTTTTTATAGCTTCGGTTTATAGACTTTATTAGGTATTTTTTTTCGTTTTTACAAATAGTATCTTTTTACAAATTCCTTTTCTATAATTTCCTAGTATGTTTATTTAGATATATATATAGGCTAGGAAGTTATAAATAAGGCTTTTATGATACAGCTGTTATTTTCACTGGGTGTATTAATACCTTTGCTTTATAATTGTTTCCTTAAGATTTTCACAATCGTTTTATTTACCATTTGCCATATATTTAACGTCCAGTCCGCAAAGTCTTTTGTAAAATTATCGAAAAATTCATATCCTTTAATGTCGTTATTATAATAATGAAACATTATATTCGTAATATATATAATTTCCGTATAAGGATTCAAATCTTTTACTAAAACCTCGATTTTGTCATTTTAAAGGTTAAAATCCAAATATTTAAAAACAATACTTTAGAACGACGTATATGTAAAGAGGTAATTTATATAGTCGTTGACTTTTGTTAGGTTTATTAATAGTTGGGCTATTATATATGTATAAAGGGTAATTCGCATGTAATTTGGAGCAATTTAAAGTTCAAGGTAACGTATTGAATATAGAATAAAATAAAGTAATTAAAGCGATTAGAATGAAGCTTACTAATACTTCTTAACGTAAATAAACTTTAAACGATATATAAGTAAAGTGTAACTATAAATTAGTTAAATGTTTTAAACTAGTTTTATTAACGTTAGTAACGTTATATTAGCTAAATATCTATTAAAACTTAAAACGTTAAAAGTATTAAATTTAAATTGTATAAAGCGAATGTGGGTAAATAGATAAGGAAAAGGGAATGTAATTGCATAATCCAGTGTTTGGTAATCAGTCTTTATTAACATACCGTAATAGAATTTAGTAAAAGTGTCTGTTGATTATTTAGTATATAACCGATATTATTAAGGCGATCGAATGAATTATTTATATGTAACCGATATTAATTAAAGCGAAAATCAGATGAATTTTAATGAAGGGGTTCGAAACTGAATATTTTATCTTTCTTGATTTAATATATCATATGTTGCTTTTTAAAAAGAACTTAGGTTAATCGTTCAAAACGCTAATATAAGTTGGCGGTTAACGAAATGGAGCTAATTTTTTTAAGTTATTTCGGATTTTATAATCTTGTAACACTTTGAGTTTCTCGGTGCTCCCGCGTAATTTTACACTCCCGTTTGATTTTTATAAGGCGTAATTTTAAATTATAGGCATTTAGTACCGCTATAACATCCCGTTATTAGTATTTAACGTATGTTTATCTCTTTTTTTAGGCTATTTGTAATTGACCGAGTCGACTATGAATTAGTATCGGTAAGGTTTAAATACTTATTTACGTAAAATAAAGTAAGTAAAATATTAATTAAAAGATAATTAATATTATAGTAAAGTAAGTTAAGATAATTAAAGTTTAAAAAGAAACATCTAAAGGTGTACGCCACAGGTAAGGGCTTATAAGTCCTCCACCCAGAACGTATTACTCTGGAATAATCCTTCTAAACCGATCTACGCATTGCCTTTGGTCTGAAATAACCATTCCAAACCTATCCACGCATTACAATCGGTCTGAAATAACTATTCCATACCGACCCATATATGATGCACTTTGTGCTTTGCAAGAGTGCAGCTTGCAGCGTGACACGTTACCGTGCACCCTATAGGAGTGCACCCTGCAATACAGCGCACTATTACTTGGCCTATGTATACTATCTATGAGGGTATATAGTAATATCCACACTTCGACTTACTTTCGGAATATATATCATCGCGATTTAATAACCAAACTTTCGTTTTTACAAAATCATTTACATAACAAGCCACAATTTACGTTCTTTTAATGTATAAATCTATTAATATTACATCTAATATAGTAATAAAAATAGGCTGAAAATCCCGCGTACGGCGTTCTTTAACTTCGAACTTATTTTGTAATTTGCGAGTTAATGTATCTGGACAAGCGCCCTAAGTTATGAGCCTATACCATAGGTAATATTAAAAAAGCGAAAGGACTGCGGCCTATTTAACCTAACGTTCCGAAATCAAACGTAATAAAGAAAAATATTCCAATCCTTTATAATCCGTTAAAATTGTGAACGGAATACGAATATTATGTAATTCTGAAAACTACGTTTTTAAATAAAATACTACCGTAAAAAGCTTTTTATCGTGGATAATATAGTTACGTTTCGTATTTATTAGTCGTGCGAAGTAATAAACTATTAGCCGTAAAATGTTATCCTTATCTCATTATGATAAATACTCTTGTAATATCGTTTTTAAATAGTCGGTTTTTATTACTATTAGCCAATTTAAATTTTAATATGTTAAAATTAGAGCCGTAATAAAGGTATCTTTGAAGGTTAGGAATATATATTTCTCTCGTTTCGTTTAATCTTAACGAATTTTTTATTCCGTTAGTCGGATGAGATAATTCATTTACTCGGAAAAATTACTAATGAAATTACGATAAAAGTTGGTAAAACCCAAAAAAAACTTTCAACCTCCCAGATAATATATAGTAACTTACATTCGCGAATTACTCGAATTTTTTCGGGGTCGGCCAAGATATTTACTCTAATCGTTATAATAAAACCTAGGTATTTTACTTCCTTAGCAATGAAGTTATACTTTTTAAATTTTAAATTTAGCCTCATATAGAGAAAACATCCTAAACCCACGTAAATTTTCGTTATATAATCTTATTTAGTATCTAGAAAAAACCAAAAAGTCGTTTAAATACATTATAATGAAATTATTTAAAATATTAGCTATTATATAATTCATATATCGTTAAAAAGTCGCCAGCGTTTTTGCTAACCTAAAAGTGGTAATTAACCATTTCAATAACCTAAGTCGTATACAAAACGTCGTTAATTCCTTTTATTCGGATATAACCCAGATACAATAAAATGCCGTTCGAATATCCAACTTTATAAGTTATATCAATTTCGATAATATACGTAAAGTCTCTTTAATTAAAGGTAAAGGAAAGCGGTTTTATTTAGCAATTTTATTTCATACTCGGTAATCGATATAAAACTGTTAATTTTCCCCCTAGTTTAAAAATATGAAATACTAGCATTATAACCGATAAAAAACTTATCCAAACCTAACCCTTATTTATGAACTTCGTAATTTATTATTGAAGTTTAAAAATCGAATTTCGTAATATTAAGTATAATAAACCCTAAGGTCGTTTTAATAAAAATATATTTTAATTTAGTTTAATATTAATGTAGTAATCGAGTTTCCCCTTATATAAAGGTAGGGTTATAACTTTGTCCTTGTCGAATAGGTAGCGAAATTTTGTTAATTTTGGTAAAAACCGTAATTAATCTTTTTTTCTTTAACCGTAATTATCGCCGTTATTTACAAAATCCGCGTTATTTTATAAAGGTTTATAATAAAATCTAACCGAAACTAATCCTCTATACGTTATACCTTTTGGTATAAACGTTTTATCAAACTAATAAAAACCGAATTTATTACGTTTCGGATATTCTCTGACTTAAAACGTATTATTATCGCGTCGACAACCAAATCTTCCTAACCCTAAATTATCAAACGACTACTGCTAACGTTGAAGGTCACTTATTAATATCGTATTTATAATATCCTAAAAATGATATCTCGCGTTAGTCCGTAAATAATATATATTAATATCGGGTTCGACCATTTATTAATATCTATACGAAACTTTACTATTTGAGTTATACACGTATTTTGTCGTAACCTCAATATCGCACTCAGATTTCGAAAATATAATAACCGAATTTACTATCTATATAACCATTGTATTAAAGCTTCGTTTATAATATAATAATAATTATAATTAAAATAGATTTAAATATTTAAAAAGAAGGTATTATTCAAAAGTATAAGGATAAAGAATGAATCTTTATTTATACGTATTTTAAGTCAATTAAATTATCTTTACCCGATTTTGTAACTACGTCGTTAAAGTTGTATAGCCTTTAAATGAGATTATATTTAGGAGTTAGACTTCTCCCATCGCTGTTAATAAAAAACCTTTTTTTACCTTTTCGACTTAAATCGTATATACTTATGTAAAAATCAATATTAAGCGGAAATTGTAACCGCGTTAGTAATAATCTAACGAGCTACAATGTACGTAATGTCCTAAAGTAAGCCTGGCCTAACGTTTCTTTACTGTCGCATACATCGCTTTACATCCTCAATTTTAAATGCATATCGAACATGTTTACTAAAATAACTAATCCCTATATCAAAATAATTAGTTATAATTACTACAACCTTTTAACAAAAGTACTTAAAAAGAATAAACTCCTATTATAACTATATTACTATCCAGCCATTAAGATTATACAGGTCCCGCTAATTAACGACTAAAACGATATTTCAAATTTAAAGATTTTAATTTGTTGGCGAATTCGCGATACTGTTCCAGGGTTACGATACAATTTATACGGCTAATACCTATCGTAATAAATTTGTTGCAGACATATATAGATATGCGGAAACATAAGTAATTATACTTTACAGCTAAAAGCTAATTTAAACCGCCCGCTTAAACTAAAAGTATTTCGAACTTGATAACGAATAGTACTTATAAATCCTCATTACTTATAACCAAACCTTTTAATTCGACTAATACCTTATCGACACAGTAAAAATCGCTAAAAACAACCTCGATATAGTTGAAAAACTTCTTTATATCGTATATATTTTCGTGTCTTTCGGTTTTGTAATACGTCGTAACCGCTTGTTTTACCGTCGTTATATAATATTTCCATACGTAAAAAGATGTATATCGAACTTTTTTAATTTATATTTTATTTGTCTTTAGTATAAATTCAATTGTTTAACGCGTCGCCGCTGATGTAAAAGTAAATCCGTCGAATTACGGTTAGTTATATCGTTTTCGCCCTTTTTAAACCGGTAAAATACGAATATAAATCGTAATTAACTCGGTTTCGAATTATTAAATTTTAATTCCAACCTAGACGAAGTTAAATATAAGGTTGATAGTTAAAAACAATTAACCTGGTTATTATAATTATTTTATAACCGACACGATATAACTTACGGTATTTTATGAATGAAAAATATCGGCTTAAATCGGCCCCGAAAAGGTAAAAAGTATATTTATAACGGTAAAGAATTGAATATTCGCCAATAATCTATCTTTTTGAATAACATTAAAATATGATGTAAAATCATTAACGTTTATTATAAATAATATTTCTTCAAAAAGATAAAAAAAAACTTTAATAGTATGTTATAATTCGACTTACAATAATAAGTTAAATAAATACTAAATAAGGTTTATTATTAAAATACGGTTAAATACTAAAAAAGGTTACCGTAGCCTACAGTATAGGACCTATAAGTATAGCCAATATCTAGCCAGTATTTAGCCCATCACGTATCTTCATTCATACTGTACACAGACTGTACCCAATCCGTACCTAGTTTGTATTCGGTCAGTGTCTAACCAGCACCCAACCCGTCACGTGCTCTTATACGTACCATATACGAACCGTACCCAGTCCGTACTCAGTCCGAGCCCAGACCGGGTACTGCCTATCCCATTACGTATATAATCACGTAACTTATAAACTCAATGGCTAATAACATGAGTCCATAACAATAGCTATTCCAAACCGATCCATATATGATATACTTTGCGTCTTGCAAGAGTGTAGCCTGCAGCGTAACATGTTATCGTACACTCTACAGGAGTGCACCTTACAATACAGTAAACTGCTACTAGGCCTATGTATACTATCTAAGAGAATATATAGTAATATCCATAAATGATTTTAATGTCTGTTTAATAAAGTAATTTGTTCGGATAAAACCGAGCCAAAGGGTTCAAAACTTGATAACATACGTGACCGATATACGATAGGACGTTTCTTGAGAAGTGTTCGGATGCATTTAAAACGTTAAACGAATTAAGAGTGATATAATAGGGCCTTTAACAATTGAATGCTATTAATTAAGTTAATGATATTGTATTAAAGTTATCCATTTAAAGCTATTTGGGGTTTCAAGATTTTTGTATGTTTTCACGTGTTTTTTATAGATTGTAATATTAACAAACAAAATAGTTAGAACCGTTATAATATCCTCTTATATGCATTTAACTAAAATCCGTCTCTTTTATTCTAGGTTATTCATAGTCGATCAAATCGGCTACTAATTAGTATCGGTTAGCTCTTTATATTAACTTATAAAAACGACAATATAGTATTTAAAGTAGTAAGATAAATAACATACTAAGAGGGAAAAGATGTATCCGGAGAGTGTACGCCTTAAGTGAGAGCTTATAAGCTTCTACCTGAAGCGTGGCACTCTGCTATGCACTCTGCTCTGTTAACATGCTCCCTAGAGCGTGGCACGCTATCATGCACTCCGCCAATGTGCTTCCTGCAGCATGACACGCTATCATACACCCCGCAAACGTGGTCCCCTACGCTTGCTAACTATAGTGATATCTGATAATATCCACAGATAATGAATGGAGACTTTTGAGGGATTTGGAATATTACAGGGAGCTTATTGATGAGCATGAGGAAGGATTGAAGTATAGTTTTTACGAGAACTTGTTCTTGTGAGACGGGTTACTGACGAGTCTTATAATAAGGACATTGATATCTTTTTTGTTGGGCTGGCATTTGTTGTACTGGCTTGGGGGGTCCGAGGATGCCTGCAAGTATTGCACTGACCCCTGCAAGTAGCAGGTGGTCTGTGCGTACTGTACATGCTTAGTCTTTCTTGTTTGTTTGGCCTTGCAGGCCAAACTCAGACCTTCTCTCTTACACCGCTTTCTACTACAATTGAACACTGCAACATTGCACATCTTGGGCCTTACCCCCCTACACCACCCAACAAGGTGGTGGATTGTTGTTTTTCCAAGTTTGGCAGACCGCTAGCCGGTCTACACACTACTTTGTATGGTCAGTTGCTTGGCCCACGCCCCACATTGAATTGGGCACTCTACTGCCGGTACCACAGGCTCCTAGCTCGACCCTCAAGCTTTGCCACGTGCTAGTAGTGCCCAGCCACTTGCGTCGGCGCCTGCACCGTTTGCGCGGTCCGCTTTTCGCGCCTACGGCAGAAACTGGAACAGATCCAGAGCAAGGCCGGCGACAGCTCCCCATTCATCCCTGTGCGTGCGGCTCTGCTCGTGGTCGTTCTCCGGGCTTTCTCGCCAAAGGGTCATGCCCACGAGTCTGTGGGGAACGCTGTTCCAACCCTGGCGATGATGAAGAAAAGGGGGGTTCCTCTCTCGTGGGCGACATGGGGACGGACGTGCCGCACGATCCCACAGGCTGCGTGGCCCAGGAGTAACTGATCCATCCTGCCGATGGAATCGGAGATCTGCTGCGCATCCCAAAGCAGCACCCGTCACGGCCCTGCCGGCGCTTCCCAAATCCTCACCAACCCGTCCGTCTGTCCATCTGATGGAGCCTGACTCGATGGCATCGAAGTCAACGAAAGACGAGCACTTGCGTTCAGCAAAACCCCGCGATATTCCCAAAGTCATGCGAACATGTTTGGCTCAGCCACATGGTTCAAGAACCATCCCAGCCAAAGGGAACGACCTCAGCTCTCGATGTTTGATCAACAGGAGCTCCGTCGGGCAATCTCGGCAATCTCTCGGCACGGGCCCGTCTCCATGATCTTCGCCGTGCTGCTGCTTGGTCTTTTGCACAGGAGCGAATGGTCTGATGCGGCAGGTCCCCTGGCACGCAGATCTCCCCTGTCGCTTCGCAGCACATCGCCGTCACGATCCCGACCATCGTGTGCCCGAGACATCCGGCTCCGCATCCCCCTAGCCCCAGGCTCCGCTCCGGTAGCTGGCGCTCGTTTCCCGGCGGTGCGTCCCGACAGGCTGGCTGTACAGTACTGCTTTGTGACACTGCGTGGTGGAGGCGAGATGGGCTTGTGGTAGACATGATGGGCAAAGAGGATACCAGGCAGTCGAGGCAGACGCCGTGATCGCTATCGGGGCATTAGGGGACACAGATCCGCTCGACCCATCCGCCCCTGATAGTCCCCCAGGACGCCAGCGTCGACACTCGTCTCTTGACTGGAGGTATACGGGATCGGGACGTGAATAAAGACTCGAGGTCTCTGCCACCTTCTGCCCCAATCCTTCTTCGCTCCATGCAACCTTCTCCAGCACTTCTCTCTTCTCTTCATTGAACCACAGTACCTGCCAACGGATCGATCCCATTCTGCCCGCCCAGCTGCGCTCTTGCTACCGCCCCCATCATCTGTTCCCACAGCCACCATGAAGAACCTCGGAAGCATCGTCATGCTGCTCGCAGCCGGAGCCGCCTACGTCGCCTCCCTGCCCAGCCCCGAGTCCGACGATATGGCCAGCCTGGTGCTGGCCCACGGCCCCGAGACGGACAACGCTGCCGTGGACGCGACTAGTATGTCCGCACCATCGGATCTCGAGAAGCGTTTTGTTGTTCCATGGGACAGTTCTGACAGCCCTCTTCTAGCGGCTGCGCCCGATGCGGCTTCCACCCTGGTCACGGCGACCACAAGACACAAGGCGTCTACCGCGAAGCAGGGTATGCACACCAAGCCCGATAGCGTGAAGTTCCCACGGCAGCAGAGGCATCTCTGACACTGTTTTCTCTAGGCGCGGGCGCAGCAGGAAACGGCACAGCCACCGCCGGCGAGAAGAAGAAGAAGACGAAACACCACAAGGGTATGTGTAACCCTCTGGTGCGCTCTGATACCGTGGAGCTTCCTTGCGCCTGTGTGGTACAGCACACCTGACGCCACTCGTAGGCAAAGCCTCCAACGGCACAGCGATTGCTACCGGCAGCAAAGGAAAAAACGGCACTGCAACTGCTACCGGCAGCAAGGACGCAGGCAAGGCAGGAACAAGTACGTGCCCCAATGGTCGAATCGCCCCAAATACCTTCCACATCACATCTCTGACACCAGTAGTAGAAGTTCATGCTGCTGGCTTGCCCAAAGAATCCACTTCGTAACCAATACCATGCTGATGCAGATGGCCCGGTCCCCGGGTCGCTGATTCCACGGTCAGTCGCCTCATCCAAGCCCTTCGACGAGACCTCGCAGTGGCTAACGTGATCGCCCTCTAGACTGGACACAGAATGGTCAGGACCGTCAGGACGTCCAGGACGGCCCGGATGGCGAGGATGTCCAGGATGGTAACTAGGTAGTTAAGAGGGAGTGTGTCTGCTTTATCCGCTGCATGATAACAGATGTGCTGGTGGCAATTATGATAACAGGACGGGGACAACAGAGGATACATAGCTGAATGAAGTCTTTCATGTACATGCATCAACATTCACGGCACCTAGAAGTGAGAGGGGGATCCGCACGAAACTGGGTAGCGAGGAGCATCGAGTGATATGGTTGCGCAGCGGACTACTAGGTCCAATCATGCACAGATGCAAAGTACTATACGCACCGGACGGTCTCGCGCCTCAGTCGGTCTTTCTCCTCAAGTCGAGAATAGTTTTGAGCTTCAAGATGCCCTTCGCGCCCCAGCCAGCCGGTCCACTCTCCACCTCTGGACGCACAGCGCTGTACCATCCCCATGCCCTCTGATCCAACTCTGCTGTGGACAGGGTATCTGCCCAACTGTCAAACAAAAGCCGGAGTGCGCCAAGCAGAAGCCCTAGATTCTGCTCTTTCGCGGCGCCTTGCGCCTTGAGGGTCGTCTTCTTGGCAGGCGGCGAGCTCGAGCCGCCGTCCTCCACCGGCGCGGTAGCGAAGCTTCTGAGGAGATAACTCCTCGCAGCCTCGGGGCGATGAATCACCAGACCACCAGCGGATGCGGCAGCCTTGGTCTTGTCCCTCATCGCCTCCAGGTCGAGGCCCCACACCGCATCACCGCCGAGCGCAGCTTCGACGCCCGTCAGCCGGAGTCTTTCCGACAAAGCAGAGGTGGCCATGTTGCGCATCAGGCGCCAGCGGTCCGGGCCGAGCATAATGCCGCCGTACCATCGTGTCATGACGACGAGAGTGTCCACGGCATTCGTCTCGCGCATGACTCGCAGCAGCAGGTCGCCTGCACCACGCTCGCCATCGTCGTGGGAAGCCTCGCGAGGATGTGTGCTGGCAGAGGACCCGGCTGGGCGGATGCGGTAGGCCCAGACATTGTGGGTTGCTGCCCTCAAGTTGGGGCGGGCGTTCATGAGAGCAGTGATGAGATTCGGGCGTTGTGAGGGTTCGGTGATGGTCGTTGCGCGGGCGACGAAGGTAGATCCTTTGAGGGACACGGATGGGCTTGTGGACCACGGGTTGGTCGATGCTGTCTCGGCAGTTTTTCCCTGGCTGTCTGCGGCCTGGAAGGCAGATGCGCCGGAATGCGTCTGACCGCTGTCTTGGTTCCCCAGCTGGGCACTTCGTTCCTCCTCCTCCTCCCCCTTCCACTCGTAGCCGCCCCTCTTCAAGACCGCGATCTCGCGTCCCATGACCTTGATCCGGGGCTGCCCCGCGCCCAAACCCTCCTCGTCCGCACTGGGGCCTTTCGCCAGTCCTATGCTCACGGCCTTGGACCTCGAATTCGCGCTTACCACGGCCTGGGCAATCGACAACCTGCTCGACGGAGGCTGCTCCGGCATCGTGTGGCGGACGAGCTCGAGGGCGAAGGCCAAGACAAGTGGGGCGCGGTTGGTCTCGACCGCCGTCCGGGCTATGCGCTCCGCGTCCGTGGTGATGGGCAGGGCGAGGGAAGCTTCGAGTTGCTGAGGCGGAAGCTCGGATGGGCGCAGGAGGAAGCCGCCAGGGGGCTTGGGTCGTTTGGCTGGCTCCTGCGACGAGGAGACTGCCGCGGGGCGTTTCCCGGTGGTGGGCGGCGTCGGCACGCGCTTGAGGTGTGCTTTGCAGGCGTTCTGTAGCGATCTGGCGGCCTTCAGGTCACCCAGGGCGGGCTCGACGGTAGGGAGAGACGCATCGGCGATCTGTTGGATACTAGAACAGGCGTCAGATACGTGTCTCCTGCGGAGGAAGGCCACAGGCGCAGCGCGTCGGCAGCGACTGACCTGCGCAGACCGACGGCCTGGAGAGCCTTGATTTGCCCCATGGCATCCTTGATGGGGATCTTCCGGGCCGTCTGCAAGCGCAGAAGCTCCTGCAAGTCCTGCTGGGTCGCCATTGTCGTGTGATTCGGCTGGCAATGCTTGATAAAAAGGGTTCTGCTGATGGAGACACGAAGAGGGAGGACATCAGCACGTCGTCGGCAGGCAGTGACGTCGGCCGTATTGGTTTAATCTTGGAACCGACACAACAATCTGCAACTCGAAGACGCAGACGCAGAGCAAGAGTCCAAATCACTCACTCCTTGCATCTTGTGAATTTAGCGCTAGTGCTTGTCATTACATACAAACGTTTTGGATGGGCTACACTATGTCAAAAATGATTAGGCAGGCACCTGTTGTTGATGAAAGGGAACAGACTCGAGGTCTGTTGCGAACAAGATGACAAGGTGTTACGACCATTGCACATGCAATGTAGTTGACTCTACCCCACTAATCAGCTTGCAAGCAATCCTACACCAACCCACTTGTTTTGTTGTTTTACAGGTGGAGTAGCAGCAGGAACAGACCAGTTTGTTTGGTAGCAGTCTGATTTGTTCATTTCAATTGCAGATTCACCTTTTCTCGTATGTTATGCACAAGACCCTTCCTGCTTTCAAGCATATTTCATCAGCCTTGTTAGGCCTTCTATTGCTGAACTCCAATCTCCTCCACACTTTAGTAACTGCCAATAACGGTGGCATCATCACAGATATGGAAACATTCACATATGTTACACTTATTCGCCTGTAACAATATATACCGCAAATTTGTTTATTTAATACAAAACTATCATTACTGTTACAATCAAACGTTATTTTATTTTACTTATTCTAATAATAATGCATCAAAAAACAAAGCCTAATTACCGGTGTTTTGTACTTATATTATTAAAGACGCTGCATTTTATTTGGGAGGGGACTGAGCCAAGACTGTCGCTCAAGGTGATCGGATACTGTCTATAATTTTCGATGAAAAAGAGAAGCCCCTGCTATAGAGCTGCTATAGAGCTAGTATAGTGTAGTGTAGCCAGGTCATGTGATTGGTCATGTGGCGCAGGCATGCTCTAGAGCGGCGTAGGCATGCTTGAAAGCATCATAGGAGCATTGTAGGAGCGTGGGGATTGCCAGGGCTAGATCCCTGGTGACTACTAGGGTAGGTACCAACCAGTGATAATATTACAAATATAAGTAAAGTATAAATTAATTAATAACTGAACCAGCTTCTTTAATATATTATATAAAATATTGATAGGACTTAAGACATTGCCGTGAAAGGACTAGGCCAAGGCTGTTGCTCAAGATAGTCAGATATTGTCTATAATCCTCGATAAAGAGGGAAGAAGTCAGGAAGTCTCTGCTATGGAGCGGCTCGAGGTACAAGGAGTATGTAGCCAACAGCCACGTATCTCGCAAGCATAACCAAAATGGTATATGCTTGCGAGCAGGGACAGAGCTGCTTGCTCGCATAGCTGAGCAAGGAAGCCAATATGCGAGGGCTAGCTCCCTGGCAAGAACTAGGTAAGCACTAGCCTGTGACAGTTGCAACGTTGTCAATTCGAAGTGGTCGAAGTAACAGTAGTATTGTAAAGGTCAGGTGGTAGATTGTTGTTTCTTTTAAGTTTGGTATACCGCTAATCGGTCTGCATATTACTTCATATGGGTAATTGCTTGGCCTGTGCCCTACATTAAATTGGGTACTCTACTGCAATTAATTTGCAGCTAGTGCAATTAACTTTGACTACACTACACCGAAATGTTATTTTAACACCAATGGCTTTTTGTTTTGTAGTGTTAGTGCATCTTATAGGAAAAGTTTTCGGTAGTGTAAGTGCTTCTTTATGCCTTCCCCATTACCATTTGTATAGCCTTTTCATTTCTGCCACTTGCAATCCCGCAAACAAATGCTATATCACTTTTGTACTCCAATCCCTCTATACATACCCAACTTAAAAGTGCCAGTTCATTGAGTTTGTATCGTTAAAAACCTGGAAGTTTTTCAGTTTACCAGGGACTTTTACCTTCCTCCCTATCCGTCGTCACGTAATATCTTGATAGGTAGCCTCTCGATGTAGCCCTTAATCTGTATAGTCAGCCTATTGATGTCCACACACTTTTCTAAGGCCCTATTCGGTGTAGCTTTCGTTGTAATATTAGCCGGGTTGTTTTTGCCATTGGTTTAACAAAACGTTTCTATTTTCCTGTTTCCGTAAGCTTTACAGAAAGCTATTACGTCAATTATCAAACGTTTCTCATTGGTCGTTCTGAGCTTGAGAAGGCACTCAAATAAACTTCGAAAATCGGTACAAATAACAACCATAATGGGTGGAATCCTCAACAATTTGGTAACGATATTAAGGGTTCCCTATATTGACATACATATATCAAAGCCGGTTATTGTACTAGAAACTTCAAAAGTAAATACATTTTGTATAACCATTCTATATTTAACGGAGGTTTAGTTAATTAGGTTATTGGTAATGGTAAATTGGTTATCTTATAGTTTTTTCCCGTTAACGATCACTCCAAAGAATCCGATCTGTAATGACAAGTCATTGTTATTTGCAAAGGAGCTATTCATGAAGATTATTAATTTAGCCCTCGACAAGTTAATTGAGATTATGTTGGAACAGCAATCAATTGCAGTAAAGTCAAGTTAACTTTGCTGACAGTTAGTTGATTGTACTAACTGCAAATTGATTGTAGTTTGTGGGATTGACTGCATTAACTGCAAGTCAAGTGCAGTAGGTGCCCACTTAAGATTAGAGCACGGGCCAAGCAATTGACCATACAAATTAGTGTGCAGACTGGCTAGCGGTCTGACAAACTTAGAAGTAACACATCACTACTTTCAGTGCAATACATCAGTTACTTCGACCACGATTCGAATCAACTATATTTTAATGATAAAGGCCTACCAACATATTATATTAATCCTTAGGTTTAAGTTATTCATCTGTTACTTCAATTGCTTATTTAATCGATTGTTGTTTCTATTAATAGGGTTTTGAGTTTGTATTGTAATTGATAAATCGTACGATGCCTTTGGTTGACATAGGCTTATAATGTAGTTATTATAGGCATTTTATTCCAAGTACAAATGAGTTTTTACAACGTTGATCTTAGTAATTTTGATTAGATTGATACCTTAACATTTTCAACAAAAACTCAAGTATTCAATATCGTTAGTACCATGCATGCGGATCAATAATCTATGAAAGTCGAAATATTTGCCTTCAGTTAAAGTCACAATCGGTTTATGATTCCAAAACTTCGAATGCTTAATTGCACGCTGCTTTATCAACATGAAGACAGCAGTTCCGATGAAAAGTTAATTGTTAATTTATATTACCACCATACTGAAATTCGTATCTGCTTACGTTGTTAGAAGATATATATCGTATATTAATAATTTGATGCCCATTTTAGACTTAAACTACGAGTGATAAGTTAAAGACCAAGAAACACTTGTTTAAGTTAGTTTCTCTAATAGTATAATATATTGTATAACCATTTCTAACAGGTACTTAGCATAAAGTTCTTGGGGTAATTCTAATGAAATAATTCTTCATATATTAATCGTTAATTACATGTACGTTTGACTATTATTATAGCTGTTAATGAAAAATTTGCCTTAGGTAATTGTTGGTAAACTTGCTGTTAATGCAATTACTAAGCGTTGGCTAATCTTTTAAATTGTAGGCTATTACGTAAAAATTTACTTTTTACTTTTATTACTATATTATTAAGCGATTGGATGTAACTTTCCATATATATTATTCGTGGTCTTTTCCTTAACTTCGTACACAATCCTCAACTTCAAAATCGTAATATTGGAGTTATTAAGGTTAAAATCGCGTTTGGATACGAATTGTATAACCACTTTTTAAGAAATTTGTTTATCTCGACTCTATCGCTTTCTTTAAAAGATTTATCTGGAGTCTTAATAATTTCTTATTCACAAAACTTAATTATCAAGTTAACCCAAGCAGTTACATATATACGCTTTAATATGTATTTTGTATCTTTATGTTTAATATTCTCATTTTAGTATTTAGTTATATCGTCGTCATTTTATTGGCTTATTAAATACTAGTGGTGGAGGGTTATATTAACTCATTCGCTTATTTTAAGGATTTTTATTGATATTCGTTTTGATATATGGTTTGATCTAGATCATACGAAATATCGTAGGACTGTTAGCAGTTTTAATAATTACTGTTGGATTAGCAATACTTAAAATCTTAAATTAGTTATCCTATTTTCCTAGTGTTCGCTTTACTATAATGATCACACTGAATACCCGTGAATATATAGAAGGTGTCAGAGGGTTTATGTTATGAAGAAGGTAGCAGGGGTGCTGAGTAAACAATATCGCAACCGTGCAAGTAATGATCAAAAGCTGTGAGGATATTCAGAATATACTGAGACTGAATACTTAGATTGACAACTGAAGAGCTATGAAAGAAATACTATTTATGTGGTACTGACTGTGTCCTTATATCCCTATCCTTCATACCATCTTCAGTACTGGACCGCTGGAGTCGCTATCGGTCCCATCGGTCCTGTATAATCGACTAGACCGCTGTCGGTCCCATCGGTCCTTCCCTGTCCGGAGTTGCTGACATAATAGAAGTTCCCTGCCTGATTCTAGACTTCAAGCTTTCTAGTGGTGCAGTGTTGCATACTGGCCTGCTTCCTGGCCCAACCTCTGTCTGGGTTATAATATTTACGAGGATTTCGCTTTAAAAAACGAAGTTAACACGTTAATTGTGGATGAACTGTTTCCAATATTAATGGGATTGTTGATTTAGCGTTTAGCGAATTTCTTCCATAGTTTTTTTTAAGGTTTTACCATATATCATAACCTTTTTTATATTCTAACAGGGGAAATTTATTCATTGGATGGGTATATACTTGAACAACTAATAGGATTAACACAAGACCGTTAAAGCCTACGGTATTATTCAAGCCCTTTACCGCTATTTAAAGACATGCCTGATAGCAAATAAAGCTTTCAATCTTTAACATAAAATATCATGCCTTTTTCGAAGTAATACATGAACCCTTTCAATCGGTTTAATACTCTAATAAGCGTTAACAAGTACCAATTTACATTCAATTAACATTATATTATCATTAATTTGATATTTCTCTGTTATAAAGTTCAAGTTATCATTGTAAATAATAACATTAACTCGTCAAAAGCAGGTATTAATCCTAAGCGTAATTGATATTTCTCTAGTATTTTTCGTATATAACTACTTAAAAAATATAAAGTCGTTAAAATACGATGCCGAGTTCATCACAAAAAGAATAAATTTATTATCCAAGTAAAAGATATTAGTTTTAATTTTATAATTACACTTTCTTTCGTTTTCTGTATTGAATTGATGCTCTTTAGGGGTTTAAACAATAATTTGGTGATGATGATAAAACTTTGAATAGCTTTTAGCATAAAGTATTTTATATTTCCATACCCTGTGGATTGAAAAACTTTGTATAGCTCATTAACAAATACATAATTAAAACGTTAATGTAATTGATGAATTTCTAACTTCGTCAAATTCATTAACATTGCCTCTAACCCTGGAAAATAAAATTTCAAGTGTTCCTATTCAGTGGTAAAAAGGAATCTTCAACTATTTTAAACTATTTTATTAATACAAACATTAACATTAACGCTGAAGTTCCTTATATTTTCGAAAGAAAGAAGGAATATATTGAAGTACTTGTAAATATAAAAGGTACTCGATTTAACAATTGTTTGTATAATCGTTATTCTTACTAACAATAGTTTTTTTCCTAAGCTAAAGTTGACTTTAGCTTCGTTGGCATCTTAACGATTAATTTTTGTAGTGGTTATAATTTCCCCTATGTCATGATGTATTGAGAATACCATGATATTCAGTACATTATTATCCTCATATTTGATATAATTTTTCAAAACATGTGCTTTGTTTAATAATCGAAAAAATTAAAGGTATATGAGGACTTGAATACTTGGTTGTTATGGTAAAGATAAGGGTCCTCGCCTATCATAAGGTATAGAAAGGCGTAGTTAGCAAGTCACTAGGTTGTTTTAGGTGTAGTATCTTTATATTACACGATTTTCTTTGACGAGTTATCCTCATTGTGTGACGTAGCTGTTGGATGCAACTTGGTGATTTTTGGTGTTTTTAATCGGTTTAACGATATTAACGTGTTTCCTGACGTGTTTAATTAACAATTTTGTAATATAAGGGAACTTATTAGTGTAGGGGGTAAGGTTGAGGGTTATAGGTTGTTTTCCGCTAAAGTTGTTATTTGTCGTTATAGGGTTTTGAAATTAGTAGTTTGCGGTGATAGTAGTAGTAGCAACTTAGTCGTTTGCCAACTGTAGAGGTTGTAGCAACTTGATGATCGCTTTTATGATGATTTATTTTGAGAATTTTTACTGTTAATCTTAACGCTTTTTTTTTGAGACTTGTTTAATCAAGATTTATTCGGATTGTCAATAGCGATACTATTGCTATATCTAAACTACCATGAAATTTGACGTAGTCTAGAAGTTTTTCCTACTTATTACTATAACGATTGACTTAGTTTATATACACGTTTCGCAACGATCTATCCTCTAGTTTACAATATAAGGCGTAAACGGAAAGTAGCTTCTTCTTCTACTTGACTGATCTATGTTCAATCCAATAGGAACTAATTAGTGTTGATATTATTTTAGATATTGTGACGTTGTTGATTCGAAGTAGTCGAAGTAACGGTAACATTTCAAAGATCAGGTGGTGGATTATTATTCTAAATTTAGCAAACCGCTAGCCGATTTACATACTATTTTATGTGCAATTGCTTAGCCCGTTACCTACATTGAATTGAGAACTCTACTGCTTTTAACTTGCAGGCAGTGTAGTCAACTTGCGCTGCAATGCACTTAAATAATATTCCAATATATTTTTTTTATTGTTTATTAATATTATATTGAAATCATTATGATTTGGGCTTATAAACCATTTTCATATGATGATACTGAGAGGATTATACTGATATATATTCTTAATACAAGATAATATTCACGTATATTTTAACTTTCATTCTATATGATTATTATTGATCGATATATATTTTTAAGATAATTTAATTGACCAATATTTGTATAGGAAATTAACTAGATTAATATGTGATATTATAGTAGACTAAAATCATTGTATTGGTTGTTACTTATATTATATACTGATATAGTTTATAATATAGTTAATTACATTATATATATAATATGAATAATATGTGCAATTGTTGGTAGGCCTTTATTATTGCAAAGCAGTCGCTTCGAATGGTGGTCGATTTTACTATTGTATTATATTCAAAGTAGTAATATATTATTTATTAGTTTGGCAGATCGCTAATCGGTCCAAATACTAATATGTATAGAAATCTACTTGTCTAGTCATCCAATATGAATAAGGCACTATTTATACTTTACTATCAGTCGATAAAGTAAACTTATGGTTAATAAAATCTACTTACTATCAATATAGTTAACTTAGCTATATTACAATTAACTACTATTTCAATACCAACAACCTTTTGTTTTTAGACGTACGTATTAGTGTATCTAATTACCAATTTATAGTAATTGATAAAATCCGTCTCATACCTATCAGTAAAACCACTATCAATTTCAATATATTTTGCATCCAAGTTATCTCCTACTATTGTCCTCCACCCCATAATTTCAAACATTAACTTCTTCAGCTTCAATACACAAGTACTTTGTCATAAACTCATACGCCATCAAGTATGTACCTTTTGACAGTAGGTTTTGGAACGTTTTTTTATATATTATTTTGACAATCTTCTAATTAGCCAGGGTATCTCTACTTCTTTACATCACGTATCAACCGGTTCATGTAACCCTTAATCTATAAGGTTTATATATTACTATCTACAAACCTTTGTAAGGTATCGTTAGGCGTGGCTTTCATTATAAAGTTGGTAAAGTTGTTTTCGAAGTAAATCCATCTAAATTCGTTCATTATTAGAGTTTTTTATACTTTCTTAAATTTATCACATTTATTATCAAACCTAAATCATTAGTTTTATCGAATTTAGTAAAACATTCGTAAAGGCTCCAGGATTTGATACAAATGACCCAAAAATTGAAAACAATTTCAAATGTTTAGTAATCATCTTCAAGATACCGTCGGTTATGATACCAATATTAAATAATACTATTATACTGTAAATTTTCAATATTAATAAGTTTTGTATTACACATTGACAATGAACAAACATCTCATATAAGAGGTTTCCAATAATTGTAAATTATTTATTGAACCTATCCTTTTTAATAATTATTACAAAAATTTTGATTTTGGATATGAAATCGGTATAATTATCAAAAAAATATCGTTTATAACAATTATCAACTTTACCATCGATAAACTTATTATAGGCATATAAAACCATTAACTCAAATTATCTATTGACCATTAAATAAATTTATCAAACATATAAGAATCATTATTTTATAGACTTTAAACTTATACCATGATCGACAAATCATAAAATTCTGCCGGCTATTATAACATAATAATACAAGCCACTTATACTATTTGCTCAAAATACTGTTACAATCTTACCTAGTTAATATTATTAATCTTCACTAAACTTATAACTTACACTTTTCAAATTAAGCTGAAATATGTGCTACGAACGTCTTGGATATTATAAATACAAATTAATCATCTCTTAAAATCTCATTCCATACTTCAAACTAAAATTGTGATTAATTTACATTTTAAAAGGCTTTAATACTTGATAACATATGATTCAACTGATGTAAATCTGGTACTTTTGAGGGAAAATGTATTGATAATCTATATACCAACAATGCCGAAGTCTTAACCTTGTATACCTAATATGTATATGTTAAACGTTCATATTCCTATACTAAACATAACTATAAAATACGTTTATTATATCAAAAACAAATAAATAATTATTTTAGTCAATCGGTAGACAAGATTAAGAAAATTCTTTCACCATTCTAACAAAAACTCCATTCCTTAACTATTTTCAGAACTTCAATGATACAATACGTTAAAAATTCATAACGAATTATATATACGTCCACAAAATATTACAGTTCATAATGATAATCTTACCTCTTATATTAACAATTTTACTAATATTGATTATCACAATGAAAATTATCTAAGCTTTGAAATTATAATACATCGAATGTAAATCCCAATATTATCTTTATTAATGCATCTTTAAATAATAAACATCAACTTGTTGTACAGCTTATTTATAATTTATATTTTATTTATGAACCTATTTCAGCTGAAAATTCATTACATCTTACTCATCAAACTATATAAATGAAGCAAGTCAACCTCAATGAAAAATAAAAACGTCATTAATATCAACTCGATTGATTTCTATAAAAATCTTGCCCAATATATTTTCAATACTTTCAATACGCAATTTAAAATTCAATTCGATATTCAAATTCTTTTTTATAATAATTACGCGGTTATATATGTTCTTATAGGTTTATAATCCTCGTTACCATCCTTTTCTTCAATATATATTCTTATTTTAAATCATTTCCCATTCTATTACAATTTTTTCGCCTTTTCAGCAATTGGTTTAAAAATATTGTATTAACTAATCGGCTTATTTTAGATTTTTGATTGAACTAAAAGAGTGTTTTGTACAGTTAAACCGACTTAATATAAGAAGTAATTGAACTGTGCATATTATTTATCTTTATATTTAAATTGAAGATACTTAGTATTTTATAGAGTTCGTTCTATTTGAATTAACCTTCTTACATATAGATTGTATTTTTTAAAAAAAAAAGATAAGACTTTTATTATCAATAGTTGATTTTGTGTATTGAAAGCATCGTTAGTTCGACGACATTCGGATAAAAATTTGTTTAATAATTTTGAAGACTTTATCAAATAATATAATTCGCATTTAGAAATTTAACCATAATGAAAATTCAATCGTCATAAATCGATACGCTTGGAATAACAACAAAATTGATACGAAACCATTAAAACCAACAGTATTTCCAAGACTTTTAACTACTATTTATAATATTACTTCTAAACTAGTTAAACTGTTAATATTTAACTTAGATATATTATAAACTTGAAATAATAATACGTATACCCTTTTAAATTTATCAATACCCAAATAAAATTCGAAGGAAGCTTGTTTCCATTAAATCCTCGTCGACTTAATGTTAGTTACAAACTCTATCATAACAAAGTGAATAATAATATAGTAAATGTTGGAATAGTATTATATGCAGTGCAGTAAGTCAACTTTACTTATAGTAAAGTTGACCGTACTGCAAGTGTATTGCTTTATAGAGACTTATCTCATTGGGTATAAGTCGGGTGCAGTACGCTGCACTTCACTCTAAGGCACGGGCCAAGCAATTGACCATAGAAATTACTGTGTGGATCAGCTAGCGGTCTACCAAAACTAAAACAATACATCTACCATCTGACTACTGCAATACTACTGTTACTTTAACCAATCGAATCGACAACGTTGAAACGTCTAAGGCCTACTAATACTAATTAGTGCTTATTAGGTTAAGAACAGACAAGCTAAGTAAAGGAAGAAGCTATTTTCTGGTTACGCTCTAAATTAAACGACCGTTGAGGTAAAAGAAAGATTTTTGCGAAGAGCCTCTATTATTTCATCGGTTTTCATGGAAGTAAGTAGAGAAGACTTTTGGGCTGCGTCGGTTTTCATAGCAGCTTATAGATAGCGACGGTATCGTTATCGAAAACACCAAGAAATATTTATTAATCCTTTTTTGAAAACATTAAGATTAACTGTTGGAAGTCTTAAAGTTCGGTAAGTTGGTAAATGGCTAAGTTAATACTACTACGGGTGTTATTACTGTAAGAAAAACGATTAAGTCCTCACGCCAAACAACTTTTTAACATTCGCTCTTTACCAACAATAAACGACCTTCGACCTAACCCTTTATACCAAACATTTGCCTATACTTTACTCTTTCTCACTTCCTATATGACCTTTAATCGTCAAGTTCGTTATTCTGAGCGAAAATATCAAGTCACGCTAAGAAAGCTATATTACATAACTTTACACCAAATCACCAAGTTTCCACACGATTTCATACTAAGACACTAAGCCCCTACGCTCAATATTACGGAGTACCTCGCCTTACGCGTTTTATACGTCTTACAAAAGCCAAACTATTAAGATGGCTCCAAGTTAAAAATACATGAAAAAAGTTAAAGCCTTCTGATCAGTTTTTATCAACTACTATGACTAATAACTCTAGATTACAGATATTAATGAGACCTTAATTAAAGCCTACCTACCTAACTATGTTGGCTAGTTGATTATCGACGCGGACTTTGGTGACGAATACGGTTGCGGCGCCTAAATTTTCCAAGATTTTCGCGAGTTTTTTAGTTACTGGACTTTTAACATGTGGAAGATAATCTAGTGCACGGTCAAAACCAAGTTGAAAAGGGAGGTTATACGTCGTGGTATTTACATTCCTGACAAAACACAAGTGTGACTAGCGGAAACCTTCTTTGAACTGGCCTAACAAAAAGACTACCCTTAAAACCCTGATTTTTAAGATTTTTAAGGAAAAAGAAAAGCTATTAAGGGATTTCAACGCCCACATACACATTTCAGGAGACATCCCCTTTACCTTTTTTAGCTAAATCAAGCCTTTTTACGCTTTAGAGATAAGGAACCTGTTATCCTACTCGGCAGTTTAGTACATTTACATAATAACTTAGAATACTCCCTTAACGGTAGTACGGCACATAAAACAACAGCCACTAACGCGGCCAAAGGTATTGATGTTAGTACTTTACACCAATTAATTAAGTAAGATCATCAAGCCTTTCAAAACCCTTAAGTATCTATTATTTTTCAGTAATTTAATCGACAAGCCCCTTAAAAATCATCCCCTTTTAGATTTTCTTACACAGGAAAGCCTAATACAGGTCCTACTATAGGACTTTACCCTTCGGGCTATGCGACTGGCAATTATCTTTAGCACCACGCCTCGAAAGTTTCAAGGTTTAAATTGTTCGGAAATACTTTTAATACTGGGATAATTATTGTGACCTTCCTCTAAGACTTATTAGAATGGTTAATGTCAATTACAAAATTTTTACGGATTTCACAAAGATCTGAGACGATATAAAGAAATATGACGAGAAGTTTTACAACCTCCTTAACACCAAGATAATGCTCTTTCTAAACATCTTTAAGTAGATAGAGGTCTTACTTTTTGGTTTTTACTTACTATTTCCCGAAATTTTTATAGGGCATGCCAAAGACTACTACTTAAACTTCCTATCTGGTGTTACCACGTTTCAAGAAATTTACGATAGCATAAAGAACCACTTTAAGTACAATATTTAGCTTGCATAATATCAAATGAACTGGGTCACTACGAGGTGGACTACAATAATAGTAAAGAAAAAAGAGAACGAAACACTAAGAAATATACTTAACTAAATAATCAATAAATTGATGTTATGCTAAAAAATAATGGAGAAAGCTTACACTAACGAAGCTATATTTTGCGAGTAGGTACGGGCAATAGTTACGGGCGTTAGCGAGTTTAAATACGCTCTATAACGCTCAAATACCACTCGCGAAGGCTTTTTTAACCAGTTACGCTCTTTACTTTCCACTGTTATAGCGCGTATACTAAATTCGCTTAGTATATACTCTCAAGTTAGCAACTTCCTCAATATAAATAAAGAAGACCTTGTGGTAATTAACTACATCAATCGTAAATATGGGCGCCTATAATACTCAAGGTTTGATCTATAAACCTCGGCTTTATACTAGAAGCAATAGCCATGTTAGCGCCAATAAAGCTAAGTTTTAGGCGGAATTATTAACCGCTAATATTATCATTATAATAGTAGTAAAATATATTAGATTTATAGTAATTCCGGTTATTGGTTAATTCGGTACCCCTCTGTTAAGCGAAACAATAAAAAGGTAGTATATTACGGTTAATACCTTACTGCTTCTAAATAAGACTATTTGAATTAAATCGTAGACTTTGAGGGCGACAAGCTAATTGATAACGCTAACGCCCTTAAGTAAATTAAATGGCACGAAGATACTGTTTCTGGTGCAGCCTAATAACTAGCCAATCACGCCTTCCTGTACCGCTTAGCGGATGAAAACCTTTACCTTTGCCCTTATTAAGCCCCTAACCCCTCATACACCTTCAACCTTCGCAATAGTTACGCGGACCATACGTTTCAAGGTATTATGCCAGACACATGGTCAGTAAGATACTTAATAGGAGGGTATTCGCAGTATATAACATTGCGAAGGGAAAGTACCACAGCTATTAAGATTGATCGTTACGATACTAGTAAGGCTAAAGTTAGCTTTAAACCAGTGGGAAAACTATTTTCACTGGGGATAACGATAATTTAAACTATTGTAAGAACAATTTCGTTTTATATCCTTCAATCCCTTGTCTCTTTTCTTCTTTATTTAGAGTATATAAAGACTCTCAACATTAACGTTGATGTTAATGTAAACGAATTAGTTAAAAACGGTTAGAGGTTTTTACTTTCCTTTAAGTAGGGGTATCTATAGTTTTACCTTTAATGCTCGAAAACAATAGTGTTAAGCTTAACGAAGCCGAAGATACGTTAACTACATTGGCATTTTAACCATTTAGTAGTTAATAGGCTGTATAAAGTCCTAAAGTTCGTAGGGTATAACAATGTCGAATACTTTGTTTTAAAAGTAATTAAAAGACTTTACCACTATTATCAAACATATGTCTAAGCCCCTCGAATATTTAAGTTTACATTAAAAACTAATAGGGATTTTCATTTCAAGATCTTCTTTGACATATTTAATATAAATAATAAGCTTATCCTTTACATCGTTGATTCCGCAACTTTTTTTCACGGGATTAAGTTTCTAAAGTTCCTTTCAGTAAAGGATATATAGGAAACGTTAAGGATGTCATAGATTATTACGTACTTGGGTCCACCTAACGTCGTCGTTTACAATACTAGTACAAACTTTGTTATGGTGGAATTTTGAAAGAATGCTAAGATAATAAGTATTTAGTGTAAATAGATACCTATAAAAGACCATTAAATTATTGTAAAGGGTAAAAGGGTATACGCTTTACTTCGTCAAGTATATAATATTTTTATGTTCAAGATTAAAAGCTTTACGAATTTAAAGGCACGCCGACAAATAATAATAAAAAGCCTTAACAATACCGTCAGCCTCAATGATTCAGTGCTAACGCTTTTAGTCTCTAAAGCGTACCTACGACTGAAAAATAAATCTTGGTCTTCGGCAAGTACTTAAAAACGTGTCATAGTCTATAGCAAAGCTTTAAGGGAACTGCGAAGAAAATCGGCACGCTGCTAGGTTAATAACGCTCTTAACACCAAAAACAGTTAGTTAACAATCGATATGCTTATTTTTTCGTTACAAAATAAAGTTCTCGTATAGTGGAAACTGGGAAAATAGGAAGGCATATATAAGATATTAAGTATCATAAACTTTAAATTAGTTATTAAAACTACTAACGGTCTTATATCCTTTCGAAACAATTAGGTTAAACTTTACATTAGGGGTACTAAAGATAAAGACCCTTAAGCCTTTTAAATTAAATAACCGTATTGATACGAACCTCTTTTACCCGTTATCGAAAAACCGATAAAACGTTGCCAGCGTAGGCAACCCCCGAAAAAGATTAACGTTAAAAAGGAGAAATACACACCAGACCTTATTTACGATCTGTTTAGGTAAACAAAAAAAGAATAACGATAATCTGGTATTAAAGTTCCGTATATAAGGGATTATTAAGACCTCTAGTAAGCCCTTTGAAGAAAGTAATAGGGTCGGAATTAACGGCTTAATAATTCGAAAGGTTATATAATTCGTATTGAAGACTAACTTTAATGTTTAAGACCTAAACGTTACGATTTTCAAATCGAAGATTATTTACGAAGTTAAAGGGAAAATTACGGGGCAGCCGTACGAAAAGTTACGACTAATCACTTGAGGATATGGCGATAAAGGTAAGGATTAGATTTTTATGTAGTTTCCAACGATTTAAAATATTAGTTAACACTTAATAATTACTTTAACAGTGAGTTCATGAACTAAACCTAAGGGAAAATTCATGCATAATGGGCGTAATATAATGTAACCCTATATATAATTATTAACGGATTTACAGCAGATTATACTATTAAAACTGTTGTAAGAATTCCGGATTATTTACCTTTTAGGCAAGGTAATACGATATATTAAGCTATTATACTGACTGTTTGAACTAGGCGTTTATTAGTTTTTAATTTATCAGTCGTCCATCAAATCCCGGTTCGCAACAAAGTTTTTAATATATAGTCCGTGCTTACTAATAATGTAAGAAAATGATTTCGACCTGGTAAGTATAAAAATTATCAATACCCTTTTCATCGGAATAGCTAGTTTTGTAACACTAAAACAGTAAGCGATTAAAGACTCCAAGTTTTGGAATTGTAACCCGGTAATGAAATTAACCAAAAACACTCAATTGGACTTTAATAAATCTTTAATTCGTATGTTTAGTATTAATACTGGCTTTAGCTTTCATTGGAAGAATTAAAGGAATATTTTAGTTATAATTAACAAAACTAATGAAGCCAAGGCTTGACAATACTTAAAATAACGTGTTCCGGGTAATCATATTGCGACCTTATATTAACCGGAAGCCTTTTCTAATTTATTCATTACGATATAAGCAGAAATGCCAACGAATGAAGACTTTAACCGGCTGAATGAAAGGCTTGGGTGGCGAATACGAAACTTGAACCGCGGTATTAATATAATACTAATCGACCTTTTAAAAGGTAAGTCAATAATATTTATAAATGGGTCTTTTATAAATAATATCGACTTATCATTATAAGTCGGTTTTTCAATCACTCTTGTTAACAAAGATAAATGGGAAGATTAGTTTAGCATTATCGGTAATCTGATTTACAGGTTTTTCGTTAAATTTAAAAGGATTACACGTAATGTACTAGTATCGGAGGTTTATAATATAATAACTAGCTTCAACGTAGGTATAACATTATAGAAAAACCTTAACCTTATTACCAGAAAGTTACAAATTTCTCCTATCCCGATAGGAATTTGTATCGATTTAAGGAGTCTCTCTGAATACCTTTTAAAACTCAGAATCACTAGCGAAAAACATCTGATAATCGACGTAATAGTATTCCATGAAACCTACAAAGGGAAAGAAATTAAGAAGTTCTAATAAATCAATAACAAAGATAACCCTGCAGATGTTATAACGAAGGCAGTACTAAATAAGTCCTCAAAAAAGTTTATAAATAACAATAGGTTAACTATACGTATTGAGGGCTAAATTAATAAGCCTCCTAGAAAGCCGAAATTACGTAACGTCAGATAGAGATATGCTGTTGAATTGGAAAACTACCGAAGGATTAATAATAGTAATTTGTTTAAGTGGCATAGTTGAAGTGAAGGCTTACGAAGAGTTGTGGCAGAAGAACTTTTTATAGGAGTTAATAAACTCAGACCTCAGAACGGCAAAGTAATTAAGGCCAAATGGGGTTAATTTTCATGCAATGAAGTACAATTCAGTATGAAGGTCAATTGGAATTGACAGGGAGTATGAGGCCGCTTTAACGCTAACTGACAAAAATTAGTTAGCCACACTAGCGTGCGCGCACAAACTAAAAAGCCGCCAGTGTTGAAATAATATTACATGTGGTACAGTAGGTCAACTTTACTTACAATAAAGTTAACCGTATTGCAAGTATATTGCTTTGTGAAGACTTAACATATTGGGCATAAGTTGAGTGCAGTATGTTGCACTTTACTCTAAGGCATAGACTAAGCAATTGACCATACAAATTACTGTACAGATCGGCTAGTAGTCTGCCAAACCTAAAATAATACATCCACCATCTGACTACTGCAATACTACTATTACTTCGACCAATCGAATTGACAACGTTGCAACGTCTAAGGCCTACCAACAGTAAAGTAATATAATTTAATATCTCGGGTACATATTAATTCATAGGCTATGTGACGCTTCTTAAGGTTTTTTCACTGTAATAGTTTAAAAGAATTTCAAATCATGAAACGCTGTAACAAAACTTATAATGCAAAATACAAACTTATTTTCCAGATAGAACACATTGAAAAACTTGAAAATTAAGGTATCAATATTTCTTCAACGTAAACTAAAACATAAAGGGGGTTTAAAAGTATATTTAATAATAATACTTTTCTCAATTGCTTTTAACATTAATTAGTTCATATGTTTCTAAGTGGCTGCTTTAAAGACTTCAAAAATTTATCGGTTGTTAGGTAATTGAATCGTCTATATAATCAACGAAATGTCGACTGCCTTTAATTTAATATCGTCGCTTTCAACTCAGCAGTATAAAACCAAAAATATTTTGATTTTAATCTAGGATAAAACCTATAGATGTTACTTATTACTAGTTTTTTAATATAAATATAGAGGTTAATGTTGAGGTATTTCATATCTCAAAGGTAAAGAAACAAAAATGTAAAAGATGAGAAAATATAAAAAATAGGTTCAACGATTATAATTATAATCGTTGATCTAAATAATCAAAGTTCTTTTCCGAAACCAAATCCAACTTTAGTTTTAGTGATATCCGTATAATTAATTTCCGCAAGAATATTAGTATCAATTCTAAATACAATATAATACAAATATCCTTCTATTAAGTATCATATTGCAACAATATCTAAAACTACCTTAATAAAATTTCTCTGTATATATATTACAAATAGTAAAGAAAGACGTTCAAAAAGAATCATTATTGTAACAACAATAAGAGTCTTCACCTATGAAGTAGTACAAAAAACTAAATTGTCTAATGATTAAATTACCCCAGGTCTAAGGTTAATATATTGAAACTTATCAATAATATTAAATATATCATCTCTATCTTTTACTTCTGTGTTTTCAAAATTTACGAGACGTCTAATGTTTTCCTAATTAAAGCTGATAGTGTGTTCAATATAATATATTGGTTATTTTGATTGACATTCAGCAATATTATATCATATTAACTAATAATTTAATTGGCTGTAGACTTCATATATTTTAATATTATATTAAGAAAAGTTGTAAAAATTACTTAACTTTTTAAACTAAGGGAATTCTTTTCTCATATGTATTACTATTTCAATCTTCAAAAATAGTTTTTTAATAACCAAATAACAAAGAACTAAATTATGTAAAATAGATGTAATAAATATGTATAGGTTTTTTATCGTCGTTGTTAAAATAATAGATTTCAAATATGCACCAGTTAATCTAGACATCCGTACCATTATAATCGAAGATGAGAAATGTAATTATCTAAAAAAAACCTTTACAGGTAACATTAAAACATTATAACCTGTATCTAAACTTTTGATAACTTGTTATAATATAATAGATATACTAATACAATATAATTTAGCTAAATTCTACCTTCCCCATTATTTGTAAGCAAAACATTAACCTATCAAACTGTAAGTAAGGTCTCTATTGTACCAGGTACGTTAAAAGAGTAATTGTAAAGATTGGTGTTTGTATTGGAGTAGATAGTAAGATAGAAGGGAGAAGAGGTATCCGGAGAATGCACGCCACAGGTGAGAGCTTATAATCTCCTATCCGGGTAGTGGGATTTTTCTATATGCACTCTGCTAATCTCCATTTTTAGTAGAGGCACTTTACCGTACACTTTATTAATGCCACTTTTAGGCATTGGCGCGTTATTATATACTTTTTAGAAATGCATCTTATAGAGTGGTACGTTATCGTGCACTTTGTAAAGATGTAACCTGTAGCGTATCTACTTATTATCTATAAAAATATATAGTAATATTTATGTAGACAATCTTTTCTTTGCCTAACGCGATCTATATCCGTAATTAGTAGTGATAGTTGATAGTAGTACGACTCGTTTTCTGTGGTTTAGTAATAATAATTTGGTTGTTATACAATTTATATCCGTGGTTTGGTAATAACAGTTTGGTTAGTTGTGATACGAATTGTAGACGTTTAGATTGGAAATTCTCATTGCGATAGTGATTATAGTAAGACCCTAGTTAGTTTAGTCAATTAATAACAGTATAGTTGTTAATAGCAATATAGTTATTAATCCTTGTAAAATTATAATTATGTTGGTGTTATAGGAATATGATTACGTAAATGTGATTACGATATCATGTGTTTTGGAGTTAGTATAAAAATACATATCGCTATCGGTTTAAGCAAAACTTCTTTTTTTCCCCTTTAATAATGTGACCCCTTTTACAACGTAAGTCCTAATTAGTTAATCGACGTATAAAAACTTAATTCACTATTCTTACTACCCATTTGAAACCGCTTCTATAAGTAGTCTACTTAACCAATCTTAAGAACTAACTTCGCTTTTAAATAGATACCATGTTAAAACAGGTTGGTAAAGCGCAGTTTGGTGTGTTTATGCAAAAGAGATGAGATGGCTGCGGCCATTACCCGCCGCGCTACCACCAACGCCAACCCTAGCCTTACCCCCTCGAGCTTTATATCATCCATTCCTACCTTTATTTTCGGTTCATCCTCCCCGCCACCACCGCTAATAACCTTACCCTCTTTCATCTTTTCCTCTCCTCCCCTTTTCCTTATTATCCCTAAAGGGAAGAGCAGGGTGTTTTTTAGGTTATAAACATTACCCTTTCATTACAGGTAAAAACTTCTTTACTCATAGTACCCCCCCCCCCCCCTTAGGCTGTCGTAAACGTAGCTGTACCGAATTATAACGCGATTCGTATTATTAATACTTCCTGTATATTGTGTCATATTAATTTTCCTATAAATAAAGTGGTAAAAACCGATTTGGCGCATTGCCTCGAGCTATGGCTTGTTAAGATACACTATAGAGCTTCTTTAACACATAAAGCGTTAAAACATTGTACTCGGATCCGTAGCCTCGAGCTGCTAATAAATACGCTTTATATACCTTATATTTCGTTTTCAGCCACAGGTAGTCTTATTAACTATTATATGAAAATGGGGGTCGGTTGGCCCGCTATTACTGTTATAAGCAGACTAGTAATGTGTACACCCCTATTTCAGTGGTTTTAGGGTTGTAAACTAAAGCCTTACTACGTGCCCGCTGTCCTTACGATGATTTTACTTTAAAACTTTCATTTTAACTTCAAATCAAAATCTCCTACTTATATCATTTTATTTTTCGGGGCGCTTTTAAAAACAACTCATTTTATAAATGTGTATATTATTATATACCCTCAAAGATAGTATATATATAGACTAAGTAGAAGTGCACTGTATTTTAGGGTGCACTCTTACAGAGTGCACGATAACGTGTCATACTGCAGGATGCACTCTTGCAAGACGCAAAGTGCATCATGCATAGAGCGATCTGAAATGACTATTCCAGACCGAACGGCAATGCGTGGAGCGGTCTAGAAGAAGTATTCCAGAGTGGTACGCTCTGAGCGAGGGCTTATAAGCACTTACTTGTGGCGTGCATCTCTTGATGCTTCTTTTACAATTATTTATATCTTACTTTCATACTACAATACCAATATTTCTGATTACTTTTTTAGTTACTTATTCACGTGAATAAATATTTAGACTCTACCGATACTAATTAGTAGCCGACCCGGTTGACTACAGATAGCCTAAAAAAAAAAAGAGAGATATAAGTTAAATATCTATAATAGGATACTATAACGGTTCTAATCATTTATGCTCCAACATTTCGTTTTTAAAAAATTTACATACCAACATGTACAAATACTGTAAAGACCAAGTAACTTTAAAAAGAATAACTTTAGTATGATACCATTAACATTTATTTGGCGCTCTATCTACTAAAAGATCCATTATGTCATTATCAACCCTTATTTAGCACTTTAACGTATCCGAGTACTTTTTAAAGAACGTCCTATCACTTACCAAGCCATGTAATCCAAAATCACCAAGTTTCGAAACCTTTTATTAGGACCTACCCAATGCTAGGCTATATAAGCTAAAAGTACCAAGTTTAGGAACCTTTCGTTGGGACCCGTCCGATTTTCGACAATTCACACCGCTCGTAAAGTATAGGAGCGGTTACGAATAAAATATCTAAACTGCTTGTTTAATTCAAAAGCGGTCACGAACATACTAACCAAACCGATCGCTTTAGCAAGAGCGATTATGTACAAAGTAATCAAACCGCTCGCTTCACCAAAAGCGGCCGGGACACACTAATCTGGATCATTCGCCAAAACCCACATACCAAATTACACACTACACCTCCCCACATCTACACTTCCTTTACCCTACCCACATTTCTTTTATCCTACTCACATTTCATTTGCTTTACTCACTTTTTCATATCTGCCTTATGTATTTTCAATTTGCCCACGTTCGCCTTATATATTTTACATTTAATACTTACGACATTTAAATTTTTCTAAACACTTTGTTAGCCTAACTCTACTTAATGCTTATAAAACCTTCTTACATTGGCCTTATATATCTTAAGTTTAATATTAGTAAAGTTTATTTAAGTTTTCTTAATAGCTTAGCTAACATAGCATTATTACGAATTACCAAGACTAATTTAAGACGCCTGTCATAAACCCAAAACCAATAATACTAAAAAAAGCCAACGTTTACTTTAACCTTTTAGTCGAACATATGAGAGTCAGAAAGGCTATAATACACGAAATCGACCTAGGTTTTTAAGATATTATCGATATACTAATTAAAGATATCGACCTATATACGGCAATTACGGCAAATATATATATCTTAGCCGCTATGTTTCATTACTAGAAGGAGAAAGCCTAAGGACTTAACTTACAATATAACTTCTATTGAAATTTTTTCAACTTGGATGTTAGGTATATAGCGAATAATAAACCCCTTTAATACTAAAGCTTTACGAATTTAACTACTAATTAGAGGTATTGATACCCTAGAAAGTATAAATAGCCGTCTTACAAAAACTTTATTCGAAACGGCGTAACTTGTCGATGTACCAGACTAAGAGGATAAAGATTTGTACCTAACAAAATTTATAAAAGGGTATTACCTTACGAAAGAAAAGAGATTGTTGTTAAAACTATGGGGACGATGCGTAAGACGATTTCGTCCTGTATCTATACCCTAAATCAGGAATAGAAGTACCGAGAAAAAGAAGAAATGTTTGGACACGCATTCTAGGCCACATCCTTAAGAAAAAGAAAGGTTAGGTACGTAATCCAGACCACACTTTCAAAAAAAGGAAGACCTGAGTATATAGTCAGAGCTATAGCCTTAAAACAAGGGAGGACTAGAAGGAAAAAAAGAATAGGAAGGTTTGGATACATAATTTAGGCCGCGGTTTTAAGAGAAAAAAAGGCTAGTTACGCATTTCTAACCGCAAACTTAAGGAAAAGAAAGGCTAGATATGAATTTCGAGCCATACTCCTAAAAGAAAGATGGTCTAAATACAAAAACGTTTTTAAACTCTTTAAAAACCGTATTAAACCCGCTCCTATCACTACAAAAGCAAACCACCTAAGAAGCAGTCCGAAATCCACTATTCATACTATTCCCCGATTTTACCTCTATTTAACCTTATCATTCCGCGCCGCTCCTAACATTCTAACACTCTTTATTAAGCATATTTCGATTATACCGGATTTTTTTATACTACTTACTCTTCTCTATTTTAATCTACAATATTAAAATAGTTTCCACCTATGTAAAACACCCTGAATTACGTATTTAAAATATATGTGATTCTTTTAATAGCTATCACGACCAAAGATGTTACGAAGAAAGTCACGTAACTTAATTCGCAACATTACTGTTTTACTACGTAAAAGAAAGGAAAGAGAAAACAAAAGAAGTTTTGCCTAAAACAATAACATATACCCCTATCACTATTAATTAATAATATTGCTACTAAACGAGTAATACGGATCGCACCACAACAATACTGTCACTACTGGATTATGAATACGAATCAAAGTTATACTGTCACTACTAGATACGAAACGTACAAATAAAAAAAAAAGATTGCCTATATAGATATTATTATATACCTTTATAAATAGTATATATATAGGCTAAGTAGAAGTGTACTATATTACAGGGTATACTCCTTCAGAGTGCATGATAACGTATCATACTATAGGATGCACTTTTGCAAGACGCAAAGTGCATTATATATGAAGCGGTCTGGAATGGCTATTCCAGACTGAACGGCAATGCGTGGAGAGGTCTAGAAGAGGTATTCCAGAGTGATACGCTCTGGGCTAAAGCTTATAAGCCTTCACCTGTGGCGTGCACCCCTGGATGCTTCTTCTACAATCATTTATATCTTACTTTTATGCTACAATACTAATTTTTCTGATTACTTTTCTACTCACCCATTTATGTGAACAGGTATTTAGACTCTACCAACAATAAAGAACTAAAATTAACTGATACTAATTAATAATAAACGTCAACTAGAGGTCTAAAGAGACGTCAACTTCTATTTCCGCCTAAAATAGGGGCCTACATATGTACTACACAAATAAATTCGACGATGTTATCACGTATCGCCATAAAAAAGGTAAAGACCACCCATGCCTTTAATTAAAAGTATACGGCTTAAGGCGCGAGGCCACCCCTTTAGTAACGCTGATAGTAACATAGATAACGGCGATAATAATGTAGTTAGTAACGAGGGGAAGGGCGGTGAGGAGGAGAATGATAAGGATATGGTATCGCTCTCTCCTTCTCCTATTAGCAGCAACTAACTTCTTATTTTTATACCCAAACCAGTGTACCCGGCCTTAATACAGTCTTATATATAGTAATTCATTTTGTTTTTGAAAAAAACGTTATAAAGTATATGACAAATGTAAAAGGTAAGGAATAAAAATAATTTCTGTAGAATTGTAAATATCAAAATAAATAGTAATGATATGTTGAAAACGTCGTAAATGATAAAAGTAAAAAGTAATCATATATTAAAAGCAACGTCAATATCAAATTCAAATAGTGATAGAATGTTAGGAGCGGCATAAATAATTTGTTTAAGACGCGATAAAATAATAAAAATTGTATAAGTTACTTCACTATAGTTAAATTGTAAAACCTTTTTAACAACGTTTACTAAAAGTGTATTTGTCGAAAAGAGCGCTTTTAACGCTTTGTGCAGGGCGCTTTTAAGTATTATATTTGCTGGGTTTGATTTTTAGTTAATTTATTTTATCTTATAAATTTTGCAGTGTTCGTACGATTCATATAAGGCTATGATATCGATTATAAAGCGCTTTTCGTTCGTAGTACCGAGCTTAACAAAGAATTCGTAAAGGGAACATGTGTTAATTCAAACCACCAAAGGAAAGTGTTTTAAATTAAGGTTTAAAATAATTATTTGGACCGTTATCGTTATAGTAATTCCGAAGTCGAAGTTTTTAATTATACTGTAAATTTCCAAAGTTAAAAAGTTTCGTGTAACCCGTTTATACTTCGTTAAACTCTAATGAAGAATATTATTACAAAGGGTAAATCCGTTTCGAACTAGTGATTCGTTACCAAAAATAAAACTAAATCTAATTTACGAATTATAGTTGGTATTATTAGCGAAAGATCCGTTAATAAAATTAAAGAAATTTATAATGCGTATATCTAGCAGTACAAATTATAAACAGTAATTTAGATTATGTATTTGTTATATAAGGCGTTTATTAAATACTTTGTATACGTTGTTTAAAAGGTCGGTTTAGCATTACGTAACGACCGAAAAGTCAGATACCACCTTCGACTATGTGATTAATACAACTTCAGCGCCACGTACATACTAATATTTATATTCGTTGGCTTTCATTACGCTTACTAGGTTAATAAGGGTAAGTTTATCCAATTACCATTTGTCTACAAGTTTTAAAACGTTGTTCTGTAAAGTGATTATGATGCTGTTAAAGTCGATTATACGATCCTCCATTAGGTACGTTTTAGGTTTTGCTTTCAAGCCGACCTCTAAAAGCTTTTTTTTAACTATAGAAAATAAGGCGTTACATAACATTAACGTATTATCCGTCTATATACCTGTAAATATAAAGCCTTTAAAACGTATTATTAAAACCAATAGATACGAGTTAAAAATCAAGCTAATTATTTCAAGTCGTTACTTATAATACTTTTGGTAAGTATTGTTCTAGTATACAATGGCCTTAGTAAATCCGTAAAACAACTTTATAGTACATAAAATCGTTGCGCGTAAAAAGTATTTTCGGAGGTCCGTAGGTATATAAGCGTCAATACGCCGTTTAAACCTCTCCTCCGACTATATATAAACTTATATAATATTACGAAACTTAATATAAAGGTTATGAAAGATTCTGAAGGAGGCGGCAAGTACTAGAATCAAACGATGGATTGTTTTTTATAAAGTAGGCAATTAAGTTATAATATTTTTTTTATTGAAATCATTGTGTCTTGTAACCACAGAACGATTTTTTCATTAGGTTTACCAGCCTTATATTTTACCTGGTAAACCAAATATATAGGAAAAATTCTGTAAACGCCGTAAATGGTTAATCCAAACATTTGAAAGTAAAAAACGCCTTATTTGATTATTATATAGATTTAGGTTTAGATAAACTACTTAAACGAGGCACATAGTGTGGTAATAATACATTCTTAGCGAAACTTCAAGCTTAACTTACGATTTATTATTTTCTTTTACGTGATAAAAAAGTGTGTGTCAAAGGATTTAAAGCGTTTTTTGTTCTTAAAGCTAAGTAGGCGCTTTCGGCAACGTGTTACTGTTTTTATTAATATATGCAAACTGGGTTTATAGGGTGACATGGGTTTAAAAGTGGTATTTAAGGAGTATATAGGACTCGGAGGCGGCTTATATTAGTTATTTTTAAAAGTAACTTCGTTGGTGCCACTAATTAAATCATGGTTTCAGAACGCTCCTATCTACCTTTTCCATTTTTTACTCTCGTACCATTATTTAGCGAAATAAGCTCATAGAATTTGGCAAGTTAAGAAATAAATCGTGGCATTTAAATCCGTTCATACACCAAAAACTGTTTCATTCGTCCTTCGTTTTTCAAACTAGTAATTTAAAATATAATAGTAAATTTTAAACGCTAGTTTTATGCTGGTCATTTCTCATGGCCAATGCTTTCAAAACATTATTTTTAGCCCGTAGGGAACATAATGCTGCCGTAAATTTCGCCGCAGCATTTTCCCTTTACATTATAACTGGAGAAGATATTAAATTTATGTGGACTCTAAAGTAAACACCGAAAATAAGGAGTGTTATGATTAACTAGCTCAGGCTTAATATGTTGTTTACGGGACTATCCTCCATTTATAAGATGAATTTCCCAAACCTAATATCTTTTAATTCTTTATAAATTATTATACATACTCTTTCAAACGTATTATAATACCGTTTGTACCCTTTAATATCCTATGGTACTTTTACCAGTATTTAATTATACTTACTACCAGCGAATTTGTATTTTGTATATTCGGTTGAATCGAAAGTTATACCAGCATCGTACGTAATCCAATCCGAAGGTTCTAAGTAAATGTTTAACCAGCAATTGACTAAAGTATTCCAGAAATCTGTAGTGGAAACGCTTCACATAAATTTCGCAATCTAAACTAATGTTATTACGTCGATGATGTATAATATCAGCTAGCTATTATGGTATATTATATCTATAATTACCTCGTAGTTCAAGTTTACATCGTTCTTAAAAATGAATTTAAACCACCCTAAAACCTATGAGTACAGCTGACATTCGTAACAAAACTTTTTGGTAACTTCTAACACTCCTTTTACTACATCTGTATACCAAGCGGCGTAAAGAAGTCGTAAAATGCGTTCCGTAACTTGGTATCTAAACTAGCGGTATAATATCCTTTATTTCAAATTATTTAGGTAAACGGCTTTAATTTTACGCGTTTTTGGGAGAAATTACAAGTATTCAAACTTAAGGTAAAACGATATGAATACGCCATTTGAAAGCCAGATAAATTAATTGGTTGTGGTTCAAACTTCATACACGAGCTTCATTATATTAACTAATAGGAATAAAAATAACGTTTTAAAGTCTATGACGTAAAATTAAATCAGTGCGAATCGCGTATTTATAATAACTATACTAAGCGATGACGCTTTTCCTTTACTAAATAAAACTTTCCGGCGTTTTCCTATTCGGTCGAGCTGAAATTTCGAAAACTTGGCCGTGAACGAGTCAAATTATCGTTTTCTAACGGTTAATATTTTAGTTACATCGGTATTTGGTATGATGCCTTAAAATCGGTTACTATTTCTATTTAAAAAGTGTTAATTACGATGTTATATAGGCGTTTAACACTTTATTTTCGTAATCAAGATTTACGATATATAGAAATAAGGTATCCTATTGGCTCATAAAATTTGCTGGTTGATTTTTTTATTATAAGCTATCTAATAAGTCTTATCATTTTCGGAGTTTTCTTTTTTAAAGGTATATTCGTAATGGTAAACTTTATATTTATTTTTTACGCCTTTATAGTCGGTTAAATATATTGTAAAATTAGGCTCTATTTTGTCTTCAAATGGGTAATCGGCCTAAGATGAGCGTTTTATTCAAATATATTCATATCTTTAGTAATTAGTCATCTAGTAACCGACCTTACCGTATATAATATAATGTTTTTAAAAACTTATAAAGCTTTGTATATTCTTTTATGAATATTGTTATATATGTAATAAATTTCGTATATAGCTGTAGTGTCGTCCTCATTTATAATTATTTCATCCTTGTTTTACAGGGTGTTTTCTTTAGTATTTCTCGTTACGGTAACCGTATTTAAATCATTTATTCTATTTTGGGTATACTTCAACCCGTCGGTCCAGAACGTGGTAAATTACTTTGGCGACGTTTACTTTGGTAATTTAACTATCGACTTTGGTCTTTCAAGCTACCCATACTAATCTGAAACTTATTTGGAGGCGTATCTAGGTTGTAAGCAAGGTTTCAAAGCTCGTATAAAAAGCCTTTAAGTCTTTTTCCGACTTAAATAACGTAAGGTCAAAGTTTGAGGTTTTACAGTACATATTGATAACTATTTGGATAAACTATTTGCATCCCTTATATTTTGGTATAAGGGCCGCTTAACATTTTCGTAAATTTATTAATAAGGCGGTAAGCACATTTTACACCGTTTTATTAGCGTCTTTTTGCTAAGTTTTCATGAATTTCCAAATAATATTCATCTTATTCATATTGTAAAGCTCATAATGTATTTCCGTATTAAAGTAAATCTTGAAACGGTTATAATACTCCATAAATATATTCACTTACGTAAAGTGATATGTATACTACTCTTTAACTTACTTAAATAATATACTTGGTAAGATAATATGAAACTATAACGACTTAATATTTAGTTTTTTATATGTATTTAATATTACACGTATATTATTATTGAGGATATCATACGATTCATTGCCATAATTCTCTTCATTATTCTATAATGTGGAGAAATGGATAAGTTTCTTAAAATTACTCCTATTAGTAGAAAAACTGTATAATAGGAGGTTTTGGTAATGTCGTAATTATTGGACATTAGTTTGTAAGGTTCGTATTATCGTTTTTTGCTGTTTATCTTATCTTTGAGGGACTAATTTTCGGTATTTTTAATGCTTCCGTTACAGCCGAAAAAAGTGTTAATTCTATTCAAAAAGCGGCTCGGTATTTATACTTTTTTAATATATACATAGACGTGGGTATATATTGTACCCATATGGTGGATAATATTTGTAATCGCTTCTATTTCCCCCCCTCGAGCTTCGTATACCTTATTTAGGGCGCGGGCATATCATTAGAATATCCTACACTTTTTATGCGTATAGTGTTTTTGCGTTACCATTTCATTCATATATTTTTTATAACATGTTATTTTTATTTCTTTCATTAACACGTTTTTGTACAGTTCGTTTAATATACTTTCTTATCCTCCTAATAGGTTAGGTTAGTAAGCCGTATCGTATCGAATAAGGCTTTTGTTAGGTGACCATTCCTGCCTCCTAAAGTATTAATGCTTTCGCTTCGTAGCTAAACTCGTAAAACTTTGGAAATCGAGTTATATACCGTATACCACATCCCTATCGTCTAATCAAAAATTCTTTTACGGAAATCGTCCAATATATTGTTTCCCTAAGCCTTTTCTTCCTTCTAACAAAAAATTGTGGTTATAATATACGTATCTACTGTATAAGAATTCAGATACTTAAACGGTACGTCGATAATGTTATCTTATAATCTCAAGTTAATTTTTTATAAAATAGCTTTCTTAATCCCTCTCTATAATATCAAAGTGTCGAAATTTCTGTCATTTTCATTTAAGCTTATAGGTATTAAACCTATAATTATATGACTATAAAACGCAATACAGCGGTTAAAGAACTGTTTCATACGTATGCTAGAAAAGTTAGAGTGGTAAAAAAGTTGATTTTGCGTAATGAATAAGATTTGAGTACGTTCATAATGTGATATTTAAAGAAATATTATTCAGATAAAAACTTATCATACATAAATAAATGAAAAGTATAATGAAACTTTTCAAATGAATTGTTTAACGTTTATTGATACTAATAAAATATAAATGAAATATAAATCGAGCGTGACTATATATTAGTTAAGTGTTCTAAATTAGCTATTTAACGCCTTATAAATGCTATACCAATTGATTCACGAGTAAACTTAAACTTCATAAGTAACAAATTCAATTATGCGATATTGAGGTAATCAATAAAATGTGAATGGGGTAATAAGAAAAGGGAAAGAGGATATAGGGAAATATATATATATATATATAATTCGAAATGATATATAAAGTTTCGTAAATTCAAATACCGTATTTCACCTGTAGAGTATACCCAGTTAGCTGTTCGATTATCATTTTTAAGGCGTCAATTAATTATAAGGGCGTTTTAAAAGTTTTATTTTAATCGTCTTTAAAATTTATAAGCGGTTTGAATATTACGTTTTAGCCGTTGCTAAAATATGCGAGCAGTTTAAATACTATATTTAAATTAGATATATCTTAATAACGGGTTGCCAAACTTGGTAATTTTAGCTTATGTAACCTAATATATAATATGATGCTTTTCAAGAAGTACTCGAGTACGATAAAGCGTTAACCGAGTGAATAATAGCATCATATAGCTTTTAATAGTTAAATAAACACTAACTGAGTTAATAATTTCGTATCAAAGTAGTCTTTTTAATGTTACTCCACTTGTATAGTTTTCATATACTCCTTTATAATTCGTATAAAACGTAGTGATGGAATACAGATAATCAAAACCACTATAGTATCTCGTTATAGGTATTTAACTTAGTTTTTTCCTTTTTTAGGCTGTTTGTAGTTCAATGAATCGGCTACTAATTAATATCGGTAAGAGTTTTATTATATCAGGTGTTGGAATAGTATTACATGTAGTGCAGTAGGTCAACTTTACTTACAGTAAAGTTGACCGTATTGCAAATGTATTGCTTTGTGCGGACTTACCACATTAGGTATAATTCGAGTGCAGTACGCTGCATCTCACTCTAGGGCACGGGTCAAGCAATTAGCCATAAAAATTACAATGCAGACCAGCTAGCGGTCTGACAAACCTAGAACAATACATCTACCATCTGACCAATGCAATACTACTGTTACTTCGAAGACGATTCGAATCAACAACGTTGTAACGATCTAAAGCCTACCAACATCAGGTATATTAAAATAATAATCGTAAATATTGATTTTTTCATTCAAGTAGATCATAAAATAAAAGGGAAAAAAGGTATTCAGAGAGTATATGCCACAGGTAATAGCTTATAATCTTTCACTTGGGTAGTGACACTTTACTAATACTTTACTAATCTCATTTCTGGATAGTGGCACTTTACCTTATACTTTGCTAATGCCACTTCTAGGCAGTGGCGCGTTATTACACACTCTGCAGGAATGTACCATATAGAGTGACACGTTACCGTATACCCTGCAAAAGTGCAATCTATAGCGTGACCGCTTACTAACTATAGAGATATATAGTAATATCCCCAAAAACATTGAAATAAAATGATTCATTTAACATTCTGACTCTTTTTTAGCCTCTCATATGTAAAACTACGTAACAATATTCCAGTCTATATTGTAGCAAAAGAAAATGATATTTTGTTTAATACTATCTTCAAAACCATTATATACTTCATAAAACGATGAACAATTCTCTAAATACAAAAAGTTATAATCTTTAGTTTAGCTGGTAAATATATTAGAAAACAACGAATTATAACCTAATAACTCAATCTTTACGTAACGGAAAATATTAAAGACCGGCTACAATTCAAAGTTCAAAAAGTTATACAACTTACTGTTATATTTTTTTCTATGACCCCAAATTTTTACGAAATTCGTTATCGTTACATTATCTGGATTCACTGTAAAGATATTTCGATAGGGAAAATTAATATAATAGTTTCATAAATTCTTTAGGGTTTTGAACTGACGTGTTAAAGGTATTAGATACATTATTAGTAGATAAAGTAATTTCTTTTAGTAAAGTTTAAAAGAAAAAAACCAGTAACTATACCTACTGTAAATTCCTTTGTAAAGCTGCTCCGTGCTTATGATTAATACTATTAACAAAATTACTCTCATTATACATGTTAAGAAATTGAAAAATTGCCATAAACGTGATAATAATCCTTTAATATTAAAGGGCTCTTTAATAAGGTTTCTATTCAATCAACTGGTAAACTTGAAAGATTATCACATCCGGATTAATCAAGTAATTATTGTTGCCAACAGTGTTACAGCGTTGTGGTTCTTAGGTTAAAGGCTTCACCAACCTTATTTTTACTTAGGAAAAACCTTGTAAATGCATATGAAAATTATATGAAGCAGGGTTGCTAACAATATTTTTACTCTTATTTATTAGATCTTCTGTGGCTTTATATTTGATAACGTATTAGTAAAAAATGCAAGTCAAATTTACCTTCTTCCTAATTCTATCAAACATAAAAATGCTTCGATTACAAAATTCATTCCTCAAGCTAATTTTGACTGTCTTTATCATCTTTTTCTACATGTTAAAAACCCAATCCTGAAAATATTGGGTAAATTATGAATAAACAAAGCTACTAGTATTTATTTGTCCACGGTTTGATTAGAAAATTAATTGGCCGATATAGTTGATTAAATATTCCCTAGTAATATATTTAATGTGTTTTTTATATCATAGGTCTTTATCGTAATATTTAATAGAAATTGTTATGAGCCTCTTTAATGCGGTATTAATATTTTTTCAACTATTTTCATGATTTTAAGTATTAAATTAAAGAGTAAAAGGAAAGATAAAAATAATATATGAAAAACATTTAATATAAAAATGTAGGTCGTAAGTTATTTATTACTGAAGTTATTAGTTAAAAGGGGTTTTAAACTTAGCTATGTACAATTTACGATTGATAATAGTATACTTAGACGTTTTCCAATTTTGGTAACATAGTCGCTTTTTAAATGAAAGACTTAGTGATTTAACGAACTTAGGATTTTTAACGGTTAATCTCAGTAGTTTTTTTTCCAAACCCAATTCAATAAAGATTTCTTGACAGTCTGACGATACTATCGTTATTTCTAAGTACCTATTAAAAGTAAATATAGTCAAAAGTTTTCCTTTTACTACTTGTAAACAACAGATGCAACAGCAGAGCGTTTTGCAAGAATCTTTCCTCTACCTTAATATTAATATAAAATGTAACTAGAAAGTAGCTTCTTCTTCTACCTAGCTTAGCCATACTTAATCTGATAAGCACTAATTATTGTTGGTAGGCCTTTATCGTTACAACGTAATTGATTCGAATTGTGGTCGAAGTAACTATATATTACGCTAAAAGTGGTGATATATTAATTCCAAGTTTGGCAGACCGCTAGCTGGTCTGCACATTAATCTTTATGGGCAACTGCTTGACCCGTGCCCTAGTTTGAATTGAGAACTTCCTGTACTTGACTTGCAGTCAATACAGTCAATGTGTAGTCAGTACAATCAACTTACAGTCAATAATACAGTTGACTTGGCTGTATTGCAATTGACTGCTTTTCCAACAGTGACTTTTTATTTTGGTATACAAATTATATTAGCATTGTTTAAGAAGAACACAAAAAAAAAGAATTGAATAATGAATTGAATCCGTTAACCTTTTTAACACAATATATACCACAAATTTAATACATCGAATAAGTTAACAAGGTTTTTATCGTACTAATTATACCATACTATTATTCTTTCAAAGTTGTATAGCAATGTTGTGAATTTCAGAACCAAATACCAGTTTGTTTGATAGCAATTTGATTTGTTTATTTCACCTACATATTCACTTTTTCTCGTATATTATATTCAAAACCCTTCCTCCTTTTCGACGTATTTCATGAGCCTTTTTAGGCTTTACATTACTGAACTTCAATCACCTCCTCGTTTAGTGGAAGGCAACAATGGGGGCTTCTTTTCAGATGTGGATATATTCACGTATGTAAAACTTATTCGGCTGTAACAATACGTGCCACAGGCTTACTTGTTAAATATGAAACTATGGTCGCTGCTACGATCAAATGTTGTTTTGTTCTGCTTACCCTAATAATGATATATTGAGGAATAATGCCTAATCATCAGCGTCTTATGTTACATCATTGAAAAAGTTACATGGCTCTAGACAAAGTATAAACAAGCCAGCAGCAACTCAACCAGCCTCTTTAAAATATTAAATAAAACCACACTTTTCTGTTGCTTACCAGTACCATCCCGGAATGATTGTTGCTAGAGTTTGCACAATGTTTTGGTACAAGGTTTATTTATAGGATAATGCTGGTACATAGTCCCAATACGAGTCAACCATCACTCACCTTCCAATTTTAGTCCAATATAGTCATTATCAGCCGACATAAATCATTAAGATGATTTGATTGTTGATTGCTCATATAGTGGATCAACTAGATTGTTGGGTAGTATTATAGTGGACCAAGATCGTAGTGGTAGCTGTTACCTGTATTGCATACTAGTGCAGTTAACAATATAGTTTATTGCATTACATGTGCAATAGTAACATCACGGACGACTTTTTGTTCTTGTGCATAGGTTGTGTCAGCACTGTCGAAAAAGAGGTGAATTAAAACAAACCAAATAACAGATTTGAACTGTTGATCTCTCTAGCACAATATGCACAGAAAATTCAATAAATCCAATAAGTTAACAAATCAACCACCATACCAATTGTACCACACTGTCATTTGTCTAGAGCTGTATAGCAATGTTGCGAATTTTAGAGCCAAATACCCTAACTTGTTGGCAAGCAATCCACAAGACAGGTACGTAACTTGTTTGCCCATATCACACAAAACAAACTACAAACGCAAAACTAAATCACATGTACGGCTACGGGAGGCCTGTCCACAACATCCCTCGACCCAAATTGTTTTGTCAGCTGATATGAGTCTTGTCAGATGATACGGGTTTTGTTTGTTGATATGCCGGTCGGTCCATATATAGTCCTTGATCCGGATTGTCTGGCTAATTGATATGGGCCTTTTTTCATGTGACATGCGTCTTGTCAGTCGATGTGGCTTTTGTTATGTGATATGTGTCCGTCTTGTCAGTTGATGTGCCGGCCAGTCCACCATATTGTCTGGTTAGTTGATATGCTAGCCGGTCCATCATATTGTCTGGTTAGGTGATATGCCAGCCGGTCCACCACATTGTCTGGTTAGGGCCCCGGGTGGCTGGTCCATGTCGTTTTCAACCTGGATTGTCTTGTCCCCTTTACGTCGGTGATCCTGTTTTTTGCGACGTAAAGCCTAGTTTTTACGCCGTCAAGCCTGTTTGTTACGGATTTAAGCCTGGTATTTAGTCGGGCGTTTTGTTGGTGAAAGGTGTATACCATGGATCCAAACTCGCTAAACTTAACTTTTCATCATGTACTTTATTGACGGAAGAATGCCATTTGTGGGTTTTTATCTTTTGCTTTTATCTGTAGGCCAGACTGGATACTTTTCTGCCGTAGCAGAGTTGTAAAGCATAATCACGAACATACTTTTAATTTTAGAAAGTATATTTCTGGATTCCGGAGTTGATTCTTTAATTTCCCTTTAGCGTTTTTATTTGTCCCCTGCTATATACTTTCGGTCCAATTCCTAAGAAAACTTTTCAAAGGTATGGAAAGCTACTTTAGCGTATTTGATAGGTATTTCAATGAGAAATTCGATAAGGGATAAGGCGATATCGTTATATAAATGCTTGGCGTCAAAGGTATCTTCCAAATCCTTACTTTACAAGTCATCTGTAACATTACAAAGAAAGGGTTGCCCAAGCTTATGAAGGGTATTTTTGTCCACGAATTTTGCGTCGTTTTCCAAAAAATTGGTAGTGGTAGGGGGGTATTATACATATGTGTGATTTTGTGTACGTATAAATGTAAAAGCAAAGAATGGAAGAAGTGTATGGGTATATAAATTATTGCCGATAAATCTAAAATTTCCGGGCTCTAATATACTTAATACAGATTTAATGAAGAGATTTAGAGTGCATGGTGTGTGTGGGAGTGGTGAAGGGGGGGTGGGGAGTGAAAGGTGTGAGTATAGAAAGCTTGTAAAGTGTGTGTAGGCATTTGTTGGCAAGCCCATAAGGTGTGTATGGGTCTTCGTATTGTAGAAGGGGTTCCATAGATCTTCCTATTGACGAAAGGGGTTTTATGGATCTTCCTGTTAACGAAAGGGGTCCTGTGGATCTTTCTGTTGACGAAAGAATGTAGCAAGATGTGCGTATATATATAGACTTTTTGTTATGGTCCAACCTACGATGGAGATCCAAGTAGGTGCCAAATGGTGTTATCAATTGAGGTACCAAGGAGGACTAGAGGAATGTGCAATGGTTCTCAACGCATAGCATAAGTGCCCAGAACATCACATGCTCCGCCACGTGACCCTTGCGAATTTCGCCGGCACCGTGCCCGCGCCGGGCGCGCACAGTGTGTGGTCTGTGCACTGTATATGTACCGTCTGTTATGTGCATCGCCATGTAACCTATAGACTCAATGGCTAACACCCTGAGTCCATGACACTTTATCTGGTGTATACAAACTTTTTTCTTTACTGTGTGTATGAATTTTTGACTGAGTCTGAACGATCTAGTGTATATAAACTTCTTCCAGTCAGTCTAAACAATGTTTGAGACGGGCTCAGGTAAGAGATTTCGATATGTTTGGTTAAGATGAGCTTAAGAAAGAGGTTTTAGTGGTATTGATAGTGTTGTTAACATTACTGATGCTCTTTCAAACTGTCTATAGAAACAACCACAATCCAAAAAAACAAAGTGCTAAACAAGTTGGTAACGTTGGTAACGCCCTTTTAAAACTGCCTGTAAAAACAACAACTTCAAAAGGTTTCTTTTGTAACTGTCATAAAAACAGCTACAATCAGATTTTTTTTTAGCAAAAACCCTTGTATATACTGAACTAGACCAAAATCCAATGTTATTTAGGGAATCGGATTTTTTTGTACTTGGCTTATCTGTATTGACTGAGGCAGGTTAACACTAATAGGTATTGGTACGTTTATATTCAAATTGGCATGGTTGTCGATTTAGGTTTTTAATTAAAGTAATAATAATATGGCAGGAATGAATGCATGAGGCTTATTTTTCAACTATAGGACTATTAGGCAATCTCTACCTATTTATTTATAGGATAATACTGGTACGTATCCCGAATACGAGTCGATAATTTCTCACCTTCTAATCTTAGTCTAATGTAGTCGTTATTAGCCGACGAAAATCATTACAACGATCTGGTTGTTAATTGGCAACATAGTGGACCAATCAGATTGTTGGGTGGTAATATAGTGGACCAAGATTATTGTGTTGGCTGTTGCGTATATTGCATACTAGTGCAGTTGACAATATAGGCACCTGCACTACATGTGTAATAGTAACAACAGCTGCCGTATCACCGTGTCAATGTCGTGAAGTTGTTCCAGCTGCTTCTCCATCAGATGTAACAGTCGCCAAGTGAGCAGGCATTATTATCAGTTGTGGCTTTCCCGAAACCTACAGTAGTAGAAGCACATGGATAACTTGCTTGATTACACGAACTCCTTGCCTCAGTAAATCATGGGGCTGGGACTTTCTACTTTACAGTACATACTGGTAGTGAAAAGAATCAAGCATAGGCTTGGGCCCCCAAGCCACTGTATACGTATACTTAGTACAGCACGCAGTACCAGCATAATTGTCCGACCAGAACATGGAAGAAATTTTAGGAAAATGGCCGCGCAAGGTGCCACAGTGCCCACCACTTGAATCACGGCTGCATCACAGCACATTGCTAACGGCATTTGGACCTCATCTGTTCCCCCGGTTCTTCCGTTGTTCCCCTGTTTTGCAAGGTGCATAGTGTGAGGTAATACCAGAACATACAGAAAAGCTGTAAACAATGCAGCATCAGACTGAGACTGGTTTGTGGTACGTTGCGGTATGGAGTCCGCTGCAGGCCCCATGTCTAATGCTAAGTGGTCTGTGCGCTGTGCTGTCGGCTATACTGCTAGTCCATCGGATACTCTAACTACTACGGTACATACTACCTCTGTACTATAGTAATGTAACCTGTAACCTTGGTAGTTTTTCTTATTATCTGCCACCTAGGCAGTTTGCCATTCTCCCTTCCCACTCTCCTTGGCCTATTCCCTTTGCCTTCTTCTCTGGTTTCTTCATCCTGGACTTGTACCCGACATGGAACACTCACAGTCTTCATCAGTCCCCCCAGCCTACCATGGCAATGGTAAAACAGCCAGCATGTACATCAAGCGCTCTCATGTGGATGAGGGACCGCTTGATGTGTACAGAAGCCCCAAGCGACAAGCACTCGAATCCACGTCCGCGTCATCCAACAACACGGCCTCTGCGTCGACAGTCTTGCCTGAGTCCACGGCCAAGAGCACACAGGAACCGTCTGATGTGGACAATGCCCCTCTCGCGCAACCGGCGTTTGAGCTCACGACCACGCCAACTAACGAGATGGTGTCTCCCACGAGAACCACGCCTGAAGCTACAGTCCAAGAGTCTCTGCTGGAGGAGAGCATGAAACAGGACCTGATGGCTCTGATCCACAGTATGCAAGCCTCTCATGCCCAGCAGGTCGCCGAACTTAGGGATGGGCAAGCCGCCCTACGCAGGCAGCTAGACCAGCTGAAGAGTCTTCTCAACTCCCACTTCACTTCCCAACTCAGTGCAGTGCATCTGCTCCAAAGCGTGAGTCCTGCAAGAACGGGCGGTGCGGGTTGCAGCCTCGGGCTAACAACACGCTCCTCCAGAACATAGCAAACCTCTCCGCCCCCAACCCTGCCTTGCGACCTCCAATCAAACCTCCCCCGATCCCGATCGGCAGACCGCCCAACCTCTCCCGTCCGTCCCTTCACATCCCGAGCCAACCTGCCCTCCAAAACTCGGCGATGGCTTCGATTCCCACACCGGCTTCCAAACAGCCGCCGTACGCTACGCCCACCCCACAGCGGGAGCTTGTCGCCACCCCCCCGACCGCGACACCGACAAGCCCCTCGATGGTCAGGGGCAGTGTGACGCCGGCCCCCAACGGCAGGACAGAGCTAGTCATCACACCCTCCACGGTGCCCAGCGAGCCGCCGATCGTCCAGGCGAGCCACATCGACACCGTCTCGGAGGCCTGGGAGGAGTACCGGTACGGGCGCGCGGGCAACATGTCTGTGGAGAAGCTGGAGGCGCTCTGGGGCCCGCGGTGGCGCCAGGACGCCAAGCTCCGCACATGGTTCCAGCGGCGCAAGGTCATCGCGGACAAGATCAAGCTGTACATCGCCGACGGCATCAGCGAGAAGGATGCCGTCATGGAGGTCGAGAAGATGCGCCGCGGCCGCAGCCTGAACTGGGTCAGCCGGATCCTGGGCGAGGATGCGAAGGAGACGAGGAAACAGCGCAAGGCAGCGGCGCAGGCTGCTACCGCGGCTCGGGAGGCCCTGCAGAGTCGCCCGCCTGCCCTTTGAGGACCGGGTCCGTGCATCGCGCGACACGCTTATTTTGCCAGACTCTGCTCCGATGGCCCTGGTTACCTGCGCGGCTGGATATCCCGCTGTCCGCACAAGACCGCCGAGCATACATGCTCTGCCACTGTGCCGCTCGTGGAGGCCTCGCAGCGGCTCCGGAAGCCACCGCGAGCCGCCACGAGAATTCCCAATGGAGACGATGTGGGTGGAATGGGAGATGGCGAGACACTGATCGCTCGCTTTCACTTTTCGATGATGTTTTTCTGCATGCGGGCTGCCAGGAGGTGCTGCTCCTGAGATATGCACCACAGCCCTTCTGTATTTATATGTACCCAGTGTCGTTGCGAGCAGGCTCATTGACACGTTTCAACAGTCAAGAGCGGCAGACCACCTGGTAAAAGATATTTATTTGGCTTCGATACTGCACCCTGGACTGGTCGTGGTTCCCTCAGGATGGCGGTGAGGGCAATGTTTGTGGCGATTGTCACGCAACGATGCCTGTCAACTTTGACGTGGATTCTGATGGCTAACTATGGCATTTGTCTAGCGAGGAGAGTTGCAATGGACACCGTTTCTGGCCTGTTGATGCTCTGAAAACGCTCCTACATACATGCCGAAGCTGGCTTAGGTGGACGGCCTGGGCCGCGACATTTCAACAAACTGCCAGACGGCATCATGTAGAGAATGGAAAGAATTGTATTTACGATATCGATATCCGCTCATGACATATGCTGCTATCCACCCGCAGTAGAAATGATCTTTTCCACCCTGCAATCGACCACATTGCTTGCGGCCCTCTAGATCCTCCCAGAACTTTCGTTGCCTTTCCTGAGGCCCCGAGAACCCAGCATCTGGTACCAAGCAACGCTCAAGCGTCTGCGAATTGCCCAGGGCCGTGCCACACTTCCAAAAGTGAAGTCTCCGACGGTTCGAAGCGGTGCATCTAGAAGACCAGAACGCTACTTGCCGGAGAAGGCGATTTTTGGCCGGCGCCTAAGGGAGTGTGTGTGTGTGAAAAGTCCCTTGGAGCCGTTGCATCCAAATATATATAAATATATAAAGCATTCTCCTCGGGCCCCGGGGCTTTCCCCTCTTTCTTCATCCACGGCCCCGCTGCATGCCATCCAGGCTGTTGATGCACACCACTCTTCATTCCGGGTTGTCCTCGACGCTCCGGTCCCGAAGCGTACGCGGCCCATGACCGAGGCTCCATTTGCTGGCCCCCGGGGCCGCTGCACTCCACGGGCGAGGGTTCCTCGCCGGACTTGGCGCGGTCTCCCGGCGGTCTGGACGGACCAGAGCAGTCGCATAGGCGGCATCGGAGTCGCCGGGCGCGTCCCGACCCCTCCGTGAATGAGTGAAAGGTAGGCTTGAGTAGAGCACGGCGGCGTCGAGGGATCCTGCCGAGGGTGGGTGGCGATGGAAGGTGATCAGCCTCAGCGTTGGTCCTGTGGACTGAATCAGCGCCCTCGGGGTGGGTGTGGGCAGAGCCAAGCAAGAGGTTGGCGCAAACGAAACACGACCAGTCCTGCGCAACTTTCGGTGTAGAGAGCCCGAATCGGCCTGGAGACCAGCAAGAGGCCTTCTGACGTTTCTGTAGTGTTTCTGGGCCTTTGTCAGCACTGGTCTCGGAGCACGTCGTTACCGTGTCGTGGTATGGGGAGCCACCGTGCGTTGAGTTCTGTATATTGTACCTCGGGAGTGTGGCTCAACCGCTTGAAGAGGAGGCAGGTACATACCATACCATGCGCAGGAGTTGGTTGATGTGGGAATGGCGAGGGTGCTTGATTGCTGGCAATGCGATGATTTTTGTTGAACTCGTCTAGGTATTACTCGATGTTCGAGGGAGTGAGCACTGAACAGTAGTACTGTGAAATCACACGGAAGGCATTGACTCGGCTGGCGGAGCAGTCCCACCCACAACACAATCGCGGAACCAAGTGTAGATATGCATAGCTCATTGAAGTCGTGCATCCAGAAAACGAAATGACCAGAAACCCCAAAGTCCCTAGCTGTAGACCTCAACAACGCCTTGACCTTGATGACGCATAAGAAGTAGACCTGCCCACCATGGCCAGAGAACGCAAGGACTGCGTATCATCGTGCTCGTTGCCTCCCGGCAGCCTTTGTCTCAGGGAGCGGAGACTGCTCAGCCCAGCCTTGTCCATGCCCGGCCGCACAGCGGTGGTGTGCTCTGGCACTGGGCAGGCCCTCCTCTCATCGCACGTCGGCGGAGCCAGAGCCGACTTTGGAAAGGCGGCTGGCGATGGCGGGCTTCCCTCCGAGTCCTCTTCGTCCTGCGTGCTGTCGCTGAGGAAGTCCTCCATGTCTCTGTCTGCGGCGGCCGGCGTCTCCTCCGGGACGTGCACGTGCTCGAGTCGCACCAGTCCCGGCGCCGCCTCGCGGGCCTCGCGGGCCTCCCAGTCTTCCTCTGCCGCGGGCTTGTCGCCGGGCTCGTTGTCTGCGCCCCCGGGCGCTCTGACCAGCGACGCGGCGCTGTTGCCCCAGCCCCCCAGCCCGGCGGCCGCGGACTCGGTCTTCCTGCGCTGGCAGTATGGGCGCAGCGCGTCGCGCAGGATCTGGCGCATGCACGCCTTGTTGACATTCCTGCGCACGCGGTCGAAGTAGCGCGCGGCGTCGCCGACGACCATGACCTGCGCCGCGTGGGCGACCTCGACGATGTCGGCGTAGTTGGCGCGCGAGTCGTCCCTGACGCGGTGGCGACCGCCCCTGAGGCTGATGCCGACGGACGAGTAGGGCAGCTCGGGCAGGCTCCGGGACGATGGGTGGCGCTGCGACGGTGGCTCGGTGCTGGCGCGGTCGCGGTCGCGGTCCTTGTCGCCGGACGCGTACACGTAGCCCTGCTGGAGGGTGTCGACGCCTGGCTTGGCGAAGTCGCGGTTGCTTCCCGTGGAGATGGGCCTAGGAGGGGGTGTCAACGCAGAGACTAGTGGCAATCGGGGAGGATTCGGCATACACGCAAGCACAGTAGCGAGGGAAGCTGTCACTGTGGCGCAGCACCATGAAGCGTGTGTAGCCCAAACATTTCCACTCCCACTCGAACTCGGGACAGTCGGCCCAGAGGAACTCGAAGACCTGGCATGAGGAGACACTTAGTCACGATGACAGCCCAGGGAGAGAGCCTTCAGCAGCATACGTCTCCTATCTGTAGCTTGGACGCTGGACCGATTTCGTATCCTTTCCGGGCTGGGAAAGTTAGCAGGTGCCACAGACACACACAGAGCATGGACCAAGGAGACGCAAAGACACTCACACAGAGGGTGCAGTGATGAAGACGAGTTCTGATCACTCACGTCGTCCCCGTAGCCCGAGTCACTGGCGGCCAAATTCGTTGCGAATTCGTTCCTCCCCATCTCATGCGAGACGTTAACCGCAGAGAAGCAGAAGGGCGAAAAGGGAAAAGGGGAGGGGGCAGAAGAGGCAGGCGGGCGGCGGGAGATACAGTATGTACTTACTGTGTGTGGCTGCAATGCAGTCCTCGTGATCGCCTCAGACCTCCATGTCTGCAGGCCCGGGGTGGTGGCTCCACCGGCCAGGAAAGTGTTGTCTGCGGCTGTCACGAGCACGACACGCACGACACGCATGACACGCACGACACTCCACCGGCGCCAATCAATACATAGGACAGATAGATGAGCGCCCAACAGTGGCCTTGGCCTGGCTGCGGTTGTCTGCAAAGATGCCCAGCAGGCCGAGGCTTTATCAGCGGCAGCATGAAGCTTCCGGATGTGATGTATGTGATGTACTTAAAAGTTACTATCTGCTTCACCACGTCAGAGCAAGCCTTGCTCACCGCCTAACGTGCTGACGTCATGGGTGGATGCAAGTTTACGTCAGCACCTCCCCGGGTTCAAGGTCAGGGCTATGACGTGCTGATGAAGTACTATAACGGAATGCATTTTCATCACTACGTCAGAACCTATGTTATGAGTTCTCTCACGACGACCGTTAGCCATCTCACCGAGGCGAAACCGATCAACTGAGCCGTCCGGGCGTTTGCGCGATTCGACCAAGAGTGTTGAAAGCGATAGGCACATCTGGGCTGAGTGAACTATCACCAGCAGAGTGAGCTAGTGATGGAGGGGTGTAAGACGCTTCGGGGTACTTCGACTTTTATCTCTTGAGATTTGGAGGTAACTTCCTCTGAGTGCGCTCAAAACTGAAAGAGAGGGAAGTCACGAAGATCGTGTGAATGGCAAGTCAAAGAAGAGGACGCCTGACCAAATCGTCACAGCAAAGTGGCGGAAGGTGCTACGAAACCTCGACATCGGGCTTGTATGGCCCCTCGGTACCGTGCTGGCATCGTACTGGCGCCGTTTTGATAGCTGTGGCTCAAGTCAAAAGATCGCGTTCAGCCTTAAAAGGGGTGACGCTTCACCCGGGTGGCATAACAGCGTGTTCTCGATTACAAAAGGTGTCAGCGTGCATCAGCAAATCGACTACTTGTCGGCATTGGAGCTGGCTTGTATCTTTGAAAATACAGCAAACAGTAACAAGACCATATTCATGCGACTTCTGGATCACGCGGATAAGTCACAGCTAGGCAAGATCAACCCGAATGAAACGGAGCGAAAAGGTTGGTTGGTATATTATTTGGAGGGTCGGGAATCGGGGCAATGAGTGTTCAGAGCCAGCTCTTGTACAGAATCATATGAAAGGCAGTTTTGATACTGCCCAGACGTTGCTGGAGAACGGAGCCAACCCAAAGCAGACTGATCCTCGTGGTTTCTGAGCTTCTTTGTGTGCTGTTTACCGTTGTGAAGTGATATTCCTCCCCAGATTGATAACATGGACGACTTTGAAGATCGCCTAGGAAAAGACTGCCAACGTTACTTTCACGACCTGTGGTCAGAAACGTAAGTTCCGCGGAGTGAATGCATTGCATATTGCGGCTGCAAATGGCGACACGGACAATCTTGCCATGGTACCTGGCTGTGCAAGATCAAGAAATTCAGGCCGTCGAGCACCTTTTCAGACACGGTAGTCAGATAGACACGGACAAATCGGGGATGAGGCCAATGTCATATGCTAGACAAGTGGGAATTGCTCCACGGTCCTCACAGGCGCATCGCATAAGGATACCAAAGAGGTCGCTAAGATCTTCGAAAACGCCTTCAAGGCTTTTGGCTGGATGGTGAGTTGCCAGGCCTCGACTGCCACACTCCCTTGGTTGGGCTTGAGACTCCTCACATGTGAGTACCATGAACACTTGTCGCGGAACTCGCTCTTTTTGTTTAGCCTCAGGCTTTTGACGATTGTGTCGTACATCTTGGCGAGGAATTTGGCCCTTACGCCGCCCAGGTGCGCGCCTGGAATCTCGACAGATATAGAAGGGTTGGGTATTGACGGGGAATTTGTCGAAAATGTCATAATCAGTGCTGTATTTTGTTTTTGATACATTCGGTAAGGTGAATTTCGTTGCGCGTGGATAGGTTCTTGTTTTCTATGTTAAGGCTATTATTACAAAGCATTTGGAGGCCTTTACTGAATGTGAGAATGAGGTTTTTTTCCGTTAGATGAGATCTTCTGATAGTTAATGCTTATGGATAACTTGTTATTCGGGTACATTTTAGAACGTACAACAGACGTTTTCCAAGGACGTGTCAGTTTTGTGGATGATTTCATGGTATTTGTGTTGGAGGGTGGAATCATAATGTTCCTAATAATTGACGATAATTGACAACAACGATTCGTATTGGGTTTATAGAAGAACTATTATTTACCCAACGATTATACAGACCATTGGGTATGATTATATTAGCCTTGATTGTTACTTCCCGAAATAGAAGATAGCGTCTGCCATTATTTGTCCTTATTTTCCGTATAACCGAGTTTTAGAGGCTATTGTATCAGAGATGTTAGAACAATAATACAGTTAATACGTAAGGGTTATCACCTGATTACCTATACAGCATTATTACAATTAACCTCAATTTTTAATCTTTATTATTATTGTTGTTATCCTTACAATTAAATAAATCGTTGAGGGAATTAACTTTAGCGATCTTAATATAAACAATTTTAGCTTTAGTGATTTTGGTATTAACAGATTTTTTTATGTAATCGCTTTCCACTTGATTATCAAGATCGGTTTACGATAATAATTCTTTCTTATTATGAATGGTATCTCTAATATCTTGAATAATATAATTTCCCTTGGGGTTTAATATACCTTTTGTTTCAATTAATTCCATAGTTTTATTCTACGAATTTTATATTCCACGAATTTACGAGTTAATTATTCCGTTGCCAACAACTATCTAATTTAATCTTATATATAAAGCGACCAATATATATATTGCTTTCAGTAGCTATTCTTACTTGTTTTCCCTTGTTTTTCTAAAAAAAAAAAAAAACGTTTGTTCAAAGGGTTTTTTTTGTTGATGAATATTTAGTATAATATGATTGTTTTTCATCCGATACAAAGTTTAATTTTGTCGTCGATAATTGGATAGTTGTTATTGTGAGGGGGAAATAGAGTAGGTTGGTTGATTTTTTTTGGTACGAATGTAATCCGACTATAAAAATATAAGATCTATCGTTTTCACGAGATCTAAACATTTTAAATGTTGGTGCTAATAGTTAGTAAATCGGTTTTTATTTATTGTTTCAAAGGATGAATATAATGTAGTTATTTAGTTGACAATGTTAATTTTTTGTTAGTTGTTTTAGTTAATTAGAAAAATATATTTTAATATTTCCAGGCTTATGGTTTTTCAATATTAGTAGATATGATATTTAAGTGCATAATGGCCCTTTATTTATCTGGTAGGAAATTGGGAATGTTAGTATACATTCCGGCTAAAATACAGATTTTCAATATGTGTATAATTGGTTTGATATTCAGTGGTTATATGGATATATGCGTCGGATATTAAAGCTTAGCTATCGTTGAATCAAAGAAATATTTAACTTTTGTAATTTTGTATTGCCTCTATTTTATCATATAATTTTGTAATAACATTCATTGGATATATAAGTGTTATAACCCAAGGACTAACTGCAAACCATGGAACAAACCAGCGGCCAGAAGCTTGATGTACAACACATCAAGCGGAGATATCTCTTATGTAAGGATCTAGGATTAGGGTTGGGACCGCAAGGACTGAAGAGCGGTCCAGTCGATACTACATAGGACCGCAAGAAGCGACCAGCAACTTCAGCGGTCCAGTACTGAAGATGGTATCAAAGCCATAGGATATAAGGACACAGCCATCACCACATAGATAGTATTTCCTTCATAGCTCTTCAGTTGCCAATCTAAGTATTCAGTCTAAGTATATTATGAATAGCCTCACGGCTCTTGATTATTACTTACACGGTTGCGATATTGTTCGCTCAGTACCTCTGCTACCATGATAACATAAACCCTCTGACGCCTTCTATATACTCACGAGTATTTAGTTTAATTATTACAATAAGCTTCGTTATTACTTTCATATTTAAACAAAGTTTGAGTTCATTAAAGTTAATTATTGCTAGAGATTTAGTATCGTCAACTAGTAGTTTTTTATCGTTATAATCGTTACGTTAGCGTAGAAAAACACGTGTTTGTTTTTTGAGAAAACATATATAAATCCCAATCAAGATTGCTATTGCCTGTAGTTTGTAATTGTTAATGGTTTAACCCTTGTTTGAATTAAGGATCTTGTCAATATACAAAGTTTTAAGCAATACACTTACTATTCTCTTTTTACCTATTTTCCCAAATACCTAACATAGCCGAACAAATTTGTCAAAATGAAGAAACCTAGTGTTCTATTAGTGTTTTAGGTTTTGTTTTCATTCGAATATATAAATAAATACATATTATTTGATTCGGTTTATATTTATGGTGATAGCGGTATCTCAATGGATAATTGAAATATAGTTTTTTGATTTGTTTTATTTGTTTTATTAGTCGACGGTTATATTAGGCCATTAATAATGGTTGGTTAATTTCTTAAAAGAAAGGAAGGGGTATAAAAGGTATGAAAATAGGTAATTTTGAATTAAAAGATGAAAGTTTCATAAGATAAAGTTAATTGAAGTAAAAATATATAAAACCGAAAGTTATGTACTAAAAGTGGTACATACAATATGTTGGCTTACTTAAAGCCAATTTCGAAAAGATATACCACCTTTTATTCATAATATACAAATAACTATTCTTATTTCAAAGTTAATAAAGATTGAAGTTATTGTATTACCTCGATATGGATATATTATTATTATCGTTGTCTGGGTTCCATAAGTATAAGATATTTTGGATAATTTTTTTTATGTTCTATTTCATTTACAATCGTAGTATTTGTTAGATATTTGACTTTCAAAATGATATATACCCTTTGATATTTGTTTTTAGTTATTAGATCCAGGATTTGAAACGATACAAGTGATGTCACTTGTTTCAACTCTTGAAGTCTTATTTTTGGTGACTTGAAAATAGCAATGAAATATTTTTTAAATTTGAATTTCCTCTATAAACAATAAATCCCTTCAATTCAATTCTATTCGTTTTCAAAACGATTTAGTATATATTATTACAAACTTGAAACTTTTGAGATATAGCAGGTTCAGATTCTATTTATTGATTAATTTATTGGTTTAAGACTTATTCTGATATATTTTCGCCGTGATTCATATATTGAATTTACACTACCCTATGAATCGCTTGAAATTTGTCATAAATATTCGATAATTACTTTCGATCTATGTTTAATATTAATTCTACAATAGTCCTTAATTATTGAATAGATGAAATGAAGATTAACTGAATATATGTATAAAATTAATCTTTTACGAATTTAGTATTTATAGTTTTGATAATTGTATGGATTATTGTTTATTATTCATTATTGTTCGTTATTTTAGAGTTTCAATAAATATGGTTCTATTCCTATTCTTTTAAATCATTTCTCATCAGTATTATAAATGCATCTATTGAATTAACCTAAACAATAAAACATATAAAGGTATTTATCATCCTAATACCTTTTTCAATAAAGAATTTCAAAATAACAAGGCTTTTCAAATATTACGAATTATTCAAATAATATTTTTTAGGTTTGAAAAATATCAGTAATCAGTTTTCATACTTAATGAATTTAATTACTTATCAGCTCGTTTTTAGGTTTTAAAGATAAGAATTTCTAAAAAAAACATGATATTAAGACATGAGTGAATCTTTTTATTAATTACTTTTAAATTTATTTCCCCCGCGTAATTCTATCCCAATAATATTCTACAGTAGGACATTTACTATTAGTATAATGTTTGTAATGACTGAGTGTGAAACACTGATCGATGTGTATGGTTAGTATGTTTGAATGTATTTTTCGGTGTTAATATATCTGGATAAATACACTATTACTCATTTGAGTTAATGTAATATCAATGTCATAATGAAATATTTATAATAGTCATGAACCTATTTTAATACTTAAGATACCTTGATTAGCATTCTGTATACAAGCTATTTCCCGCTATATTCGAATTTTAATAGAATTTCTTTATAAATGTGAAAATACATAACATTAAGATTTATCCTTTTCCGTATTCATACTCAAAAACCTTAGATTGTTTCATATTTACTAATAATGTACTTCATGATGTCCCCGTTAATAGGCCTTTAGATATTGCAACGATTGTCGATTCGAATAAGTCGAAGTAACATTAGTATTATATAGTCAAGTGGTGGATGTGTTACTTCAAAGTTTATTAGACCGCTAACTAATCTGCACACTGATTTGTATGGTCGGTTACTTGGCCCATACTCCAGTTTGAATGGAGTATGTACCAGTCAACCCACAAATAATACAGTTAACCAACAAATAAGTCAGTTAACTTATAGTTAATATAATTAACTTACTGATAGTATAGTTAACTTCACTGAACTGCAATTTATTACTATTATATTACTAGCGTTTTTTAATTTTGTACGCTTATGATAGTATGGTTAATTACTTGTTTATGGTAATTCCTAAAGTCTCTTCTTGCTTTGTCAGCTAAACCCATATTAATTCCAGTCCGTTTTACATACAAATTAGGTCTAATTACAATACTTAGTCTTATAGTTCCAAGTCTAAACTTTCTCTCATCCTATATATAAGTTTTTAGCCTTAAACTTACACACTTAACTTAATCGCGCCAATTAATTAAGTTTATATTAACAATAGTTCTGATTTCTACCCTCCAATAGTTTTATAATTTATTAGGATACCTCTGTTTCCTTTTTCTTCGTTATCATATGGCACCTTGACAGGTAGCATTTCAACGTAGCCTTAATATATATAGCGAGTATAGATATTACTATATGCCCTCACAGATATTATACATAGGCCAAAGGACAGCGCACTATATTGTAGGGTACACTTCTGCAAGATACAAGATAACGTGTCATGCTGTAGGCTGCACTCTTGTAAAACGCAAAGTACATCATGTATAGAACAGCCTGTAATGCTATTTCAGGCTGACGGCAATGCGTGGAGCGGTCTAGAAGTATTCCAGAGTAATACGCTCTGGGTGGAGGGCTTATAAGTCCTTACCCGTGGCGTGCACCTCTGAATACTTATTCTTGACTTACTTTACTATAATACTAATCATCTTTTGATTACTTTTCTACTTGTTTTGTTTTACTTGAATAAGTACTTAGACCTTACCAACACTAATTCGTAACCGACTCTATCGACTACAAATAGCCTAGGAAGAAGAGATAGACATACCTTAAATACTTATAACAGGATGCTGTAGCGGTACCAATTTCCTGTGCTTTAACACTACGCTTTATAAAAACCATACAGGAGTATGAAATTACGTGGGAGCGCTGAAAAAGCTGAAGCGTTATAAGATTATAAGATCCGGAGTAACTTTGAGAAAATCAGCACCGTTTCGTTAACCGCCAACTTGCATTGTCGCTTTAAACGTGTAACCTGAGTCCGTTTTAAATACGTATCAGGCTATACAAGCCAGTACACCAAGTTTCGGAACCCTTTGTTGAAACCCATCCGATTTTCGGTAAAGCTAGCATCGGTTGTACACAAACAAACAACCTGATTGCTTTAACAATATCGGTTTCATACCAAATAACTAACCAATTCCTTTACCAATTTCTGTTACGTCACGTTACTACGGACCGATCCGTATATCGGAGCATATAATAAATCGAAATTTCCCTTACCTTACCTAATTTCCTATATCTACCCTGTTTATTTTAAGTTTACCTACGTTTACCCTATATATTTTAAGTTTAATACCTGTAACGTTTTAGGTTTTACTAGCTATTTGCCAGTATAACGTTATTGACGTTGATAAAATTAATTTGAGACGTTTAACTAACTTATGGTTATGCTTTACTTATGTATTATTTGAAATTTATTCAGGTTAATAAGTATTAATAAACTTTATTCCGACCGCTTTAATTACTTCATTTCATTTGTATTTGTTATGTTACCCTGAACTTTAAACCACTTTAAATTTTATACAAACTACCGTTTATGTATATATAATAGCTCTAGTAGTAATAGATTTAGTAAAGGCTAATAACTATATAAAATAAGTTTTTATATATACATCGTTTCGAAATAGTATCTTTAAAAATTTGGACCATAACCTTTAGAACAACAAAATCGAGGCTCCAGTAGAATATTTTGATAGCTATACGGCAGATACATATGTTAAAAATATAATCTTTAACTATTATAGTAGTGATATTAAATAATGCGAACTATTTTATAATTTTACAAATAACTTTGTGGACTAGATGTTAACTATGTAGCAAATAGTAGATAAAACGATTATAAGAATCCTACGGAAATAATTGAAAAGTAAATATATTAATATACCCGGAGAAAGTAACAGTTGTATTGTAAAAGCCTTGTTTGTAACGGCCCAGCTTATATATATGCCGAAATAGACAGACAAAAAAATTATAAAAAGAGAATTTGTAAAAGAATATTAACTGTAAAAGCGTAGTGCACCTGATTAAGGCTGCAAAGTAGAGTTATAAAAAGCTACTACAAACTGGGATACAACGTTCGTTAAAATGAAATGCCTGACGAAAAAAAAAATGAAAGAATTAACAAAAGAGGAGAAGGCATCGTAACGATTATCTATAACGAGGGTCGAATACGAAGCCTCCTTAAAACGTAACTTTAAACCGATATAAGGATAAAAACATACCCCGAACGTTGGAAATAATCCGCTCGGCTATAACAGAATCGGACGAAACGTAAACAACAATCCGCTTTAAGAAGTAATAATCGGCCGGAACACGGAAAACACCCCTATTTAAGAGGTAATAAGTGGTGTGAAACGATAATACGTGCCGTACTAACTAATGCCCTCTAACTACAACCCTTACCGCGATCTTTTACCATATCGTTTCCCTGCGAATAGGAGCGACCTTACGAAATTAACCAACTTTGCCAGGTTGTGGGATAGGGATAAAAATTATAACGTCGAGCCTTACAACGTACTGAATAATAAGATAAACGTTATACTTAATATATACAAAAGATTAGATATTAAGCTATAACAATTTCACGTTATTTTACCTGATATACTTTTCAGGTAAGCTAAAGAATGGTATATATATTATGTTCCATAAGTAAATATATTTCCTGAGTGTTATAACCGCCTTAAATACCATTTTAATACCAAGATTAACCACGATCTATACGATAGGAATGAAATTAAAACGACGTAGAAATATGTAAAAAACCCAATGGGAAAATGCCGATAAAAACCCTTAAGAAATATATATCGCCCTATTAGCGAAGTTTCGAAAGTATTAAATAGTCTTCGGAATGAAATATAGAAGCAATAAACTATTTATTTAAGTAATTATAAAAGTCTGCCATAAAAGCCAAGATTTTGACCTTATGCTTTTTAAACCGGAAAAGTACTTAAAGGCTGTTTATATAAGCATTAAAACATCATTAGAAACTTTTATACGACGATAAACAAGCTTGGGATTAATATTCGTAGCTAATAAAACCAAAAGCGAAGTTCAAATTATCAAAATAAATCTTGCCAAGACAATCCACCATATTTTAAACCAGAAATTTAAGGTTTACTCGAGATAAAACGAAGGCCTAAAGTATAAGTATTAAGGAAAAAGCCATGGTAACAGAAGATAAAGAAGATCGTATAAAAATAAAAGAAACGTACCGAAACTATGGTAATACTTACAGAAAGATATACTACACCTTACAGGTTTGTAAAAGCGGTGTATCGTATACGGAAAAATCGACTATTAGTTTACAAACTACTCCGCCTGCGAGAAAATTCGGATCAAACGATAATTTTTAGCCGATTGCGTATTCGAGGATCGGATAAAAGCTAACTTTTCAATATACGTAGCCGAGTGCGAAAACACGGATAACGAACTTAATACCTACCTATACGATAACATATCCAAAAAGGACGACCCCAAGGGCGATAATGCTTATTTATCAGCCTAAAACGATGAAAACACCTATCGTATTTTTACCGGATTATAAGACGATTTTTTAGGTATATTACCGGATTGGATTACGCGAATAAAGTGTTCGACGTTTATATAACATTACAATTCACGTTATTTAACAGGTTAGGAAATAGGTTTTGAGGTATTATACCTAACATTGAAATAACCGAAATTTCAACGACCGGAAAACCTTAATTTAACGCTTTTACAGCGAAGTTTTCGAAGTTTTAACTAAACCAAAGAGGAAAATACCGAAAAGTCTTATTTGATAAAGGCAAAACGTTTTCGTTCGGAATAATCGTTATAAATACATTTTTTTGGCCGGTTAAGTTTCACATGATAAACTTTAAAATGTTTTTTTTTACTTTTACTAACTAATATAAATAAGCTCGAAATCGAAGTCCGGAATATAACTAATTAGTTTATTCGCGCCTTAAATAGTATATCCGTACCGCTCCGGCTTAAGTTCGGCTATTTATAGTTTTTTTTAAAAAAAATATAATCGAGGCCATTTATTTGATATAGCCAGAATTGCGGGTATTATACTAACGATTCGGATACCCGGTTATAAAACGACTTTTACGTTTACTTTATATCGTAAGCTATATGGACATAGGAAAAGGTATACTTAAAGCTATTGAAAAGTTTTGCCATAAGTATTAGCTATACTTACAAGTATTGAAACGGTTTAAATTACGCCTTTAAAACGATGTAAACTTTAATTATGAAGTAATTTTTAATATTATGTATTTAGATAGTTAACTCGTCTTTTACATCATCGACGTAATAACATCGATTTAGGTCGTTAAATTTACACGTAAAGTCTTCTTTATAGATTGTTAAGATGTTTTGATTAACTATTAATTTAAAGTTTACTTCGGGTTTTTAAATTAGATTATATACGACGTTGGTATAGCTTTCGACTTTATCGAATAGTGTATTAAGGCCTGGATAGCCGGCAACAAATATAGGCAAATCTTAGTAAAAGTCTTATAAGGTATTAGAAAATGCGAATGGTATTACGGACCGTTGAAAAAGCGTATATAATGTTTTCGAAAAAGCTAAAGGGTACTAGTTTTAAGGAATATATCCTTTAAATGGCGATTAACTCTATTAATAACACTTTTAGCCTCAATGAACTTATCTTTACACTTTTCATTTTCGGTATTTACCCTAGGATTTATATAAACTTTATATTATTACTATTTATAGTATAAATAGATAATTCTATGGTAAAAGCTATGGTAACGTTACAATCTTTACGGGCTAAGAACGACGTATCTAAAACGTTAGCTATAAGAAATAGCTACTGTAACACCAACGTTTTGGATTTACTATTATAATTTAAAGTTTTCTTTGGAAAACGAAGGACAAATAAACTAAACCTTGAAAAATTAACGGGTTTAAGGGTTATAATATATTGGTCAATTTGTTAAACTGTTGTAATAGCAGCTAAATGCAGTATAGTCAATTCAAATTTACTTACAGTAAAGTTGATTGTACTGACTGCAATATTGGCTGCAGTTTGTGGAACTGCACTGCAAGTGAAGTACAGTAGGTATCCACTTCAAAGTGGGGTATAGGCCAAAGAATTTAGCTATATAAATTAGTGTGCAGACCGGCTAGCGGTCTGCCAAACTTAGAACTTACACAAATCAATCAACAATATCAGCGCAACACTAGTTACTTCGAGCACAGTGATTCGAATCGACTACGTCGCAACGATAAAAGCCTACCAACATAAATGGTATAAATTCGTTTCAATAAATAATAGTAAGTAGGTATAGAAAGAAGGAAAAGGAAATCGGCTAGGAACCTTAAAACGAATAAAACTGCTTATACATTACCCCCTAAAACGACGGAAACGTTCAGAATCGCCTAAACTCTATCCCCTAGAACGACGAATTTAAATCGACTCTGAATTTAGTTTCGCCTCCGAAACACGATTTTAACCCGACTATACTAGATAAAAGCGATACATCCACGTTAACCCCACCAAAACCTCGCCACCAAGAGCGACCTCTCGGCTCGAAAATAAAGAAACGCCTTAAAAACTTTGCCACGAATTCCTTTATTACGCAAAAAGAATAAACAAACCACGAACTTGATTTAAAGCTTCATTAAGAGGGTATTATCACTACTTCAGGTACATTATTCAAATAATTTACTTAAAAAGAGATTTTATCTTTGATTTACCAAGGCGGTTTTCGCTTTAAATAATTATACCCTACTATTTACAGTACCTATAAGATTTTTCCAACCCTTTTCGTTTACGAGGTCAAGGATAAAACTAAAAATCCTTACGAAAAGACTCGCTTAATTATTAAAGGTTACAATGACGAAGGTAAAAGAGATATTATAACCTAATTACCTACGTTATAATAAGCTACTTAACGCCTGATTTTTGTATTTGTGGCCTCTTTTAACGAACTTTATAACCTATATATCGAGTTTCGAAATATAACGTAAGCTTATATACAATTTGAAAAATAGTTAAAACGGTGGATTTATGTAGATATGCCAAAAGAGCTTAAGTAATACCACCCGCCTAGAATAATTTTACATATCTTAAAACCGCTTCATGTTTTGGTTAAAGACTGTGTATACTAATATAATACTTATTAAAGGTATTATAAGGAACGACTCGAGATAACTAACTTTACTTTTAACCCGTACCTATTAATATCGACTACCCATTCGTAAAGCTTTACATTTATAAAAATACAAACAAAAGATACTTTAACCTTATGTAAAGCCTCATTTTCTTCATTAAAGGAGAGAAAACTTTTTAAATCAGGTTTAAAAACGAAGCCCAAAATCTACCTATTGGAGGATAATATAATCGATTTCAATAGTATTACGATTACATTTTAAAGCGGCGTTTTAGGATTTACTTAAAAAGGATAGCTAAATAAGGTAGATTTTGTCGTTCTGAATAGATTAAAACGGGCCAACGAATATAGATGCTAATGCGTACACAGAGCTTAGGTTATATCTATAGCATAACCAAAGGCAGTATTTGACCTTTTAGTCGCTACGTAGTGTTAAACCTATTTAACGAGCAATACGTGTAAAACGCTTAACAAACGCTTTCTCTAGAAAATACACAATTTAAAGCGAGGTTTGAAATTTGTGTCGCTAGATATATGTATTATAAAGTTGTTTATTTTTACTCATGGCTTTTTTACCAATAACAACGACTATAGCTCATAAATTAGCTTCGTCCTCATCCTCAGCAACGAATTACCGACCCAGAACGGCTTTACGTTTTGTGGAAATATTATCTATGAAAGCTTTAATAAGTATAATAGAGTTACGAGGAGCGTTTTCGTTTCCAAGATTTACAATATAGTTAGAAGGTTTAATTCGGGTATTACTATGGCGATAACAGTCCAGATAATTATTTTTAACCTTAGTTTACGCCTTATCTTTTTAGTTATTTGTATTAATTGTTTTTCGCTTTATAAATGCCTGTTTAAGTTAGTTATTACGAATGAGAAACGGCTGATAATCGATATTATAGATTTACGCGTGTTATACAAATGCCGGAAGATTGAGGAAACTAAATAGATCAATGACAGGTTAAACTTAATAAACGTAATAACTAAAGCGTTATTGAACGGCGTTTTAAAAACATTTATATCAATAGGTATGTTATTTGTTAAGGTTGTTAAAAAGGTTTTGCAATCCTAATAAACCGCTATACTAATTTTCACTAACTTTAAATCGACTTATCGATATTATTCGCGCTAAATTATAATTTTGCCTTTGTTTAACTTAGCTATTCGCACCGATTTTAAACTTTCACTTTTATTTTAACTTGCCATTTAGTTTTCGGTTTTTTTTATACGTTTAGATCCGAAAAGTACCGGATTTTTCTATCTCTTTAATTATTTTTATAACGTCGGGCCGATTTTGATATATTACCCCTCTATCTCATATTTCATATATTGATTTTGGCGTATTACCCCTTTTATTTTCTATTTTTGTTACGTTTATTATTTTGAATAATTGATTCTTAAAAAGCCACAAAATCAATATGTAACGTATTATATTATGGATTGGTACGCCGGACCAGATCAGAGGGTATTTATTTATTAATAAATTGAAAGGCCAACGCCTTCATATCCCTATTATCCTTCCCATCGCTTTTCCCCTTTATATTGGCGTTACTTCCATTAACGCTAACGACATTATTAACGTTAATGAGGATGTAATCTTATATCTTGTTGGTTATAACTTTAAGTAAAGGTATAAGGGAGGGATTACCTTTTTCGAAGCGATGTACGATAACGTCGTCGAACTCGTCTACGTAATACATACGTAAGCCCCATTTTCAGGCGAAGACGGCGACTGCCGTCTATCTAGTCCGCTGGTTAACGTCTATTACTAATTAATATCGGATTATTTTGATTATTTACGGCGATTTTTTTTCGAATCGTCTCGAATGGAGTGTTTTTATCAAAGGATGTTTTTTGGGTTTCGATTGAAATTTACTAAAAAGCCAGCGAACACGTAATACGGCTTCAGCCTACAGCTTGAGAGTTATTGGAACGGGAGTGTACGAGTTATTATTCCGTTTGTAACGGTGGTAACGAGTCGAGCGGCCCCCGATTTCGTGGCAATCGCTAATAAATTTGCCCGCGGCCGCGGACAAAACACACGATACGTAAAACGTATTTATTAACGGCTTAGGGCTATAGACCTAGGTATGTTGCTTTAACATTTAATGCGTTAAAAAGGGTTTACGGCGTACTCTAGTGATACGGAGCTCTAGATAACGGAGGAGATCCGTTTCGTATTCCTTATTTACTAAAAAGAGTGTAAAAGAAATATAAAAGGAAAAACTAGGATATATGTATCTTAACGTAATTACGTTAAGTTATGTTTACGACGTAAAAGGGCTCCTACGGGTAATAGAGTTTTTACCCATGGGGAAAGTGTAAGGTTTATAAATGTAAGAACCCCTTACTCCTTCCCTTAAAAGCTGGAGAAGGGGAAAAAAAGGGGGGGGGGAAGGGGTGTGATGGCGGCGGGAGAGGCGGCGGCGGCGGAGTTTGGCGGGGTGGCAGCGAATGGGGTGGCGGGGGCTAACGGTGTGGCAGCGATGGAGGAAATTTCGCCCTACGAGGGTGGACTGCTGCTGTTGGTGGTGGTGGTAGTGGAGGTAATAGTAGTTGTAGCGGCGGTAACAGTGGTGGCGGCGGTGCGTTACCACTCGCACGTTAAACGGTGCCTTATAGTCCGGTTTTTACACGGTATTTGTTTGGGGAAATAGATTAGTATATGTGTAGGCCAAGTAACCTATATATTAAAACGATTTAGTTTAATTAGATAAGCCAAAAGTGAAATTAAAATGGGACTTATACTGGCTGAGATTACGCGTCTTTAGAAAAAAAAAAGGGAAGTTTTACCTAAAGCGATGGCAATATATCTTTTTATATTGACCTACTACATAATTACGTAATTACCCTGCATAATAACCCTCACGTAATCACTATTACGTAGCTACCCCTATTAGAAACAACAAAAGGCGCTATTACTAATTATGTCGCTTCTATTTAGCTACACTAACCAGGGTCGACTTATAATTACCACCGCAGCTAAACTTTGCTAATTCCAACCGAACTTATTAATTTGGACTTTTTATGATTAATACAACAGTAACATTGTTACTACTTCTAATAAAAACCTTTTATAATTAATACGATAATAATACTATTATCACTATAAATTAAAACCTTTCGTAATTAATACTATAACAAAACCATTACTATTAGACTATAGATAAGAAATATATAAGGAATAAAGAAAATATTACTTGTGTGGATATTATTATATACCCTTACAGATAGTATATATAAGCTAAAGGGCAGTTCACTGTATTGCAGGATGTACTCCTACAAGGTGCACAATAACGTATCACATTACAGGCTGCATTCTTGTAAGACGAAAAGTGTATTATACATAGATCGACCTTAAATGATATTTAAGGCCGACGGCAATGCGTGGAGCGGTCTAGAAGAAGTATTACAGAGTAATACGCTCTGGGTAGAAGGCTTATAAGTCCTCACCCATGGCGTGCACCTCTAGATGCTTCTTCTTAACTTGAAATATCTTGACTTACTTTACTACAATACCAATCATCGTTTGCTTACTCTTCTACTTGCTTTTTTTCACATGAACAAGTACTTAGAACCTACCGACAGCTAGTATATTACTCTCTATAAACATTGTGAAAGTTTTTTTTTGGTGTTTATTTTGTTACAATACTAGCAGGGTTGTCTTTACTATTAATCTATCTGAATTCCTTGATTTTCCTCCTTTCTTAGATTTCTCAAAGGGTTATTACGTCGATTATGAAGCGTTTTTCGTTAATAATTTCTTGTTTTACAAGGTATTGGAATCGACTTCTTAAGTCGGTATAAATAATAGTAGGGATAGATCAAATATACAACTACGTAATAACTATGTTAAGAATTTCTTATATAGTCATACCTATATTAATATCGACTATTATATCGTATATTTTGGAAACAAGTACACTTGAAGTAAACTTTTTGTATTTGATTAAAATTTAGTGAATAAAGCTTCTTATGATTTCGAATGAATTGTTTTATTATTTCTGCTAGTTAACAATCGTTGTAAAGAATCCAATTTATAATGACAAGTCAATATTGTTAACACAAGAGCCATCCGTAAAAATATTTAATTTAGCTTTCGACAAATCAATGGATACCATAATAATCCCTCGATCCAAATTCTTTATTTACTGATCCAACCTTTTATTTAATAGATCTTAATCCTTGTGAATTAAGCCTAGGATTATACTATAATTAATAAATATTACAACACTTTCGGTCAGCATAGAGTTACTATATAATTACTAAAGAAGCACTATTCCAAATCCTTTTTTAACTTTTAACATATTAGTTTTATTATTTCTGTCCAAAAAATGCTTTAACTCTAGTAAAAGAAACTAAAGTAAACGTTAACGTTATTAACAAAATATATACGGATTAACAATCCGTTGAGGTTTAGATATTTTCTTTTAGCTAAAGTCGTAATTGGCTTGTAGTTTAAACACTTCGAGTCCTTCATTATACGTTATTCCAATGCTATCAAACCAATAGTTCTGATGAAAAATATATTGTTAATTTGTCTATCTATCATACCGAAGTCTTTATTCTATGTTATCAGTAGATACATATTGTAAGTTCATGATTTTATACCTAACCCTGATTTAAAGTGCAATTAATATATTAAAAACAATAGATACTTAATTCAGACAATCCATATAATGATTTAAAGTATTATATAATCGTTCCTTATGTGTATTTATCACGAAACTTTCAAGGTGATTCCAATAAAACATTATATTGTAAGTTAATTCCTGATTACGTACACATTTAAGTAATATTATAACCATTAAAGGTAAACTTTACATTAATCTTTATGAGAAAACTTGCTGCTAATACAACCACAAAACATTAGATAATCTTTTCAATTATCAATGATTATATAAAGATTCAGTTTTTACCTTTATTACTATAATTGTAAGTAATTAAAATTGACTTTTTGTATAATTTTCCCGTGGTTTTCCCTTTCAACTCGTACATAATCTGCGATTTTAGAATCTTGAATTTAAGGTCGTGAAAGTTAAATTCGAATTTAGATATAAATTGTACAATTCCTCGTAAAAAGAGTCTATTAATATTAACCTTATTACTCTTTTAAAAAGATTTTCCCAAGATTTTGATGATTCCTTATTCATGGAGATTGATGTTCAAATCTTAATTATTCTTCTCATTCGTATTAATCCAAATAGTAATGTATGTAGGCCTTGATGTATTTTTTTATCCCAAATATTTTTCCTTTTTCTCAAGATCGACCACACTGTTATCGTTTTATCAGTTTGTTAAATACAGGAGGATAGAAGTTGTGTCAACCGATTCGCTTATCTTTAGCATTTTCATTATTATATTTTTTATTAACCATCTCAATATTGAGTTTAAATTGAGTTGTGCGAAACGTCGTAAGAGTATTAATAGTTTAACAATTACTTTTAGGTTTGCAATTCTCAAATTCTTGAATTAATAATCTCATTTTCCTGGATTCCGCCACACGTGGACGTTAGTTTACAATAGAAAGGTTAAAAATCGATCGTTATAGGGCCATTCCTATTTTTAAGGGTGTTATCAATCTAACGCCTGGAAGATTCACTCCGAAATTTCTTTGAGTCTTTTTTATACACCGTAGCTTTTTTTTTAGTACTTGTTAATAAAGGAGATTCACTACTTAAAGGAATATATACCCCAAATAATAGTGACGTTGGTACTAAACTGTTAGGACCTAAGGTATTATTTAGGCCTTTTACCGCCATTTAAAAACGCGCCTCCTAGTTTGTAAAGTTTTTAACCTCCAACGTAAGAATATTGTACACTGTGAAAAGTAATATTTATGACCTATTTACCTTCCTAATACTCTAATAGTCTTTATTAAGTACTTATTTGTATTTAATCCCCATTATTTTAATATTAATTTAGAACTTTGCTGTAATAAAGTTTATCCTGGAGTTATAAAAGACAACGTTTAACAGATCTAGGTACGTGTAAATCTACAATATTCTCAACGTTTTCCAGTCAATTTTTACCGATAGCGATTTAAGAAACTTGATACCATGAAAAGAGGTGGCCGAGTTCATGAAGTAAAAAATATATTTGCTATCAAAATAAAAATAAAAGTTGGCTAAAATCTTACATTTGAAGTTTTCATCGTATTTTGAAGTAGACTTAAACCTTTTGAGTATTAAAGTATATGTTTGGAAATAGTAACAGAGTTTTTTGATAGATTTTAAAGAAAAGTACTTCATATTTCTATGCTCTGTGGACTTAAGGACTTTGTATAGCCTGTTAACGTCTAGATAATTAAAGAGTTAATATAATTAACGTATCTCTAACTTTATCAAGTTCATCACCGTTACTTCTAACTCATTAAGATAAATTATAAGTGTTTTCACTTAGAGACAAAAGGGAACCTTCAGCCCTCTTCAATTATATTATCAGAGCTAACGTCGACGTTAACGCCGAAGATCTTCATGTCGTCCAAACAAAGAAGGAATAAGTGAGGGAAGTTAAATATATGAAACGTAATCGTTCTTACGACTATTTGTATCATCGTTGATTTCAACAACGATATTTTTTTTACCTAGACCGAAGTTAACTCTAGCTTTACTAATATGGTAAAGATTTATTTCTATAACAGTAATCATTCTCCGTTGCATTTCAATATTATACCAATGGTCTCCTATCAAGTATCTTGATACCTCAATATCTATAATAATTTCGTGAAAAATACAATCCGCGTAACTATTGCGGAATTAAAATATATATAAGAGGTTAAGTGATGAATTTTCATGGCAAAGGTAAGGGTCGTTGCCAGCTCAACGGTAAATAAAAACTTAGTCGACTAGTTACTAGCTTACTTTCAGAGTGATATCTGTATATGACGTATTTTGTTTTTAGGTATCTTTATTCTTTAATGTCTTTTCATCTTTGTAATATAAAACACGTTAAGAATTTTCGTTTTAAAAAACAGTAAGATATTATGTATAATATATTACCTATTATTTTCAATATTTAACAAATAGATAACATGTCAACAAACAACCGGTTTTACCAAAAATGCAGCACTTTTTACTATTATTACGAAGATCATTCTTATGATTGATAGATGAGTATGAATTTAACTCACGTTTCTATAGTTAATATAACTTCCGATTAAAAAGCTTTAAACCAAATATTTAATGAAGTTACCTTCTGTATTCAAGATTAATATAATACATAATGAAAAGATTATCGTTATCACAGTCGAAAAATTTATCAATTAAGGGGTATATATCAACTTAATTAGACATAAGTACTATTACAGTCATAAACTAGAACGGTAACCAAAAAAAAAAAAAAACATGCTTTCATAGGTGGTATCTCAACGTTAAAAGGCGTATTTAAACTCGTTAACGCTCGTGACAGGTACCTGTACCTACTCGCAAAGTATAGTCTCGCTAGCGTATGCTTTTCCCGTAGCTTATTAATATAATATAATTTTTATAATATTTGATCAAAAACATTTATTGGCATTTCCTACTTTTTCTTTTTTATCATTATTGCCGTTAATCTCGTTGTGACTCAATTATTATAATACTAAGTATGTTGGACATCGTATTCGAAGTGATATTTTATTACGTTATCGATTTCACGGAAGGTATTTACCTTATTTAAAAAGGTTAGATAATAGTTTTTAGGGTGATCTATAAGAATCTCTGGGAATCATAAGTGAAAACTTGAAAGTTAAACTTCTATTTATTTATAAATGTTGATGAACGGTACTATCTTTGTATTAAGTAGATTGTATGGTTTCCCGTCATACATCTATATTATTCCAAATCTTGGCAGAATACATAACGAGTTTGTAATTGATATTAATCATTTTAACCGACATGAGATGTAGGTTACGATAGTCGTTCTAGTTGTTAATAGTATTTCTTACCAAACGAAGTCTCAAATCTTCAATATCACGATAATAAGGGTAGTTGCTAGTCGTCTAGATGGAGGAGTAAAGCGCTGTAGTAGAACACATGATGGGATTACGTATATAGGCATAACTATTGTAAGAAGCTTTTCCTTGAGGAAATCTTTGGGGAACTTGACGATTTCAAGGGAAGTCTTAAGGCACTTGACTATTTTTCCTAATTGATAGTTAGATGACACGGACGTCAATTATTTTATCTGTATTAATAGCTATTACTTCATGTTCTTTACCTCCGCCAAATTTATAATTCGCATTATTAAGAGTGTGTATTGAATGGTCTAATAAATTAAAATATTTATTATTATTAGAGTATAAAAATTTGTAGTTAAAGTCAAATGTTTAACTTAATTATATATCAAAAGGTAGTTCTTTAAAATGTGTACAAAAACATTAATATTTATCAGTATCGTTTTCTTTTCCTTGTGGGTCAAGGTTAAGGATTTCAAGGGTAATTTTTCAAGTTAATTCAGTTTAGAATTTTTTTTTATAAAATCAGCTAATGTTTTAGCTGAAACGTAAATACTACGCCTATTTACCTTTGCATTCGACTTAGTTTTAACAACACGTTGATTTTTTTTCGTACGTTAATTATCTAATAGTTAAAAAACTGACGAAAGTTTTGAAAGATGTAGGCATTACAACCAATTTTTTCACTGACGTTCGTTTCGAAAATTTACTGGTCAATGTAATTAGTTAGGTATTTTTTCGGTTAAATCCTAGTTAACGTTCTTAATCCCAATATTTTCGTCATCATATTGAAGAAAACAAGCCCGAGGGCCTTAATTTCCTTTATTCGTTCGTAGATGTTTTTATTATAGTTTTAAGTAGTAAGTTAACGTTAATTGAAGTATTATATGCACTTAATGATTTGAGTAAGGGTGTTTGACGATTTGAGATTGATGTAATGTAATCGCTTAACCTAACTTAACTATTTGGCACGACCTAATAATTTTTGGTGTTTTTGCTTATAGTAACGATGTTAACGTATTTACTAACATATCCGATTCACAATCTTGCAATGTAAGGGGGGAGGGAGGTATAAATGAATTAAATTGATATAAAAGGCAAAGTCAAAGGTTATTTTTTGTTGAAATTGTTGTTCATTATGATTAGGGTTTTAGATCTAGTAATTTAAGATGTTAACAATTGTGAAAACTTAGTCGGTTGCCAATTATAAAGAATTTGGCAACTTGGTCATCGTTTCCTTAACGATTTAAGACTAATGGTAAATTTTAACGTTTTTCAAAAAGGATTAATAAGGATTTATTGGTGTTCTTAATAACAATACCATCTCCATTTATAGGCTACCATGAAAACTAACCAAACCCGGAAGGGTTTTCTATTTACTATAATAAAAACCAATACAGTTTGTAAAGACTTCTCCCAAGACTCTTTCCTTTACCTTGTAATATAAAGCGTAACCGGAAAGTAGCTTCTTCATCTATCTAGCTCATCTATACTTAAACTAATAAGTATTGATTAGTGTTGATGAGTCTTGAGACGTTTGAATGATTGTCGATTAGAATCGGTCGAAGTAATAGTAGTATCACATAGTTAACTGGTAGATTTGTTACTTCTAAGTTTGACAGATCGCCAGCTGGTCTACATACTAATTTATATAGCCAATTGCTTAGTCCGTGTCCTAGTTTGAATTGAGGACCTACCAGTCAACCCACAAACAATACAGTTAACGTATAGTCAGTATAATCAACTTGCTAACAGTAAAGTTAACTTAATAGTATTCAAATTGATTTTAGTTCTAACAATTCCTATATTAATTCATTCCATCGATATATATAGTGGTTACTATTATCACTAGGAGTGATATTAAACTCAGACTTAACACTCTTATCGGTAAAATGGTTTCTGTTTTTAGGTCTATAGATTTAGGTGGATAAACCAAGGAACATTTTATAACTACATATAGAAATTGAATTCACATGTGTGGTTTAAATAATTACACCGTTAGTTCTATAAATCTTGAATTAATTTTTTTTATTTTAATTATGCAATAAGTATTTGGACGATATATAATTCCGAGGTTAAATATTCCTGGAATTTCCGTTTATTATACAATCCGACTGGTAAATTTAATCGAGCTTGTCAGCAATAAAATAAGATTTGTATAATCTATTTATATCTTCATCGGCAATTATAGATATTATCATATATCTCTATAGTTAGTAAGCGGCTACACTGCAAGTTGCACCCTTGCAGAGTACACGGTAAAGTGCCACGCTACAAGTTGCACCCTTGTAGAGTGCACGGTAAAGTGCCACACTGCAAGGTACATTCTTGCAAAGCATATGATAGCGTGCCACTACCTAAAAGGGGCATTGACAGAGTATATAGTAGGATGCCACTACCTAGAAGGGGAATTGGCAAAGTGTATGGTAAAGTGCCACTACTTGAATAAAAGCTTATAATATTTTATCTAAGGCTTGTACTCCCTAGATACCTATTATCCTTTTAAACTATTTATCTTTAATATAAATTACAACTTCTCTAATTTCATATTTATCTTAACGTATCCGGTAAAATGAACCTTACCGATACTAATTAATAACCGACTCAATCGACTTCAAATAGACTAAGAAAGAAAAAACAAACCTAAGTTAAATACCTATAGACGGATGTTATGGCAGTTACACCTATCTGTGCTTTTATACTACTTTTTACAAAAGATACATGGAAATGTAAAGAGACTGTAAAGCAAAGTGACTTTAAAAAGGATAACTTCAATACGATATCACAACTGGATTGGTACCTTATCTATTAAAAGCTTCGTTACGCCACAATCAACTAGGTTGGTGCTTTGGACGTATCCAGACACTTTTTGGAAAGCGTTTAATCACGTATTAGGCTACTTAATCTAAAACTACCAAGTTTCGGAACCCTTCGTTAGAACCTATTTGATCTGAAACCAGTATTCAAACCGTTTACAAACTTCGAAAACAGCTAAAACACAACTTTTGGAATGCCCTCAAAATCACTTCACGTCCAAAGCAAATTTCGAAACACTCCGGCAAATTTTGCGAGCGCCAAACACAGTATTCGAAGCGCTCACCAAACTAAAACCCATATACAAATTCCCACATCCTTTTTCCCGTTCCCACTACCCCGTTCGCTTTTCCTCGTTTTAAAATGCTCGCTCTACATCAAACCGCTTGTTTAAGTTTGTTACTTATAACGTTTGATTTTACTCATTACTTAACGAGTATAACGTTTATAAAACGTTAAACAACTAATTAAAAACGTCTAATTAGTTTATAGTTACTGTTGATATTACTATATACCCTCATAGATAGTATACGTAGGCCAAGTATCAGTGCACTGTATTTTAGGGTGCACTCCTGCAGAGTGTACGGTAACGTGTCACGCTACAGGCTGCACTCTTGTAAGACGTAAAGTGTATTATGTATGGAGCGGTTTGGAATAGTTATTCCAGACCGACAGCAATACGTGGAGCGGTTTAGAAGAGGTATTTCAGAGTAATACGCTTTGGGTAAAGGGCTTATACGCTCTCACTCGTGGAGTATACCTCTGGATGTTTCTTTTAATCATTATCTTTTACTACAATTATACCCATTTAACGATTACTTTTCTAAATACCTTATTTTACGTAAATCTAAAGGTTTTGGACCTTACTAACACTAATGAGTAACAGATCCGGTTGACTATAGATAGTCTAGGAAAGAAGAGATAAACATAAGTTAAATACCCATAGCGGGATGCTATAGCGGTTTCTACCATTTATGGTTTAATACCTGGTTTTTATAAAAATAAATGCCAACTTGTATAAAGACTGTAAAGAGTAAGTAACTTTAAAAAGGAAAAATTTAGTACAATATTATTAACCCTTATTTAGAGTTCTATCTACTAAAAGCTCCATTACGCTACTATCAACCTTTGTTTGGCGCTTTGACGTACCCAAACACTTTTTGGATCACGTATTATTATGCACCATGCTATGTAAGTCAAAACCACTAAATTTCGAAACCTTTAGTTAAAACCCGTCTGAAATTAACAATCCATATCGTTTGCAGAACATGGGAACGGTTACGAATAAAATATCTAAACCACTCGTTTAATTTAAGAGCAATTACGAATACGTTAACCAAAACGATCGCTTTTCTAAAAGTGATTACGCATAAAGCAACCAAACCGCTTATTATACCAAATTCAGCTACAATACGCCAATCTGACCGATTACCAAATACTACACAACACACCTCTCTATAACTTACATTTTTTTTACTTTACCTACTTTTTCACGTTCGCCCTATATATTCTAAATTTAGTATTTATAAAGTTTTAGTTTCCTTGGATACATGGTTAACGTAGCGTTACCAATCATTAATAAAACTAATTAAAGACGTTTTATTAGTTTATAGTAAAGTTTTATTTACGTATTGTTTGAAATTTATTTGTATTCACAAACGCTAATAAGCTTTATTCCAATCACTTTCATTACTTTCATTACTTTTTATTTATCGTTTATGGAACGAACCACTTTAAACTTTGAAATCTGGATCTATAAATACGACTACAGCACGAAATCACTAGCTTACGTCACTTATGCATATCCCCAACCATCCCGAGACACCTACAGCTATTGGCCCAAAACTAACAACACTAGAGGAAGCTAACGCTTACTTCGACCTTTTGGTAGAATATATAAGAATCAGGAAATCTATGATATAAGAAATCGATATCGGCTTTTGGGACAACATTATCGATATTCCGGTTAAGGAACTAAAACCCTATATAGAAAATACATACATCTTAGCTATTATATTTCACTACTAGGAGGATAAAGCCTAAAGACCTGATTTTCTGGATGATTTTTAGGAAATATTTTCGAGTTCAACGTTAAATATATGACAAATAGTAAATTCTACTATTACATAAGCCTTACGGATCCAATTACAAATTAAAGGCATCAATATTTTAGGGGTACGAATAGCTGCCTTATAAAATCTCTATTGAAAATAGCGTAATTTACCGACTTACCAAACTAGGAGGATGAAAATTTGTATTAAACGGAGTTTATAAAAGGATATTACCTAACTTAATATAAGATACAGTTAATGAACAACGGGGATGGAACGTAGGATGGCTTAGTTTTATACCCGTACCCTAAGTCAGGAATAAAAGCTCCGATGGAAAAAAACGACTACAATCCTCATTTGCCACACAAGTAAAATATACCTTTATACTCGTATATATTGTAACATTGAACTAAATACCAAATTACTCTTTAAATACTAAAAATAACCCGCTCGGCTATAGCAGAATCAGCCGAAATACAAAGAACAACCCACTCCAGAAAACAACGATCGGCCGAAACATAGAGAATAACCCGTTCCAGGAAACGATAAGCGGCGTAAAACGTTAATACGTGTCCTACGAACTAATATCCACTAATGACGACCCCTACCGTAATCTCTCACCATACCGTTTCCCCATTAATAGAAGCGATCTTATAAAGCTAACTAACTTTTCCAGGTTTTCGGATAGGAATAACAATTATAGCGGTAAGCCGTATGACGTGTTTAATAATGAAATACGCGTAATGCTTAATATATGTAAGAAATTGTATATTAAACTATTTCAGTTTTATATCATTTTACCCGGTATATTTTTCGGTTAAGCCAAGAAGTGATATATGTATTACTTTATATGGGTAGATATATTCGCGAAGTGTTATTACTACCTGAAATCCCACTTCGATATAAAGATTAACCATAAACTTTACGATAGGTATTAAACTAGTACAACTTGGAAATCCGTAAAGAAACAATAGGAAAACGCCAATAAAAACTTATAGGAAATCTTTAACACTATATTAGTTAAATTCTGAAAGTGTTAGGTAGCTTTTAAACCAGAATACAAAGGTGATAAACTATTTATCCAAGTAGTAATAAAAGCTTACCGCGGAAACCCGGATTTCGACTTTACACTTTTAAAACCGGAAAAGGATATAAAATCCTTTCGTACAAGCTTTAAAACATCGTTTAAAACCTTTATAAGCTGATTGAAGAGCCTCACGACAGTATTTGTGGCTAATAAGACTAAAGGTAAGGGTTAAATTACCAAAGCAAACCTCGCCAAAATGATTTATCACGTTTTAGATTAAATACTTAAAGTCTACTTAAGGAAAAATAAGCGTATAAAGTATAGGTATTAAGGAGGGAACCCTGATAACAAGGGATAGGGGACGATAGTTCGAAAATGGAATAAATATATTATAACTATAATAATACTTGCGAAAATGTATACGGAGCCCCACGGGTTTGCAAAAGTGGTGTATTGTATGCGGTAAAGTCGGTTTCTAGTTTATAAACACCCTGTTTACGAGTAAATTCAGATTGAACGATAATTTTAGGCTAACTATATGTTGAAAGATCGGATAAAAGCTAATTTTGTAATATACGCTGCCGAGTACAAAGGTACAGATAATGGATTTAACGCTTACTTTTACGAAGACATATTCGGAGAAAACCACTTTAAGTATAATAATGCCTACCTATTAGCTTAAGATAATAAGACCGCCTAACGAATTTTTGTCGGCTTATAAAACATCTTTTTTATGTATATTACAGGCCAAGACTGCGTAAACGAAGTTTTTAACGCCTATATAGCGTTGTAATTTACGTTTTTTAACAGATACGGAAATAGGTTTTAAGGCATTATACCTGACACTGACGTAGCCGAAATCTTAATAGCCAGGAAGTAACAATTCAACCTTTTTGCGGCGAAATTCCCGAAGTTTTAGATAAACCGAATATAAGAATATCGAAAGGTTTTGTTTGGTAAAGGTAAAGCGTTATAGTTTAGAACGGTCGTTATGAACATGTTTTTAGGACCGGTTAAATTTTACGTAATAGACTTCAAAATATCTTCTCTGCTTTTATTAGCTAATATAAACAAATTCGGAATTAGTGTCCGGAATACGACTAACTAATTTGTTCGCGTTTCAGATAACGTATTTGTATCGTTCCGGCTTAAGTTCAGTTACTTGTGTTTTTTTCTTCAAACACGTATAATTAAGGTTATTTATGTAACCTAGTCGGAATTACGGACTTTATACTAACGATTCGGGCACCCGGATATAAAACGCCTTTTACGCCTACTTTATGCCGCAGGACATACAAATTCAAAAAAGGATGCATTTAACGTTATCGAAAAGTTTTGCTATAAGTGCTAGCTATACTTACAAGTCTTACGACGGTTCAAGTTCTGCTTTTAAAACGATATGTACTTTAACTACGAAGTAATTATTGATATTACGTATTTAAATAGCTAACCAATCCTCTACGTCATCGACGCGGTAATATTATTTCAGGTCGCTAAATTTACACGGAGTGTTTTTGCTACGGATTGTTAGGACGCTTTAATTAATTGTTAGTTAAACGTATATCTTAGGCCTCTAAAATAGATTACGTACAACGTAAGTACGACTTTTGAATTTATCGAGTAGCGTATGAAAGCTTGGATAGCCGGTAGTAAATATAAGCAAATCCTGGTGAAAGTCTAATAAGGTATTAGAAAGTGTAAATGATATTACAAACCATTTAAAAAAACGTATACAGTGTTGTTCAAGAAACTAAAAGATATTAGTTCTAAGGAATCTATCCTTTAAATAGCGGTTAACGCCGTTAATAACACTTTTAACCTAAGTAAGTTTATTTATACACTCTTTGTTTTCAGTGTTTATCCGAGGATTTATACAGATTTTATACTATTACCATCCATAGTATAAAAGGCTAATACTATGGCGAAGGCCATGGCAGTATCACGCTCTTTACAGGTTACAAAAGACGTGTTTAAAGAGTTGGCTATAAGGAATGGTTTATATAAAGTTAACGTTTTGGATTTACTATTATAATTTGAAGTTTCGGTTTAAAAAACGAAGGATGAATAAATTGTCCCTTGAAGGACTAACGGGTTTGAAGTCTGTAATATACTCGTTAATTTACCGAACGACATAAGTTTTTTTCGTTACATAACGGTACACGAATATAAAAAAGAGGTGAAAAAAAACGGCCCGAAATCGTAGGATGAACAGAACCGTTAAGGAGACACCCCTTAAAATAACGAATTCAAACCGATCCCAATTCCAACTTTACACCCAAAACACGATGACGACCCAACCATTCCAAATAAAAGCGGCCCTTTTATATTGACCTCGCCAAATCCTCGCCGCCGATGTCGTCCTTTCGATTTGAAAACTAAAAAACGGTATAAAACTTTTATTACAGACTTTTTTATTACATAAAAGGAAATGGAAAACAATGAGCTTAGTCTCAAGCTTCGCTTCGAGGGTATTATTACCACCGTAGGTGCCCCGTTTAAATAATTTACCTAAATAAAAATTTTAGTCTTAGTCAACTAAGGCGTTTTTCGTTTTAAACCATTCAATCTGATTATTTACGGCACCTATAGGATTTTTACAACCCGCCTTATTTACGAGGTTAAAGATAAAACCGGAAAACCTTACGAAAGGATCCGCCTAATTATTAAAAGATATAATAACAAAAGTAAAACGGATATTATAACCCAATTATCTATATTACAATAAATTAACTACCGCCTAATTTTTACACTTGCGGCCTCCCTTAAAGAATCGTATAACCTTTATATCGAACTTCGAGATATAACAGAAGCATACACATAATTTGAGAAACGGTTTAAACGACAAATTTACGCCGATATGCCAAAAGATTTTAGGTAATACCACTTATCAAGAACGATCTTACGTATTATAAAACCATTTTATAGCTTAGCTAAAGTCGTTATTTACTGGTATAACACTTACCAAAGGTATTATAAAAAACGGCTTGGAATAATAAGCTTTACTTTTGACTCGTACCTATTAATATTAATAACCCGCTCGAAAAGCTTTATATTAACGGGCATATAAATGGACGATATCCTAACGTTATGTAACTCTCTATTTTCCGTTTTCAAAGGGAAAAAACTTTTAAAAGCCGGCTTAAAAACGAAACTTAAGATGTACCTAACGAAGGATTATATAATCGATTTTAATAACGCCACTATTACCTTTCGAAACACCGTTTCAAGCTTTATATAAAAGGGGTAACTAAATAAAGTTACCCTTATCGTTTTGGAGTACATAAAACGGGCCGACGAACACAGATACTAATGCGTATGTGGTGTTTAGGTCGCTTTTATGTTATAAGCAAAGGCAGTATTTAACCTTTCTGTCGCCGCGTAATACCAAACCAACCCAATAAACAATATATACAAGGAGTTAACAAGTCTTTTCTGTAGAAAATACACAATCCAAAACGCGTTTATAGTTTGTACCGCTTAATATACGTATTGCAAAACTATTTATTTATATTCACGACTTTTTCGCTAATAATAACAACTATAACTCATAAATAAGCTTTGTTCTAGTCCTTGGCAATGAAACATAAGCCCGAAAAAACTTTCCGCTTCGTGAAAACATTATCTATTAAAGCTTTACTAAGTACAAAAAGGTTACGAAAAGCGTTATGGCATCGAAAATCTATAGTATGATTAAAGGTTTTAATTCGGGCATTACCATAACGATAACGGTTCGAATGGTTATTTCTAACCTTGGTTTACTCCCTATCCTTCTTATCGTATACATTAACTCTTTTCCTTTTTATAAATGTTTAGTTAAGTTAGGTATTATGAATGAAAAGTGGATAACAATTAACATTATAACTTTGCGTGAGTCGTACGAACGCCGTAAAATCGAGAAAATAAGGTAAATCGATAAAAAGTTTAACCTAACGGACGTGATAACTAAAAATACCCTGAATAAAATATTAAAAACACTTATATCGACGAATTCACTATTTATTAAGGTTGTTAAAAAGGTTTCACAACCCTAATAAACTATTACACCACTTTTCGACAATTTTAATCGGCTCATACTACACTATTAGCACTGATCCCCGATTTTACTTTTGTTTAACCCTATAATTTCGCACCACCCCCAATATTTTATTACTTTTTGTTTCATACACTTAGACCCGATAGAATATCCCATTATTTTCTTTCTCTATTTAATTTTACCATTTAGTACCGCTCCCTACTAGATATTTCACTATTTTACTCTTTTTATTTCAATCTACGATATCGGACCGTTTTTGGCATATAATCTTTTTTATTTTTTATGATTTAAATGAAATTTAACATATTTTGAAAACGATTATTCAAGTAAAGTAATAACATTATTATAACCGGGTGCGCTGGCCTAGCCGCAAAGGCAGCTAGTCATTGTTAAAAGAGGGAGAGGGAGACGTCATCACGTCTCCACCATCTTCTCTGTCACCCTCCCCCTCTATGCTGGCGCCACCGCCATTACCTCTATCGACGTTATCAATGCTAATAAGGATGTGACTCTCCGCCTTACGAGATATGCCCTTAAGTAAAGGCGTAAGGGAGGGATTACCCTCCTTATAATAACCTGAAATAACGTCGTTAAACTTACCTGCATAATACATACGTAAGCCCCGTTTCTAGGTGGTGACAGCGGCTGCCATCTTCCTGGACCTCTGGTTAACGCCTATTACTAATTGGTATCGGTTTATTTTAGTTATTTGCGACCGAAATTATTTTTCATAGTACTCCGAACGGTACATTTTTGCTAGAAGACAGTTTTAAAATTTAGTTGGAATTTACCAAAAAGCCAGTGAGCGCGTAAAACAACTTCAGTTTACGGCCTTAAAACTATTGGAATGGGGGCACATAAGTTACCAGTCCGCTCGTAACGGTAATAACGGATCTAACGACCCCTATTTTCGTTATAATCGTTAACGGATTTGCCCGCGGCTGCGAACGCGATACACGATAAGTAAAACGTATATATTAGCGGCACGAGACTATGGATTCAGGTACGCTATTTCAACACCTTACACGTTAAAAAGAACTTGCGGCATATTCTAGCGATATGGAACTTGAGGCGACAAAACAAATTCACCTTGTACTCCTTATTTAAAAGAAAAGAAATTAAAGTTTTTCGAGTGAATAAACTTAAGATATATATACTTTAGCGCAATTACGCCAAGTAAAGTTTACGGCGTAAAAAGGCCCCTAAGGGTAATAAGGTTTTTACCCGTAAGGAGATGGTAAGGTTTATAACCTTAAACCCCCCTTATTTCTACCCTTAAAAGCTGGGGAAAAGGGAGGAAAAGGAAGGGGAGAGAAAGGTAGCGGCGCCGGCGGGAAAGGGAGTGGCAGCGGCGATAGGGGTAGGCGAAGCCGATAAGGAAGAGGAGGTGGCGGCGGCGGGTGGTGGCGTGGCAGTAGTGGGCGGGGTAACGGTTATGAAGGATATTGTGCCAAATAATAGCAGGTTGCTGGCGGTGGCGGCAGCTGCGGCGGCGGTGGCGCGTCGGCGCTCTCGCGCCAAACGGCACTATGCTATCCTATTTTTGCACAGCATTGGATCGAGGAATAGGTTAGTATATGTGTATTAGCCAAATAACCTACATATCAAAGTGACTTAGTTTAATTAAATGGAATAGAAGTTAAATTGGAATAGGGACTTGCATTAGCTAGGATTACGCGCTTTTAAAGGAAAAGAAAAGAAGGTTTATCTAAACCGATAGAAACACATATTTTTCTATTAACCTAACACGTAATTGTGTAATCACCCCTACATAATTACTCCTACATAATCACTCCTATTCAATCACCGCTATTAACAACCACGAAAAGCGCTATCACTAACTATATCACCCTTATAAACTACACTAACCAAAGCCAAATTACAATTACTTCCGCGGCTAAATATTACTAATTCCAGCCGAACTATAATTACTACCGCGGCTAAACCTTACTGATTCCAGCCGAATTACAATTACTACCACAGCTAAATCTTACCAATTCTAGCCGAACTTACTAATTTTGATCTTTTGCAATCAATATGGCAACAATACTATTACTACGGAAATTGCTAATTTAGGCTCTTTCAAAATTGATACAGCAATAACACTGTTACTATGGAAACTGCTAATTTGGATTTTTACAACCACATTGTCATTACAAGGCGCTATATAAGGGAAAAAAAAAGATTACTTGTATAGATATTACTATATACCATTATAGATAATATACATAAGCCAAGTAGCAATTCACTATATTGTAGGGTGCACTCCTGCAAAGTGCACGGTAACGTGTCACGCTACAGGCTGCACTTTTGCAAGACGCAAAGTGCATCATGCATGAAGCGGTCTAGAATAGCTATTCTAGACTGACGACAATACGTGGAGCGGTCTAGAAAAGGTATTCCAAAGTAATACGCTCTGAGTAAAGGGCTTATAAGCCCTCACCTATATTGTATATCTCTGGATGCTTCTTCCAATAATCATCTTTTACTATGACTATACCAATCTAACGATTACTCTTCTGAATACCTTATTTCATATGAACCCAAAGATTTTAAAACTTACTGACAGTTTGTTTAATTTGAATTTTATTTGTATTAGTAAGCGTCAAACGCCTTTAAAAGCTTGATTACATTTTACTTACTATTTCATTATATGTTATACCCTTTTATTTTGGTCGTTCTATTTCATATATTTTTATTCGCTGTTCAATTCCAGAACCCCTTTAAACATATCATTTTAAGTGTACTCTAATTTCAATCACTACGCCACATTAACATTTATACCGCTTCGGAAATTCTAAGAAACGTCCAAGCCAATATCCAAAGCATTTCAATATGCTTCTCACTATCTTAATCAAAAATCTACCAAAAATAACTTTAGATAAAACTAACAAATACATAAAACATTGATTATAATATATAACGCTCCGAAAAGATGCTTTACAGCTTATGAACCATAAATGTAGGATAATACCATAAAATTACCAGTGGAAAACTTAAGTCTTTAGGTAAAGAATACGTACATTCAAAACGTTATTTTTCGCTATGAAAAAGAAAAAGCTCAAAGAAATAATATTCGATAATTTCTGAAAAATATTTTCAAATAAACGCTGGAAATGTGGCATATGGTATATAACTCAATTTCCAAAGTATTATGGGATATTCGGAATTGGTACTATATTATTAAAAACGTTTACTTGATTCGAAAAATAAAAAACGGGTTAAAAACTTTTTTACGGATTCTTTTATTATCTAATAGAAGATGGCAGACCGCGAGTTAAAGATAAAACTCCGCCGTAAAAGCGTTATTATTACTTCAGGTAAACCATTCAAGGAGTTAACTTATAAGTAAATCTCTATTTTGATCGAATAAGGCGTTTTTCTTTTCAAGAGGCTTAACCTAGCAATATAAGGCGATTATAAGATTTTCCCCACCCATTTAGTTTACGAGGTAAAAAATAAAAACGGAAAGCCTTATAAGAAAAGTTGCCTTATGGTTAAGGGGTACGATAATGTTATAAAAAGTGATATTATAACCTAATTACCTACTTTGTAACAAACAAACCACCTCTTGATTTTGGCGTTTGCCGTCTCCTTATTATTGTGGACTCAGAACATTGGCTATTGAGTCTATAGGTTACGTAACTGTGAACGTAACGGGATATGCAGTACCTGGTCCGGGCGCAGTTTGCAGGTATCATGTGAAAGAGCACGTGAAGGGCTGTGAATAGACTATATAAATAAGTCCTGCATGAAAAACCACTGTAGCCTCTTTTAGTTTTCCGCGATACCTCAATTATAAACTCCATTTATCATCTACTTAACATACTATCGTAGGTCAGACCATAACACTTATGCATTCCTTACGACTTTTACTTCAAACTTCGTAATATCATATAAACTTATACATCGTTAGAAAAGCATATTAAACGATATATTTTCGCCTATATAACTATGGAGTTCCGAAAGTACCGTTTACCCGAAATGATCCTACGTATTTTTAATCCACTTTATGACGTTGTTAAGACTGTAGTATATTTTTAGGATACTTCTTAAAGACATTATAAGGAGCGTTTTGGAATGGCTTTTTCGATCTTTGACTTATGTTTGTTGGTTTTAATATTATGTTTTAAATGATTTTAATGTGTTGGAATATAAACGGATGATACTTTTATATTACATGATACGTTGTTTTGTACTATAGAGGGGAGAAAACTTTAGGAAGCCAGCTTAAAGACGAAATTCAAAGTATGACAGACGGAGAACCGTTTAATTGATTTTAACGGTATGATAATTATATTTTAACAGGATATTTTTAAATTTTTACAAAAAGGTAATTTGATAAAGGTGCCTTTATTCATTCAATTAGTATTAAACGAGTCAACGAGTATAAATATTAACGTATATGTGGAGTTTGAGTTGTATTTTTTGTACAACCGTAAGCGGTGTTTAATATATTTGTCGTTGTATGATATTGGATAAATCTGTGTAATAATGTATGTAAAACGTTTAATTGACGACTCGAATGGTAAATTAGTAATGCGAAGCGCGAATTTTGTTTTTTGTCACTCGATATACGTGCGTTAAAGCTTTTTGTTTCAATTGATGTATTTTTAGCGAATAATATCGATTATTATTTGTGAATAGGACTTGTATTTGTTTTTGGTAATAAAAAACTAGTTCGAAACGAATTTACCCTTTATAGTTACGTTATTCATTGGAGCTCAAAAAAGTTCAAACAGCTTATTCAGAGCGTTTTGGTTTCTACGATTTATAGCATGGTTGAAGGATATAACTCCAGTATTACTATAGCGATAAAGTTCGAATAAATATTTCAAACCATGGTTTAAAAACATTTTCTTTAGTTATTTTTATTGATTCCTTTTCTATTTACGAATACTTTGTTAAGCTTAGTACTATAAAAGAGAATTGTCGGAATAATACTACATGTAGTGCAGTAGGTCAACTCTACTTACAGTAAAGTTGACTATAATGCAAGTTGAATGTATTGTTTGTGCGGACTTACTGTATTGGGTGTAAGTCGAGTGCAGTACGCTGCACTTCACACTAGGGCACGGGCGAAGAAATTAGCCATACAAATTACAGTGCAGACCAGCTAACGGTCTGCTAAACCTAGAATAATATATCCACCACTTGACCAATGAAATACTTCTGTTACTTCGACCACGATTCGAATCGACAACGTTGCAACAATCTAAGGCCCTACTAACACTGGTTAGTACTTATTGAGTTAAGCACAGATTGGCTAAGGAAAAGAAAAAGTCACTTTCCGGTTACGTTTTACGGCTACAATAGAGGTTGAGGTAAAGGAAAGATTCTTGAGAAAGGCCTTTATTAGTACTACACCAGTCTAAAATAGCAAGATAACAGAGAAAACTTTTAGGTTACGCCAGTCTACAACGGCAATCCAAAAGTAAGCGACAGTATCGTTACTAGAAACACTAAGAAATCTTTAGTAATCCTTTTTAAAGAAAACGTTGAGATTCACTGTCAGAAGCCTTAAAGTTCGGTAAGTTGGTAAACGGCTAAGTCAGTACTACTTCGAATGCTACTACGCAAGAAAAACAACTAATTACTTACACCAAATAACCTTTACTAATAATAAATAACTTTTAGCTTTACCCTCTATATCAAACATTTGCCCCTACTTTACTTTTTTTTTATTTCCCCCACGCCAATTTAATCGCCAAGATCGCTTTCCTAAGCGAAAACACCAAGAATCGTTAAGTCGCGCCAAAAAAGCTACGCTACGCGACCTAACACCAAGTCGTCAAGTTTCCACGCAACTTTACGCCAAAACACCAAGTCCCTACACCTCAAAATTATCAAGTCCTACATAGGCCAAAACCTCAAGATGTTTACTGCTAGCGTTCACTTTAAAGTCATTACCAACCCAGCTAAAAAGAAACAATTAGAGTGTTCGGAGTTGCTTTTACTAAATACTATAAGTATAACCTTTGGGGGGAAGATGTTGACGAAAACTTAACTGAAGGTTACTTAGCTAAATTCGTCGGCTATTACATTGTTAAGCAAAACGGCGGCGAAGAACTTGAACACGGCAACCGCGCTTTTCAAAACTTCCGTTACATTTTCGACGACTAGACTATTGATATGTGGAAAAAGTTCTAAAAAGATATTAAGTTGAGGTTAAAACCTAAACTTGAACGCTGAGGGATCTACGTATTATAAAATGGTTTTACTAAGCTGACAAAAACCCTTTTTAAACTAAACCAACCTGAAAAATGCCCTTAAGACTCACGACTTATGGGAAATGGTGTTAAAGAACCTTAACGCTCCTATACGTAATCTAGGGGACCTCCCCTTTACCCTTAACTAAGTTAAACATTTTTACGCGCTGGCGATAAGAAACCCATTAACCTTCTTGGTAGCCTAATACCCTTACACGATAGCGCGGAGTATGCCCTTAGCAGTAGTAGAGTGTATAAAGTAGTGACCGCCAATACGGCTAAAGGTATTAACGTTAACGCTTTACACCAGTCAATTAAATAAAATCGTCAAGTTTTTTAGACCCGTTAGGTTCCCTTTCCCTCTTAACAATTTACTTAAAATCGCTAATCCCTTTAAAAACCTTTACACGACAGGTTTACCTATACACGAAAGCCTACCATAGGTACTACCATAGGACTTTAACCCCCGGGCTAAGCAAATAACAATTACCCTTAATACCATGTTTTGAAAGATTTAACGCTTAAATTGCTAGGAATTACCAATTAGGACTGGGACAATTATTGCGAACTACCCCTAAGACCTGTCAAAATGGTTAAAATTAATTATAAACTCCGTATAGATTTCGTCAACATTTGAAACAATGTAAAAAAGTATAACGAAAAGCTTTATAATTTTTTCAACAACAAGATAATTCTTTTTCTCAAAATTTGCAAGTAAATGAAGGTTTTCCTGTTAGGTTTTTACTTACTATTCCCCGAAATCCTTATAAGGCACGCTAGAGATTACTACCTAATAATTTTTACTCAAACTATTACATTTTACGAAATTTATAATAGTATGAAAGGTTACTTCGAATATAATGTTCACCTTACGTAATATTATATAGATTGTGTCACTATGAGGTAGATAACGATAATAATTAAGAAAAAAGATGAGGAAATACCGATACATATACTTAATCAAATGATTAACAAGTTAATGCTATGTCAGAAAACAATGAGGAAAGTGTACTCTAGCGAAGCTAAACTTCGCGAGCAGATACGGGTATCAATTACAGGCGTTAACAAGTTTCAATACGCTTTATAACGCCTAAATACCACCTGCAAAAGCTTTTTTAACCAGTTACGTTTCTCGTTTACCACTGTAATAACGCGTACGCTAAACTTGCTTAGTATATACCCTTGAGCTGGCACCTTCCCTAACGTAGATAAAGAAAACTTTACGGTGATTAATTACGTCGACCGTAAGTATGGCTATAGGTGTCTTTAACGCTTAATTTTTGTCTTACTGACTGAAAACTAAAGGTAATAACTACGCTAGCTCTAATTAGACTAAGATTTAGGCGAACCTATTAACCATATGAATTATCTGTGTAATAGTGGTAAAAGATATTAAATCTGTAACAAGTCTAGCTATTAATTAACTCGGCATCCCTTCGCTAGGAGAAATAATGAAAAGGAAATGTATTGAATTTAATACCCTACCACTCTTAAATAGAACTGATTAAATTACATTGTAAATTTCGAGGGTGACGAGCTAATTGAAACCTACAATATCCCTAAGAAAATTAAATTGTATAAAAATAATACTCCTAGTACGGCCTAATAACTAGCTAACCACGCATTTTTCTTATGCTGTTGAGGTAGTGAAGACCCTTACCTTTTCCTTAATTAATCTCATAACCCTTCGCATACTTTTAACCTTCATAACCGTTAAGTGAACTATACGTATTAAGGTATTATAACAGATATAGAGGCATTAAGATACTTAATAATATGTTATTTGTAATACATGGTAATGTATACGGAAAGTATTATAACTACTAAGATTAATCGTTATGATATTAATAAAGTTGAAGTTAGCATAAAACCAGGTATATAATTATCATTAATAGGGATAACGATAATTTAAACTGTTATAAAAGCGATTACGTTTTATATATTTAAGTCTTTTACCAATTTCCTTCTTTACCTAAAGGATATAAAGACCTTTAGTGTTAATGTTAACGTTAACGTAAACGAACTGGTTAAAAACGATTAGAGGTTTCCTTTCGCTTTTAAGTAGTAGCATTTATGGTTTTATCTTTAAAGCCCGGAAGCAGTGGTGTCAAATCCAACGAAGCCGAAAATAAGTTAACTATACCAACACTTTGATTACCTAATCGATAACAAGCTATATAAGTTCTTAAAGTTTACAGACCATAAACATGTGAAATATTTTGCCTTAAAACCAATTAAAAGACTTTTTTATTACTACTAAAAGTATATATAAGCTTCCCAGAGATTGAAATTTATATTAAAAGCAGATAAGCATTTTAATTGCAAGATTTTCGTTAATAAAATTTACTTAGATAATAAGTTTATTTTTTACATCGTTAATTATACAACCTCTTTTTACGTGGCTAAGTTTTTAAAGTTCCTTTCGATAAAAGATACGTAGGAAACGCTAATAATATTATAGATTAACACTCAACTGGACCCATCGAACGTCGTCGTTTACGATACTGGCACCAACTCTACGGCGCCTAAATTCCAGGAAAATGCTAAAATAAAAGGTACTTAATACAAATAGATTACTATAAAAGCCTACTAAAGTATTAAAAAGGTTAAAAGTGCATACGATTTACTTCGCCGAATGTATAATATCCTTATACTGTAAATTGAAAGCTTTAAGTATGCGGAGGCATGCCTATAGATAGCGGTAAAAGGCTTAAACGATACTATGAGCCCTAACGACTTAATGTTAATGCAATTGGTTTTTAAAGCGTATTTACGCCTGACGAGTGAATTTTCACCCTTAGCAAGTACTTAAAAGCGTGTTGCGGCCTACAGTAAAGTTTTGAGGGAATTATGAAGGGAATCGGCACGCCTCCAGGTTAATAATTCCATTAATACCAGAAACGGCCCCTTAATAATCGATGTGTTTGCTTTATCATTACAAAGTAAAGTCCTCGTATAGCGGGAGCCGCATAAATTAAAAGACCTATATAGGATATTGAGTTTCGAGAATTCTGAAGTGCTTATTAAAACTATTAACGGTTTTATATTTTTTCGAATCACTTAGGTCAAATCTTACGTTAGGGAAATTAACGATGAAGAACTTTAAGTCAAGCAATCGAGTTAATGTAAACATCCTTCACTCGTTATTAATAAACACATGAAACGCCGCCGGCGTAGACGACCCCCGAAAAGAAAAAACGTTAAAGAGGAGGAATATATATCGGGACGTATTAATACTACTACTTAGGTAAGTAGAAAAAATAAAGATAACGAAAACTTAGCACCAAGGCTTCGAGTATAAGGAATTATTAAAACCTTCAGAAAACCTTTTAAGGAAATCAATAAGGTCGAAATTGATGAATTATTGACTCGAGGAGTTGTATAATTCGTATTAGAAACCGATTTTAACCTCTAAGACCCAAATATCACAATTTTTAAGTCTAGGATTATCCACGAGGTTAAGGGTAAGACTACCAGGCAGTCGTAAAAAAAGTCACGCTTAATCGCTTAAAAATACGGCGATAAAAGCAAGAACTGAATCTTTACGTAATTAATAAAGATTTAGAAAATTAGTTAGCGTTTGGTGGTCGCTTTAGTAGTAGGTTTACTAATTAAAATTGAAGGCAAGTTTACGCTTAATAGCCGTAATATAACGTAATCCTATGCGTAATTAGTAATCGATTTACAACAGATCGTATTACTAAAGTTATCACAGGAACTACGTGTCATTTAACTTTGAGGGACGGTAATACGGTATATTAAACCACTATAAAAACTAGGTAGAACAGGCGTTTATTGGTTTTTAACCTACTAATCGCACTTTAAATTACGGTTAACGATAAAGTCTTTGATATATAACCCGTATTTACGGGTAATGTAGGAAAAGAACTTCATCATAATAGGTATATAAATTGACAATATCCTTTTCATTGAAATAGCTGGCTTGATGATATCAGAATAGTAAGCAATGAAGGACTTTAAGTTCTAAAACTACAAGCCGATAACGAAGTTAACGGAAAGTAGCCAACTTAACTTTAATAAATTGTCAATCCGTTTACTTGGTATTCATACCAGCTTTAACTTTGGTGAAAAGAGTTAGGGTATAATTTTAGCCATAATTAATAAAACTAATACAGATAAAGTCTAACGGTGACTTAAATAATGTGTCAGTAGCAGAAATATTACTGTCTTATGTTAACTAGAGGTATTATACGACTTATCTATCTCGGTACAAATACAAAAGCTAATGGATAAGAACTTTGACCGGTTAAATAAAAGGTTCGAGTAGCAAATATGGAATCTAAACCACGGAATTAATATAGTTTCAATTGATTTTTCAAGGGCTAAGTTAATGATTTTTACGAATGGATCCTTTATAAATAACACCGACTTATCTTTATAAATCGGTTTCCTGATAACCTTCGTTAACAAATATAGGCAGGAAAATCAGTTTAGCATTATTAATAGCCTAATTTACTAAACCTCCGTCAAGTGTAAAAGGATTACATGAAGCGTATTGGTTTCGAACGTTTACGGCAAAATAACGGGTTTTAACGTAGGTATAATACTATAGGAAACCCTGAACCTGATTATTGGGTAGCTGAAAATTTCACTTATCCCGGTAGTAATATATACCGACTCGAAAAGCCTATACGAATACCTTTTAAAATTCGGAACTACTAGTGAAAAACGCTTGATAATCAACGTAATGAAACTTTGTAAAGCTTACGAAAGGAAGGAAATTAAAGAATTCTGATAGATTAACATCAACGATAATCCTGAAAATGCTATAACGAAGGTAATGTCAAATAAGTCCCTAAAAAGGTTCATAGATAACAATAGGCTAACTATACATATCTAGGGCTACGTTAATAAGCCGCCTAACAAGCCTAGTTTACGTTCCGGAAACCAGGGTTATGGTGGTAGACTGGAAGATTGCCAGGGAAGTAAAGACTGTAATGGCGATCTGTTTGACTGGCACAGCTAAAAGTAAATATTTGCGAAGGTTTGTGGCGAAAGAACTTGTTGTAGGAGTTAATAAACTCGGACTTTGGAGAAACGAAATAATTAAGGTTAAATGGGATTAATTTGAATACAATTAAATGCAATTTAGTATGGAATTCAATTGAAATTAATAAGAAGTTAACAAGTGAACGAGGTCGTTATAAAACGCTAATTGAAAAAGATTGTTTAACTACACTAGTGTATACGTATAAACTAAAAAGCCTCCAATGTTAAAATAGTACTACATGTAGTGTAGTAGGTCAACTTTACTTACAATAAAGTTGAATGCACTATACGTTAAGTGTATTGTTTGTGCAGACTTACCGCATTAGGTGTAAGTCGAGTAAAGTATGCTGCACTTTCCACTAGAGTACAAGCCAAGAAATTGTCCATACAAATTACAGTGAAAACCGGCTAGCGGTCTGCCAAACCTAGAATAATACTTCCACCACTTGACCAATGCAATACTACTGTTACTTCGACCACGATTCGAATCGACAAAGTTGCAACGATCTAAAGCTCTACCAACAAGAATCGTTTTATAATCGATATTATGACTTTATGCGAGTCGTACGAGCATCTCGAGATTAAGGATACGAAATGAATTGGCGGAAAGTCGAACCCGGTAGAGGCGATGATTAAAGGCGCCCCAAATGGAGTATTAGAATTGCTTGTGTTTACAAACATTCGTTTCGTTGGTGTTTTTGGGAAGGTTTTATAATCTAATCCTAAATGAACATACTATTTCTCGCCCGTTTTGTTTGTTTTACGTTTTGTACTTGTCGTTTTCAATTTGAATATGTTATTTATACAGTTTCCAATATATCGTTACTTTTTCAATATTATATTCAAACTATTTCTAACGAATTATCACTTTTTGCAATTTTTATTTACGATTTTTATCATATATTATCACTCTTTATATTTGTGATCTATTGCTTTATTGGTATATTTTCACCTTTTACCTTTTAGTATTTGTTATTTACGTAGTGAATTCGTTTAAAAATAATTTTATTACTGTGCAGATAATTATACCAAGGCTAAACAAGGTGGTAAATATGAAGGAAGGAAGTTATTCGCTGCCAAAAGGCAAGGCGAAGGTGGGGGCTATGCTTCTTCTTCCTCATCCTTGTCTACGCCGTCGTCATCGTTGTCACCATTGTCGTCGTTTCCGCTATTATCACCGCCGTCAATACTGGTATTACCGTTACCACCACCGTCGACATCATTATTACCGTCGCTACCGGAAAAAGTATCCTGCGATTTAGGCCATATACCTTTAGGGTAAAAATCGCGGGGGGGTTTTACATTCTTTATAATTATACACGATAAAGTCATTGAACTTGCCTACGTAATATATACGTAAGTCCGCATGCCAAGCGGTAATAACTGTTGCTATCTTTTTAGGCCATAGATTAACAATTAGTGCTAATTAGCTTCGTTTTGTTTCAGGTATTGTAAAAGTAAGTATTTTTGGGGGAGCTTTAAATGAGGTATTGAAAGAGTAGATAATAATTGGTCGTATTTATAATTATAAATTAGAAAAGTGGGTAATTTACCATGAAAACGGCGGTGGCATAGTAGAGTTTCGGCCTACAGCCTTAGGATTATCGAAACGGGGGCGTATCCGTTACTAGTTCGTTCTTAACAGTGGTAGTAGGCTGAAAGACCCCCGCTTGCAATCACCAATGGACTTACTCGCAGTGGCGAAAGTAACGTACGATATGTAGGGCGTATTTATTGGCGACTTGAGGACACGAATCCAGGTACGTCGCTCCAATATTTTACGTATTGAAAAGGCTTTGTAACGCGCCTTTGCGAGCCGTAGCTTGAGATGGAGGGCTCGTTCCGCCGCTTCGACTTCGCTTACAAAAAAATTCGTATAGTATAAATAAAAAGGGGAATAAGTATTACAAACCATGTTACAATTCGATGATATTACGCTTTCGATAACGGGGGGTCGTTACAGGTAATGAGGTTTTCACCTATAATAAGAAATTAAGGTTAATAACTTTATGAGCCCTTCGTTTTTTCCCCTAAGGGGTAGAGAAATAAGGGGAGGTGGAGAGTAGAGGAGGAAAAGGGGGGGTAATAACTTGATTGGTAACGGGAGATGAGAAAAAACAAAAGGGGGTGTTAGTTTTAATGGCCGCGACGGGAGACTAAAGGATCAAGTCCGGGATTGAGGATAAACTTCCAAAGCTAGAAGGGTTGGTACTAGGTGGGAAACGGTTTGAAATGGTAGCGACTTCGTTGCGTTTACGTTAACACGTTAAGCGGCGTCGTTAACACCTGTTTTTACGGGGTATTTGTTTAGGTAACAGTTAGAAAATGGTACTGGTTAAATGATCAATCTATATGAGAGGTTAGAATAGCTAATTAGGGATGAGTGGTTCAAATGTATGAGCGCTAAGAAGTGGGGACTTACCTTGTAGGTGGAGGGATGTCGTTAAAAGGAAAATAAAAAAAGTTTTTCCTAAATCGATGGCGATACGTCTTTTTATACTGATTCTAAAACACGTAATATCGATAATTATACCATTGTAATTTTATCTTTATAGGAATTACCAATTTTTTCGACCAACTTTTTATAGTTTCTAATATTACCTTTATCAGTAATAAAATTGTTGTGACCCAAACTAATTCGGAACTTAAACAAATTATACCATTACTAATAATATTACTAAAAGATTAATTGAAGGCTCGGATAAATTACACTGCTACTAATTAACTACTAATTATAGGCTTGGATAAATTGTACTATTACTAGTAAACTACTGATTGGGGATTTGTATACATTGTATTGTTATTACTGAATAACTAATTAAGGGTTCAAACGAAATTGCAGCGTTATTACTAAATCACGGCTCCAAAACTATTAAAAAAAGATTACCTATGTAAATATAATTATATATCCCTATAATCAGTACTGTAAGGTACACTGTCACCGAGTATATGGTAACGTGACTCGCTGTAAGATACACTTTTACAAAGTATACAATGATATGTTACGCTGTAAGGTACACTTTTATTAAATTCATTAACAAAGTATATGATAGCATGCTACGCTCCAGAATGAATGTTAGCAGAGCGCATGGTAGATTGCTACGCTCCGGGTAAGATCTTATAAACTCTCACCTGAGGTATGCATTCTTCGGATACCTTTTTTTCCTTCTAACTATCTATCATCAATACTACAAATCTTACGATTATTCTTCTATCTATTTACGTTCATGTGAATAGATACAGACCTTAACGACAACCGCGTTCTCTCTTGTTATAACCGCGTTCTCGCTCACGTTTATCCCAACCACAATTTTGGTCAGCATATTCGCAAAGACAATAGTTGTCATAATGCTTGCAGTTATAATTTTTTGAGGGGCGTGTCTCGTACCTTTTTATATTGTTCTGGGTCTTATAAGACTGGTTCTCATTCTTACGAGGCTGGTATTCATCTTTACGAGAATACCTAAAATCATACCCATAGCGAACATCTTTGGCAAAAGAGGGATGATAATGAGGGTATTGCTGTATTACTAATATAACAAACATAGTTTTCGATTCCTTAACCTTAACCATATATTTTTTTATAATTTACCTATAACATAGTAAAGGTAAGTACTTTTAAATAGCTTAATCTAAGGCGGACCAGATATTAATTATAACGTTATTCTAATTGTCGTTATAATAATCCAATATATCTATAGTTCTTACCCAACATATTTTTATCTAAATATATTATCGAAATTTATATTAATAGTTGAGAAAATTACGTAAGCGAAAATAAACCCTTTTAAATCTGTAATAGCTTGTCCATAATTTATAACGAAAGAATACACGAAAATATCCATGATATATACAAGGCTATAACGAAACATTTTACGACGGTTGTAAAAAATAACTTCCGTATTCCACCAATACATTGTAAATCCCTACAAAAAACTGGAAAACATATTTATAATTCGATTTTCTAATCCTAGAAAGGAATTTATAAAGGCATCCAAATGCTAATAAAAGTTCCATATGTCGGTAAAAACTATATCCTTGCCTACTATAATTATACACATATCTTATAAATTAAAATACTAAAGGTTGAATACTATAATCTTTTTATGTTTTAAAAAGCGAATACTTTTAGTTAAATATTAAATAGCTATCATATTCGGAGCTTGAAGGAGTTTGCAACGGGTTCTAAAGCGAAAACAACGACGACGAGAGAGCTTGCACTCGCGGTGGTTATGAGAGTTATGGCGGCGAGAAGGTTTACGCTCGCAGCAGTCGCGAAAGGGTTCGCGTTCGCAGCGGTTGCTAAAGGGCTCGCGTTTGCGGCGGTCGCGAGAAGACTCGTAGCGGCAACGAAAAGGCTTATGATGATCGCGAGATTAGCAAGAAGGGGCGCGTAGCAAGCATCCAAGCTCTTTTCCCTTATGGTGATAGCAGTGGTTACCCTTAAAGATATTCGATAAAGCTATAACAATGGATGAGTAATAATGATAATAGCGAAAGGGTTCGCGGCGGTTACGAGAATAATAGCTTCTAAAAGCCAAATTATTCAGGCGTTATATAATGGTATTATATTTTACGTGTTTTATAGTATTAAGCTTCTTAAACTTACAACTTATATTTACCACATATTTCGCGGCATTATCATTAACCTCACCGGCTAAGGAAGATGCTTCTCTTGAATTTATAACAGCTAAAGGTGATAAGCTTGTGTCATGACCCAGACAGCGGTTAGGTCAGGAAAACAGGCCAGCAAGGAAACTACGCCACTGAGACGCCTGAAGTCTAACACATCAGGCGGGGAACATCTCTTATGTCAGCAGACCCAGGGTTAGGGTTAATGCCAAGGATATGTTGGATATGTTGGATATGAGGTTATCCAAGCTATCCAAGGACATGCCAAGGATATGTCGGATATGTTGGATCGGAGGTTATCCAAGCTATCCACATTATACAGTACTGAAGACGTATGAAGGATTGAGGATATAAGGACACGGTCAGCACCACACAGATAGTATTTCCTTCATAGCTCTTCAGTTGTCAATCTAAGTATTCAGTCTACCCTGAATAGCCTCACGGCTTCTGATCATCACTCGCACGAACACAGTCTTGATATTGCACCTTTTGTTACCTCTGCTACCTTACTGCTAACATAAACCCTCTGACACCTTCTATATACTCACGGGTATTTAGTGTGATCATTACAGAAACAAGTAAAAGCAAGTGTGGAACAAGTTAAAAAGATATGAAAACGTAAAGCCATAAGCGAAAATAAAATGGGTAAAAGTATATGCGTAGGCAAAAGTAATGTTTTTGTTGGTATTTTTGGTGAAAGTGAAGGGAAAGTGACAATTGTAAAGTTTAGTAAGGCAGGCGCAGGTGTAGGCGTAGGTGCAGGCTTTTTCTTAAGTTTTTCTACACGTGTTTATTAACGCATTCGGCAAGGGGTTTCAAGATTATTAGGTATAATACCCAACGCTTGCAACTTTCGCTTGTTTATAAAATTGAGATTGATGACTCGTGAAGTAAAGGTTGAAAGGTAGAGGAAAAGGAAGAAGGTTGGAGGACAAAGGAAGAGGAAAGTGAGGAGTTAGTATTTTGGTAACAGGGCCATAAAGTTATAACTCCGCGTTAGAAATTAAACTTGACTGCTTTGTAGCAATTATAATTGGTCTTACACTAAATAAAAACCTCAATTTACAGGTGCCATTTGTTATGCTGTTTATACGTGCAAGCGTATTATAGTATTCCGGTCTATATTTGAAGATGAAGACTAAGGTAAAGTTAGGAATCCACCAGACTATCATAACAATAAGTACTTGTAAGAAGGATGACTTATAAGTAGGCAGTCTCGAGAGAAAGCAGTCTCGTGAGAAAGTAGGCCAATAACGCCCCCCTGATACAACATTTACACAATGTTATAAGCGTTGGGTGGTTGTAAGTATCGGATTCATTCAACGAATGTTTGGAGTTTGTTTTCTGCTTGTTATTTTAATCGAATCTGGTCCAGTATGACGATGACCTGAATAAGGTGTTTATCATGAAAATTAACTCGTTAAAGGGGTTCCAAGAAAGTTAAACCGATTTGGGGTTTTTTGATAGTGGTTAAAGTTGTTTTCGTTTGAATTTCGATACGAATTTCGACTATAAAATAGGAGATATGTAAGGTTTGACCCCTATATAGGTTGCCAGATGGAATTACGATATTTCTGATGGTTAACGATAATTGACAACGACGATTCGTGTTGGATTTATGGAAAAATTATTGTTTACTCCACGATTATACGGATCATCGGGTATAATCATATTAGGCCTGATCGTTACTTCCCGTAACAGAAGATAGTGCCTGCCATCGAGGGCCATTTTGATGTCCAGATCGGTGTGTTCGGCGAGATGGCATTAAGTGTTGGAATTCTCGGCGAGGGTCCCCCCTTTGAAAAGGCTATCGACACCCTGCGATGGGTGGACATGATCGGCCAGCGGGTGTACACGGTGTCCCTGACTGAAGGTCTGGAGTGTCCAGAGTCAGTGATGACCATCCAATTGGATGTTTGTTTGTTTGTATTTCCATTCGCCCGGCACCATGTAGTGGTGCTGTTACCTGGAGTATGTAGACGTTGGCCTGCACGATCGAAACCCAAGCGGTTCTATATAAATCAGGCGGGACCCCTTTAGCAGTATCGGCTTACCAGGAGCAGCGACGGTGCGGTCGATCCTTGTGGCCGCTTCTGGTTGGGCTCGATGATGGACTTGGGTAGAGGAGAAATCCAACCTGAAGGTGTGTTTTTCTCGTCGTTCACTCCAGTACCCCACTCCCCTTGAATCTTTTCTCCTCCGAATCCGAGGCCGCATAAGTAGAGAGAGACACGCAGGGCTCGGACATGTACCGTGAAACCACGCATGTGGGGATAATTTGTGTTCGCCGTTGTAGCTGACAGTATGAGGGGGGCATCTGACAGAAGCCCCCGGACACCAAAAAAGTTGTGCCCGACCTCAAGATCCCCAACACCATCTCTTGGTCTCCCGAAAAGAAGATTGCGTATTAGGCGCACTCCTCTGGTAGAGTCGTCCATGCGTATGACTACGATCTGGCCGACGGCGGCGCAGGGGAGCCTGACGGTCACCGTATCGATGTTGGAACCACGGGGTTGGAGGCCTTCAGATTCAAGTCGGGAGCCTGAAACAGGAGTGTGATTTGCGACCAACCGAAAAGGCGAACGGCCGCCAGCAATTAGAATCGATCTACCGTCAGAAATTATGGTTTCGGCGTATCTCGGTTTGTCTCAACTGCTATACGTTGTTGCTCAAAGGACGGGCTCATGAAGGCCTTGGCCAATTTGTATTTCTGAAATAAGGAGAGCATAATATGTCCTCTTACAATATCACAAACTATGGCTTAAGTTTCCATGGAACAGCTAAGAGGCGAGATGACCCCTTCCTATATGGAGGGTAGTGAGTCGAAACGGGACACCACCACGTATAAAGAGACCTTGAATACAGGATAAACACAGTTAGACAGTATGGGGTAGCGCATTGAATAGCAAATACCTTACGGTACTTCCATGAAGGTTGGCGTAAGTTGTGATACTCTCTTGCGGTGAGCTGAAAAGGGGAGGGGGTTCTGCGCTTTGACACTGCCCCAGGTGCTTACTGTATATTGTGTCTGTTTCTAGGCAAACATCTTATTTCGCCCAGTACCATACCGGATCCTTCGGTACGTTTTGCCAATGGCCCGCCGATGTATACGCTTGCCAAACTACCTGCTTTATTTGGCAGGGGAGATGGCTTGAGGATAGTAGAAAATCTCAGTAGGGTCGTATCTCTTCTTCAGCTCCCGCAGCCGCTGCAGATTCTCTCCATAGTAGAGATTCTCCGCTGTATCTCTGTCCAACTCAGAGTCGACGTAGTTCACGTACATGCCCCAGTCGCCGGCCTTCAGCAACTCGGTGGTGGCCTCAACCCATCCCCTCATCAGCGAGATGCCTTCGGGAGGGTATGGATTCTCGTTGTCGGAATAGTGGTAAAGCTGGATGAGGAATTTCTTGTCGCGGTGCGCATAGGCAGATGCCGAGTTCGGTAGAGCCGTGATGGCAGAGGTGGGCCCGCCATGAAGATCAAGCTGGATGAACCAGCCACCGGGCTGGAAGTTGATTGCCTTTGTATGCCAGTAGCCAACGAATTTCTCCAACGACCCGCCGCGAAGGTCTTTTAGGATCAGGCTGGTTGCATAGAAATTGCCATGATCAGTGTATGGGGTCGGGACCACAAGTGTGTTTCTCTCAGCGTAGTACTTAAGGCCTTGCAGCCAGGTAGCCTCCTTTGCCTCTAGTCTTCCACCCGTCTTGTTGAGAAGGGGAGCCAGGACGGTGGCAAGGTCGTTTGCGGTGCCGTAGTAAACACCCTCGAAGCTGTGATCACCCGAGACGTGCGCACCCACTGAGATGTCCGAAGTCAGCCATTTCCTTCACATGACAACAGCTACTGTACTTCCCCGATTGGACTGCTCCTACTTACGTACCAACATGGGCAGCAGCTGTTGCTCAACGGTGGGGTGTGGAGTATACGCACATCTCATGTTCAACTCAGTAGGTGCTGTGGTGGCGAATTCCACCAGTGCCTTGATTCCCTCCACCTTCTTCTCCTCGGTCTTCCAGGCCAAGGAGACTTGGAAAGGGGTGCTAAGGGGTGGTGCCTCGAAGGTCTGGAGCTCAATTGAGGTAACGATGCCAAAACTGGAGCCAGCACCACGCAGGGCCCAGAAGAGATCAGGGTTTTCGGTTGAAGAGCAGTGAACTCCAGTTCCATCTGCCAAGACAACGTCGGCACCGATCATCCAGTCAAGAGCCAGGCCCTTGTTGTGTGAAGCCCAGCCATAGCCTCCATGCAGCAGATGGCCTGCAATGCCAACTGCAGGGCAGCTGCCGTGAGAAATGGCACGACCACCCTGGCGGTGGAGCTCACAGGCAAGCTTGCCAAGTCTTGCGCCTGCTCCAACAGCTGCAGTATGCGTGGACCTGTCAACTGTGATGTGGTTAAGGGCAGTCAGATCAACGATCAGGTGATCGTTCTCTCCACCAAAACCCAGAGATGCATATGAATGGTTTCCGCATCGCGCACTGACCTTCAATCCGGCCTTGACACCACAAACAACAGCAGCCTGGACTTCTTGTGGGTTCTTGGCAAGGACGACCAGGGCCGGTATGGCAGGGAGCCGTAGGTTGTATGGAGTGGTCTCGGATGTCCAGTCAGGGCTGGTGTCATCAATGAAGGAGATGGCAAGGCTGTGGAGGCACTGGGTAGCAATTTCCTTGGAAGTAGCAGCAGGTGCGATTGCGAGATTGGAAAATGCTTGGACAATTGCCTCCTTCGAGTCCATGATTACAACCTAAGTTGTGAAACTGCCTGTGGAACTGGTTGATCGTTGAAGGAAACTGTTGATTTTGGTGGGGTGCCGGAAGCAATGGGACAAAGCTGCTCTTGCACTGTGATGGGTTGGCAATAGGTTGGTGAACACAAAGGGAAGCAAACGGAAGAGAAGGTCGGTCGATTTGTTGTGGCTGCTGAGGCTAAGTCTTCAGATAGTGAGAAGGAAAAGTGAAAGTCTTGGTGCCCTCAATGGTGATGGATTCTTAAACAAGAGTGGAAGTATGATGGTAGAAGAGTAGAATGGGACTGTGACTGTGACTGGCAAGGTAAAGTGTAAGGTGATGTGATGTTTGGAAGGTGTGTGGTCAGAAGGAAGTCACGCCCGCAGGATTATCACCCTGTTGCTGCAGGACTTTGACTGGCTTGTGCTCGTGAAGTTGCTGTCAGAGAAAGTCAAAGCTACTCTTGGAGTTTTTAGATGACGTGGAGCTAAAGCCTGGCACTAGTGGGCCTTAGTCAAGCAAAACACATCATGAGTCTGCTCCCACTAGAGTACATGGTAAATATTGGTGACTGGTTGGACTTGCCTAATACCATCATACTGTACAGGTACTTCTAATACTACAGATCAAACTGCAAATCATGCTAAAGCATACCTATAAGCTTACAATAAAACACAACCTTTTCATAACGAAATGGATGTGAGATGCGCACGAGCCAAAGAAAAGAGCTATGCCATGCTACGCCATGCCATGACTTCTTATGAGGTGTGGCTGCCATAGGATAGTGTGTGCCACCTCTGTTGCCACTGTATATAGTACTAGGGACTTGGCTGTACAAGTGTGTAAGGACAAAGGGTAAGGACTAAGTGCACGGTCTTGGCATGCATATGGAATTAGTACTTAAGGCAGCTTGTGTTGGCCCCGGGAGGGGGACCCTTGCAACCTGCCACCTTTCAACCGGGAGGAAGATCCTTGCAAGATCATGAAAACCTTGATGAGTTGCTTGCAACCCTTGTAAAGTATATGCTTATTTAATGGTAAGGGTATTTTCAATCATGTTGGTTAGGTAGCTGGGCTTATACGCTACACTCAACACAAATGCTAGCCCCACCTAAAACAGTACGTATTTGACTTATTCAGAGAGTCAAATTTAATTTTGTAATACAATAATAACTTTAGTTGTATTATTCTTGTAATAAGGTTTTATGATATAATATAAATCATCTGGTCGCTTTTAAACCCTATTGTTGCTTTGTAAAATTATTGAAGGTATTGGTAACGTTTAATAACGATTAGGTTAACAATAAAACCCTTTGTTAGGTTTTAACCTTTTTGGATTTTACTTCATTATAACTGATTCGCATATGTAATAACTTCCCATAAATATCTTATCTATGGGTTAAGTAAGGTAGATAAGTTGTTTTTTTCATTATAAATTATATAATAACAATTAAACAACCACTTAATCGTTTTACACCTGTTGTTTTCAAGCTTTGGTGGGTATTCATTTCGTATAGTATAATATTTTTTGTACGTGTAATCCATTTAGATTTTTTAAAATTATATATTGAATTGATATTTCGTTTTTTATATAACATATATTCGATTCTCAAACGCTTCGATATCAACAGTGGTTTTTTAACAGGTTTCTCATTATCATACCCGCCGTTATTAACGAGTTTGGTATCTTCAGCTTCATTTAATATGTTACATACAAGAATTATACTACGTGACATACTTTGATTGTCGTCTATTATTCTAATAAGTTACCCGGCATTAATGCGCAGGAAAAAGAGTTGGAAACCCTTTTGACCATAAAAAATGCATTTAAGAAATTTTCCGTTATAACTAAATCTATCAGGTATTCATTGACGAGTTTAAGGTCTACGTTAAATATAAGAGTAATACTTTACCTTTTTTGCGTTTTCTAAACTTTCTTTTTTCGCCGTTTTCCCTAACTATATATTGTGATTCCAGGCTTTTGCCGGACGCGTGCCGCCTTTCCTATTACCAAGTAGTTGATTTTTTTTTAATGTTATACTGTTTTTTGTTCAAACAAAACCGTTTGCAGAAAAATATGGGATTTATACCGTTATTGATAGCAACGATAATAATTATGTTTTATATGACAAGAAGAAAAGATACCTTTTGGATTTGGATAGAGAGAATAACGATAGGATTGCTTAATTGATAAAAACATTTATAATATTTGTAGTTTCCAAAGTGTGTTTAACCATTAATTAAACGGATGTTTTTAGTTATTTGTTATAAAAAGTGGAGTGAAAAGCGGGTATTATCTATATCTAGTGACTTTACATTGTGTTTATTAAGTAAAACTTTCCCCAATAATAGTTTGTGTGGTAATACCTTTTAGAAGTGAACTTTTAAAAAGTATTTAAATATTTATCATACTGCTTTTCTTTTAAACATTCTTTTATTTTCGATAATTTCTTTTAAGTATGTTGAATTTTACTATATTAAATTTTTCCTCGAATTTTTTGGTTGTTGTTTCCATAAACACTTTCATAAGTTTTCTGTTTTAACCCAAACTTTATTTTTTTCAATTTTATATTTATTTATACCGTATGAGGATTTCTATGGTTTTTTTAGGCTGTTTTCAATTACTCATTTATTATATTCCAATAGCTCACATTTTAAGGTAACTATTTAATAAAAATTTTCATTGAATTTCGTTGAATTTCTAAATTTATTAATTTTCCAAATGTTGAGTTTTGTTTTTTAGTCTCAATATTTCTTTTAATTCCACGTAATGTTTTTTCACCAATATAGACTTTCAAAGGTTCTAGTATTGCAGTATTGATTCGACCAACGCACAAATCAATATATGAATCAGCACACAGATCAATTGAACGCACTGCAACATTGATGGTTCAATTGTATTTCAGCCGTTGGCAACCAACGGCTAGTAGAGTTGTTACTAACAAAAGTCACAATGTTGGTTGTCTAAACCAAAACTAGCCACTTCACTAGTCATCTTGCAAGTATAGCTAAGTAAAAGGCAACTGTTTGTAACTCATACTATTTATGGACCGACCATTTAGTGACAAAAGTGTGATTTCCATAACTATCTAAAATTATATATATTTTAGCCGTCAATTAAAAGTAGACTCGCTTATTCGTTATCGGTATAAATATCCGCGAGGAAATACTAGTCGTCTATACGTATTATATAAATTAGTCGGAGGTAAGTGGTAGACTTTTGACGGCATACCACCCGCTTAGTGGTTGACCCCTTTTGTGATTATTTTGCAATTTTGGGGCTTGCGGTCCGTGGAAAAAAGGTGGCTCGGGTCGCGATTTTCCCACGTAAAATACGTCTGGTACCGAGTTGTAAAGTATATTTTCCCACCGCTATAGGCTTTTGACCAAAATATAAGTGTTTTACAGGTTCTTTACTTTTTTAGACCATTGTCAGATCCTCGATACGAATAGGCGCCGAGCGGGAACTAAAATAGCCGTGTAATACAGTCAGGCTAAAGCTATAGCTTTTACGCCCGTATAACGTTACGGGTCTCTAAGCTATAGGGTTACCTTAAAGCCTTGATTAAAAGGCCAACTTAAAGTTCGATTTATAGCTTTTCTTTTTTGTCTTTATGTTTTTATATTTTTTGAATAAATGTTATAACGTTAGACTTTTCTTTATAAGTATATTTAATTCAAATCTTTTTTCGATATACCCAGTGATGCCTGCCCTTTTTTACATGGCATGTGGATAAACTTATACAAATATGATCTATATTTGTAGTCCCTATAAGTTTGTAACACGTAGTAAAGACTAATACGATTGATTATAAGACCCCAATGGCATTGAACACATACGTACAACACATTGGCCGAAAATTAGCTACAGGTATATGGGATTAGGTTTTCAACTTTATGTATTCATTTAGTTAATGACATAGTTTGTAATGGTTTATTCAAAAGATTATACGGTATACTTTGAAAGCAACATGCATTTTCAAATAGGGTGGTTGTTGTGGATAGGAATACTTGAGTTGCGAGCCTTCCCGCCAGTATATATATGTATTTCACATTAGCGATGGACACACTATACTCGCTATATAGTGTGCACTGCCTGGTGATAGTAAATCCAAAAAAAAGATATATTGACAACTTCAGCTTATAAATCTTTCTAAATATTAAAATAAACGTTGGAAGATTTACAACCACCTTCTTTCAAACTAATAAAACTAATGATAACGGCTTATATGGCGTTCGAGCCCTAATAATAGACTTGAAATATGATTATGAAAACGCTAGGATTGTTATTACCACCATCGCCACCACAAATATAATAACTTTCGATAATGGTCCTACCTATTTTCTTCAATTTTTTAAAAATACCTAGGAAAGGAATTATACTTAAAAAATGCTTATGCTTAAGTACATTACATGTCATCGCAACCTCGTACGCCGGAAACGTAATTTAACGTCGGAAAACTTGACTGGTTGATAAAAAATTTAAATTTAACTCGTTGACAACTAATGCTATTAAATTAATTGTCGGATTCGTAATTGAAGTCTTTGGAATTCAAAAAATCTTCATTGTTGGAGAAATCGATATGTAACTTAGTAAAAAGCGGAGAGAAAACTATATTAATATTATTCGTAAAATCTATATATTAAATCAATCGCGTAAAAACAACTCCCCCTAAAATAAAAAGTCGCTTGCTAAACGTTACAGATATTATAAAAACTAATAAGATAAAAGTACAGATAATACAATTTAACTACTAAATTATACTCATAGATATAATTAATATATTCACGTTATAATAATACATACGTATAGCTTACTCTCAAATGATGTAATTCCCCTCAAGAAACTCCGTTTGTAAAATCTCGGTAAACCGCTTCTATAAGGTAGTCACTTCGTTTTGTTACGCATCTCAAGCTCAATAAAAGTGTCTTTATAACTAATCCTCAACGTGTGCGTTGAGAACCTACTTTAAAACTTATAAGTTGAAACTCGATTTATCGTTAAAAGAAAATTATCCTAAGCCATAACTACTAGAAAACAACTAAAACAACGTCGAAAATAGTAAATCGAATATTATATATAGACGGACTAAGCTAAGACTATCATTTATGACAGTCGGATATTATCTATAATACTAGATAGAAAGGTAAGAAAAAATAAAGTCTCTGCTACGAAACGGATATAAGTAGTATGTAAGTAATAGCAACATATTTTGCTAGCAATTTAGTATATACCTGTAAATTGGGATGAAACTGATAACTCACATGCTAGTGCTAGCTCCATGGAGTGAATTTGGCATGTACCTGCCTATTACATTATCAGAATATTGTAAAAAGAGTATGGAGGTATATTTGTTTTGATAAGAAGGTATCGGTTTGGTTTCGGTATTTTTATGTTGCAAAAAAGGTATAAAAGTGGAATAAAAACCGCAAAAACAAGGATTATGAATATTAGGATGGTGAGGTTTAGTATTTTTTCTGTTTATATTGTAGCAACAATATTGAGCTTTAATAGTATTATTTAAATTAATATGATAATCGGTTTTAGTATTATCTTATCAATTAAATAAATCAAGTGTTTTTGAGGTTTATGGTTTTCATTCATCCTATAATAATATCGGTTATATTTTCATACTTCTTTTTAAAATGACTAAGCGATCATTACCACTTTTTTCAGAGTTTTCTAGCTATTTTCTAGGGTATGAATACGGGCGTTAATACCATTTCATAAGGTATTTGGAAGGGTTTCCAAGGTTTTTAAGGGGGTATCAATTTTTAATATAAATTCTTAAAAGCATTAGCGGAGTTTAGAGTAGAATGTTCAGCTGTGGCAATACAATTAATTGATGTTTAGAAGCACAGTGTTATTAGGGGGGATGAAATGAGAATCTTAGACGGAGTAAAGTGAATAAATTTTGTTGGAATGGAGGAGTGATACGTGTTTTTTTTTCTCGTTTTATGACGAGTGCTGCATTCAACAATTAGCTAGTTTTTTACTAATAGCGTATAAACCTTGTGCGTTTAAATATGAGAAAGGCCAGGTAAAAGAATTGATGGTATTTTTCGATAAGGATGGGAATTAATAAGAATCAATAAAAATTTAAGGAATGGATAGGGTGATAATTTAGTTGTAATGTGTTCATTATTTTCATTATAGTTACTGTTATTTTCATTATAGCTACTATTATTATTGTTATAGTTACTGTTATTGTTATTATAATTATAATTATTGTTATTATGATTACTGTTATTATTATTATGAATACTGTTATTTTTATTATGGTTACTGTTATTGTTACTATTATTGTTGATTATAATATGTAGAGTGATAGTACTAATTCAGCACGTTCGGTAATGATGATATATCTGGTATTAATCCTAATAATCTTGGTTTATAGGCATCATGTGTAGCACCGTTAGTAGGGTGAAGCCCAAACCTGATGTAAACGTCTAATATAATGTTCTTAATTACAGTATAGTGGAATAGTTTACTAATTTAAGTTTAATTGTAGCTCAAGTTAGCTGCAGACTGATAATGTAGCCATAAATTAAACTGATAAAAATCCCCTCCTATCAGAGTTAAAAATTCTCCCACCCTTCGATAGGAACGATACGTGAATTTTATTGTAATGTGTACAGTAAAGTTTTAACTAAACCGTAGAGGAGAGAAAAAATCTTTGACAGATGTGATAGTAGAAAAAATTATAGTATAGGCTAAATTTAGTTAAGTTTACATACTATCGGTAGGGTTTTGGACGTTTCAAAGTTGTCGATTCGATTGTTCGAAAGTAACAGTAGTATTACAGTAGTCAAGTGGTAAATGTATTGTTCTGAGTTTAATAGACCGCTAGATAGTCTATATAGTAATTTATGTAGTCAATTGCTTGGCCTATACCCTGTTGTAAATTAAGCGTACATTGTACTTAACTTACAGCTTATAAAGTAGGCTAACAAAAAATATACTCAACTTTAAGTTAATATAGTCAACTTTACTATAAGTAAAGTTAATATATTAAACTATATTTACTTTTATTCCAACACTGGAGGCTTTTTGTTTTATGCATTTACGCTTATGTAGTCGACTAAATTTTTCCGGTTACTATTAAATTATATCCTCGTTAGCTAGCTAAACCCCTGTTTATTCCAGTTGATTCCCACAACTAAATTGATTCGAATTGCCTTTATTTTACCTATAACTCCGATTTTTAACTTTAATAGCTCCCATACGTAAGTTTTTCGCTATAGACTTATATATACTCGTTTATTGCCTCCATTAGCCGTTTTGATTCATATTTGTTAAGCTACCTTTTATTTTAGTTAACCCACATAGGTTTATTGACGTCTTACTTTCTTTATTACTATTGATTATCTTAATCGACTTATTCTAAGTTACTTGTCAATTTTATTTAACTCACATGAGTTAAGTAACACATAAATACTCCTAATTTAATCGTGTTGTTTCCAAAATTCTTTATTGCCGGTTTTATTACTTTGATAATTTTTCAGTTTGTCAGCACGTATTTATTTTCTAATACATAATTTGACGTTACTAGAAGGTTTGATAACGTAGCCCTCGATGAGTATGATTAGGCAATTGCTATGTACAAACATTTCAAAAGCTTTATTTAACGAAGTTTTCTTAATAATATTAGCAATATTATCTTTGTTATTAATTTGTCAGAACTTATTGATATACTTTTCTTCTTAGGCTTTACAAAGTGTTATTATATCAATTATCATACGTTTTTCTTCGGTAGTTCCGAGTTCTAAAAGGTATTCGAATAGGTTATTAGAATAGATATTAATTACTATTGTAATGGAGGTAATTTTAAGTTATTTGTTGACGAAGTTGAATGTATCTCATAATACTACGCTTATATCGAAGCTAGTTATTACACCATAAATTTTTAAAGGAAATAAGTATTGTGTGATACTTTTGTATATGATCGAAATTTCATAAATCAGGTTTCTAGTAATATTAAACTAGTTTTCTTACCTATTTTAGTCAACGAAGATTATTTAGAAACTGATCTATGACAATGAATTTGTATTATTTGTAAAAAAAAGCCGTCCGTAAAGATTATTAACTTAGTCTTCAACATGTCGGTGGGAATTATATCAATCCTTCGGTTCAAGTTCCGTATCTGCTATTCTAACCCTTTATTCAACCGGTTAAAGTCTTCATCTGTTGGGTTTTATACTTATGCTGTAATTGATAGGTTGTAGGAGGCTTTCAATTGATATAGGGTAGCGATATAATTACTACAAGTGTATTGTTTTTAATATCGTTGAGCTCTAGATATATTAGTTTTGTAGATTGTAGCCAAATCAAAGTTTTATCTCTTTTGGTAAAAATTGAGGTAAGTATTAACACTAAACATATGGATGAACAATTAGTTAAAGTTAAGTTAGTTGTCCTTATTATGAAATCAAGCTATTGGCCATTGAGTCTATAGGTTACGTGACTGTGCACGTGACGGGATATGCAGTACCTGGCCTGAGCCTAGCCCGGGCCCGGTCTGGGCGCGGTCCGGGCGCGGTCCGCATGTAGCACGTGCGAGGGCACGTGACGGACGATACACTAACCACGCACAAAAGCTTTGCACAAAGGACTACTACAACTTATTTTAGTTTTCCGTCTATACTTTAATAGTAAACTTTATTTAACGCTTATGTAGTTTACTATTGTAGGTTAAATTATAATATATTATTGAAGTCTTTTTTTCATTTTTTCGAAAGAATAATACTTGTGATAGACGAATTAATCAAAAACGCTAATAACTTTGTGTTATACTTTAACGTTATAGAAAAGAATAGGCCGTCGGCGAATACCTATTCTTCCACCTTCATAAATATATCTATTACCCCTTCGGTGTCGATTTAAGTCGATATATCACGTTTATAAAATATTATAGATTATATCTCATTTATTGCAAAGTAAATGTAACGGCGTAATTGATCTACTTTTGCTTTCAACCTATATCAGATCTCGCTTAGGTTGTAATTAAACTTTAACAATTCGAAGTCGATTTGACGGTAATTAGTGTTGATTTTCCAACGTTTAAAGGTAAGCGAAAACAATATGATTAATTGTAATTCAACGGATTTGCCTTTACATAAATAGAGACGCGTTGAAAAATCGAATTTATACTAGAGGCGAATAAAATGTAAACCGGAAAAATTTGGCATACATTTTTTTACGTAAAAGGTTATTATACACCGGCGATGAAATAAGCTATTACGGCATATTACGAATCGAGCGGACATAAAAGTATTGTTGAAGATACTACACAAGAAGATATTGTGTAGGCTTGTAGATTCAAGTATTCTAGAATCTGCATGGAGGACTTGATATATGTTTAAGTCATAATCAAGCATATTCTCATAAGGATCTCGATTAGAATCGAAACTCCTTTACTAGTTAATACTAGTGTATACTCGTAAATACTTGTTCCTCCGCGCTAGTAAATACTAGCTCAGGAAGAATCTCCGTGCTGATCCTCTATACTAGTTAATACTAGTATTTGTACTAGTAAAACACTAGTGCTGGTGGTGATATTTACAACTCCAGTGAATTCATTATCCCTTGGTGTTAAAGTATTTAGTACTTGACGTTTGTACCAAATACTGAATGGTCCTGTTGGCTTTGTTGGCCCTGCTGTTGAGCTGTGTGTTATTGTAATGATCATACTAAATACCTGTGAGTATATAGAAGGTGTCAGAGGGTTTATGTTATCAAAAAGGTAGTAGAGATACTAAGTGAACAATATCGCAACCGTGCAAGTAATGATCAAAAGCCGTGAGGCTATTGAGATGTATAGACTGAATACTTAGATTGACAACTGAATAGCTATGAAGAAAATGCTATCTATGTGATGATGATCGTGTCTTTTTATCCTATGGCCTTCATACTATCTTCAGTACTGGATTGTTTGGATCGCCTTGCTATCCTAGCGATCCATCAGCTAACCCTAACCCTGTTTTGCTTACATAAGAGATATTCCCCGCTTGATGTGTTGGACATTAGGCTCTTAATGGCGCAGCCAACTGCTAGCCTGTTTCATAACCTGCAGTTGGTCCTTAGGATATAACAGTTATATAACTATACCTATTATATATTTTAACAAATCCCCATAACAGGTACCGTCCATTTAAACGAAAAGAAAGAGAATTGAAAACAAAAAAGGTGAAGGGTAAAGAGAAGGAAGTGTAGTGCGGATGAAAGAAAATCCGTAGATGCAAACATGAAGAAGACCTATGTAGTCCGATTTAAACCGATGATCTTTCCAGTATCTTTTTTGTTAATATTCCAAGTTTGCACCAAAACCACTCTATTATTTAATACTTTTAGTACCATAAGTTGATTGAGAGTACAAATCTTTATAAACTATTAATATAATCTGAGCTTAGATCAACTAAGCTAAGCCGTTGTATTATTACTTCTTGTTTTGCCTTTGGCAACGGCTTTGTCAACCCATCAGCTAGTTGTTTATTAGTATGAACTCACTTGATTTGTATTATTCCACGTTTCAATTTATTCTTCATAAAGTGTTTTTAAGGGGTATATGTTAAGTGCGTTGGTGATACTCTAGATTTCTAAATAACTTGATGGCTCTTTTATTATTATAGTATATTGTAACAATGATAGGAATACGTAGCTTCATGAATAAATTCATTATCCAAAGTGTATTTTGAGTAACTCTCATTAATGCTACATTCTTAGTATTTACAGAAGAAAGGCATGTTTTGGATTCCCGTTTGGATACCCAGTTTATCCTGCTGTTAACGATTTAAACCTTGTATATATAGGTGGACTTTTCAGTGACCTTATCCCTATTTTAGTTGGAATCGCACTAGCCGTTAATTTGAAGTCTTCGTGTATTGTTATAGTAGTCTTCGCTAAAGTTTATAGTGTTTGAATACGGGTTTGCTAAAGTTTTTTACAATATATTTGTAGTTTATGGTTTTTGTATTGTTTAAAGTATCTTAAGGCGTAATGAACAAGTGTAATGTTTATATATAAAGGATCATGACAGAAACGAGAATGTATTAATATAAAGAAGGCGATATTCGGCCTATTTTCATATATTATATAGCTAAAAGCCCCTATATTTGACTGCTTCTTTTTGTTTTGTAACATAACAGCTTGAATTTTATGTGGAATAGAAAAAACGAGGGCTCCGGTTGTAATGAGAATATGGGCCGGACATATGATTAGTTTCTCAGTTTCTAAATACAATTACCTTTAAACATACGTATCTTGTGTTAAGATAATCGTACGTAAGTTCTTATTCCTTAATATATATACCCCTAGGAAGTGTTTTATCTGTTTTGGGTCCTTTTATTTCAAGTGCTTTCCAATATCCATTTTAAAGGTTTTAATAGCGTTTGGATTAGGTCCTATTATCAAAAAAGCATTAACGTAAGTACATATACTAAGTTAATAACGATAGTTGATATATACTTCGTTATTAGAGCGTAATTGTTTGAAGTTAAGGGTATTCAATAATTCTCTTAACCTTTTTAACCATTATCATAAAGCTTACTGAAGCCCGTAAAGTAAAGTAAATAGTTAAAATACTTGGTCGACTATAGGATTAAAACCCACAATATTTTTATTTGGATACTTTAGAAAGAAGTTTCTGATGGTGTTCGTGATTTCCATTAACATTAGTTCTTCAAGTTCCTTACTAGGAAAAGCCGAGTCGATGTAGATTTGGTCGATATCCTATCCGTAAGAAGTAGTAAGTGTAATAAGAATCCTCTACGTGCAAAAATTTGCTGTGACAGTAAAGTTTTTGGTATAGTTAATACTATATATTTATTCAAATATTTTTATTACGATCTTAACCTTATAATTTTCGATTTGATCTTTGAAATTAGTTTTGACTTTATTTACTTCTTTTGTAATTAGGGAGTAATGTGTAATGTCTCTTTTGATAGCCTTAAAGACTTTAATGGATAGCAGACTTTGTATTTTACTGTAAAGTACCTTTTTCTAGTGCTTTGCATTTAATTTATTCAAATCTTACTCTATAGTTAGCTGTTTTTCTAGTTAACCAACTGAAAGTACAAACTAGACCATATTTTTATCAAGAATATCATTTGCTGGCAGACTTGACGGAAAGCTGTTCTTTTTTATGTTGCTTAGCGAATAATACTCCTTAGCTTGAAATTTGGAACTATCATTACAGTGTTATAAGAGATACTAACCTTAATAGATTGAATATCTTTCCCCCTTATAATTGCTTTACGAGGTCTTGTAATAGTTCTTTTCAAGATTGTCAGGTTAAAAGTGCTAACGATCTTCCCTATCGAATTTCCTGCCCGGTTTAGAATGTAAACTTTAAAGATATGTTAAGGCTTAGTGATATTGGAAAACTGCCATAAAAGAAGGATCTCCCTTTTTTTCCATTAAATTATTTCTTCAACTTTCTACTAGTTTTGTAAAGGGTATGTGGATGATAATAGAAAATCTGAGAGTAAAAATAAATTTAACGTTGGGTTTATAACCTTTATATCCCTTTAATTTATCGTGAAAGCCCTTATAGGGTGTAGTGTGTTAGATTATACTTCTGCTATTAACCATTAAGTTGGTTATGACAATGTCTACTTGAAATAAGTACGACCACACATGATATGATACCTTTCCGGATAAAATTCAGGTCCTTATTTTTTCCAAAATCACTTTATTAAACCTTTCAGAAATTTCGTTTTCTTTAGGGGCGTATGGTAAAGAAAACTTAAGGGTGAAAGCGTAGTCAAACAAACATTTTCCTAATGAAATAGTTTACAGGCTCGTTGCCTGCATCGAGGATTAAAAAACCTATTATACACCCTACAAGTTTGATTATTTCATTTAGTATAATATAAACTACTTTTTTTCCCTTACCGGGGGATATAATAGCTGTGTTACATATTCTGTAGTTATACTTAACCTTTGTTTCCATTAGGCTATGGCGTTCGCCTTTTGGCCTAACAGTTGTTTTTAGGAAGCTATCAAGGGTTTAAATAAACGCTCATTTTTTTAGTGTACCGTATTAGAAACTTGGTCGCTAACGAGTGATTTTGGAGAGTTTTAAAAAAGCCTAGATAAAGTTGAAATGCTTCATTTCCTAGTCCTTTTTTAGACTGTCTAACAATTTAAGTAATTCCCTTACTAACTTTAGGCTAATATAATGAAACTTAGTATGTTAAAGGGAAATATTGAAGGACTTAGTGGTAGCTGTGGCAATTGTATTGCAATAGAATTGTTATGTAGCTTAGATAATAGTGTAGTCGCTGGTTATTATGGCAACTGTTTTCTCAGATTTAAAGTTAACTAATAATAAGTTTTTGACTCTAATGTCAAGGATTTGAAGTTTTGATAAGATAGTCAGATTCATGATAAACTTAGGGTAATAAAAATAGTTGTATAGAGTTAGGGTATTATAATTGTAATTTTCTTCAGACTTGACCGATATTTGAATTGTTCTCTTGTTAGTGGACTGAAAAACAACTCCTCCAGTTCGTAATCCGGGGTAGTCTTCGCCTTGTATTTTAAGATATAAAACAATTTTTTTGTTGCTGAAAATATGGTAAGATAAACCTGAATCAACTTTAATAGAGTTTTGCAAATGAAGTTTATCAATTGCAAAACAATGTTGTAGTGTGAAAGAAAAAGGAATAAACTTAAGATTTAACGTTGAGTTTTAAAGACTTGACTTTAAAAGTGGGGCCTATATTGCAGCAATACACGTATCTAGTACGGCCTATAATTTTTTTTTTCACAGTTTAACGTAAAAAGTGGAGCTTTTGACGTTGAAGGTGAAGACTTTAACATTAAAAGTAGATACTTTAAAGCGGGTACACCCGTGTAAAATACGGCCTTTGATTAGCTAAAATTCTCTAGTAAAAGGTTTTGTGCAAGGAATTACGTGGTGAACTGCGCAATTGATTATAATAACATTATAAAGTCATAATGATATAAGTGGTGGAGGTCTTTTACTTTACCATTGTTAACGGAAATAGTATCCGCTTTTTCTTCCTTGCTGATAAATTTAATAGTATGAAAAGGACGTAGATTTGGATGTAATACCTAATAAACCTATGCCGAATGGCCCTTGTAAGAGCCTGTAAGGAAGTTCTTGAATTAAATGTTACACTGGTAATGATTAACAGGGAGCTTTTTTTGTTTTCTTTAAAAGATAGAATTTAACGTTTTTTTCTTCCTCAAAGCCTGTTTTCGTTTTGGAAGTTTTATTACAGTTTATGTAATGATAAAGAAACCGCTTTTCTTAATTTACTTTGTATGTAGACTGTTTGGACTGGAAACTTGGGCTTAGTGCAGGTTAAAAATTGTAGGGAATACTTAATATCTTTAACTTAACGGCTTTAATAGAGTAAGCTACTTTTGGTATTTTCGAACGTTGTTACAAAAAGAGCTAAGGATAAATACTGTAAAGGGCGAAGGAAACGAAGTTTTATTTTTTTTAAAAAAAATAGTGGATTGGTCCAGTGACTTAGTATATGCCAATCAATATCACTAAAACTTTCTATAGATCTTTTATACCTACAATAACGGCTTAAAGGTCTGAAGTAATAAAAGAAGTAATTATCCTATAAGCTTGGATTCGGATACGTATAGTTTTTGAAGTTTTTGCAAAACTGTGATCGATAGATTTAAATACGTAAATACAGTCCTTTTCTGTAAAAACTATATTTATCTTAAGTTTTAAAATACCCTTCAAGATTTTAAAATAGTTGTTACGAATAGAATATCTCTTAATATCCATTTGCAAGACGTTGATGTTTGTAAATGTTAATTTTTCATAGTTTTTAGTGATTGTTACTTAGGCTTTATTAGTTTTTCTTTAGCGTTAAAGAATGTGTTTTTGATGTTTTACTTCTCCTCCTATACTAGCATGATGATGCCTATCGATTTAGGTTGTTCCGGTTTTCTAAGGCGTTTTTTAATCTAAGTTAACAATCTTTCGTACAAGCCGATAGCTGATTTAAGCCTTGTTAATTTTGGAGAACTTGTGGTTTTAACTTTAGCTTTTACTTTCTTATTAGCAAGATTATTAGCATTAATTAATTGAATTTATTATTTAAATTTAGCCCTACAGGTATCACAAGCTTCTTTTCTTTGTTTCCTCAAAATAGATTTAGGGGTCAAAGCCTCTAAAGTAACGGGAGTAGCCCTAAAGCGTAGGAATCGAAGGAATAGTGATTTAGCCGAAGCAAAAGAACCTATAGGCCTTGAGGAACCGAAAGCAAAAACAGTTCTTTGTAAAGAAGGATTATCATCACTGTTACTGCCATAAGACATCCCTGGTGGTGGAAATAAGCCACGTTTTAGGGATACTAAAGAGGCATCATAAAAGGTATTAGATAATTCAGAAAAAGGGAACATTTTTATTTATGTAAAAAAAGTGACTAATTCAATAAGTAGTAGTGTATAATCGTATGGATAATATGTTAAAAGTATTATACAAAAATATATTAAGTTGATTGAAAATTTAAGTATTTTAGAATATATATGGAGGACTTGATATATGTTTAAATTATAATCAAGTATATTTTTATTAGGAACTCGATTAGAATCGAGACTTCTTTACTAGTCAATACTAGTATATACTAGTAAATACTGGTTCCTCTATGCTATTCAATACTAGCTCAGGCAGGATCTCCGTGCTAATCCTTCGTACTAGTCAATACTAGTAGTCGCGCTAGTAAAATACTAGTGCTGGTGGTGATATCTACGACTCCGGTGAATTCCTCCTCCTTTGGTGTTGAGGTATTTAGTACTTGAAGTTTATACCAAGTACTGACTGGCTCTGTTAGCCTTGTTCGCCCTGCTGTTGAGTTATGTGCTGTGTGACTGTACCTATTGTATATTTCTACAGATATATACGATATAAGTAAATTAGTTAACTATATTTAAACTATATTTAACGGCTTTTATAGCGCGGACAAAGACTTAATCGAATCAAATAGACTGCTTATAAGTGATAAAAACCTGTGGGTACTGTTTGAAATTAAGTTCGATATATTACTAACTTAAACAGGCGAATTAAACTGGCTTTCGACCGTAAAGTGCAATACCTACGCTTTAGCATATCCCTACGTATTTGCGACAAATTCATTACGGAAAACGTTAACCGTATCGATTATATCGCGGTTTAAACGAAGTACGGCAAGCTTGCCGACGAGTTCAAGTATTCAAATTTAAAACGATTTTTTATTCGATAATTATCGAAACTCGTATATACATAACGGCCGAATAGAAATATAGTTATAATAAAAGTCTATAAGTTTCAAATATCTTCGTTAAAAGATCGCTGTAATCGCGGTTAATTATCTTCATAAACCCATTCTATATACGTTTAAAATTAATTATGTAAAATTATGTAAATAACAGCGAAGAAACCCGGGTTAGGCAAGTTACGGTGAGTTGCTTATATTATAATTCAACGGATTATTATGAACGTGTTTACGGACTTCGCTCGACGTCACCTCCAACATAAATATAAACGGTTCAAGTCGAAAAGATAAATAAAGGTTTTTTTATTAATAACCACGGAAAAAGTTTGACTTCTAAATATAAATTCGTTTAAAGGTTACTTGAACTTAACGGTGTAATTACAGGATTAAGTGAAAAAGAATTTAATTTAATTAAAATACATATAAACAAGGATGACTTCCTTATCTTTATACCTTTTTAAAATATTTACTTTTTAAGTACTTCAGTCAATTGTAGCTATAATTCTTGTTATGTTGTAAACGAGGCTTTAATATAACGGTTAAAGATGAAGTAAATTCGATCGTCATATTTTCGAAATTTGTGCCAATAGTATAGTTACGGCGAAATAAACGTATTACCCAAATAATCAAGTTTCGTATGAATATTAATAGATAATGGAATCCGATCTTAATATATATCATTTCTGGAATAACGCAGAATATGATTTTTATAACACCTTGGATATGATATTAATAGTTAATATTAAACGTTAACGATATTCGTTTAGTAATTTATATTTAAATTTTTTTTATTATCGGTATGATCAAAGTACGCTTTAGGTTAAAGAATATACGAAACGTTACAAAATTAGTTCTTATTAGTTAAACAACCTAATTTTGACGCATAATATAACGTGTAAAAGATTGGTCGTAATTAGATTTTATTATAAGTTTTCGTAAAATAAAGCGAATCTTATAATCGATAACGCCGACTACCACAAAAAAAGAAAATTATTAATCACGTTTTCTACCCGAATTAATAAAGTTCCACGACCTGTTCGATAAAGAAACAACAACCTTACCCTTATATAAAGTAAAAACTCGACTATAATATTTAAAATAAAGCGAACGAAAATGAATTTTGATTGAGGAAATTATGGTAATTACTACATTCGACATTATGGGATTAAAGTTTTGAATTGAAGCGTTAAGTCACAAAATCAATAAATAAAAGTTAGGTTCGTACGAATTCCTTATAGGCCGCGGTGCCAGTATTACTAATTCCTAAACCGGTAGAAGGATAACGGTTTTATATCAATTACCGGGTATTAAATAAAATTATTGAGTAGGATCGTTTTCATCTACTTTTATTTAAAGAAACCTCACACGTATTATCGGAATCGACTTAACTTATGATGTTAGATATTCGATTAACCTTTTACCGTATCCGTGTTACATCAAAATAGAAAACGTTAACTGCTTTTCGTATACGTTTCGGATTATTTAAGTGGTTAATAAACTTTTTTAGGTAAGCGAAAACGCCGGAAACATTTTAACGGTATATTAATCATGTTATAGCAGATATATTCGATAATTTTATCGTAAGTTATTTAAATAACTATTTAATATTATTTTCAGGTACTTAATAAAATTATATAACAAAACTTCGCGTGGTTTCAAAAAACCTTCGCGATATCGAGTTAAACTTAAACCTAACAGAGTATAACTTCATAGTTAAAATGTAAAATACCTTAGTTTTATCGTAACGAGTAACGTAAATCTCTGGACCCACTCAGAAAAAGTTGGATAATACGCGAATGGAAGTTTTTAAGTATTATTTAGAAAGTTCGAAGTTTTTTCTAGGTTTTACCAACTTTTATCTGGACTTTATAAGTAATTTCTTCTATTCAGCCGATTATATCGTTCGACTTACAAAATAAAAAATTCGTTAAGCTTAGATAAATCGGGAGAAACATGTATTTTAAACGCTAAACATATTGGTAGGGCTTTAGATCGTTGCAATGTTGTCGATTCAAATCGTGATCAAAGTAAAAGTAGAAATGCATTGGTCAAGTGGTGGATGTATGGTTCTAGGTTTTTCAAACTGCTAACCGGTCTATATAGTAATTTATATGGCCAATTTCTTGGCCCGTGCCCTAGAGTATAGTGCAGCGTACTACACTTGACTTAAACCCAATATAGTAAGTCTATACAAATAATACACTCAACTTGCAATTAATATAGTTAACTTTACTGTAATTAAAGTTGACCTACTGCACTGCATGTAGTACTATTCTAATACTGGCGGCTTTTTAGTTTGTACGTACACGCCAGTGTGGTAACCAATATTTTTCAGTTAACGTTAAATAACGACCATATAAACTTGCTAACTCCTTGTCAATTCCAATTAATCTCTCTACCGAATTACACCTAATTACATAAAAATTAACCCCGTTTACCCTCAATTTCCCTACGGTTTCGAGGTCCAAATTTATTAATTCCCACAAAAAGTTTATCCGCTACAAGTCTTTGTGAACCTTTAATTCAACCGTGTCAATTAAACAAATCCACATCGTTAATTTCCTAGTAGTTTTCTAGTTTACCAGCATATCACTAGTCGCCGGCACGTAACCTAAACTTGTCAGAAAGCTTATTAACGCAGTTATCAATACGTATAGTCAACTTATTACTATTTACAAACATTTCCCAGGCCTTATTCGATGCCGTCTTCGTTATAACATTAGCCGGATTATCATTACCGTTAATCCATCGGAACTTTTTAATCTCCTTCTCTTTGTATACTTCACGGAGTACCATCACGTCGATTATTATGCGTTTTTCATCTGTGGTTCCGAACTTTAAAAGGCATTTGAACAAGATTTTCGAATAGATATAAATTATGACTAGGATAGGAGGAATCTTTAGTTGGCTAGTAATAAGGTTAAAAGTTTTCCACAATGCTATACCTACATTAAAACCTATCATTATATCGTAATCTTTAGAGGTTAACACGCTTCGTATTATCCTCTTACACTTAATGGAGATCTAATAAAGTAGGTTACCGTTAATACTAAATTGGTTTTCCCGCCTATCTTTATTAAAAAAGGTTAATAAAAGGCTGATTTACAAACATAGGTTGGTGTTATTTATAAAAGACCTATACGTGACAATTCTTAATTTAGCCTTCGATAAATCGATTAAAACCATATTAATCCCTAGATTTGGATTTCGCATTTATTACTCGTTCCTTTCATTTATCCGATTAAAGTCTTTATCTACATGATCTTTTACTTGTGTCGCGATAAAAAGATTGTGAAAAGCTTTAGGTTAACATAAGGTAGCAATATAACTGCTGCGAATATATTACTCCAAGTACAGTTAGACCTTAACTACGTCAGTCTTATCGATTTTAGCCAAAACAGTAGCCTGACCCTTTTAACAAAAGTTAAGGCTAGAATTAACACCAAATATACGGATTAACGATCTATTAAAGTTAAGTTGATTACATTTCATTAACGTTGTTACTGACTTCTAGTTTTAAAACTTGAAATCTTTAATTGTCTGTTATCTCGATGTTACAAAACTACTTATTCAAACAAAATGTATATCATTGATTTATATGCCTACTACGCTGAAATTCCTTTCCTACGTTACTAGAAAAGATGGGTTATATGTTAAAAACTTAATCGCTAACCGTAATTTAAAATGTAACTAGTAGGTTAAAAACCAATAAACACTTGTTTCAACCAATTCGTATAGTAGTTTAATACATCGTATTACCTTTTTCAAAAGGTAAATAATATTTAATTCCTGTAATAACTCTAACAATACAATCTTCTATAAATCCGTTGCTAATTATTTATAAGCTTACGTTATATTACGGTTATTCAGCATAAACCTACCGTTAGTTTAAATTAATAAACTTACCAATAAAACGACTACTAAATGTTAGCTAATTTTCTAAATCGTTGTTGATTTCGTAATGATCCAATCTTTACCTTTATCGCCATATCCTTAAGCGATTAAACGTAATTTTTCGTACGCTCGCACCATAGTTTTATTTCGAACCTCGTTAATAATTCTCGACTTAAAGATCGCAACATTTAGGTCTTAAAGATTAAAATATGTTTTCGATACGAATTATATAACCCCTTAAGTTAATAAGCCGTTAATCTCAACCTTATCGTTTTCTTTAAAAGTTTTACAGAAGGCTTTAATAATCCTTTATATTCCAAGCTTCAATGCTAAGTCTTTATTATCTCTCTATTTTATATTTACCCAGGTAATATTATAGATATGACCCGGTATATATTCCTCCTTTTTAACTTTTTTTTGGGTGTTTTCCGCGTTAACGGCGTTTTATCGGTTTTTCGAAAACGGGTAAAAATAGTTCGTATTAGTTTAGTCGTTTGAATTAAGGGTCTTCATTATTAATAACTACAATATAAGGCTTAAACTAAGGAATTCGAAAGAATACAAACTCGTTAATAGTTTTAACAACTACTTTCGAATTTGTAATACTCAAGTTTTTATATAAGCCTTTTTATTTACTAGGTTTCCACCATATGGAGACTTTACTTTGCAACAGAAAAGCAAATATATCGATAGTTATAGGGCCGTTCCTAGTATTAAAGTCATCGTTAACCTAACTACATATCGATCACTTTCGTAATTACTCCAAAGATTTTCCGTAAGTCGTAATACGCCTTTAAGTACTTGTTAATAATAGAGATTAACCTATTAGGCCTAGGTATACTCCAAAGACCAATAACGATAACTTAAAGTTTTTATCGTTTTTAATGTAAATTTTAATCTTCGAAAGATCTATTGATATGTTTGTGAATAATAACAACGTATTTCAATGGCTTTTATGGTAATTCATTATATATATTTATACCTTATGGACTTCAGGATTTTTAATAGTCTATTAACGGTTATGTAGTTAAGGCACCGGTATAATTAACCCATTTCCGGCTTCGTCGGGTTCAATACCACTATTTGAAGGTACTAAAGTTAAATCTATAAATACCCCCACTTAAAAGCAAGGGGAAACCTTTAGCCGTTTTTAACTAATTAGTTTGCATTAACGTCGATACTGACGCCGGAGGTTTTTATATCCTCTAAGTAAAGAAGAAAAAAGGTAGAGGATTTAAGGATGTGAAACGTAATTACTTCCATAATAATTTAAACTACCGTTATTCTTAATAAAGCTATTTATTATTCTGTTCTAAATCTAACTTTGGCTTTATTAATATCGTAACAATTAATTTTAGTGGCTGTAATACTTTTCCTCCGCAATACCATATACTGCGAATAGCTTCTTGTTAAATACCTTATTATCCCTATATCTAACATAATACGTTAAAACGTGTGGTTCACGTAATGTTCGTGAAGATTAAAGATATACACGTGGTTAGGGGTATAATTAAGGCAAAGGTAAGGGTTTTTATCATCTAAACGATATAAGAAAACGTAGTTGGATAATTATTAGGCCGTGTTAGGGGAAATATCTTTATATTACTTGATTTTCTTCGGAGCATTGTCATCGTTAATTAGTTATCGCCTTTGAAGTTTGCGATTTAATCTAAGTAGTCTTATTCCCAAGTGGTAAGGTACTAAATATAATACATCACCTTTTTGTTGTTTCGCTTGGTAAAAGGGTGCCGAAATGACTAATAGCTAAACTTACTACAAATTTAACATTTTTACCACTATTACGACGATGATACTTATAGTTAATAGGTCTGTCTAAATCTTGGTCTTATTAATGTTAACGTGTTTACTACCTCCACTCTATAAAAATAATAGTCCAAACCTTAGGCGTTAAGGGCGACCGTAGCCGTATTTGTGGTTGACGTAATTAACTATCGCAATTTTTTTTATCTACGTTAGGGTAGCTTAAGGTTTAGGGGTATATACTAAACGAGTTTGGTTTACAAGTCATTATAGCGGTAAGAGAAAAACGTAATTAGCTAAAAAAATCCTTTATAGGTAGAATTTAGGCGTTATAAAGTATATTCAAACTTATTAACGTCTATAACTGCTACCTGTACCTTCTCGCGAAGTTCAGCTTCACTAACGTGAGATTTTCCCATTGCTTATTGGTACTACATTTACTTATTAAGCATTTAGTTCAACATATTCATTGGTATTTCCTCCTCTTTCTTCTTTACTTTTCCTATAGTATACCGTATAATGGCCTAATTTATATAATATTAGTTAATATGGACATTATGCTCGTAATAGCTTTTTATGTTATCGTAAACTTCGTGAAACGTAGTAGCTCAAGTCAGAAAGGTTAGGTAATAGTCTTTAACGTGCCCTATAAGGATTCTAGGGAATAGTAAGTAAGAACCAGAAGGGATAACCTTAATTTACTTGAAAATATTTAAAAGATGTATCATATTAATGTTGAAAATATTGTAAGGCTTTCAGTTATACTTATTTACGTTGTTTTAGATCCTAATGAAGTCCGTGAGGAGATTTTAATTAATGTTTACTATTTTGATAGGTTTTAGGGGTAGGCCGCAATAGTTATGCCAGTCTTTATTGATATTTTCGGGTAATTCAATCCTTAAAGCCTCCGAGGAACAGTGTTAAGAGTAATTTCTAGTCGCTTAGCCCAAGGGGTAAAGTCTTGTCGTAATGCTTATAGTGGGCTTTCGCGTATAAGTAAAACTGCCATATCAGGGATTTCAAGGAGCCTGTCGATGAAAATGCCAAAGGGGATAAGGAACCTTAAGGTTTTAAGGTACTTGACTATCTTATGTAATTAATTAGTGTAAAACGCCGACGTTAATAAATCTAACCATATTGGCGGCCCCTATTTTACGCGTTTTGCCACCGCTAAGGGCGTACTTTACGTTGTTATGTAAGGATGTTAGGCTGCCGAACAGGTTAACAAGTTCCTTATCACCAACGTGTAAAGAGGTTTAATTAAGCTAAAGGTAAAAAGAAGGTCCCCTAAGTTATGTATAAGGTCGTTAAGATTTTTCAACACTCTTTCCTTTAGGCTGTAGATTGTACAAGTATTCTTTAAGCTGTGATAAGTTGAAAGTGGCTTATGCTAGCTTTATAACGACCTGTATCTGAACGTAAATCCCTTATTCCTTTAGTTCAGACTTAAACATCAACTTGACACCTTTTTAAATTTCCCTTGACATATTAATAGTCCGTTATCGAAGAAATCACAATATTTCTAAAAGGAACGGTTAGGGTCGTAACTATTATTATACTTAACGATAAAGTATTTAAAGAATTCGGTAAGATTTTTTTCCGTTAATTCTTTATCGATATCTTACGCCTAAGAGTTTTTGTTATAATCCTTGGTAAAGGTAGTTCTGAGGGCACTAATTACTTATTTCCTAGTAGGGTCGTTAATAGCTTTAAAGTTATCTCTAATGGTAGATATCTTAAGGTTTTGGCCTATGTACGACTTAGAGAGCGTGTAAGGTGAAGGACTTGGTGTTTTTAGTGTAAAGTCGCGGGGAAACTTGGTGACTTAGCATTGGATCGCGTGACGTAGTTTTTTTTTTGGTGTAACTTGGTGTTTTCTTAGTGTTTTCGCGTAAAAAAATGAACTTAACGATTCAATTGACGTAGGGGAAGTAAAAAGAGTGAAATAGAAGCAAAGGTTTAGTGTAGAGGATAAAGTCGAAGGTCTTTTATTATTGTAGATTGTTTAGCGTAGAGACTTAGTTGTTTTTATATAGTAGTAGTACCCATAATAGTACTAACTTAGTCGTTTTCCAATTTGCTAAACTTTAAGACTTTTGATAGTTAATCTCAATGTCTTTAAGAAATATCTATAAAGATTTCTTGGTATTTTTAGTAGCGATACCGTCGTTTACTTCCAGATTGATGTTGTGGACTAACATAACCAAATTTTCATTTATTTATTTTTTATTTCTTTCCGTTGTGGATTAGCACAGTACTAATAGAGGCTTTTCAAAAAAATCCTTCCTTTACCCTAGCCTCCATTGTAGCCGTAAAGTGTAATCGGAAAGTAGCTTCTTTTTTTACTTAACCAATCTATGCTTAACCCAATAAATACTGATCAGTGTTAGTAGGGCTTTAGATCGTTGTAAAGTTGTAGATTCCAATTGTGGTCTAAGTAACAGTAGTATTACATTAGTGAAATGGTGGATGTATTATTCTAGGTTTGGCAGACCACTAGCCGGTCTGCACAATAAGTTGTATGGTCAATTGCTCAGTCCGTACTCTAGGCTGAAGTGCAGCATACCACACTCGACTTACACCCAATGTAGTAAGTCCACATAAACAATACGCTCAACTTGCAGTCAGTATAGTTAACTTTACTGTAAGTAAAGTTGATCTACTGCACGGCACATAGTGCTATTCTAACAAAAAATATATTTTTGTTACAGCCCCGATTTTAACATTAGGATCTAAATCGACTAACGGTAATAAAAATAAATCTCTTAGGGATAACGTTGAAGAAGTATTTTCCGTAGAGAGATGAAGATAATATCCTAAAGTTAATAATTTATTATTCCGTACAATTAACGCATACGAAACATAATTATATAATTTAGGCTTAGGTGCTTTTCGCGTTAATATTTCATTTTAAAACGTAGTCTTCAGAATAATATAACGTCCGCATACCGCTTACAAGTTTAACGGATTATAAAATATTAAAGTATTTTTCTTCGCTAAGTTCAATCTGGAAACGTTGAACTCGATAAACTAAAGTTTTTATTACTTTTCAATACCATTTACGTTACTGGCCGGCGACTTAAAATGTTTGTTGAAAGATATTAACCCGTAAATTACCAAATAAACCCGAAGTCAAAAAATGACGCGCGCGAATTTTTTTACATATCTCTATAACCATATTAAATATAGCAGTAATGAATTTTTATTTTGTAAAAACGTAAATAACGGCGGAATATACAAATGAATTTTTCGAAACGGTAATCGGGTTATCGAATCGTAATAATATATGCCTTGAAAGAACGCCAGAGAATCCCAAGATATCGGTATTAACGAAATCGCTTAGGGCTTGGCCCACGTTCGCTTCGCTAATTATAATAACATCGGGGGATATCGGGGCGTCAGCGATTATAATACCGTCGCGAACCCAGCTCGCGTTAAATTCTTCAACTTTACTAACGTCAAATAGTTACCTTATTTTCGAGCCGAGTACCTTCGCGAAATTGTAAAACTAAAAAGTAATAAACGACTCGTTATTCAAAATTAACTTATTAATGGTTACTAGGGGCGTAAAATATTTCCCGGATAGAATAGAACATTATATATAAATCATGGATTGTAAGATCAATCCACGGAGTATGTTACGTTACCGTAACCGATTATGATTTCCTAATCAAAAACTATTCACAAATAAAATTTCCCGAAAAACCTACAACTATTTTATTTTGTATTATCCGCATGAAAACGTTTTATCTTTAATACTTTAAGGGGATCAATATTGGGAAAAGTTAATTGTAAATATGTGACGCTTATGTCTAATATATACGCTATATAACGATATGAAACCTCGTTATATTCTACGAGGAAGTTTCCTTGAATCTATTTTTATTACAAATCGTTATTAATCTTATATTTCCGTTAACTTTATAATAGGCTTACCAATTGCTGATAATAACCCTCGGTGTTTATTAGTTTTTCAAAATCGTCTATTTAAGTTCATTCAACTCAAATTTATCTAGTTTATTACTGTTAAAATTTATACGAGGAGTTTTTGAGATATATAATAACAATTTTTGAAAATTTTGACCTTCATCATTAACGATCGCTGTTCTAATTAGATAAACGTATTTTAAACGACCCTATATTTTTGATAGTAATTCAACATCTTTTGTCGATGGTATACCACTTATAAACGAATAAAAATATCGAATAAGTAGATTGAAAAGTTTAAAAGTATTTGTAAGTCGTTGTTGCCTTTTCGCAGTATAATCGAATATCATATTTCCCCGCTTATTGATTTACACTAAATAATCGAAGATTGATGGTTACCGAATTAAATATAAATATACTAGTTAATAAATACGAAAAGTCTTTTATTCTTGAAGTAAACAAAGATATAAAGTCATTAATTTATATGGTGGAACGGGTTTCCGCGTTTTGAATACATTTACATAGAGTTACGAAATTAGAATAAATAGTAATAAGATATATTTAATAACAAACAAGAATAGAGGCGAATCCTTGAAGACATTCAGCGAAACGGTATAAGTTAGGCGATGAAGTTTAAATTAGATCATAAAATATAGAAATTAATCGTCTAGATGAAAACCTCAGCTAATGATGTAATAAATACCAGATCATTGACATTTCAAACCAGTTAAATATTATTTTAAATAGTTTTTAAAAATACACTATATTGTATATCAATTCGGTTTAACTTACAGCTACGGACCCCTTTTCTTCATGAGTCGTTTCCTATACTCATCAGAAACCAATCCTTTTTATCAATAATACGAAAAAAGGTATATTCAAGGAATTGAAAGTTTAGTATATTTTCATTACGAAAAGTAAACGGGGTGGTATTCTTTATATTCGAATTCAGGAAAAATGTTAAAAGAAACCTGAGTAAAAGTTACTAAAAAAAAAAACTACTAGTATACGGTAGAGTTGAATTAATTCTAAATAAAATAGGGGGACGCCTGGTTTTATAATAACCCGGTATCTCAATATTGATGTCGGATATGGGTTAAATAACTTACGTTAAACGAATTGTCTTTATCTTGTTAATAGTATAATATGAATAAGAAAAATGAAAAATACATTACTATTATAATATAATACGATATATAGGGCCGAGTATACGTTACCCGGCTTCCTAGGATAATTATCCGACTAAGAAACGACTTTAATTATATATTTTAAAATTTTACATATTAGTCATCCTCATCTTTAACCGAATTTTCCAAGTAATAAAGTTGTTAATATCAAAAGTCTTATTATGACCAGTCTCGGATATTTGAAAAGACCGGTAAAATCGGGCGGCAAGGGGCAGTGTGAGTAGTATATAATGTCGATAAAGGCGGCTAGCGAAGGGTGTGGCGGGGATTAAACGAAGCCGACAATAATAGGTAACGTTAAACGGGGCGAGTATTAAACGAAGCTGACGACGGAGGATAAAGCGGGGCGGGGCAAGGAAAATGACACTTTAAACGAGATATTTAAAATTGTAACATATTAGTTTATATCTAAAATACATAGTCGATACGAGTACGATCGTTAACCCGGTTAAGAATGACTCGATTTACTTGTTTTTAATCAAGGTTAATAAATAAAAAACGGGTAAATAAAAGGCTTTTACGGTTAGTTTTTGAACGTCGTTTATAACGGTTCATAAATCGTAACTTATGTTTTTTATAAAAGATATAACTTATATAATAATATTATTATAATTTTTCGGGTTAAGCCTTTGAAAAGATATACGATAGATATTAAAAAAGACTGGTGTAAAGACATTTCGTACTAATATACAATCAACTAAAGGAATTTGATTGCAATAAAAAAGCGAAATGGTCGATAATGACGGGAAATTTTTAAAAGATAACGAGCCCAGAAAACAAAGACTACGGGGACGTATAGTAAAATGAGTGGCAACTTATATTTCCGGAATGGTAAAAACTCCCTAAATTAGGTTGATATCGTAAAACTGGGCGAATTAATTAACCAATTCGGAAAACGCAAAATCAAAAATAGGTTTATAACCTGAGACATCCTTTTGCCGCTTACAAATACATAATTAGACATGATTACTGTTCTCGAAGGTTACAGCTAATTACCTTAAAAATGCGCGTAAATTAGACGAGGTTATAAGTAAACTCATCTCCTGAATATACTATAAAAAAGTGTTAGTTTGTTATGACCCAACATCTGCAGGGCGCACCAGCGGCGGCCCCGCAGCAGATAACGAAGGAAATCGGTTGGACACAGCCTCTAGGCAGGCACCAGGAATCCACAACAGACACACCGTACACAAGGGTTAGGGTCAGCATGGTGTGAGACTCGATGGACTCGATATCGAGCCAGTCGAGCCTACACTGAAGACGTATGAAGGCGCGGATATATAAGGACACTTTCATTACCAAGATAGATAGTATTTCCTTCATAGCTCTTCAGTTGTCAATCTAAGTATTCAGTTTACCTTGAATAGCCTCACGGCTTCTGATCATCACTCGCACGAATACAGTCTTAATATTGCACCTTTTGTTACCTCTGCTACCTTACTGCTAACATGAACCCTCTGGATACCTTCTACATACTCACGGGTATTTAGTGTGATCATTACATAGTTGGCGATTATGTTTCCCCTAAAATTGATTTTTTAAACTTGCCTCATTATAAACTTTTCGATAAATACGATATCATTAAATATGATGCATACGAATACGAATAAGGGTATTTTGAAGTAAAAACGTTCATCTATATAAAATATATAAGTATTTTTACGTACAATAAAGGGAACTTACTTTCTTCCTCGTAATCATCAAAGATGATAACTTCGCTTATAACGTAAATTAGTTATAAAATATAATTACCGACAAGATATTCGAATATAAAGAGGCGGCATACTTTATGAGGCGACTAATGCTGATTACTAAAAACGTTAATCATAATATAACCAAAACTAAAACCGTTATAAATATTCGGTATATAAACAAAAAACAGCTAATAGAAGATGAAACCTTAATGGTTAAATAAAGATTAGAATAAAAATCGAAAACAGATAGTTATAAAAGAGGCTATTATAGGAAGTACGATATAAGTGGGTAATGTAAAAGGGGAATTAACTAAATGAGAAAAAAAAGGAGGAAGGTTTTAAAAGCAACAGTAAAGGTTGTATTTATAAGTATAAGTAAACCGAAATAGGTAAAGGCTATATGTTATACGATATGGTAAAGGATACGTTATATAACGTTGGCGACCTGGGGTTAAAACGGCCGATACGTTATACGGTACGTTGAAAGGGCGCGTTATATGGCGTCGGCGACTTAAAGTTAAACCGGCTTAAACATTATATGACGTCGGCAGCCCAAGGTTAAACCTGCCGATATGTTATACAATACGTTAAAACAACACGTTATACGACGTCGGCGATTTAAAGTTAAACCAGCCGATACGTTATACGGCACGTTGGAAGGTACGTTATAAACTTGTATCCAGCTCATGCCAGGCCCGTATATTAAGCGGTTACGACTCGAGCTTTATGTTGAGTTAACGGAATACTCTAGTCTTAACGACGTTTAATAAAAAGAGAGATATATTATAAACTCGAACTATTAAGTATTAAATTTATAGGTTACGTAACTATATATGTAACGGGATATATAATACCCGGTCTGTGCCTAGTTTGGTTCTGTTCTAGATGCGGTCCGCATATAATACTTACGAGTGCACATAACGGGCGGTACACTAACTATTCCCATAAGCTCTGCATGAAGGACCACTGTAACCTCGTTTAGTCTTCCACCTGTACCTCAATAGTAAACCTCATTTGGAACCTACTTGGCTTACTATTGTGGGTTGGAACATAACAGCCCTCCGCTAGGGTTACGATCGGCTTGCAATTCCAGAATTTGAAATTTTCGATTGCTTGTTATTCTGATACCATAAAATTATTAGTTCAAACGAAAACGAAATCGTCAGTTTATATACTTATCAAGCCGAAGTAATTTTTTACGTTATTAATAAGTACAAGTTGTAGGTTGAAGAATTTATATTCAACTATAACTTAAAATACGATTGGGTTATCATGAACTAATGGACGTTTTTTTCAGTTAGTCCGTATAATGGTTTAATTTATCGTATTACCGTTTCCTAAAGGTACGTGGCACTTAGTTCCTGGGATAGCTTTAACAACATAATCCTCCGTAAATTAGTCGCTAATTAGGTATACATTTTCGTTATATCGCAGCTATTAAAGGTGAACTTTTATTCAGTTTTAATTGATAAACTTATTATGAAAGCGATTACTCACCGTTATCTAATCTTTTAAATAGTTCGTTTTCTTTCCTTTATTACTATATATTTAAGCGATTAAATGTAACTTTTCGTACAGTCGTCCTGTAACCTTACCTTTAACTTCGTGTATAATTTTCGACCTGAGAATCATGATATTCGGGTCTTAATAGTTAAAGTCGGCCTTGAACACGAATTGTATAAATTTTCGAATGAATAATCTGTTAATTTTGATCCTATCTATTTCTATAAAAGTTCTGCCGAAATCTTTGATTATAATTTATACCCGGAGCTTTACAAACAAATCTTAATCGTCCTCCCCTTTTTTCATCATTTAGTATCACCGGGTAGAGACAACTATATTGATAGTATAGTGTGATCCTCGCTAATGCCAATTTACATATGCCAGCGAAAAGGATTGCAACTCAATATCCTGACCTTACACAACTACCACTCTATTTAATTCCCCGTTTCTAGGTTATACCCTTCAACTTATATAACAGACCACCCTATTCCTTTTAATACAAGTACATGAACTGAAAACGCATTCTTAAAACCTATAGCCAATTTTCGAACCTTGCGTTATATGTAGTTATTAAATGCCTACCAAAGGGGCCTTATATTAATTATATACTTCCCCACTATATAAGCAAGTTTTCTTTGGTAACGAAATTTGGATCGCATCTGTATTGGTATCATTTATGTGGTTGAAAATATACGACTAACTACTAGATGTATCGAATATTCGTTTACAACTTAGTACACTTATAATATAAAGAAAATGAATCCTTTGCCTATAGAATAAATTGTCAAGTAAAACCTTTGACGGGAAACGAGACCTTGGATCAACCTTCCAATGAAGGCTTTAATGTACCTTATTGTTTAGAAACACGTGTCATTATATGAGCGTAAAAACTACAACTTTGGCCGAGCTGTGTTATGTAGTTATTTTAATTTCCGTTCGACGCCTATTCGCATTCAAGATCTAATAGCCCTAAAAAATTCAAGCGCTTATAAAATACATATATTTTGGTTGAGAGCCCATGGCGATAAGAGAGATATACTTCATAACTTGTTTAGTGAGTCACTCTTTTGTAAGGAGCCGTAAACCTAAAAAGTGTAAAATAATCGTGAAAAAAAGTATACCACTAAGCGGTTGACGGTCCATGAAGAGTCTTTTGTAAATAGCTAAAGAAATGTATCGAAAGTGAAGTCGAAGGCAAAAGCCCTGTTAAGAGGGTAGGGCGCCAATATAGGTAGTGATGGATTATAAGTAAATAAATAAATAAATAGAGCTTTCAAGTGCAAGCGCTTATAAAAAATGTCTTTTTTCAAAACCTTAAAGCGTAGAAGAAATCAAACTTGCATCGTAGTGAAAGTCCAAATCTAAAGGGCCATGTTGGCACCAGTAACAAGGGACAGAATAGTTGGTTGTAAGGGATGTTCTCTAGATGCACCGCTGTGTAAGTATTACGCTGAGCCGACGACGATTTTCATAAGCAAAAAGGAGTCACCGGAAAAGATTCAATTGGTGATAAATCCGATTAGTATTTTTTTGGTGAAATAAGATACATGTGAAGAGATGGTGTTAAGAGTGGCTGAACCCAAAAAAATTTCCCGGATGTAAGCACTGTTAGAGTTTACCATATAAGCCCTCTACCTTCTTTAACAAGTTATTCCATGAACCTATGCCAAGAAAGTTGATTTAAGGTCGAAGATGTCTCTTTTTTGTTTACCTAAATAATATTATAAATGTAGCCTAGTATATATTCCTCGTTTTTAATATTTATCATTTTTTGTACTTGTCTGCGCCAGTAACGTTTTGTGATGTTATCGATAACAGATGGAAGAGGTTCGTGTTAATCTATTTGATTGACTTGGAGGTTTTTATTTTTATTTTTATTCGCCTTAATAAGAGGCTTAACTTATGTGGTATCGATAGTTATAAAACTGTTAATATTTTTAACAAGTACTTTAAAGTAAGCGATACTTAAAATTTCATATAAGCTATTCTATTTACCTGGCTCCCGCTATACGAGAAATTTACTTTTTTATAGTAACATGAGTATGTAGAAAGTCGTAAGGCTGTTTCTGGTATTAAGAGTATCATTAACTTCGCACTATATTGATTCCTTCCACAATTCCTTTAATATTTTACCCTAAGTCATAACTTTCTTGTAGGTACTTAATAACAGCAGATATGAACTCTTCCGGCGTTCATAAGCTTCAAAAATCAATAGCGTTGATATTAGATCTTGAGGGATTTTAAAATTATTTAAATCCTTTACCGCTATTTGAAGGTATACCTCCTGGTTTATAAAACTTCTAATCTCTAGTGTAAGGATATCGTACGTTTTGCGGAGTAACGCGTGTGTCTTTTCTACCTTCTCAATACTCCAATAGACCTTAACAGGCATCTTTTTACATTTGATTCCAATTATTTTGGCGTCCGCTTAAAATTACGCCGCCACAAAGTTGGTATCGATATTGTAAACAACGACATCGGATAGTCTTAAATACGTGTTAATACACAATATTTTTAACATTTCCCACATATCTTTAGCCGATAGGGACCTTGAAAACTATGTTTTTTGAAAAACGGTTGCTAAGTTTACAACGTAAAAAATAAGCTTGTTATCTAAATAAAACACGTTAACAAAAATTTCGCAATAAAATCTTTATTTTTTTACTATAAATTTTAATCTCTATGAGACTTGAGTATACGTTTAGCACTAGTGGTAGAGCTTTTTTATAAGCTTTAGAATACAGTATTCGACGTTTTTATATCCTATATATTTAAGGATTTTGTATAGCCTATTAATGTTTGTGTTGGTAAGCCTTAAATGTTGCAACTTTGTCGATTCGATTGGTCGAAGTAACAGTAGTATTGCAGTGGTCAGATGGTGGATATATTTTTTTAGGATTGGCAGACCGCTCGCCGGTCCGCACTGTAATTTGTATGGCCAATTGCTTGGCTCGCGCCCTAAAGTGAAGCGTAGTATACTGCACTCAACTTATACTTAATACAGCAAGTCTCTACAAAGTAATACACTTAACTTGCAGTACAGTTAACTTTACTATAAGTAAAGTTGACCTACTATACTGCATATAATATTATTCCAGTACTGGCGGCATTTTATTCTTGTACGCGTACGCCAGTGTGACTAACCAATCTTTTACAGTTATCACTAAATTACCTCCTCATTAAGTGGCCAGACCCCTGTCAATTACAGTTGACTTTTATGCTACATTACACCCAATTACATGAAAATTAATTCCATTTGGCTTTGATTGCTCCGCCGTTCCGAGGTCCGAGTTTATTAACTCCTAAAAAAAAAAAATTTACCACAACCCTTCGCAAGCCTTTACTTTAACTGTGCTATTTAAACAGATTACCATTATTTATCCCCTGTCAGTCTTCCACTTTACCAACTAATCCATATCCATCGTTACGTAATTTGAGCTTTCCGGGAGGCCTGTTAATATAGCCCTAGATATGTATAATTAACGTGTTGCTATCTACAAACCTTTCCAGGTACTTGTTTAGTACCGCCTTCATTATGGAATTTACGGGGTTGTCTTTGCTATCGATCTATCGAAACTCCTAGATCTCCCTCCCTTCGTAGGCTTCTCGGAGTGTTATTACGTCGATTATCTGTATTTTTTCGCTGGTAATTCCGAGTTTTAAAAGGTATTCAAAGAAGATCCTTAAATCGATATAGATTACCACTGGGATAGGAAGAATACACAGATGCCTAGTGATAAGGTTAAAGATCTTTTATAGTACTATATCTACGATAAAGTCCCTTATCACGCTATAAACCTCCGATACTAATATATTTCGTATAATCTTTTTACACGTGGCGAAGGATAAGTAAATTTAATTGCCGATAATGATAAACTAATTTCCCTGCCTATCTTCGTTAACGAAGGTTATTAGAAAGCTAATCTGTAAAGATAAGTTAGTTTTTTTTGTAAAAGACTCATCCGTAAAAATTATAAACTTGTGTTTTAAGATGTAGATTAACATTATATTAATCCCGCGGTCCAAGTTCCACATATGCTACTTAAGCGTCTTATTTAACCGGTTAAAGTCTTTACCTATTAGTATTTATACTTATGCCGTAATTAATAGATTATAAGAGGCTTTCGGTTAAATACTCCAAATACGCGGTTTCAAGTACCGTTAAGCCTTCAACTCGTTAGTTTTATCAATTACAACGAAAATAGCCTCCTAACTCTTTTGGCGAAAGCCAAGGCCAGTATTAATACCAAGTATACGGATTAACGATCCATTAAAGTCCACTTAAGTGTTTTCCGTTAATTTCGTTACCGGCTTATAATTCCAAAACTTAAAGTTCTTAATCATTTGTTATTTTAATGTTATAAAGTTATCCGTTCCAATGAACAGGGTATCGTTAATTTACATGCCCAGTACGCCGAAATCCTTTTTTACGTTACCAGTAAATACAGATCATATATTAAAGACTTTATCACTGATCGGGTTTCAAAACATGACCGGTAAGTTAAAAACCAGTAAACGCTTACTTTAGTCAGTCCATATAGTGGCTTAATACATCGTATTACCGTGCATAAGGGGTAGATAACACGGAGTTTATATGGAAATTATAATAATATAATCCGTTGTAAATCTATTGCTAATTATGTATAAACTTACGTTATAAAGCGCCCATTGAACGTAAACTTATCTTCGGTCTTAACTAACAAACTTATTGCTAAAACAACTACTAAACGTTAGATAATCTTTTAAATCGTTAACGACTACATACAAATCCAATCCTTACCTTCATCACCGTATTCTTCAACGATTAATCGTAACTTTAACTTTAACTTCGTGGATAATACTCGACTTAAAGATCGTAACGTTTAAGTTTTGGAAGTTAAAGTCGGTATTTGGTTTATATTATATAACCCTTCGAGTTGGTAAACCGTTAATTTCGACCTTGTTACTTTTATTCAAAATCTTACTGAAGGTTTTAATAATCTATTATATATGAAGCTTTAGTACCAGGTATTCGTTATCCTTTTATTTCTTATTTACCCAAATAGCATTGTAAATACGGCCCGGTATATATTAATTTTTTGAACGGTTTTTTTTTGGGGGGGGGTCGCCTGCGCTGGCAGAGTTTTATCGGGTTGTCGATAACGGGTAAAGAAGGTTAGTATTGAATCGGTCGCTTGGTTTATAGGGCTTAAAGGTCTTCGTCTTTATTACCCCTTATATAGGGCTTAACTTAAATAATTCGGAAAAATACAAAACCGTTATCAATTTTAACAACTACATCAGAACTTACGATACTTAATATTTTATATAAGCCCTTTTATTTGCCCGGCTCCCGCTATACGAGAACTTTACTTTGTAACGGCAAAGAAATTACATCGATTGTTAATGTGACGTTTTTGATATTAAAAGCATTATTAACTTGGCGGCGTGCCGATTCTCTTTGTAGTTCTCTTAGGGTTTTATTATAGGCCGTAACACGTTTCTAAGTACTTTCCAAAGGCGGATATTCACTCGTTAAACGTAGATACGCTTTAAAAACTAAGAGCGTTGACATTAAGCCATTAGGGCCTATAATATCATTCAGTTCTTTTACTGCCATTTGTAGGCGTGCTTCCGGATTCGTAAAGCTTTTAATCTCTAACGTAAGGATATTATACGTTCGGTGAAGTAGTACGTATACCCTTTTAATCTTTCCAATACTTTAATGGGCATTTACGAGTACCTGTTAATACTAAATACTCATTATCTTAACATTTTCTTGAAATCCGTCGCCATAAAGTTGGTATTAAAATCGTAAACGACGACTTTAGGTAAACCTAGGCACGTATTAATTTACAATATCTTGAATATTGTCCACGTATCTTTTACAGAAATGGAGTTTAGAAACTTAACTCCGTAAAAAGATATTACGAAGTTAACGATATAAAGAACAGGCTTGTTATCCAAGTAAAACATTTTAATAAATATCTCGTAATTAAAGTTCTTATTGCTTTTTAATGTAAACTTAAATCTTTAGGGGGTTTAGGCATACGTTTGACAGTGGTAGTAAAGCCTTTTAATGGCTTTTAAGGTAAAGTATTCTACATTGTTATACCTTATAGACTTTAAGACATTGTATAATTTATTAACAGCTAAGTGGTTAAAACGCCGGTGTAATTAACGTATTTACGGATTCGTGAGATTAAATACTATTACTTCCGGATCTTAAATATAAAACTATAGGTACCCTCACTTAAGGGCGAGTAAAAATCTCTAACTGTTTTTAACTAGCTCGTCTACGTTGACATCAATATTAATATCAAGAGTCTTTATATCCTTCAAACAAAGTAAAAAGAGGGTATGAGACTTAAGGATATAGAACGTAATCGCTCGCATAATAGTTTAAACTACCGTTATCTCTAGTAATGATAGTTATTCGCTTAGGCTAAAGCCAACTTTGGCTTTACCCGTATCGTAACAATTAATTTTAGTAGTTATAGTACTTCCTCTTCGTAAATTCACGTACTAAGAATATCCTTTTATTAAATACTTTACTACCATTATGTCTGGTATAATACCCTAAAATGTATGGTCCGCGTAACTATCGCGAAGGTTAAAAGTGTATAAGGGGTTAGGGGATTGGTTAAAGCGAATATAAGGGTTTTTACTACCTAAATAGTATAAGAAGACGTAGTCGACTAGTTATCAAGTCGTCGTATTAGGAGTAGTATCTTCGTACCACTTGATCTACTGAAAAATGTTAATGATGTCAATTGGCTTATCGTTTTTAATGTTTACTATTTAATTCAAGTAATCCTGTTTTGAAAGAGTAGAGTATCAGGCGTGGTATATTGTTTTCCTATCATTACGCTCGGTGGGAGGGTGTTGAGTTAACTAATGGCCAAACTTACCACAGATCTAATATCTCTTACTATTATCACGACGATAGTAATTGTGGTTAACAGGTCCGCTTGAATTTTATTGGCGTTAACATAGTTGCTACCTTCAGTTTAGGGCTAGTAGACCAGATATTGGACATTATGGGCGCCCGTATTTGCGGTTGAAATAATTAACCAACATAAAGTTGTCTTTAGTTACGTTAAGCAAGTTGCCAACTTAGGAGTATATACTAAGCGAATTTAGTATTCGCACTATCACGGTAGCAAACGAGAACCGTAACTGGCTAAAAAAGCCTTCGTGGGTGGTATTTGAGCGTTGTAAGGCATATTCGAACTCGCTAACGCTCGTAACTATTACCTGTACCTACTCATAAAGTATAGCCTCGCCAATATAAGATTTCCTCATTACTTTTTGGTACAATGTTAGCTTGTTAGTCATTTAGTTGAATATTTTTATTGGTGTTTCCTTTTCTTTCTTTTTTATTATCATTGTAATCCACCTCATAGTGGCCTAATCTGTATGGTATTGCGTGAGGTAAACGTTATACTTGAAGTAGCACTTTATACCATCGTAAATTTCGCGAAACATAGTAGCGTTAGTTAGGAAGGTTAGGTAGTAGTTCTTGGTGTACCCTATAAAGATTCCGGGAAATAGTAAGTAAAACCCAGAAAGAGGGACCTTTATCCACTTAAAAATATTTAGAAAAAGCATTATCTTAGTATTAAAAAGTTTATACGGCTTTCCGTTATACTTCTCTGTATTATCCCAGATTTTGGCAAAATCCTTAAGGAGCTTATAATTAACATTAACCATCTTAACAGGTTTTGAAAAAAGGTCGCGATAATTGATCTAGCCGTAAATGGTATTTCCTAGCGGTTTAAGCCTTAGGGTTTTTAAGGCACAATGTCATAGGTTATTACTAGTTATCTAGCCTGAAAGGTAAAGTCTTATGGTAGAACTTGTTATACGCTTCCGTGCGTAAGCGAACGTAAACGGTAAAAGATCCTAAGGGGCTTAGCGACTAAATTGCTAAGAGACGATAAGTACTTGGAGATTTTGGAAAGCTTGACGATCTTGCTTAATTGACTAATATAAGGCGCCGACGTCAATACCTTTGGCCGCATTAGCGGCCGCTGCTTTACGTGTCTTACCGCCTCTAAGGGCGTACTCCGCGCTGTCACGTAAAGGTACTAAACTACTGAACAGGTTAACAGGTTCCTTATTACTAGCGCATAAAGAGGTTTAATTTAGTTAAAAAGGGTTAAGAAGAGGTCCCCTGAATCGTGTGTAAGGCCGGTAAGGTTTCTTAATAGCTTTTCTATTAAACCGTGAGTTGTAATTGCATTCGTTAAGCTAGGCCAAGTCGGGAAGAGCTTAGACTAACGTTATGGCTCTCTGTATTTAAAAGAAGATCTTTCGCTCCTCTAATTCAGACTTAAGTTTTAATTTAGCCGCTTTTTAAATTGTTTTTTATATATCAATTATTAATTTGTTAAAACAACTCGCGATATTTGTTAAAAATACGGTTAGAGTCGTAGCTGGTGTTGTATTCAACGATAAAGTATCCAACGAAGTTAATGGGGTGTTTTTCAGTTAATGTTTTGTTAATATCCATCGTTTAAAAGTCGTCATCGTAAAACTTAGTAAAACCAGTTCCGAACGCTTTAATTTCTTTTGTTATAGGGTTGGTAATAGCTTTAAAGTAAGCGCTAACGGTAGATATTTTGACGTTTTGACTTAGGTAGAACTTGGTAGGCATATAGAGTGGGGGACTTTGTGATCTTAAGCGTAAAGGCTTGGTGTTTTGACATGAAGTCGCGTGGAAACTTAGCGAATTAGTAACTTGGTGACTTGTTATGAGGTCGCACGACGTGGTTTTTTTTAGCGCAACTTGGTGTTTTCGCTTAAAGCAACGAACTTGACAATTAAGGTGATGTAGAAATGAAAAAAGGTAAATTAGGACAGAAGATTAAAATAAAGAGTGATGTCGGAGGTCGTTGTTAGTAGTAAAAGGCGAATGTTGTTTGTTGTTATTGTTTAGTGTAGAGACTTAGTCATTTTTTTTTATAGTAGTAGCATTTGCAGTAATACTAACTTAGCCATTTTCCAACTTATCGTTTAAGATTTCTGATAGTTAATCTCAACGTTTTTTTTTTAAAAAAAAAGGATTAATAAATATTTCTTGGTGTTTTCAATAGCGATACCGTCGCTTACTTCCAGATTGACGTTGGGGACTGACGTAGTACTAATAAAGGCCTTTCGCAAGAATCTTTCCTCTACCTTAATAGCCGTAACTACAAAGCGTAACAATTGGAAAGTAGTTTCTTTTTTTACTTAGCTTATTTATGTTTCATCTAATAGGTAGGCAAGCACTAATTAGCATTGGTAGTCCTTAGACGTTGTAACGTTGTCGATTCGATTGCTCGAAGTAACAGTAGTATTGTAGTGGTCAGATGGTGGATGTATTGTTTTAGGTTTGGCAGACCGCTAGCTGGTCTGCACTGTAATTTGTATAGCCAATTGCTTGGCCCGTGCCCTAGAGTGAAGTGTTATGACCCAACAGCTGCAGGTCGCACCAGCAGCGGCCCACAGCACTAATGAAGGAAATCAGTTGGACATAGCCTGACGGCAGGCATCTGGTCCCACAGACCCCCCAGGGATGGAGTCGTTAGGGACCCACTTGGCACACCGAGAACCGAAGACTGGATATGTTGGATATGCTACATATCCAAATGATCCAGTCTGGATATGTTGGATCGCGCACATATCCAACATATCCCACGCCACCACGTCAACTGAAGGAACTAGATATAAGGACATGGTCATCACCACGTTAGGTGGCTTCATTAGATAGTTCTTCAGTTATCAATCTAAGTATTCAGTCTACACACCTGAATAGCCTGACGGCTAGTGATCATTTTACAGCACGAACAAACATCTTCTTGATATTGCACCTTTTGTTACCTCTGCTACCTTACTGCTAACATAAACCCCCTAACACCTTCTATATACTCACGGGTATTTAGTGTGATCATTACATGAAGTGCAGCGTACTGCACTCGACTTACACCCAATGCGGTAAGTCTCCACAAAACAATACACTCAACTTGCAGTACAGTCAACTTTACTGTAAGTAAAGTTGACCTACTGCACTGTATATAATACTATTCCAACAGTTTGGGTAATTGAAACGCCAGTGTAATTAATATATTTCCGACTTTATCAAATTTGATACTATTACTCTCAGTCCTTGAGGGTGTAATCACAAATACTTTTATTTCGAGGTGAGGGGAAACCTTGGGCTGTTTTTAACTATCTTATTAACATTAACGTTAACGTTGACTTTGAGGGTTTTTATATTTTTAAAATAGAAAAGGAAAGGGGTAAGGGATTTAAGGATATGAAACGTGATTGACCCAACAATAGTTTAAACAATTGTTATTCATATTGACGATATTTGTTCGCCTGGATCGAACCTAATTTTTTCTTTGTTAGTACCTTGACAATTAATCTCCGTAAAAATAGTGCTTTCCCTCCGTAAAATTATGTATTGCAAATAGCCTCTTATTGAGTACTTGATTACTGTCGATAAGGTCTATTGTACCGGGTACGTTAACGTAAAAGTAATAGTAGAAGAGTAATCATAAGATTAGTAGTGTATATTAAAGTAGATAGTTAGATTAAAAGACTAAGAGGCATCCAAAGAGTGCACGACTTAGGTGGCAACTAATAAGCTTTCACCTGGGAAGTGGCACTTTATCATGCACTTTTATAATCTACCTTCTGGGCAGTAGCACTTTACCTTACACTTTGCCAATACCTTTTCTAGATAATGTCACGTACTTATACGCTTTGCAAGAGTATACCTTACAAAGTGGCACGTTACCGTGTACTCTATAAGTGTGCAACTTGAAACGTAGCCTTTTACTAATTATGGAGATAAATAATAATATTTATATAGATAGTCTTTTGTTTTTTTCGGCGCAGCACGTATCCGCAATTTAATAGTGATGATTTAGTTTGTAATTTCACTAAGCTCAAGTTCCAGTTAGTAGTTTTGAAAAGGGTAATAGTTGGAATATAAAATTATAAAGATTAGAATTAGTAACCCTGACAATAATTAAAATGTATACTCTAATTAGCTTGAGTAATTGGTAGAGATATGGATATTAATAGCGATATAATGACTGATACTTATAGTAATATAATTATAGAAATAAAATTATTGGTGTTATGTATTTTAGGATTGGTATTAAAAATATACTGATTGGTTTAGGTAAAACTTTTTTTCCCTTTAAAGACGCACTTCTTTTTATAATGTAAATGCCTAATTAAATATTAGTATATATACCACTAAACTACTATTTTATTCAATTATTCTTATGGCTTCTATAAGTATTTTTTTAGACGAAAACTATATTTTGACCTCTTTTAAAGATAGATAACTTACAAAAATCGCTTTGTTAGGCACCGTTTCATATGTTAACGTAAACAGGAGAAGGTTGTCACTGTTACCGCCCGCCGTGTCGCCGCCAATACTACTACCAGCCCTATCGACTTGGGTAATATATTATCGATTCCAGCCTTTATTTTAGGTCCCTTCGGCTCCACCGCTACCGAAGAATGCTTTACTCCGTTTTCTCTCCTCATTTTCGCCGCCACTAACTAAGCCGTAACCCCCCTTTCATTTCCCCTTTTATTTTTTCCCTCTTTTCCCCAATTCTCGAGGGGAAAAAAGAAGGGCTCCTAAGGTTATTAACCTTAACCTTTTGCTACAGATAAAAACTCACTTACCCGTAACGACTACCCCTTACCGCCATAAATGTAACATGACCGAATTATAACGAGGTTCGTATTATCAATCCTCTTCTAAGCTTATGATACTTTAATATTTTTATAAAAGAGATCGAGGCGGCCGATTTGGCACATCGTTTTGAACAACAGCTTGTTAAAGTACGTCGCAACATCTTTTTAGTGCGTAAAGAGTTAAAGAAACTTACCTAGATTCATGTATTTGAACCGCTAATAGATACGTCTTATATACTGTATATTGCGTCCGATGCTACAGAAAAATCCATTTGTAATTACTGCTAAAGCAGGGGTTGGTCAGCCTATTACCACTATTACAAACGGACTAATAGCGGATACGCCCCCGTTCCATTAATCCTAGAGCTGTAATCCGAGGCCTTATAATGCGCCTGCCGTTTTTACGGTAACTTTACTTCTAATTCGTAATTCTAATCGCGATTAAAAACTACGTACTATTTTAAGGCTTCATTCGCAACGTTTTTGAAAAATAACTATTTTCGAAATAATGAAAACAAGCCAATATTAATTAGTAATAGACGCTAACCGGTGGCTTAAGGAGATGACAACCATTATCGCTACCTGGAAGGCGGGTTTATGTATATACTATGTAGGCGAATTCGACGACATTATCACGCGTCGTTGTAAAGAAGGTAAAAACTCTTTCGCGCTCCTGTTTAAGGATATATCGCCTAAGTTGCGGAGCCCCTCCTTTAGCGGCATCGGTAGCGACGTCGATAACATTAATAGTGATAACTCCAGCAATAATAGCAACGGTAAGGGAGGTGAGGAAAAAGAAGAAAAAGATAAATATTATAGACTCAGGCCGTTGGCCATTGAGCCTATATAGATTATGTGACTGTGCACGTAATGGGATGAGCAGCGCCCGGCCTGGACCCGGCCCGGGTACAGATAGGACACGGTCTAGGTACAGGCCAAATACGGTTCGTGTATGGCACGTGTAAGGGCATGTAACGGGCTGGGTATTGGCTCTGCCCAAGGACCCTGTACGTTAGGCTACGATAACCTCTTTTAGTCTCTTTTTAAACATTAATAGTAAATTATATTTAGCACTTACTTAACTTACTATCGTAAGTTAGATTATAACATACTATTAAAGTTTTTTGTTTCGAACGGATATTATTTACAATAGATAAATCGATACCAAATGTTAATAATTAGACGTTATATTTTAACGTTATTGGGGAGGGTAAAGCCGTTAACGAATTCCTTGTCCTTTACCTTTATAAATACACTTCCGGCCTTATTGGAGCCTATTTAAACCAATATCTTTCGTTTGTAAAATATCGTAGGCTATATAGCATCGGTTATTAAATAACTGTAATAAACGGATTAATGGACTTTAATTATTGACTTTATATTCGACTTTATTTATTTTGTCGCGAAAATCTAATAACTCGACACCAAATTAACAGTAATTCGCGTTAGGTTCTTACCGGTTTGGGGTGGACGAGAACAATATAATGAATTGTAATTTATCAAATTTACTTTGATGTCGATGATAATGCGTTAAACGATTGAATTTATATTGAAACTAATAAAATATAAATTAAAAAAGGCCGACAGGTGTTTCTTTACATATAGGGATGTTATATGGTAACGGTAAAATAAGCGGTTACGGCGTATAATAAAACCGAAGGATATAAAAGTATATATAATATAGAAAGGTTTTTCTATTGCATCGAAGCGGTTCTTAGTAACCCTTACCACACGGATAAGGCATTCGTCGAATTCGAATGTTTCGTTATAAGTAATAAGAACCTATAAATACTATTTATTATTAGATTCGAGATACTTTTAGCTTAAGTAGGCGGCTTAAATTAACTTTTAACCGTAAAGTACAACTATTTACGTTTTCGTTTATCGTTATGTATTCGCAAAGAATCTATTACGGCAGGTATTTGCCGGGAAAACTATGTCATAACCCTAAAAAGGTACCGCGAACTCGCTGACGAGTTGGAATCTTTAGACTTAAAGCGGAGTTTTGGTCGTTAGTTAACGAAACCCGTTTAAACCTAACAACCGAATAATAATATGATTATAATAAAAGTTTACACCTTTTAAACGCCTTTGTTAAAGGGCCGAGGTAATTACAGTTAATTATTTCAATATCGCGGTTAATTATTTTAATAAATCCGTTTAATACAGGTTTAAAACCAAAACAATAGAGCGACATAGACAATAATAAAAAATGTCAGGTTAGGCTTACTTTGAGGCGTTACGTATATTATGATTTATCGGATTATTATTAACGTGAATGTGACTTTCGTCCAGTATTACCTCCTATGTAGATGTATACGGCTTAAGTCGAAAAGTTAAAGGAAAGTTTTTCATTAACGGTGACGGGGAAAGTGTGACTTTTAAATGTAATTTCGTTTAGGGATTGTATAGCCTTGATAATGAAGTTAAAAATCTAATAAAAAGGATTTTAATTTAATTGAAATACGTATAAACGAAAATTTATTTTTTATCTCTATATATTTGAATAATACGTATTGATTATATATTCAAATAAGTCTTAGCTGCATTCATTATTATATTATAAACAAGGCTTTAATATGAAGTTTAAGGATAAAGTAAATTCGGCTATTATATCCGTCAAATCTTAGTACGATATTAGAGTTACAGTAAAATAGGCGTATTACCTAAGTAGTCAAGTTTTGTATAAACATTAATAGATAGTCGAACCCGATATTAATATATATTATTTCCGGAATAACGCGGGATATAATTTTTGAAATGCTTTGGATACGACATTAATAGGTGATCTTAAACGTGGATGGTAAACGTTTAGTAATTTAAAGTTAGGGAGGCTTAATTATCGACGTAGTATTAATACGTTTAAAAAAATGAAATATATAGGACGTAATAGGCTCGATTTTCCTCGGATTAACGAAACGTTTATATTAAAAGTTATAACGTATAAGCAACCCGTTTTAGATAACTTATATTACAAATCTTTATTAAATAACGCGGATTTTACAAGTAACGAAGACGATTACGGTTGAGGAGAAACAGGATTAGTTACTTTTCTCATCGAAACTAATTATATTCCGCGATTTATTCGATAAACCCAAAACTATAACCTTACCTTTATATAAAGGGAAACATAATTATTATATTTATATTAAACTAAACGAAGATAAATATTTACTAAACCGACATTAGGGGCTGTTATATTCGATATTACGAAATTAACCTTTTAAATTTCGATAATAGGTTATGAAATTAATAAATAAGGGTTAGGTTCGTATAAAATTTTTATCGGCGGCGGCGGCGGCGATATTACTTATTCGTAAATCTAAGGGGGAATGACGGTTTTATATAGATTATCGAATATTAAAAAGAATTACAAATTTAAACCGTTTTCCTTTACCTTTAATTAAAAACAACCTACGTACGTTATCGAAGTCGATATAGCTTACAAAATTAGATATTTAAGCGGATTTTCACTGTATTTGAATACCACCCGAATAGGAGAATTTAACGGCGTTTCGTACGCGATTCGAGTTATTTAAATAGCTAATTACCCCCTTTAATCTAACGGAAGCACCGGCGACGTTTTAGCAACATATTAATTATATAATAGCAAATATTTTAAATAATTTCGTTATAACGTATTTAGATAATTTCTTGGTCTTTTATTTCAATATTAAGTAAGATAATAGAGCGAAAGTTTTTATGGTTTTAAGATGTTTTAGTCATCCGGAGTTAAATTTAAATTTTGAAAAATACGACTTTGTAGTTAAAAAGATAAAATACCTAGGCTCTATTGTAACGATTAGGGTAAGCATCCAGGTCAACCCTGAAAAAGTCCGGATAATCCGCGAATAAAAGTTATTATATACGGTCCGAGAAGTTCAAAGCTTCCTAAGTTTTACCAACTTTTATCGTAATTTCATTAGTAATTTCTTAAAATTAACGGATTTTCTTATTTGCTTAACGAAGTGGGGTTTAATTGAGTTTAAACGAAGCGGCGAAAAAAAATATTTTCAACCTTAATAATATCTTTATTATGGCCCTAATTTTGGTGTATCAAGATTTAGATCGGTTAATAATGGTAGAAACCGACTATTTGAAAACGACGTTAGGCGAGTATTTATTGTAATAGGACGAAGATAATATTTTAAAGCTAATAGTTTACTACTTTGTATGATTAACCAATACAAAACGTAATTATATTATTTAAGATAAGAAACTCCTTGCGATAATATCCTATTTAAAGGCGTAGTTTTTCGAATTACGTAATATCTGTATTCCGTTTACGATTTTAATGAATTATAAGGGAATGGAGTATTTTTCTTTATTACAACTGATTTCGAAACGCCAGGTTAAATGGGCCAAAGACCTTTTCCTTTCTTAACATTACTTATAGTATAAGCTCGTAATCTAGGGCGCTTACCCGGATACGTTAACTCGTGAGTTACAGAATTAGCCTGAAGTTAAAAAACACCGTACACGGGTTTTTTGGCCTATTTCTATTATTATATTAAACGAGGTAATAATAAACTTATATATTGAAAGAATACGGATTACGACGGGTAATATAAAGAAGTTTAACAAAATAGAGGCCTGGTTATTCAATTATAACGATATATATCCTAAAAGGGGGTTTGGTTTCTTTAAAAAGCTGTTAAAGACGGCACCGCTCCGAGCCCAGCCCGCGCTCGGGTCGTTATCGGAAATAACGTTACAGGATTTTAATACGGTAGTACCGGCAGTACCGTCGTGAGCCCGGCCTGTATTAAACCTGTCGGTATTGTTAAGGTTAAATAATTCCCTTATTTTCGGCCCGAGTATGTTAGCGAAATTGTAAAACTAAGGAATAACGAACGACCCGTTATATAAACTTCTCTTTTTAACGGTTTCAAAAAACGTTAAACGCTTTTTATCTAAAGTAGGATAGTTAATACAGATTACAAATTATGGGATTAACCCGTAAAAGGTATTATCTTACCGTAATTGTTTATAATTACTAAATTAGGAATTAGTAGTAACGAGGATATTATAATAAACTTACGATTCGCCTATTATAAGTTATCCGAGTAAAAATACTTTATTTTGTATTTTTTTTAATAAAATTATTATTTAAAGGGGATCATCATAAGTATTCGTCGTTTATATCGAATATATACGTAATGTAACGGGATGAAATCTTGTCGTATCCTACGGTAAGGGTATTTTTAACATTTTCCTATTTCCGACCAGTATTAAACCTATATTTCGGTCGATTTTATAATCGACCTTTTAGCTATGAATGACGATCTTCGATATTTATTAATTATTACGAATCGCCTTCTTAAATTCATCTAACCAAAGGTTATATGGTTTATAATAACTAATATGTACGCGGAACGTTTTCGAGATATATAATAAAGATTTTATAAATTTTTAGCTTTTATTATTAACGACCGTCATTCGGATTAGGTAGGTATATTTTAAACGATATTTCATCTCTCAATAATAGTCGAATAACTTTGATTTACGACGTATTACCTATGGATAAATAATAATATTAAGCAAATAAATTAGGGGGTTTAGAATGATTTACATATCGTTATTGCCTTTTCGTGATATAATTAAGCTTTGTATTTACCCATTTATCATTTTACGTTAAATGACTGGAAATCGACGGTTTTCGGGTTTAATACGAATCGTTTAGTAAATAAATACGAAATATTACTTATTTTAAAAATAAACTGGGATACGAAGTCGTTAACCAGTCCGACAAGGTAAACTATTACGTTTTTGACTTATTTACGTAAAAGGACGGAATCAATTTTTAGCGATGATAACTTATATTTAATAGTAAATAGAAACGGCGACGAATTGTAGACGACGTTTGGCGGAGCGTTATGAGGTAAGTAATTAAATTTGGCTGAATTTTCGTAATATTAAGATTAACCGCCCGAGTAAAGATCTTAATTAACTTTATAGTTAATACCGGGTAGTTGGTATTTCGAATCCGTTTAATATCATATTAAATATCTCTGGTAAATATCTGGTATTTTATATAAATTTAATTAAACGGGTGGTTTCGAACCATCTTTTTCGTAAGTTTTATCCGGTATTCACCCGGGACCAGTTTTATTGACTAATAATATAGGGGATGATAAATATAAGAAATTTAAAGTATAAAATATCTTGAAGGTAAAAACTGGAAAGGTCAGAGTTCATTACGTGTTAATTCAATAAATGGGTCATAATAAGCCAAAATATGAATTATGATAAAATTATTAATATATTATAGTTTTAAATAAATTAAAAACTGAATAAGAAAATGTTCGAGTTTATAATAACCCGGTACTTCGACGAAGACGTTAAGTTTATATTGAATAATAAATGCGAAGCAAATTGTTTATACATTCGAAATGATATTTTATTTATAAATAAAAAGGAAAATTCATTTTTAAACGAAATTATGATATTATAAGTAAACCCGAGTTAGTATTACCCGATTATTTCGGATACGTATCCGATCGTAAAACTACTTTGATTACATTTTAACGAAAATCCACCTATTTGATATTATTATCCTTATTTAGGTTTAACGAATACCGGCGTTATTAACTTTAAGGGGCCTATTATAATTATTTTTAAAAATTAAGCGATATTAGGGAAGAGGGAAGGTAAAAGGTATTACAGGAATTGGTTAGCGTCAAAGAAGGGGGTTGGTAAAAGGCGGGACGGATACGAGGCGACGTTAAAAAGGGCGGATAACGAAAAGAAGGGTGGACGTTTAAAAAGGCCGATAACGGATAATACGAAAAGGGCTGGCTATTAGGAAAAGCCGAAGATAAAGGATAACGTTAGAAAAGACAGGCGTTAAAAAAGGCATACGATAATAGTTAATGAGAAATAGGGCGAGGGGTGGGGCGGAGGGAGCGACCGTTTAGACGGGTTATTAAGGATTATAATACGTTAATTTAGGCCCGGAAAATGTAATCGACCTGGATACGATTTTACGCCCGTTCGCAGTCAACCGAATTAGCTTATTCCTTTTTAAGGTTAACAAATAATATATGAGTAAAATTGGAGATTATATAATTAAACTTTAAACATCATTCATAACATTTTAGACGCCGTAACTTATATTAATTATAAAAATATAATCTAAATAGTTATATTTTTTTAGCCCTTAAAGCCAAAATTACAAAAGGATATACGGAGGTGGTTAAAAGGAGCCAGGGTAAAAACGTTACACTTTAAAGCCTGGTCGACCGAAGACGTCATATCTTTATAAATAGGCGATATAATAAAAGATGACGAAGGAATCTAGGGTAAAAACGGACCCGAAAGGAAAAGATGGTGTAAACGTATAGTTAAGAGGGTAACGGCTTATACGATCGGTATAATAAAAACTCCTTACGCCCGAACGATATTACGAAACCGAGTAAACTAATTAATTAACTTAAAAAAAAGCGGGGGTAAAAACGGGTTAATAATCCGGTATATCTTTTTAACATTTACATATGAAGGATAAAATGTAAGCTTTATCTTTTACGGTAACAGTTAATTAGCGTAAAAAGGCATGTAAACCAGATAAGATCGTAAATAAATTTATTTTTTTCATATAATAAAAAAAGGATTTGATTAGTAGTTAGGCTTTTTATAGAGTTCATTTTTAAGTTTACCTTATTATAAACCTTTCGATATACGTGATACCCTTATGCTCAATAAACTGGGACGTAAAATGAAGAAACGCTAAAGTTTAAAAGGCGGTTAATATATAATATACAAGCGTTTTTAACTCATAATAGAGAAAACTAATTCTTATTTTTATTATTTTTCAAAATAGATAAATCTATTATAAGGCGAATGTGCTAAAATAGGTAGTTAATAACAAGTTATCAATATTTAATAAGGTAATATACCTTACAGAGAAGCTTGTTATCCCCTTTAAAAGCGCCGGCGGCAACGTAATCGTGGTTAAAATTATTATACACCTCGGTTATAATAATTGGTTAAAAAGAATTTAAGATATATTAACGCGAATATCTAGCTAATTTACGTAAAGTAAATTTAAAATGGTTATAATGGGAGTGATTAACGAAAAAGGGGGCGGTAATATAAAATGGAAAAGAAAAAACTTTTAAAAACTAAGTAAAGGCGTTTATATTTATAAGAATTGGCGGATCAGATTCGATAAAAGCTACGTATTATACGAAAAGCATTACACGGAATTAAAGATAAACACACAATTCTATATGACGTGTTATAAGATATTAGCAACAGAAAAGTTACATTATACGGCGCGTTAACGGGTACGATATACGATACCGGCGATAAAAAGATTATATTATACGACGCGTTAATGGGTACGTTATACGGCACCAACGGTACGAAAAATACCTTATACGACACTTTAACGGGTACTCTATACGGCGTCGGAGATATAGGGTAGGCCGGCCGATACTTTATACGATATATTAAACATAGTGTTATCGACTTACGCTTTAGCCGCGTATTAGGTAAATACGGCCCGCGTCTGGTATTTATCCAAAGGAACGCCGTAACTCTTATAGCATCCGGGGAGGAAGAGGTATATCATGGACTTAGGCTGTTAGTTATTAAGCCTATATAGGTTATGTAACTATATACGTAACGGGATAAGCAATGCATGGCTTAGGCTCGGCCTGGGCGCAGATAGGGTTCGGTCAGGGTATAGGCCAGACACGGTCTGTATACGGCACGTGTAAGCGCACGTGATGGGCTAGGCATTGGCCTTGCCCAAGGGCCCTACACTTTGGTCTATGGTAGCCTCTTTTAGTTTCCCTCCACACCTCAATAGTAAATCTCATTTGGCACCTACTTGGCTTACCATCGTAGGTCGGACCATAACAACGAGAATAACGACGACAATAACGTGACGCCGCCCTCCCCCTCCCCCTTCGATATCAACTAATTACCTGTTTTTATATTCGTGCCGTTTTAGCAGGCCAGAATATAGTTTGCTATACAGTAATGAAATTAGGGGTTTTTTTTTTTTTTTAACAGAACTCGTAACGTAAGTGAAAAATTTTAAGGGGAAAGAGTGAAAAATATCTTTAGTTCAATCGCAAATAGTGAAAAAAAATTAATAATATGTTAGAAGAGACGCAGACAAAAAATTCAAATAGTGATAAAATATCAAGAAAGATGTCAATGGGCAAAATAAAGGGATGTCTAACTGGTGTAAAGTCGTAAAACCTTTTTAACAACGTTAACAAAAAGAGAGCTTATTAATACGAACGCTTCCAATATTCCATTCGGAGCGCCCGTAGTTATAGAATTTGCTAGGTTTAATATTCCACCAATTACCTTCTCTCCCTAATTTCGCAATATTTGTACAATTAGCATAATATTATTATATCGATTATAAAGCGTTTTTCGTTTTTGGTATCGAGCTTAATAAAGTATTTGTAAAAGGAAAAAAATTGGTGTAAATTATTAAAGGGAGGGGTTTGAAACTACGGTGCCGTTATTGTTATAATAATTCTGAAGTCGACTATTTTAACCATACTATAGATTTCCAAAGTTGAAACGCTTGAAGAAAACCGGTTATACTTTATTAAACTCCAATAAATAATATTTCAATAAATGATAAATATGTTCCGAGGCGGTATTTTGTTATTAAGAATAAGAATAAATTTTATTTGTAAACTATAGTTGGTGTTATTTACGAAAAATCTGTCAATAAAAACAAAAACATTTATTATACGTTCATCAAGCAGTATAAATCGTCAACTTCGTTTCAGATAACTTATTCATTAAATAAGACGTTTATTAAAAGCCCTTTATAAGTTATTCGAAAGGTTTATATAGCATTATATAGCGATCAAAAAGTCAAACGTTGCCCCCAGCTATGCTAATAATACGACCTAATCTCTACGTACACATTGATATATGTATTATTCAATTCTATTCGTATCAGTCAAGTTAACAAATCTAACCTTTATCTAATTATCTATTTTATACGACGTGCAGAATGTCGTTTCGAAACATGATTATTTTGTTGTTAAAGTTAATTATACGGTCCTCCTTCAGGTACACTTTAGGGTTTACTTTTAAGCCGTCTTTTAGAGGTTCTCTCTTCTTGACAGCGGAAAACATCATATTATATCACGTAAAAATATCGTCCGTTAATATTTAAGTAAACATAAATCCTTTGAAACATAAGGTGAAAATGAATAGGTATAAGTTAAAGGTTAAGATAATTCTTCTAAGTCTCTCCTCATAATACCTCCAATAGCTATTATATCGATATAGCCCGGCCATAACAAATCAATAAAGTGGTTTTAGGATACGTAAAATTATTTTTGATGGGTAATGCTTTCGGGATTTTACAGGTATATAAATGTAAATATATTGTTTAAGTTGCTTTTATGGTTATATATAAGTTCATATAACATTAAGAAGTTCAATATGGAGGTTATAAGGGGTAAATAAAGAGGCTATTAACGTTCAAATCAAACAATAACTTACTTATTTTAAAATAGGCGATTATCGTCCGGGTTCCTTGAGTCTCCTACGAACGGGCTTATAAAGGTGAACACTACTACATCTTTTGGTACGTCGTACTCCAACCTAAATAGTGACCATACCATAGTATTTATAGATGGCTCCGAACAAACATAAGACGAACAAAGACACGTTAGGTACGGGTTTATGATTTTCTGGAACGACTGTAAGATTACAGAAAGATTTAGGAGACTCTACTACATTATACAGATCTTCGACGAAAAGTTCGTGGCCGCGCATCGTGTCCTGAAGGCAGCCACTCGTATTACGATAGATAAAATTATATTGTGCGTCGATAATACCTCCGTAATATAGGGCCTAACGGGAGATCCTGCTATTTTATGACAATAGGCTTTCGGGGAATTTTATATGGTAACATAATTCCATATAAACCGTGTTACAGTACGATAATACACAAGGCGTATAGGTATCGACGGTAACGAAATCGCGAATAAGTTGGCGAACATAAACATTGGGTCTTTTTCACTTTAAGATAAAAATGACAAGCTTTTCGTAAGTGGAGTAAAGTAATAACTAAAAATACACCTAAAAGCATTAAAATGAAAGTAATATAACCGGTAAAAAAAGAACATCTCCTTATAGTATAGGAAATAGAGCCTTACGTATTCGACCAGGAACAACCTAAAATATCGAAAGTCGAAATAAACTAGCGTCTCCCTATCCTTACCACCGCTTATACGACCTTTCTAATGTCGTTTTCTAGCTATAAAACATGGGTACGAGGACTTTACGTCTTATCATCGACGATTACGACTATAAGATACTAACAAACTTTACCACAAGTATAATGGAGAATGGGGCATTTCCCACCTAGTATATTATCTGGACTTTGTTAAGGTTTGAAAACTATGGCTACGACCGCCTAAAAAACCCTAAACAAACAGTTACGCGAAACCTACATATATAAGATCTTTACGGACTCCTCGAATTTTCGGGAATTTGTAGATATTACGTCTCATTCTTCGAAAATAAAGGTAAATTGAAAATTATAACCTATATAAACTCCGTTTAATACCCGCCGGTAACAGGTACGGTTTTATGTCCGCCGGTGATATCCTTATTGTAAGCCTACCGGCTTAACCTTACATATAATACATAGCCACTAACTTATTCATTTAATAGTTTCATTACTTCTGCTATTAAGGCTTTTACAGTTGTAGACTTACGGCCGCCACCCCATTCAAGGGAAAGGATAAGGCTCAGGCACGGGCTAGAGATTGGAGTAAGCCCGTCAATAAAGAGAAAAGTGGGCGAAAAGACGGGGGCGTCGGAAACTGACTTATTAACAATAAATCCCGTATCGCCGCTACTAAGGCCGTCGTTCTAGTCCTTATTACTACCCTCTATTTAGGAATTAATAGAGGTCCGCCGACCAATTAATGCCATGGCCGCCGCTTACGCCGCGCCACCTATAGCCGCCTCGACAATGACGTAAAACGGCCACCATAAAGCGGTAAAACGTTCGAAAGGCGCTTTTACAGTGACGGCGATGCGATAAACGGTCAATAGCCCCATAATGCTAACTTCGATAGATACATAACCGTCTTAATGTTTTGTTATTACTAATAAACATTAATTAACAACCGATATTTAATTACGTCTTTTAAGTGACACTAGGACTTCTTACAAGCGTAACGAACGTACTGAACGTCTAATCCCCTACCCCCCTAACACATATACCATTGGAAGCCTTAATTAAAAGCGATTGTATATACCCAGTATAAAAGCGTACCCCGCGTAGTTACAGGAGGCGGGTCGGAGTAACGAAAGGGTGGGAAAAGCGGAAGAAAGGGGGCGAAAAGAAGGTGTAAAAATGGGCGCACGTAATATGTATAAAGGTGGTGGATAATGTGGGGGGGCGGGTAAATGGATTCGGAAACACGCTATACGTACGGACCGTTTTTAACGCGAAAACATTATTAATTACGTTGATATAGGCTTCTAAATCGCCACAAAAATAACTCTGGGTTTGAAAATACTGATAATAATAAAGATGAGGGGTTCGAGTAATTATTAATACATACGTGATTTATTATTATCGGGAAGATTCAAGGTTCAAATAAAACTAAAGAAAGAATCTCTTTTTTGTATTAGGATTTAACGTTCGGACCATCGCGCGTATAAAGATCATTCAGCTATATATCTCTTTGATAACATGTTGTAACCCTTAAATATATATATACATCCATACTTGCGCACGGGCTCTAACATGCTCCCGCACGTTTCGACTTTATCCACACCTTATTACACGTGCCTTTTCTTTTCTTTTTACTACTATAAACTTTACAGGGTTCATTTAAGAGCTTTTATAATTATATCTTCGGCGTAATTAAGCGCGGAATGAAAACTAAGCCGGTACTTTTACGGTGCTAAACCAGGGTTTCAGTTTATACTCCTACAAGTCTCTAGATTACAGGACACCCTAATATCTTGATAGGGTGGATGACGTAAGGTTCTATCAGCCTACATGGGCCTGATCAGAGCTTACGTTGCGATCCACCCCGCCAGTATCTATAGGAATATTTCGTAGCAGCTAGCACGCCTTTGCAAAGAGAATTGCCTAGTGATAGTGAATAAAAAAAAAAATAGGAGATTGGGTTATAATATTCTTTTTACCGGCTTTATAGTACCCTTTAACTAAAAGTCGAATTTTTTTGTAAAATTTACCGGTTTTATCTTTTATCTCGTAAATTAAACGGGTGGCATCTTTTTTATAAACGTTGTAAACCGCTAAATCAAACTTTTTAAAGTAAAAAACGTCTTATTGGATCAAAGTCGTAATTTCCTTTCATATTAATTACTTAAAAAAGATACTTGAAGAGGTAATCATACCTTTTCGGCGAAGTTTAATATTTAACTTACGGTCCGATGTTTTCTTTTTAGTAACTAAAAAGTCCGTAATAAAGGCTTTAAAGCATTTTTTGTATTCTTAATTAAGTGGATGCCCTCGATAACGTGGTATTGAAATTTTTAGTATAGGTAATCCTGTTTGTTACGGTAATGAATGTTATAAAGGTATATTACCGGGGTATATGAGTCTCGAGAGCGGTTCTGATTCGGTATTTTGAAAGTAATTTAGTAAATTACATTTTTGGATTACGTTTTTAAACCGCTATTATCTACCTTTTCCTTTTTATATTTCCGTACCATTATCAAACTAAATGAACTAGAGCTATTTGGCAAATTTACAAGTATATCATGGCTTTCAAACCCATTGATTTTCCAAATACTAGTCCATCTGTCTTTCGTTTTCTAAACAAGGACTTCAAATTATAATAACAGGTTTGAAACACCAGTTTTACGCGAGCTATTTCTCGTAACCAATGCTTTCGAACTATTATTCATCGTTTGTAGGGAACTTAATACTTTTATAGCTTTAGCCATGATATTTACCTTTTATACCGTAATTGATCAAAGCGTCAAATTCATACGGACTTTTGAAAAATTCCGAAAATAATGAATGGTGAAATAATTTACTCGGGGTAAAAATGTTGTTTACATCGTTTACAATTATTTACAAGATTAATTCCTTAAAACTAATATCTTTCAGCTTTTTGAAAAGTATCGTATACGTCTTTTTAAATGGTTCGTAATACTCTTTATACTTCTTAATGCCTTATAGTACCTTTCTCGGTATTTATTTGTATTTGTTACCGGTAATTTTAGCTTTGGTAAGTTATTCAATCCAGTCGAAATCTGTGCCTGTATCGTGAGGAATTTGATTCGGAGGCTCTGAATAGATATTTAACTAGCAATTTACCACAGTATCCTAATAATCTGTAACGAAAATGTTTCGTGTAAATTTCGCAACTTAGAATAATGTTATTAAGTCGATATCATATAGCATTGGTTCGTTGTTAAAGTGTATTATATTTACAATAACATCGTGGTTAACGTTTGTATCGTTTTAAAGGCGAAATTTAAACCTCCATAGGGCTTACGAGTATAACTATCATTAGTAAGAAAACTTTTCGATAACTTTTAGCGTTTCTTTCCTTATATTTTTATGTCTTGTTACATAGAGTAACCGTAAAAGGCGTTTTACGGTCGACTATCTAAATCGACGGTATAATATCTTTAATTCTGGTTATATTGTATCAACGGGTTTCATTATATGCGATTAGGGGAAAAATATAGGCAGTCAAATTTAAAACGAAACGATATGGATGCACTATCTGAAACACAGATAAATTAGTTAGTCGTATTCCAAAGATTAATTCCAAATTTGTTTTTATTAGTCTATAATAAAACAAATAACGTTTTTACATTTATTACGTAAAATTCAACCGGTCCAAATTATATATTTACAATGACGGTACCAAATAATAACGTTTTACCTTTACCAAATAAAACTTTCCAGTATTTCTTTATTCGGTATAGCTGAAATTTAGGAAATTTTCGCCGCGAAAACCTTGAATTATTGTTTTCCAGCGATCAAGATTTTTATTTCGCCGATGTTTAGTATAATACCCTGAAAAAGGTTGTCGTACCTATTAGAAAGTGTGAATTACAGCTTGAAGTAAATATTTCACATTCTGTTTTCGTAATTCAAGCTTGTTATATATAAAAACAAGGTATTTTATAGGTTTTAAAATATTTGTTAGTCGGTTTCCCTATCCAGTATCATCAAGGAAGTTTTATCTTCCTTTAAATCTTTTTCTTTAGAGGTTCATTCGTAAGTGTAGGCGTTGAATTCGTTTTTTACGCCTTCGTACTCGGCTATATGCATTGTAAAGGTAGGTTTCATCTGGTTTTTGAGTAGGTAATCAGTTTGAATTTGGCTTTCAATTCAATTCAATTTGTATACTAGATAATTATTAAACTAATAGCCGGATATATTTCATATAATATATCGTTTTTGAAAACTTGTATAGTTTCATATACTTTGCCGTAGGTATTAAAATATATATAATAGGTTATATATTTAGTTATAGAGTCTTTCTCATTATGAATTGCTTTACCTTTGTTTTTCGGTGCTTTCTCTGCAGTATTTGTCGTTTTTATTACTGCTTTAAAATATTAATTCTATTAAGGGATACTTTAAACCATCGGTTTAGGAGAAAGTAAATTATTTCGGCGAAGTTTATTTTGTGGTTCAACTCTTGAATTTGGTCTTTTCGGTTATAGATATTGATTTGAAGCTTGTTTATCGGTATATTAAGGTTTTCAAAGATATTGTAAAGATTATATAAAAACCTCCCAGTTTTTGTCCAGTTTAAGTAACGTAAGGTTGAAATTTGGATTTCGGCGATACATTTTTGTAACTATTTAGATAAATAATCTTTCTCCCTTATATTTTAGTTTAGAAGCCGCCTGATATTTCCAGAACTTCGCTAATAAGATGGTAAACACTTCCCATAGGGTTTTATTAACGTTTTTACGTTATTTTTTCACAAATTACTAAATAGTACGCGTCTAGTTCCTATTATAAAGTTCGTAAGAAATTTTCATATCGAAATACATTTTAAACGATTAAAACATTTCATAAATGTATTCACTTACATAAAGTGGTATATATACCACTTTTTCACTTGTTCAAATAATATATAGGGAAAAACCATATAAAATTATGATAAACTATTTTTTAAAAAAAATGTTTAATATTATACGGATTTTATCTTCGAATTTATCTTATGGTTTGTTATTATAATTATTGTCTTTATCTTATAGAATTACGATATTAATAAGGTTAATAAGGTTACTTTTCTTAATATGGAAATGGTATAATAAAAGATCGCGATATAGGTCGTGGTCATTAAGTATTAATCCGTAAGGCTCGTCTTATTGTTTTATGTTGCTCATTTTATATTCGAAAATGCCGTTTTCTTTATTCGAACCGCTTTCATTAAGGTTTATGTTGGTAGGGCGTTAGATAGTTGCAACGTTGTCGATTCGAATCATGGGCTCGAAGTAACAGTAGTATTGCATTGATTAGGTGCTGGATGTATTTCTCTAGGTTTAGCAGACCGCCAGCTGGTTTTCACTGTAATTTTTATGGCCAATTGCTTGGCTCGTGCCCTAGAGTAAAATACAGCGTATTGCAATCGATTTACACCCAATTCAGTAAGTCTATACAAATAATACGCTTAACTTACAGTTTAGTATGGTTAACATACTTACAGTAAAGTTGACCTACTTTACTGTACCTAGTATTATTATAATACTGGCGGCTTTTTAGTTTTTGCGTGTACGTCAATGTGGTTGAAGAATCTTTTCCGGTTAGCATTGAATAGCGACCTCGTTAACTTGCCAACCCCCTATCTATTTCAATTGACTGTTATACTAAATTGTACCTAATTTCATGCAAATTAACCCCATTTGACCTCAATTTCTCTGTTGCTCCGAGGTCTAAGTTCATCAACTCCCACAAAAATTCTTTTGCCACAGGCCTTCGCAAATCTCTACTTTAGCCGTACCAGTCAAATAAATCGCCATCGTAGCCTTTACTTCTCTAGCAGTCTTCCAGTCTGCCGGCACAATCGCCGGTACGTGACTTGGGCTTGTTAGACGACTTATTGACGTAGCCCTCAATGCGCATAGTCAGCCTGTTACTGTCTATAACCCTTTTTAGGGCGTTATTTGGCACTACTTTCATCATAGCATTAATATGATTATCTCTTCTGTTAATCTATGGGAATTTTCTCAATATCTTTCCCTTTGTACGGTTTACGGAGTGTTATTACGTCGATTATCAAGCGTTTTTTACTAGTGGTTACGAGCTTTAAAACCCATTCGAACAGGTTCCTTAAATCGGTACAGATGACTACCAGGATAAGGGAAATCTTCAATTACTAAATGATAAAGTTAAGGGTTCTTTATAGTTCTATACCTACATTTAAACCTGTCATTATACCGTAGACCTCCGAAGCCAATACGTTTTATGTAATCTTTTTACACTTAACGAAGGTGTATTAAATTAGGATATCGATAATGCTAAACTGATCTTCTTGCCTATCTTCGTTAACGAAGGTTCTTAGAAAGCCGATTTATAAAGACAGGTCGATATTATTTTTGGAAGACTCGTTCGTTAAAATCATTGACTTTACTCCCGACAAGTCGATTAGGATTATATTAATCCCGCGGTTCAAGTTTTGTATATATTACTGGAACCTCTTATTTAGCCGGTCAAAGTCCTTATCCGTTGGCTTTTATACTTGTACTGCGATAAAACAAAAGTTGTAAAAAGCTTTCGGTTAATATAAGGTAATAATATAATTGTTATAAGCACGTTACTTTAAGTACCGTTAAGACTTAGCTATATTAGGTTTGTTGATTATAGCTAAAACAGTGCCTTAGCTCTATTAACAAAAGTTAATACCAGCATTAATACTAAGTATACGTATTAACGATCTATTAAAGTCAAATTGGCTTCCTTTTGTTAACATTGTTACCGGCTTGTAATTTCAAAACTTAAAATATCTAATCGCCTGATATTTCGATGCCATAAAACCAATAGTTCAGACAAAAAGGGTATCATTAATTTGTGTACCTACTATACCTAAGTCTCTCTTTTACTTCATTAATAAGAACGGATCGTATATTAAAAACTTTATCGTTAACTATAACTTAAAATGTAACTAGTAGGTTAAAAAATAATAAACGAATATTTTAACTAATCCATATAGTAGTTTAACATATTATATTACCGTCCCCGAAGGGTAAACAAAACGTAGTTGCTATAACAGATTTGATAATACGATCCGTTGCAAATTCGTTACTAATTACAAATAGACTTACGTTATATTACAGCTATCAATCGTAAACTTACCTTTAATCTTAGTTAATGAACTTATTATTCAAACGACTACTAAACATTATCTAATCTTTTAAATTATTTGCGATTGCGTAAGGATCTAGTATTTGCCTTTATCGCCGTATCTTTAAGCGATTAAATGTGATTTTTTGTACGGCCTCCCCGTGGTTTTGCCTTTGACCTCGTAAATAATCCTCAATTTAAAGGTTTAAATCGGTCTTCGGTACGAATTGTATAACCTTTCGGGTTAATAGGATGTTAATTTCGATCTTGTTTCTCTTCAAAAGGTTTACTGGAGGTTTTTATAATTCCTTATATTCGGAGTTTTAATACCAAGTCTTTGTTATACTTCTTTTTCCTACTTACCTAAATAGTATTGTAGATACGATTAGGTATTTATTCCTCCTTTTTAACGTTTATCTTCTTTTTTAGGAGTCGTTTACGTCGGCAACATTTTATCGGCTTGTCGATAACGAGTAAAGGAGGCTCTTGTTAGCTCGGTCACTTAGCTTAAGGGTCTTTATTATTAATAGCCCTAATATAAGTTCTAACCAAAGTATTTCGAAAAGATATAAGACCGTTAATAGTTTTAACAACTACTTCAGAGCTTGCTATACTTAGGATTTTATACGGGATTTTCTATTTGGCTGGCTTTCGTTATAGGAGAACTTTATTTTATAATGACAAGGTAAATATGTCGGTTATTAAAAGGCCGTTCCTGGTGTCAAGTGTATCATTAACCTAATGGCGTACCAATTCCATTTTTAATACATAAAAATCATTGTCTTAGGCTTCAACACGATTTTAAGTATTTATTAAAAGCGAATATTTACTCGTTAGGCGTGTGTACGTTTCAAAAACCAATAACGTTGGCATTAGGCCGTTAAGGCCTACAATATCGTTTAGGCCTTTTACTAATATTTGTAAACGTGCCTCCGAATCCATAAAGCTTCCAATTTCTAACTTAAGGATATTATACGCTTGGAGAAGTAGTACATATACCCTCTTAACCTTTCCAATTCTCCAATAGGCTTTTATAAGTACCCTTTTATACTAAATACCTATTATCTTGGCATTTTTCAGAAACTCCACCGCCGTAAAGTTGGTGCTGGTATCGTAAATAATGACGTTAGGTGGGCCTAGGTACGTATTGATTTACAGTATCCTTAACGTTTACCACATATCCTTTTCCGAAAAAAACTTTAGAAATTTATCTTCGTAAAAAGAGGTAACGTAGTTAACGACGTAAAAAACAGATTGATTATCTCAGTAAAATACATGAATGAAAATCTTAAAATTGAAATCCTTATCGTTTTTTAATATAAACTTAAATTTCTGAAAAGCTTAGATATATATTTGACAATAGTAACAAAATCTTTCAATAACTTTGAGGGCAAAATATTGTACATTTTTGTAGCCTGTGGACTTTAAGACTTTATATAACTTATTAATGGCTAGATGATTAAAACTCTGGTATGATTAACTAATCTCATACTTCGTTAGGTTTAATACTAATACTTTTAGGTCTTAAAAATAAAACCATAAATACCCCTATTTAAAAGCGAGGAGAAACATTTGGCTGTTTTAAACTAATTTTTTTACGTTAACGTCGACATTAATACCAAAGGTCTTTATATTCTTCAAGTAAAGAAAAAAAGGGGTAAAAGACTTTAAAATGTAAAACGTAATAGTTTACACAATAATTTAAACTACGGTTATCCCTATTAATAATAGTTTCTTTCGTGGTTTAAAACTAACTTTTACCTTATTAATACCGTCAAGATTAATGTTAATAACTGTATTAATTTCACTCTATAATGCTACGTATTACGAATAGCCCTTTATTAAATACCTTATTACCCTTATATCTGGCATAATATTTTAAAACGTATGGTTTATATAATGATCGCGAAAGTTAAAGATATATAACAGGTAAAGGGCTTAATTAGGGCAAAGGTAAGGGTTTTTACCACTTGAACGGTATAAAAAGGCGTGGTTGGCTAGTTATTAAGCCGTATTAAAAGCAGTATCTTTTTTCTACTTAATCTGTTTAAAGGCATTATTACTGTTAATTAACCCGTTGCCTTCGAAGTGTACAATTTTATTCAGGTGTTCCTGTTGAAATGCAGTAGGGTATTAGATGTAATATATCATCTTTTTGTTATTTCGTTCAGCGGGGGGTGCCGAGTGAACTAATAGCTAAATTTATTATAAATCTAATATATTTTACCACTATTATGACGATAATTTCTATGGTTAATAAGTCCGTTTAAATTTTGGCCTTATTCGTGCTAATGTAATTATTACGTTTAATATATGGTCGGTAAACTAGATTTCAAGCGTTAACGGAGTTTGTAGCCGTATTTACGATTGACATAATTAATTACCATAAGGTTTTTTCCATTTATGTTAAGGAAGTTGCCGGTTTAAAGGTACATATTAAGCGAGTTTGGTATACGCGCCACTATAATGGTAAAAAAGGAAGGCAACTAGTTAAAAAATCTTTCGTATGTATTATCTAGGCATTATAGAGCGTATTTAAACTCGTTAATGCCCGTAATTACTACCTGTACCTTTTTTATGAAGTATTGCTTCGCTAGAGTACGCTTTTTCTATTGCTTTTTAGCATAATATTAACTTGTGAATCATTTGATTAAACACATCTATCGGTATTTGCTTCTCTTTTTTCTTAACTATTATTATTACCCACCTCGTAATGACCTAATTTTTTTAATATTACGCCAGGTGGACGTCTTTTTTGAAATAGCCTTTTATATAGTTATAAATTTCTCGAAAGGTAGTAGCTCGGGTGAGGAAAGTTAGGTAGTATTCCTTAACTTACTTTATAAGAATTCCGGGGAACAATAAGTAAAAACTAGAAGAAAGGACTTCTATCCATTTACAAATGTTTAAAAAGGGTATAATCTTAATATCTAGTAGGTCATAAGTCTTTCCGTCATATTTCTTTACATCGTTTCATATCTTAGAGAAATTTGTAGGGAATTTGTAATTAATGTTAATTATCTCCACAAGTTTTGGGTGCAGATCGCGATAATTATCCCAGTTTTAATTATTATTTCCTAGTAGTTTAAGCCTCAAAGCTTTCGAGGCATGATATTAAGGGTAATTGCTAGTCGCTTAACTCGAGAGGTAAAGTCCCGTGGTAAAGCTTATGATTGGTTTTCGCATGTAGGTATACCTATTATAAAAAGGGTTTTAAGGGTCTCGGCGATTTTAAGTAAAGTTCTAAAAGGGAAAGAAGATCTAAATATTTTAAAAAACTTAATGATCTTACTTCATTAACTAATGTAAAACGCTAAAGTTAATACTTTTTACCGTATTGGCAGCTGCCGCTTCGCGCGTTTTGCCTTCACCGAGGGCATACTCCGCACTGTTACGTAAAGGTGCTGGGCTGCCGATTAGGTTAAAAGATTCCTTATCACAAGCGCATAAAAAGGTTTAACTTAGCTAAAGGTAAAAGGGAGGTCCCCTAAATCACGTATAAAGGCGGTAAGGTTCCTTAATACCATTTTCATTGAGGTATAGGTTATAAAAGCATTTCTAAAGATAGGCTAAGTCGAAAAGTTTTTATACTAGCTTTTTATTGCTTTATAATGATATATAAACTCTTTGGCGCTTAATTTTTACCTTAATCCTAATTTAACTCATTTTTGAATTAAAGTTTATATATTAATGGTCTAATCGCTAAAAAGGTTACAAAAGTTACTAAAAGCGTGGTTAAGGTCATTAGTATTACTATACTTAAGGATATAGTATCCGACGAAGTTGGTAAGGTGTTTTTCGGTTAAGTTTTCGTTAATATCGTGCCCCTAAATATATTTATCGTATAGCTTCGTAAACAAGGATCTTAGGGTGTTAATACCTTTCTGAATCTCTTAAGTGAGTGTTATTTCGAGGTTTATGGCGATGTAGGACTTGCTGGACGAGGGACTTGGTGATTTAGGGCGTGGAGACTTGATGTTTTAGCGTGAATTCGCGTGGAAACTTGCCAACTTAGCGTTGGATCGCATGGTGTGAATTTCTTGGCGCGACTTGACTATTATTGGTGTTTTCGCTCAAAGTAGCGAACTTAACAACTAAATTGGCGTTGGGGAAGTGAAAAGAGTGAAGTAGAGGCAAAGATTTAGTGTAAAGAGTAAGATAGAAGGTCGTTTGTTGTTATAGGTTGTTTGACGTAGGAACTTAGTCGTTTTTCTATAGTAGTAGTATCCGTAGTCGTACTAACTTAACCGTTTGCCAACTTGTTGAACTTTAAGACTTTTGACGGTTAAGCTCAACGAATTTATTTAAAAAGAATACATGAAGATCTTTTGGTGTTTTTAGTAGCGATACTTTCGTTATCTATGGTCTGTCGTAAAGACTGGCGCAGCCTAAAGGTTTTTCTTACGTATTGTCGTAAAGACTAACATAGTAGTAAAGGCTTTTTGCAAGAATCTTTCCTCTATCTTAACGTTAACGTAAAGCATAACAACTGTAAAGTAGCTTCTTCTTTTACTTAGCTATTCTGTAATTAACCCAATAAGCACTAATAAGTGTTAGTAGAGCCTTAGATCATTGCAACGTTGTCGATTCGAATCGTGGTCAAAGTAATAGTAATATTGTATTGGTCAGGTGGTGGATGTATTATTTTAGGTTTGGCAGACCGCTAGCTGGTCTGCACTCTAATTTGTATGGTCAATTGCTTGGCTCGTGCCCTAGAGTGAAGTGCAGCGTACTGAACTCGACTTACATCCAATGCAGTAAGTCTATACAAATCATACGCTCAACTTGCAGTTCAATATAGTCAACTTTACTAATAGTAAAATAGACCTACTGTACTGCATATAGTACTATTCCATCAGTCTAAAGGGTTATTAATTATATTCGGGGAGTGGTTTTATCTATATATCTTTTAAAAAGTACGTTTTGGAGAGCATCTGTATTCGACCCGCATAGTGGAAAAAATTTGTAGTGCTTTCTTCTCTTCTATCGATGTCTCAAGTTCTATTTTATTTTTGAGACGTACTTTTAATCTTATTCAACACCTTACTCCTTATGTTTGCAAAGTTTTTTGTCGTATCTTATCTATTATTTTAAAAAGTCGATTTTTACATCTCTTTAACTGATTTTTTTTACGAATTTTACGTTTATTACTTTATCTTCGGTTCATTTTATCACTTAAATTAGTTGAGCTATTATCGATGAGGTTTTTACCATACAGATATCATTACTATTAGTTATATCAATACCTCTACTTCATAGTTGTTTTCGTAGTATTTTTAACATTGTATAGTTCACTATATGTTATATTTTTAACGTTTGAATTTACAATTCCTCCAGTCAATTATTCAATAAGTAGCGCTCCTTGATATATTCGTGATCATAGTTAAAAATCATATTTATAATACGTATACTTGCCGTAAAAGATTCAAATTCTCCATCAATACTTTGATTTTATGATACTATAAATTAAGGTCTCAAGACTTAAAAATACTTTTATACAATGATATATATTTCAATAAATAATCCATATACTCGCTTAATTTTGAGACTTTGATTATTAATAAAATTATAATAGTAAAAATAAGAAGTGTAATAGGGTGCTCTAAAGTTAGTTTAGATATACATTTGAATTAATAGAGCGATATAAAGGTTAATTTTGCATTGTAACTGAAATTTAAGTGCGTTTAAAATGTAGTATTGAAATAGTTTTTTGTTGGACCTAGGTGGGATACCAAACCCCAACTTCTTTCTTTGATGTACGTTGTCTTATATACATACCTGCTGCAAAATCTGCAGCTTCAAATCTAAATTTAATTTATCTTTCAATATACTACAAATCACACTACTACTAATACAACCTAATAAATATTAGCTGTAAATACAACTGATTAATTCAAACTAAGCTTAATTGTTACCAGGATTTAATTTCTACCAGGCTTTATTACCGCTATAATTTTCAAAACGTAAGATTATAAAAAAAAACATTATCAATCCCCTTAGCCATTAGAATTTTCGGCGTTTCCTTTGTTGGTCTACCCTTTTTATATTGTTTTGCCTTTTTACATTAGTTTCTATTACGAATAGACAGTTATAAGTGTTTTCAACAGACAAGTTACTTCTTCATATTCCATTGTAACGAACTCGAGGCTAACAAGTTTTACTTGTTAGTCCAACTTTTCCTAAAACGTAATAGCTATTTCTAATTTCACTACTCTTTTCCTCACTAGTTTTAGTTAGCTTTTACACACCAATATACATTATGTATGGAAGTTTCATGCATGGTTTTGCTGGAAACGTTGCCTTTTCAGGCAGCGGCACCAGCAACAGCAGTAGCAGCAGTAGTTGTAAACCTATTATAGCTTACCTTCGCGAAGCTATCGATCGGCAAATTAAACAGCGTTTTACGGCTGTGGATAAACTAATCAATGTTTTGGATAATAATAATCGCGAATTGAGGAAACAAGTAAAGAATTATATAGAGGTAGGAGTGACTAAAGGGGTTGTAACTGCTCTGGTTACTATATAACGAGATTTTCCTTAACCCTAATTTTTACGTTTATCGCCTTAATTTCCACGTTTAAATTTCTATTCTTATAAGGAGGACCGTCTTCTTTATAATTAATATCGTCGTTCTCGTGACAATAATAATTATACTCATAAAAACGGACGTTAAAATCGCGAGTAAATTACCGATCGCCGCCATAAGTCCAACCGCCACCGCAAACCCGAACTTTTCCGAAAATGCTATTAATAGTTACAAGAACGCAAAGAATTCAATGAATACGAGGCTTTTTAGCTTTTCTTATAATAGTCAGTAGGAAAAAAGCCTTTAAAAAGAGAAAAGATGGGAGTTTTTAACCAAAATATCCCGATCCTTTAGATTTTGGCATCTTAACTATGGGTAAGGACGTTGGGTTTACAAACGTCTGGTTTTTCTAGCAAATGCTAAACTTATTTACTAATATTGACTTTGACATTGAGAGCTAATTAGTTAAGATGTGTTTAACTTTACTTCAATGATCAGCTATTTGTTAATGGAATTTAAAGCTAATTTCATTTAACTATCGCAAATTATGTTTCTGCGGACTGGTGGAGATTATAAATACCATTATGACCAATTTAGCTATAGACATTAGACGAGCCATTACCAAATATTGTAAATGCACCTTTCGTTTTCATAACTTCTGAAACGATAATTACGGGTTAAAAAATCACATTTAGACAAATATACGATACGCCAAAGCTATTGGTACTTTAGACATAAATAATAAGAACTGGTAGGAAGTTTTAGTTGACATCTGGTCCTTATTAGATATAAACAATTAGTAATACTTGCTTCCTCGTCGCCGAGGATATCAAATACGTAAGTATATAGCTAACATTGAGGAGAATAAACTACACTAATTGCAACAGCGGAGCGTAAGTTTCCCTATCAAATGCCTGCTCTAAAGGGCAACACTACAAAGTGTTGCGATTTTGGCGGTAACCGCCAAAATACTTGTAAGAAGTACGAATAAATACGTTATTACAATATTTGTTACGAAGTTAAAGGTTGAGGATATGGTCGTTTATACAACCGTTACCAAAACTATGAGTAAGATTACCAACGTCCTAAAAATCGTTTTCATTGGCTAAAACAACATAAACGGCTGTAAGACCATGATTAAGAACTTCGAGGTAGTCGTGAACGTCGCTAAAGAAGTTTTAAATGTCGCCAAAGCAGTTTTAAACGTCGTAGAAGCAGCTTCGAACGCTGCCGAAACAGTCGTAAACGCCGCTATAATCGCAACTACCGCGTTTGAAATCTCCATTCATATACTAACGATAATCAGATCTTGCAGTCTTTAAAAGAGACCTTATGTTACTCCTCTACATACTCAGAAAAGTGTATCATAAGTAATGTAATTGATATACCTAAAGTAAGGGGAAAAAAACTTGCGGCTATTGTTACGAGTTTTTCTACTGACGTAATTATTCGTTTACTTATTTAAAAATCTATTTGGCTCGCGTTACTGTTAGTACTCGTATTATACGTAGGTATTTACGCTAAAATGACATACTTACCTGAGATAAAGTTATGAACAATTTTGAAAAATTGAAATTTATTGTAATTCTTATTATTGATATCTAGGTTATTTTGGTAATAGATAGCTACAAATATTTTCATATTCATGTACGCGGACGTAAGCTTATTGCGGATAGGAGTAAAAACGTTGCTATATGCTTCAATACAGGCGTAAGCAAAAATATCATAAAGTTACGCTTTTTCGAAAATCACTTTCCTGATTTTATCATATTGAAAGTGTTAGTATAAAAACGAGAAATAATTAAAGGCGTTATGAGACCCCTAATTTAACTGAAAACAAAGGCCAGATAAACTTTTTCAGCTTCTGATTATAAGATTAACGGTTAGCCTGGACTATTATATAAAACTTCAGAATTTTTGGTTATAAACAAACTATATGCCGGCGTCCTATTTATCAATAGTTAACTAAAACCTGGAAAAGCTAATTTTTTCATATCGCGAGATATAATTTTATTTCGCGACAGCAAATTCAATACCCCATTCATTATATATAAAACAGTCGCTGAGCTACTGATTCCCAAAGTAAAAATTTGTTTTCCTATAACAATTTAGCCTAACAAACTATCTAGGTGCTAGTAGATTATATAGACTTACCTTAAAGTCGCTTGTTTATATTTACCTTTTGGTATCTAGTCGCCTTAAATCCAATCATTAACGCTATTACACCTTATATTATATAACTATACAATCCTACCGAAAAAGTAATTAAAATTTTCAAAAATATCCATATTGAAAATTATAGCTAAATGAGAAAACTAAGCTTATTTTTAAGTAAATTAGAACGGCGTATTATAAGTTTTAACTTAGGTTGAAAATGCCGTAATAATCTTTTTATTAGTAGTGTGACCTATTGAGGTAATCTTGGGAGGTTATAAGGTAAATTTTATGTTATTTGGAGTATTAAACGACAATTCGCTGATCATAACGGTAAAAGCCGAGTTCGAACTAAATTTTCTGGCAATATAAATGGCAACCTTTTCGTTTAACTCTACAAAATTAAGTTATATACCTATCAACTCGAATATAAATACTTTTTTAATGGACTTCATAGTTCAACCAATTAACAGTTGTTTTCATAACCCTTGAAAAAACTACTTAACTAGTACTTAAGTTAGGAAACGAATTAGTATATATAATATCAAACTGTTTTGGTATTAAGTTTTTAAAAAATATATTAATGGTTTAAAAGGAATAAGGCCTTTATATCAACGCGTTTGACAAAATATAAATATTTAAACCTTATAAAATTTACAAATAATACCTTGACATATTAAAAGACACCTGTTCAATAAAGGTTTTAGAGGAATAGATAATAAATATACTATTAGTAAAGGGTTGGTAATATACCAAACTTAAGTATTATTCCTATTCTGTTTCGAAGCGGGACGAACGACTTTTGGACTAGTAGTTTCACAATCTTTACAACTAAGATCGTATAAAATACTCGGACGAGATTTAAATATTCGCTTTATTAGTTTTCGTGGTTTGGCGTACAATTAATAACATTTAAAAAGAACGTGTTATAACTGATCTAAAACTCTTTAACACGTGAAGCGTTCTAGATAATTACCATTTGCCGTTATAAAGCTATATAATCGAGTTATTACGTGAAAAACATAAAATAATAATAGTTGATATTACTAAATTCCTTTTTTAATTAATTGTTCATTTTCGATTTATAAACCTATTTACGGTGGTAAGATACCGTGGATTGAAACGCTTTAAAGTTGGTTTTATGAGATTTCTCAATTTGCCCTTTGATACCCAAAAATATATCAATCGTATATTCAAGTAAATTCTGCATTTTTACAAAGCTTTTATTATCTATATTATTATCTTTTCAGATACGTTTCAAGAAGATCTTACCTAAGAAAAGCACATATTCTATTATTTTCGCTTAAAAAATTATCATTTTCGCTAAAAAAAGTTATATATTAACTTTTAGTTAATTAAGATTTTCGGATTTTACGTTAATTCCCTCGTTTCATGAATAACCGCACAACGTACCTAAAGTTTTGGTAAATTATCGTTCCTAAAAAACTTAAAAACTTTGAAAACTGATTTCAGATCGACGGGCTTTTTACAACTAATGATTCTATATTTTGCTTTAATGTCGAACTTGTTGTAAAAACTTAAAGTCATACTACTTTCGTAAAGTCGAAAACGGGGTAAATTCGACATCGGAAATAAAGGCAAACACCAACATTATATACAATTGACGAAAATAGAACTTACCGAGAAATAGTAACGTTTATTTAACTAATTTCTAAGATACTTATACGGTCGATTACGCTTGTACCACTGTAATTTAACAAATACTTTGTTTTTATAAATTGATAGCAATATAGAACATGGATTTGGCGTAATGTTTATGTATATTTTAAAAAATCTATGTTTAGAAATCTGCTGAATATATTTCAGTTATAGTAATAAAACCAATAATATTTCGTAATCGATGTCCTATTAAACCAAATCTATATTACGGACCGTTTAAATACCAAATAGATTGACTCATTTAAACTTATAAGCGCCTATACACCACACTGATCATCAATTCCTACTCAATTATTATTTTTACGTACCATAAATTTACTACTAAAGGAATATTTAATTGAATTTTCCTAAATAACATATTGAAAAAATCCCAATAATAAAAGGTTAATTAATATATTCACGTACCTAAATATATGTAACTTCAATATTATTTATCTTTTAAGCTATCTTAATCTAATCTCAAATACTCATCGGAACTTTATATACCAAACGATAAATTTATACGAAAAATGATAAACGTTCAGTTCTCGATAAAATCTTCGATAATGATCCAGCATTTACAAATAATCCAAAAATTACTATAAATATTGCAAAAGCTCAGATACCGGATTAATTGAAACTTTGCCCGTGGGCTAACTATCAAATAAAAGTAATATAAAAATCAATAGTAAACGAGTTAAGAAAGAACAACGGAGAGAACGTTGTTTTAACTTTAAAACTCGGGCACCTTTTCGTTTCTTCGACAGTTTTTTATATAATCAAAGAGTGATCAGCCGTAAACGTTTGGTATTGATAAATTTCATTATATAGGAATTTCTTACTGATGTTTCAAATAAACTATTTTAATTTAATTTAAAATATAAAATAATTACTTTAAATGGTCTTTGATTTCGGTTTAAACGCAAATTAATTATATATACTACAAAGATTATCTACGACATAGACAGATTTAAAACAATTATCAATGGCTTATTGAAAAGGTATAGCTAATATAAGCACCTGAGAAACTGATATATGATATTTACATGGATTTTATTATAGTTTTACCATGGGTTTCTTGTTTAGGTATCTTATAGTACTTATTAATAAAGGACGAATTCGACGTTATTATACCGGTAATATATAAAATATCAAACCTAACGTTTTCCTCCTAAAGTATATAGCTCATACGACTAGTAAATATGCTAATTTTTTATCAAGGTACTTGTTGCATTTAAATTGAATTTACTACAAATAGATAATCTCGAACCTAAATTCTAGGTATCTATTTACATTTTAGCAAGGATTATGGAAAGGTTTTGGAACGAAAATAATATTGATAACAGCCTATTATCCTTAAATCGATAGCTAATTGGAGAGGAAAAATTAGTTTGTTGAATTAATATTACGTCACTATATAACCAAATACCTTAAACAACTATAAATAGAGTGTATTTTAATAATATAGTAAACCCTCCATAACGCCTGTTTTCGAATAATAAACTTTAATACTTACGAATTTCTCTTTAATTTTAAGTTATTATTTCAAGTCAATTATTTCATTTGAATAATATCTTGTTAACAAACAAACATGCGTTTTTTACAAAAAAACTTTAAAATGGGATATTCAATTGACGATGTATTTTATTACCTCGGATATAGGAAACAATATGATGAAAATTACAAATAATATAATTTTAAGGTGGGTAATCGAGTTAGGCTTAAAATTGGCCGAATATATAAGATTTTGTATCGGTAAAAAAACTCGCTCCTCCTTACCTGAGAATATTTACTATTGTAAATAAGGTTGAAAAATTCGCTTTTACTTTAAATTTCCCTTCAAATTCCAAGATTTATCGAACTATTGATATTTTGTTTCTAACGTTTAAACAAAATAATAAAACCATCAAGCGAAACGTTTTTCCACTTACGCCTATTAGGTATAAAAGCGATGAGGATGAATGTAAATTTGAGAAAATATTAAACAAAAGATTTGATTACCGCCGCCAAATAGGTTAGTAATTTCAATACCTCGTGCTATAAAAAGGATTTATAATAAAGGATAATAAATGGTAAATCTTAAGAATTTGGAATACTGCAGAGAATTAATTAAGTAGTTTTAAAAGGATTTGAGATAATTCTTGTAAGTGCTTATAGCTTCTTCGCGAGGTCTGCTTTTAGCGAGTACCCCTTTTGTAGGAAGCCATTCTTATAAGACTTAATAGAATCCTCACACCTGCTCATAATATAGACATTATGCTTTCTTTGTCCCCCAGAATTTGGTGGATCTAGGTGGGATACCAAACCCCACCTACCTTCTTTGTTATCCATCGTTTTACACACATACCTGCTGCATATTATGCAGATTCAGACCTAAACTTAGTTTCTTCATCTTTCAATAGACTGCAAATAATACCATCACTAGCAAGATCCAACAGTTTTGACAAAAAAGTGTAAATGAAAATATAAAAAATGAATCGATTGGAATAAAAGCATACAATATGAAAATAAAAGGCAAATGAAATATAATAAAAAGTTTAAAATAAGGTATTTAACGTTTACTAATACTAAAAAAAGTAAACATAACGTAATTATGACCTAGTTATGCGATCTGAATTAGCCCCGTAATGTTATATAAACTCTATATAATCTAAATAACTAGGAAACTTAAACGTCGTAAGTAATAAACATGAAAAAGCGGTATAATATAAGGCAAATGAGGAAAAGCAAATGGAGGAAAGCAAACATAGTAGTAAAAACAGGAAAAAGAATATTTAAAGGTATATATATAAGGGTTGAAATAATATATGGAGTTTTAATATAATAAAGGTATGAAATACTGTGTATAGAGTTTGAGAAATATGCTGAAGCGTTTCGAAATGTACTTTGGGCATATAGTGTGTATTAGGTAAGCGATTTGAATATTACTTTTGAAGCGTAGAGTAATTATATAAACGCTTTAAATATCGTGTTTTAGCCGTTTCCGAAATTTATAAGTGATTCAGATATTACTTTTAAATTGGATAGGTTTTAACGAAGGGCTTCGAAAGTTATTGGTTTTGGCTTACATAACCTGATACGTAATAAAACACTTTTCAAAGAATGCCTGGATACGTTTGAAACGCTAAAACGAATTGATAAATAGAGTAACACGGCTTTTAGTAAATAGGGTACTAACCGAATTAATAATACGTATTAAAGTTATTATTTTTATGGCAATTTTGGATTTTATAGTCTTTTTACGTTTCGGATTTTAAAGGCATTTCCGCGTATTTTCATATTACCGTATTTTTTTTATAAGTCTTAATATTAAAACACGGATACTTAATACAGTTATAACGTCTTACTATAGGTATTCAAGTTAGGTTTATCTTTCTTTCTAAGTTATTTGTAATTGACTGAATCAATTACCAATTGGTATTGATAAGCTTTATTATACCAGGTACGTTAACATTGAGGTAATAATAAAGAAATAATTATAAAATAGCTAGTATATTTTCAAATAAATAGTTAAATTCAAGGGGAATAACGTATCCGGAGAGTATACGCTTTAGTTGGGAGCTTATAAGCTCTTATTCAGGTAATGGTACTTTACTATGTACTTTGCTAATCTTCTTTCTAGGCAGTGACACTTTACTATACACTCTGCCAATGCCCCTCCTGGGTAGTAGCACGTTATCATATACTCTGCAAGAGTACATCTTACAAAGTGGTATGTTACCGTACACTCTGCAAGAGTGTAGCTTACAGCGTAGCCATTGACTAACTATAGAGATATATGATAATATCTACAATTACCCCTATATTTAATATAATATTTTGATATATGTGACATGCGTAACAATAGCGAAGATTAAATGTATATAATTAGTTAAGAGTTTGGTTAGTATAAAGGTAAAGATTTTCTTTACTTAAACGGTATAGGAGAAAATAGTTAGCTAATTACTAGGCCACATTGGAAGTAATATCTTTATTCTACGTGATTTGCTTAGGGGTATTGTCTCCATTAATAATTTTTTTACTCTCGAAATCTATGATGTGTTCTAAGTAGTTTTGCCTGAAATTAGTGGGTTACTCTATATATTATATTATCTATTTGTTATTATGTATAGCTAAAGAGTAACAAGTGAATTAATAAACGGACTTACTACAGATTCAATATATTTTGTTAGAATTACGACGATAGTTTTACGGTTGATAAATCCGTCTAAGTCTTGTTTTCGTTAGCGTTATCATAATTATGAATTTTAATAAAAAGGTTTTAGACCAGATTTTGAGAGTTGGGGTCACCTATACTTACGATCGATGTAATGTACTAATACGCGGTTTTTTTCATCCATATCTCGCATGTTATCAACTTAGGGGTATATATTGAGTAAGTTTGGCATACGTATTAACACGGTCACGCTCGAGGACCTTAATTGATTGAAAAAACTTTTACAAATGTATTTAGGTATTATGGGGCGTATTTCAATTTGTTTATAATTGTAATAGCTGCTGATACCTGCTCGCGAAACGAAGCTTCGCCAACGTAGGCTTTTCTTATCGCTTGTTAACGTAACATCAGCTTATTAAACATTTAATCAAGAACATCTATCGGTATTTCATCCTCTTTCTTTTTTGCCATCATCTGTATTTATCCAATATCAGCCTAGTTCGTGTAATATTGTACGAAGTGGATGCTGTATTCGAAATGGCTTTTTATACCATCGTAAATATTTTGAAAGTTTTTTTCTCGCATTAGGAATGTTAATTAATAATCGCCTACGTTATCTAAAAGAATTTTATGAAATAGTGAATAAAAGCCGAAAAAGAAATCGTTTATTTATTTGCAAATATTTAAAAAGGGTATTATCTTCGTATCCAAAAGATTATAAGGCTTTCCATTATAATTTTCTATATCCTTCCAAATCTTGGCGAAGTTTCTCAAAATCATGTAATTAATATTAACCATTTTAATAGGTTTTAGGAGAAAATCACGATAATCGTCCCAATTATCAATAATATTTCCTATTGTTAAATTAAACTTTAAAACCTTTGAATCGCAATAATGGGGTTATTTATTAATTGCCTAACCCAAGAGGTAAAGTCCTATAGTTCAACCTATAGTAGACTTGCAAGTATAGACGTACCTATTGTGAGAAGTGTTGCCTTAAGGAACTTGGCAATTTTAAGTGAATAATTAAGGGGTAAAGGGGATGTTGCTGTAGGAAAGATTTTGAATTATTTGGAGATTTTGTTTAATTAACTGTATAGCGCCGACATTAATCCCTTTCGTGACGTTGGCGGCCGTTATTTCACGATTTTTATCGCTGTCAAAAGCGTATTCCATATTATTTCGTAAAGTTATTGAGTTTCTGAAAAAATTAACAAGTTTTTTATTGTTTCCGTATGAAAGAACTCAATTTAATTAGTTATTAAGTAAAGGTTCCCTTAAATGCGTATTAGATTGGTAAATATAGTTAATTTTTTTACCTTGAATTTAGAGGTTTTGAGGATTAGGGTTTAAAAGGTTTTTTTCCCTTAATTCAATTCGAAAAAGGTTTTTACCAATTGTTGGTAGAGCTTTAGACGTTGCAACTTTGTCGATTCGATTGGTCGAATTAACAGTAGTATTGCGTGGTCAAGTGGTGGATGTATTGTTCTAGGTTTGGCAAACCACTAGCCGATTTGCGCAGTAATTTTTATGGCCAATTGCTTGGCTCGTGCCATAGTGTAAAATGGGGCTATACTATATCTGACTTGCAGTCAATACATTATATCCACAAAATAATACACTCAACTTGCAGTAAGTATAGTCAACTTTACTGTAAGTAAAGTTGACTTACTATATTGTAATTACTACTATTCTAACACTGGTGGCTTTTTAGTTTGTACACGCACGCTAGTGTGATTAACCCATATTTTTCGGTAAGCACTAAGCTACGACCTAGTTAACTAGCCAGAACCCTATTAATCTCAATTGACATTTGTATCTAATTGCGCCTATTCATTATAAAATTGTCCTTAATTGCCGTTAATTGCCTTAGAGCTGTAAGGTTCGACTTTATCAACTTTTTTTTTTAAAAAAAAAATTTGCCATAAACCTACACAAGCCTTTACTTTAGCCGTGCTAATCAAACAGGTCGTTATCGTCAGTCCCTCGACAGTCATCCAGTTTTCTAACACAGTCCTAACCGCCGTTACGTGATTTGGGCTTACTGTGCAGCCTATTGACGTAGCTCTCGATGCGTACAATTAACCTATTACTATTCATAAACCTCTTTAGGGCTTTGTTTGGTGACGCTTTCTTTATAATATTAGTAGCATAGTTTTTAACATTAATTTATTGGAACTTCTGAATTTCTTTCCCTTTGTAGGTTTTATAGAGTATCATCATGTCAATAATCAGACGTTTTTCGCTGGTAGGTCCGAGATTCGAATGGAATTCGAATATATTTTTAGATTCGATACAGATTATTACCAGGATAAGAAAAATCTTTAGTTGTCTGGTTATAATGTTAAGGGTTTTCTATAGTATTATACCTATATTAAAGCTTATTATTATATCGTAAAACTTTAAAGTTAATACAATTCGTAAAATCCTTTTACATTTAACAAAGATATAGTAAATAAGACTACCAATAATATTAAACTAGTCTTTTCGTTCATCATTATTAACAAGGGTATTTATAAAGCCGATAGTTAAGAATAGATCAGAGTTATTTATAAAGGATTTATCTGTAAAAGTTATTAACTTGGATTTTGATAAATTCATTGGAACTATATTAATCCCACGGTTTAGGTTTTGAATTTTCTATTCGAGATTTTTGTTTAGCCGATTAAAGTCGTTATTTTTGGATCTTGTACTTATATCGTTATGGATAGGTCATAAAAGACCTTCGGTTGATATAAGATGGTAATGTAACTGCCACGAATACATTGTTTCAGATACCGTTAGTCCTTGGCTATATTAGTCTTGTCGAATATAGTCACATTAGTGTTTTAGTTCTTTTAGTCAAAGCTAAGGCTAGTATTAATATGAAGTATACGAATTGACGATTTATTTAATTCGAATTGATTGCTTTTAGCTAATTTCGTAACTATCTTGTTGTTTCAAAACTTGGAGTCCTTAGTTGCCTGCTATTTCAATATCACAAAGCTAGCTATTTTAACGAAAAGGGTATCGTTAGTTGATATACCTATTAAATCAAAGTTTTGCATTGATGTTACCAGTAAATACAGGTTATATATTGAAGATTTTATAGTTAGCCGTGTTTTAAAATACGATTCATAGGTTAAAAATGAATAAACATTTGATATATCGTATTACCGCTTTTAAAGGGTAGGTGAGCTGTAGTTCCTATAGTAAGTCTAATGACATAATACACTGTAAATTTGTTACTAACTAAATATAAACATACGTTATATCTCGGTTAATCCACGTAAACTTACCCTTTTCCAACTAGTAAATTTATTATTAAAACAACTATTAAGTATTAATTTTTTTTTTAAATTTTTAGAGATTAAATAAGGTATAGTTTCTCCATTCATTACCGTATTTTCAAGCGATTAAACGTAATTTTTATATAAATTCCCCGTAGTTTTACCCTTCATTTCATAGATTATCCTCTATTCCAAAATCGTGATATTTAGGTTTTTAAGGTTAAAGTTATCCTTTGGTACGAATTATACGAATTTTCTAATTAATAGGCCGTTAATCTCAACCTCATCTCTTTTTATAGGGTTTTCCGAAAGTATTAATAATACCTTGTATTCGAAGTTTTAGTACCAAATTTTCGTTTTCCTTTTCTTTTTTACTTAAATAAGTAGTATTGTAAATACGGTCTAGTATATATTCTTTCTTTTTAATATTTAATTTTTGAAGGACATCCGCGTCGCCGACGTTTTATCGGCTTTTCGGTCGTAGGTAAAAAAGGCTTACCTTAATTTGATCGTTTGGTTTAGAGGTTTTTATCGCTAATAGCCTCAATATTAGGCTTAAACTGGATAGTACTAAACTTTACAAAGCTGTTGGTAGTTTTAACAAGTATTTTAAAGTTGGCGATATTTAAGGTTTTATATAGGTTTTCCTATTTACCCGTCTTCCGTTACACGAAAACTTTATTTTGTAATGGCAAAATAAGTACGTCGATAATCGTAAGACTTTTTCTGGTATTAAGGGTATCGTTGACCTAGTAGCGTGCCGATTCGTTCCGTAGTTTTTTTCTAGTGCTTTACCGTATGTCATAACTCGTTTTTAGATACTTGTTAATGATGGAGATTTACTTGTCAAACGTAGGTACGCTTTAAAAACAAATAACGTTAGAACTAGGCCGTTAGAGTCCACAATATCGTTTAGACCCTTTACTGCTATTTAAAGGCGTGTTTCTGAATTCGTAAAGCTTTTAATCTCTAATGTAAGGATATTATATACTCGGCGGAGTAATTCGTATACCCTTTTCACCTTTTTGATACTCTAGTGTGCCTTTATAGGCACCTATTTGTATTAAATGTCTATTATTTTGACATTTTCATAAAACTCCGCCGCCATAAAGTTGGTACTAGTATCGTGGAAAACGACTTTATTTGAACCTAAATACGTGTAAATCCATAGTATTCTTAACTTTCTTTACGTATTTTTTGCTTAAAAGAACTTAATAAACTTAACTCCATATAAAGAGATTACGGAATTAACAATGTAAAAAACAGGTTTATTATATAAGTAAAACACATTGAAAAAAAACTTTACAATTAAAATACTTATCGTATTTTATTGTAAACTTAAATTTTCAGGGGTTTTAGGCATATATTTGGTGGTGATAATTAATCTTCTCGATAGTTTTTAGGGTAAAGTATTTCATATCTTTATGCCTTATGAACTTGAGGACTTTATATAGCTTATTAACGGTTAGGTGATCCAGGCGCCGGTATAGTTGGTGAATATTTTACTTCCTTAGGTTTAACACTATTACTTGGAGGCTATAAAGATAAAATTACAAATGCCCCTATTTAAAGGTGAAGGAAAACCTTTGGTTCTTTTTAATTTGCTTATTAGTATTAATATTAACGTTAACGCTAAGGGTATTTATATTTTGAAGTACAAAAAGAAAGGGGTAGAAGAATTGAAAATTTAAAACATCATCAGCTTCATAATAGTTTAAATTACCGTTATCTTTAATAACGATAGTTATTTGACTAGTCTAAAGCTAACTTTAGCTTTATTAGTATCGTAACGATTAATCTTAGTAGCTGTATTATTTTCCCTCCGTATTGATAAATACTGCGAATATCCTCCTATTAAGTACATTACTACCCTTATATCTATTATAATACCTTAAAACGTGTGGTTCGCGTAACAATCGCGAGGGTTAAAGGTATATAAATGGTAAAAGACGTAATTAGGGTAAAGGTAAGGGTTTTCACCAACTAAGCAATATAGGAAGGTGTAATCAACTAGTTATTAGACCGCATTAGAAGCTGTATTTTTATACCATTTAATTTACTTAGGGATGCTATCGCCGTTAATTTACTTATAGCCTTCAAAGTTTGCGATTTGATTGAGGTAATCCTATTGAAAAGTAGCATGGTATTAGATGTAATATATTGTCATTTTGTTGTTTTATTCGTGGGGAGAGTAGCGAGTTAACTAATATGTAAACTTGCTATAAATCTAATATTTTTTGCTATTATTACGAATAAAGTTTTTACAGTTAATAGATCCATTTAGATTTTAACCTTATTGGTGTTAACGTGATTGTTTCATTCATTTTAAAGTCGATAGGCCAAACCTTAGGTATCAAGAGCGTTTGTAGCTGTATTTTCGGTCTACGTAATTAATTACCGTAAAGTCTTTTTTTATTTACGTTGGGTGAATTTCCGGTTTAGGCATATATAATAAATGAGTTTGATATAAATGTTATTTTAGTTATAAAGGAGGAGCGCAACTGGTTAAAAAAGCCCTTATGAGTAGCATTTGGACATTATAAGGCGTATTTAAACCCATTAACACCTGTAATGGCTGCCTGTACTCATTCGTGAATTATAGCTTCGCTAACGTAGGTTTTCCCCATTATTTATTAGTAAAACATTCATTTATTTAGTATTTAATTTAATATATCCATCAATATTTCCTCCTTCTTTTTCTTCACCGTTAATATAGTCTACCTTGTAGTAACCTAATATGTATAATATTAGGCAAAGTGAACGTCGTGTTTGAAGTGGCTCTTTATATTATTATAAACTTTTTGAAAAGTAGTTACTTGAGTTAAAATGGTTAGGTAATAATTTTCGGCGTGCTTTATAAGATTCCAGGAAATAGTAAGTGAAAACCAAAAGGGGGAACCTCCATTCATTCACAAATACTTTAAAAAAAAGGCATTATCTTCGTGTGGAGGAGATTATAAGGCTTTCTATTATATTTTTTATATCGTTCCAAATCTTGGCAAAGTTCATAAAAAGTTCATAATTAATATTAATCATCTTAATAGGTTTTAAAGGTAAGTCGCGATAATTATTTTAACCTTTATTGGTATCTTTTTTAGCAATTTAAGCTTTAGGGTTACCGAATCACGATCTTAAGGGTGATTGCTAGTTGCCTAACTCGAGAGATAAAGTCCTATGATAGGACCTGTAGTAAGTTCGCGCGTGTAGGCAAACCTGCCGTAGGAAAGCTTTTGGAGGGCTTGGCAATTGAAGGGCTAGAGTTTAATAGGAGTTTAAAGGTTTTGAAGTACTTAATAGTCTTATTTAATTAATTAGTGTTGAGGACTAACGTTAATTCTTTTGGAAGTATTGGCGGCTATTGCTTTACGAGCCCTGCCGTCACTAAGGGCATACTTTGCGCTGCCATATAAAGGGGCTAGACTGCCAAGTAAGTTAACAGGTTCATTATCGTTAACGCATAAAGAGGCTCAACTTAGCTAAGGGTAACGTGAAGCCCCCCTAAATCGTATGTAAGGGCTTTAAGGTTCTTTAATATTTTCCCCCTTAAGTCGTAGGTTTTAAAGGTATTCTTTAAGTTGGGTTAAGTCGAAAAGGATTTTCATTAGTTCTATAACACTCTTTATTTATGCGTAAATCCCTCGTTACTTTATTCGCAATTTAAGGCTCGACTTAACTACTTTTTATATTGTCTTTTACATATTAATAATTCAATTATCGAAGAAATTACGATACTTACGAAAGGCATGGTCAAAATTTTTACCGTTATTATATTTAACGATATAGTAGCCGATAAAATTGGTTAATTATATTTCTATGGAGTCTTTATCGATATCTTACCCCCAAATTTTTTTGTCGTAATGCTTATTAAAGTTAGTTTCGAGAACTTTAATTACCTTTCTCCTAGTGATGTTGGTAATAGCTTTAAAGTGAGTGTTGGCGGTAGCTATTTTAAGGTTTTAGCTTACGTAGAACTTGGTAGGCGAAGGACTTAGTGTTTTAGCGTGAAGTTGCGTACAAACTTGGTAATTTGTTATAAGTCGCACGATGTAGCTTTTTCAACTCGACTTAACGAATCTTGGTGTTTTCGCTTAAGGCAGCAATTTTAGCGATTAAATTGACGTAAAGAAAGCAAAAAGAGTAAAGTAGGAGCAATGATCTAGTATAAAAGGTAAAGTAAAAGGTCGTTTGTTATTATAATAAAAATCGTAAATTATTTGTTATTTTAGTCGTAAGACTTAGTCGTTTTTGTAGTAGTAACACCCGTAATAAGCTATAATACTAACTTAGCTAATTGTTAACTTACCGAACTTTGAGATTTCTAATATTTAATTTTAACATCTTTAAAAAAGATCTGATAAAGATTTCTTGATGTTTTTCAAGTAACAATATCGTCGTTTACTTTCAGATTGCCGTTTTGGACTAACGCAACCCAAAAGTTTTCTCTGTTTTCCTGCCGTTATGGACTGGCATAATACTAATAGAGGCTCTTTACAAAAATCTTTCCTCTACCCTAGCCGCTGTTGTAACCGTAAAGCATAACCGGAAAGTAGCTTCTTCTTCTACTTAGCCAATCTGTGCTTAACCCAAAAAGTACTGATCAGTGTTGGTAGGGCTTTAGACGTTACAACGTTGTCGATTCGATTGGTCGAAGTAACAGTAGTATTGCGTGGTCAAGTGGTGGATGTATTGTTTTAGGTTTGGTAGACCGCTAGCCGGTCTGCACAGTAATTTGTATGGCCAATTGCTTGGCCCGTGCCCTAGTGTGAAATGGGCGCATACTGTACTTGACTTGCAGTCAGTATAGTCAACTTTACTGTAAGTAAAGTTGACCTACTGCACTGCAAGTACTACTATTCCAACACATACACATACTAGGGTGGCACAGACCAGTTACCTGGTAGGGTTTTTTGGGGGGGTAGGGTAAGGTACAGTCACTGTGTGCTATACACACTTCCACAATCAGTCTTGGACCAAAGCCAATGAAATTTACCAAATTGTCTATTTCATACCAAGTTCTGTATGATATAGAGATTATTTCATCTCAGCAGGTATTTTGTTCCTTGCTTCCTTGATAATGTAATCGCCAAAGTACCGATCCAGCAGAAAGAACATGCAACTTGTGCTCCCAAGATGCTAGCAAGTTCTGCCAAAATGGATAATGATGCAGTCATTTCCCACCCCATGTCTCCAACGGCTATAGCTACGTTGTTGTGTGCATGATAAGTTTTCATCATGCAGCGAGGTGATCAGAGCGCATGAAATGTGTTGTTGGTGGTGATGTTGAATTTGCTGAATGCCAGATTTCCAGGAACTGCCCATGGCACCATGAACCGGTCACGGTGCGACATCGAGAATCCAACAAGCTCTCCCAGTGCGACAAGACCCAGGTTTCGAGTGGCTGATGGAGCAAGGCCGTAGGAGCCCAGCAACAGTGTGGCCACTGGGCTGATGATGTACGGCGCCCATCTTCCAATGCCCAAGCCACCCCAACGCAATCCATCAGACGCTTCGATCATGGCGGCGGTGCCGGCGACTCCTTCAAGGGTCTCGAGGATCTCATTCGTCATGTTCTTGGCTTCTTTGATTGCGTGGGCATGGGCTTCGTACTTCGTGGAAAGTGTTTCGGTAGTTGCTACGAGTCGGTCGAGGTTTGCAGAAAGTGAGTGTTGTTGCATTGAAAACACCTCCATCTCGAGACGAGACAGTTCCTAATGCAATCAGTAATCAAGCCTTTGTATCCAGTACGGGTACAAGTCACTGGGTAAGTGCGACCGGGGACAGTGAGTGCGTACTATTTTGCTGTTCAATGTCAAGGCGGACGATGCTGCGTCCTTCATCACAGCCGCCCAGTTTCTGAGGTCGGTTTCCCTCTGTTCAGCGAGCGCGACGGAATTTTCCTGCGCAATGACAGCGTGCGAATTTCCATCTAGGATTGTCTGAATCATGGCGGTGAGAAGGCGTTCAAGCTGTGCTGCGTCCTCCATTCCATGATTGATCGAGCCGCTCGATTGCTTGATGGAGGCCTCCAGGTCGTTGGTGACATAATTGTCTATAGCGGCAAGCTTGGCGCGCAGACAATCAAACTCGGGCTCCAGGCCTTGAACAGCGTCGGCGGCCACCTGTACTCGCTGCTCAAGGTTCTCCATGTGTCTTTGGAGCTCGATCTCGACTCCACGGGTCATCTTCGCCATGATCTTAGTCAATCGTTGGTAAAGGAGAATGTTCTGAGCTACAGATGAAAAGACCTAATCAGCTTTGCTCGTACCGAAAACGCATCACTGTCACCAGCGGTGTACCTTTCTCCTGATCTGCACGCGCAGCCTCGCAGAAACGCAGCGTCTTGTGCCGGTAGCTGACCCAGGTTGACCAGGCAGAGTTCTCTTCACTGAGGCCGGAGAGGCATAGATCGATCTCGCGGGAAGTAATGTGGAGTTGTGTTTGCTCGTCGATTGGTAACTGCGCCAGTGCGGGCTCACGGAACTTGCGGCATGCAGGGGGGATCTTGAAGCGGCCCCGCTCGAGGTCGCAGATGGCCATGCTGGCAGCGTAGGCATCGACAAAGTCCCGCACTTGGCGGCCGCTATCGGTGAGGATGGTTGCCTCGTCCTTGCCATCCAGCAGCTGGCAGTTGACAATGAGCAGGCGGGCGGCAACTCGGTGACAGAGAGGCTCGGACTCGAGATTTTGTAACTCGCTGATGGCGGTCAAGTAGGTTTCGGAGAGCCGCGAGCCCGACTGCAGCATCTCACGGAGATTGAGGTCGAGGTCGTAGCGTGGGCCGGTCTTCAGGATCTCTTTCGGAGTCTTGGCTCTGAAGGAGAAGGTTGTGACGAGCCTGGCCGAAATGCCATAGCAGAGGAGTGTGCTGATCTTCATGTCTGCAACTGAACCAGGGCTGACTGGCTAAGCAAATTGAGGAGGGTCAAGGTTGACGACGGCGCAGAAAATGACGAAACCCAGTTTGAATGGAAGGGCAAGAGGCGACGATCGAAAAGAAGATAACCGATCGTCACAATTTGCACTTCGAGATGGGCTAGTTGTGAAGATTGGATTGGGTAACGGCCGGGAAGGAGGAGGAGAATTTCCAAAGTGGAGAGCAGGAACTGCCAACTTGAGAAGGGAAGGAAGGTGCAGTCGACAAATCTTGTGCCAGCAACGTGGCACTCTTAACCCCACGCTCACTTATCCACTGAAGAGCAGCCCAGGCCCCAGAGAAGATAGCAGGAGATAATATCGTTGCCAGAATTGCTGTAGCCTGTTCCTTTGGTCATGCATACACAGCCAACTTACCCTCTCAAGACATGTCACAGACAAGAGCCAGTCATACGGCGGGATCAACAATGGACAATTTCACAACATTTTGCTAAGAAAGCGCTGTGTTCAAAGTCACCTGAGAAGAGACTGATCAGCATGAGACACAATTACAAGCGCAACATGAGATGCTTTCATTATCAATATGTACCTAGCATATCGCCGACGAAGGATTCACGATGTGAAAGACCACAAGATAACCACATGTGACAACAGCTATACCCATCATTACATTCAGAGAATACTTTCTGGCCGAAATCTGTGAAAAGGGTCCAGAGATGGCTGAGTTTTGACTAGGGAGCCTGCCACTGGGCCTGGAAAGCTCAGTGAGGAGAAGTGACAAGATATTTCCAAGTAGAGTAGCAGTGTCTTTCCATCACAGCCCTGCCACTACCACTGGATGAGGGTGGAATACTCAGGGACCTCCACTGGCTTCATCTTCCCTGGAAGAGCTGACAATGGACCCCCCAGCGTTTACCCATGTATTGAAGAGAAATCATATGATACATCAGGAGAAGATAAAATTCAAGAAATTGAGGGGAAAGGAAGGAAGGTAGGGGAGATATGGGTGCTTTTCACAGCTCAACATCTGGAAAGAAAATGGCATCATTTTACGAAGAAGAGGACTATTTGTAGATGAAATAATTCTCCCAAACAAGAATGATATATGAGTGAAATGTATTTGGGAGAATTTCCTGTGGAGGATCTGTAATGGCGTCGTAACCTCATCTGATCATGCATGTCCTCTTGAGAATCAACAAATTATCATGGACCACGGTTGGGAAGCTTTGAAAGTCTAGACTTTCAACATGCTATTTCATGGAATACATTCTTGGGATTTTCAAAACCGAGAAGTGTGCGGTGGAAGACTCGGGGGCATTGGCCGAGTAATCACCCCTGATAAAGCCTTCTCACTTGGCTTACAATTTGACTCTGGTTTCAGGATACATTCTTTGAATAAACTGCTAGTAATTTCACTGCTCAAGGAATGTCCACGTGACATTGGTAGGCAGTACTCCCTGACTACTTTCCTGGGACGTACAGAGGGGACCTACTTGAGTCAGAGCAACAAGTACACAAAGGCTGCTCATTGATTTTGAACCTCAAAGCAAATAGTGTCCTTACTTTCATGTAGTGGGCTTCATATATTCGCTTGATTTCGAATGTCTGGACTTATGATGGGTATGGTATCTCACTAGCGACTTTCGAAGTTATGCAGCAAAAGAATCAAGTTGGTTGTACATGGGATGGCAACCACCTTGGCTATAGATATGCAGTGGCCACACTGAATCGGACAGTCCTGTGCATTTAGGCATTTGATGAATCTGTGGAAGCCTGGTGTACACTAAGTACACACTAAGTAATTCCTTAGATGATGGCTGCTGACATTGAAATGTTTCCCGCCGTACCATAGTATTTTACCCATACGAACCATTTCTACCACCTATGATCATTCGTTGAAGTTTTACCATTATTCGTCCGAGGAATGGACATGAACTAATTGGGGAAAGCATAGGGCAAAATGCCTGCAGTGCTATTTAGTCTGGCGCCGGCAAACTCCCCAATGAACTAAACTGAGTGTGTTCTTTTGTAGGTATACTCATGGGGGGCATCGGAACGGGATATAAAAGCAGCTGTAATTTTTTCATCTGTCATGCAACTAAATTTCGTATTACTTGGAAAGTTGGTCTCTACATCCTTTTGGACCATTCACTGGCAGTATCATTGCTGCAAGTTGCAGCAAGTTGCAGATAAGGGTACTGTGTGGTTAGTAGTGGTCGATGTCGCTTAGTCAGCAACCAGGCTCCGATCCTGTCGCAAACCAGTCTCTTGGCCCTTGACGAGGCACGACGGGGTGGCAGCAGCTTCCGTTCTCGACTGCCTCCCACCATGCTTGCCCAAAGCAGACCGAGGGTGGCAGCCTGCTCCTCATCAATCGCTACCCTCCCATACTTTCTGGTGTCCGCGCTCGCCGCCAGCGCGCCCGCGCCCTGGCCCGCGCCCCGCCGCTCCTTCTCTGTGACGACCGCGCCGCAATCCAAGCTCGGCCGCACGCCCATCTCGATCCCGCCGGGCGTCGAGCTTACGGTCGGGGAGCCGTACGTCATCAGTGACTACACAGCATGGAAGCAGATACCAAGAAGGAATGTTTCGGTCGCGGGGCCGCTGGGTACGTCGGGCACGAGTGTGCGGTCTGATGTGGTATGCTTGCGCGGCTCGCTGACGACCTTGCTGGGCGCACAGGAAAGCTCGATCTGAACGTGCCGCTTTTTGTAAAGATGGACTACAATAACGAGTCGAGGAGACTGGTCCTGAGCATCGAGGACCGGGCTGAGCAGCAGCAGAAGGCGATGTGGGGTGCGTCTCCTACATGCTCCTTCGTGGCATGACACCACACAATGCGCAAGACCGCTGACACGCTTGCCCGAATATTCGCAGGCACGACCTGGGCATATTTACATCGCTACATCATCGGCGTCTCCGAAGGCTACACCACCGTCCTCAATCTCGTGGGCATCGGTTACCGTGCCTCTATCGATAAGCGCCCCAAGCTCGCCGAGTACCCAGACCAGGACTTTGTCTGCCTCCGTCTCGGCTTCTCGCACCCGGTCGATTTGGGCTGTCCGAAGGGCGTTAAGGCGTCGACGCCGTCGCCGACGCGTATTCTGCTGGAGGGGATCAACCTTGAGGAGCTGAACCAGTTTGCCGCCAGAATACGGATGTGGCGGGTGCCGGAACCGTACAAGGGCAAGGGTATATTCGTCAATGACGAGACGATCAAGTTGAAGCAGAAGAAGATCAAGTAGACTCGGTCATGGGAAAAACAGGGGAGAGGATGCGGCTTGTTGATCTATCTACACATATGGCTACACATATGGCGCCAGAATGACGTGGCTGTACGATACTACATCACCAAAAGATGTTGTGGGAAACTTTGGAAGCCCGCGCTTAGTCGTGTGAAATACCGGACCGGTCACAGATGCGACAAACAGTCCAAGTAGCAGCAGAAGAGCTCTTTCCATGTTCCAAGGCCATACATGTTCATGTGTAGACAAGTTGGTTTTACGCCTTGATGGTGCATCGCATGTAGCACTACTATATGCTTGCTGCTGCGGGTGTGCCCCGGGGCCGCTCTCGGCAGTGCCCAAGTTTTATGGGCCTCATCTGGACAAAATTAACAGCGTCCGCGACCAGCAGCCAAATCCACCGATGAGCAACCAGCAATCTCGACGGGCTCACGGACGCTTCAACTTCTTTCTTTCCCTTGTACTCACGGTCATCGTGGCTGTCCTGTTCTCCAGAGCCGTCCCGCGGTTGTCTGCGCTGGTCCACCACTTCGGCATCCGAACGGCGTCATCAGGCCCGCGTATAAATCCTGTTGATCCAGGGGCATCGGGGGGCGCTCTACCCCTCCATACCCAGAATTTTGCCAGGTCTTCTCCGAGTGACAAGAATCACCTACGGTCTGACATAGTAAGTTGTCCTGCTCGTCTCTGGGACTAGCCCCCTCTCCTGTTCCTCTCCTCATCCCACATCGGCCCGGCAGCAAGCACGAGTCAGCCACTCACCCTGATTCTATAAGATGGCATACGAGAAAGAGCTCGAGGTCGCCCAGCTGGCTGTCCAGCGCGCCGCCATCCTGACCAAGCGTGTCTTCCACGAGCGCGCCAAGGGCACAGTCTCCAAGGACGATGCCTCTCCCGTGACCATCGGCGACTTTGGCGCCCAGATCCTCATCATCAGCGCCATCAAGGCCAACTTCCCGGACGATGAGATCGTCGGCGAGGAGGATGCCGACAAGCTTCGCGAAGACGCCAGCCTCAAGGAGATTGTATGGGACCTCGTCAAGTCCACCAAGCTGGACGACCCCGCTGCCGAGGAGGTCATTGGCGGCCCCGTCCAAGACGAGAACGCCATGCTCGACCTGCTCGACCAGGGCAACAGCAAGGGCGGTGCCAAGGGCCGGATATGGGCCATTGACCCTATCGACGGCACCAAGGGCTTCCTACGCGGCGGCCAGTACGCCGTGTGCCTGGGTCTCCTGGTCGACGGCGACGTCAGGGTGGGCGTGCTCGGCTGCCCCAACCTGCCGCTCGACGACGCCGCCCCGCTGGCCGCCGACATCGGCTCCAACGCCACCGACGCGGGCCGCGGCGTCGTCTTCTCCGCCGTGCAGGGCGCGGGCGCCACCAGCCGGCCCCTCGGCACCAGCGGCCTCAGGGAGGGCCAGCCGATCGCCATGAAGCCCGTCGCCGCCATGTCCGCGGCGACCTTCTGCGAGAGCGTCGAGGCCGGCCACAGCTCGCAGGGCGAGGCGGCCCAGATCGCCCAGAGGCTCGGCATCACCAGCCCGTCCGTGCGCATGGACTCGCAGGCCAAGTACGCGTCCATCGCGCGCGGCGCGGGCGACATCTACCTGCGCCTGCCCACGAGCAAGACGTACGCTGAGAAGATCTGGGATCATGCGGCCGGCGACCTGATCGTGCGCGAGGCTGGAGGCCAGGTGACAGACACCCTGGGGCGGAGGCTGGATTTCAGTCACGGCCGGACGCTCAAGGAGAACAAGGGTGTTGTTGCGGCGCCTGCGTCTTACCACGGTGAGGTGCTGAAGGCTGTGCAGGAGGTTTTGGGGGCGAAATAGATGGCTTTCGCTATACAGGGTGTTGTCACCTGGTAATCGACACGGGAGAAGTAGCCATTTTTCGTGATATATTTTGAATCCGAGAGCGGTGACAGCGCCACCATGCCTCGTCCAGTACGCAAGTTGAACTTTTGCAGCTGGACCGGAGTTTCGTGATTTTACTCGCATGGGGCACTGTCACCGTGGTCCCCGGATAAACCAACAGATTCCTCTTCCATGTAGTCTTTAGACGAAAGATGGAGGCACCATCTCTTGAATCTCTTTAAGCTCACATTCCCATCTGCTGAGCTGGAGGAGTAGGACGAGGATGTGACGTGATGGAAATGTTGCGGTCATCGGGATAACACTTGGGCCAGGGCAAGTAGTCCACAGCTCTGTTGCGGGTCAAGTCATCATCACGCTGTACTGTAGTGCATCTTACATTTTATGATGCCAGCCGCCAGTGATACACGACATTGTCAACCTCGAGTAATGTGGATATATCAATACGTAGTACATAGTAGATAATAGTAGGTCTGTTGTGCAGGCCAACTTGGCTTGCAGTCAAGTCTGGCTGTGGGCACATCCCTGTAGGGATTGCCTATCGGGACTAGCCCGCGCGGCCCGTGCCGCATGTGTGGCCCGTGCATTGTGCACACACAAGGCTTGCCATTTGCAGTTGACTGCAACTTGAACTTCGACCTAACCACAAGTAATCGAACAAACAGTCACATAAACAGCAGTAATCGGTCTTTTCCCGTATCCCAGGGTGCTCAGAACTGGCCTTGTCCTGGGCACGAGTCCTGGGCTGCTACCGTACTGCCTTGTTACATTTGACCTACTCTGTACTACACTATAGTACGTACAAATAGGGTGATCCGCGCCCCCTGTTCCGCGTCCCCTATCGTACACGGGCCACTTAACGCACCGCGCGCCGGTGCGCGATTTCTCAACGGAAATAACGTGGTCACTTTTACCGCCGCCTTTATTAACGCCAACAGAAACTAACAACTTTTTTTCACTTTCTGCGAAATAAACTATCAGTTACAACTTTATTTTACAACATTAATTTTATACTATATCACAATACCCTTTCGCAATTTATATTAATGTTAGAATAGCAATTAATTGCAATATAATGAAGTTAACTGTATTAACTACAATTCAATTGCAAAACAGTACCCAATTTAATGTAGAGCAAGTGCCAAGTAGTTGCTTATGTAAATTAGTATGCAAACCAGCTGACTGTTATAGTCTAACCTACGATAGTAAGCCAAGTAGGTGCCAAATAGGATTTACTATTAAGGTGTAGAGGAAGACTAGAAGAAGCTACTGTGACCCAACGTGTAGGGCCTTTGGGCAGGGCCAATGCCTAGCTCGTCACGTGCTTTTACACATGTCGTGTACGGACTATGCCTTGTCTGTATACGTGTTATGACCCAAGAACATCAGAGGGTCAGAAAACAGGCCAGTATGGGGCTAAGCCACTAAGAACCTGATGTCCAACACATTAGGTGGGGATATCTCTTATGTCAGCACCTTAGGGTTAGGGTTACGCACTAAGGATCATTGAGATCATGTTTCGATCCAACATGATCCAGCACTGAAGGCGTATAAAGGATTAAGGATATAAGGACACGGTCAGCACCACATAGATAGTATTTCCTTCATAGCTCTTCAGTTGTTAATCTAAGTATTCAGTCTCAGTATATTCTGAATAGCCTCACGGCTTTTGATCATTACTTGCACGGTTGCGATATTGTTCACTCAGCACCTCTGCTACCTTCTTGATAACATAAACCCTGACACCTTCTATATACTCACGGGTATTTAGTGTGATCATTACAATACGGACTGTGTCCGGCTTGTACTTGAACCATACCCTGTTAATATATGGGTCGTATCCGGCTTATACCCGGACCGTACCTTATTTACGCCTGGGCCGGGCTTAGGCCGGACGTTACCTATCCCGTTACGTATATAGTTACGTAACCCATAAAAAAAATAGCCAACGGCTAAAATTCATAATATACCCCCTTTTCCCGGAATATTATAAGGGTTACGATGCTCTTTTAGATAAATACCAGATATAAGCTATATCTGTTTAGTATGCGAGTCGAACGTAAGCCGGTAATATTACGTTTAATATATCGTATAATGTTTCGGCTAACTTATCCTATATTATTGGTGTCGTATAACGTATCCGTTAACGCGTTGCATAAAATATCCTTTTTATTACTAGCACTGTATAATGTATCCGTTAACGCATCGTATAAAGTATCCTTCCTGCCGCCGACGCCGTATAATGTACCCGTTAAAGCATCGTATAAGACATCATTTTTACCGCCTACGTCGTATAATGTAATGCCGTATAAGGCATTTTTCTTATCGTTGGTGCTATATAACGTGTTTATGAACATATCGTATAAAATTACGCTTTTACTTTTAACGTCGAATAACGCGCCCCATATAATACGTAACCTTTACCGAATCCGGTTCGTTAATCCGTATAACTATAGACATCTTTACATAGTTTTTAAAACTTCCTTCTTTTCTTTTTTATATCATCGCCCTCCCCTTTTCATTAACTACTATCGTTGTAACCTCTTTAATTCTCCTGTATATATATTAGCTAGTTATTTAAACCGATATATCTTAGGTTTTTTCTTTTAGTTCATTATTATAACCAACGTATATAACGGTTTTAACTTAGCTTACGTTGACATTAGCGCCCCCGAAGAAAATGATAAGCCTCCCTGTAAGGTATATTACCTTATTATATATTAATACCTCATTACTAATTACCTATTATAACCCATTTACATTATAGGAAATTTTTTTATCTTCGGAAATAATAAGGATAAAAATAAATTGCTTCCGTTATAAGTTAAAAACGTTTACATATCGTATATTCACTGGTTTTTAAACTTTAACATTTCTTTATATTATGTTTAAGTTTATTATATATAAGGGTATTACGTATATCGAAAATTCTAAAATAATGTAAACTTATAAAAAATCCTTATAAGAAGCTAGCCGTTAATTAATTCCTTTTTGTAATATATTTATGAGATAAATTTATTTACGGTTTTACCTGATTTACTTGCCCTTTTACGCCAATTGATTATTATAATAAAGGATAAATATTATATCTTATTCCCTGCGCGTAAACGTTAGGGAAATATTACAGGTAATCGACCTATTTTTAATCCCGCTTTTTTAAGTTAGTTAATTAATTTACCCGGTTTTGTAATATCGTTCGGGCGTAGGGAGTTCTTACTATATCGGCCGTATAGGTCTTCACTCCTTTAGATATACGTTTACGTCGCCTTTTTCTTTTGGATTCGTATTTACCTTAAACCCTTTCGTCGCCTTTTATTATGTCGCCTATTTATAAAGACAGAATGTTTTCGGCTAACCGAGATTTGGAGCGTAACGTTTTCGCTCCGGCCCTCTTCAACTATCGCTAAGTACACTTTCGTAATTTTAGCTTAAAGGGTTAAAATAATATAATTATTTAGGTTTTATTTTTTATACTGAAAATAGGTTACAGCTTATAAAATATTACGAATAGCATCTAAAACCTAATTTACGATCCCCGATTTCATTCTTATTCTATTTGCTAACTTTACATAGAAACGAGCTAATTAGGCCGATCGCTAACGTGTGTAAAATCGTATTCGAGCCGATCGTATTATCCGCGCCTAAACTAACGTGTTATAGTATTTAGTAACCCGTTTAAAGGGTTACTCCTTTTGCCCCGCCCTTCATCCTATTTTTCATTTACTATTATCGTTGGCTTTATTTAACGCTCATCCCTTTTAACGTTATCTTTTATCGTCGGCCTCTTTTAACATCCGTCTTTTCTTATATTATTTATCATCGGCTTTTCTTAACGCCTGCCACTCCTCGCGTTATTCGACTTTTTTAACGTTGTTTCGCGTACGTCCCGCCTTTTACTAACCCCCCTCCTCGGCGTTTACCGGTTTTCGCTATGCCTTTTATCGTTCCCCTTTTTTTAATATTGCTTAACGTTCGGAATCAATTATAATAGAATCTTTAATGTTAAAAACGTCGATATTCGTTAAACTTAAATAAGAATAATAATAATAAAAAGGTAAATTTTCGTTAAAATATAATAAAAGCTGTTCTACGGTCGGATATATATCCAAAATAGTCGGATAATATTTACTCGTTTTTATTTACGGTATTATAACTTCGTTAAGCAATAATTTTCCTTTTTATTTATAAGTAAATTATCATTTAAGGGGTATAAGCGATTCGCCTCACGTTAATCGTTTAATATAAGTCTAACATCGTCTTCGAAATACCGGGTTATTATAAACCCGAATATCCCTCTATACCGTTTCGAATATATCTAAGGTTATAATATACTAATATTCTTTTAGTAATTCCTATTCCGGATTATTATAACCCTTTTACTCAACTAATACATAACGAGCCCCGTCCTCTTCCGTTTTTACCGCGAGGATATTTTATACTTTAAATTCCTTGTATTTGTCTCCCTTTAAATTATCCTTTATTAAAATTAGTTCCGGGCGAATATCGGATAAAACCCACGAAAGAAAGTGTATTCGAAGCCGTAAGTTCAACTAAATTTATATAAAATACCGGATATTTATTAAGTATATACAAGACGATATTTTACAGATTCGAAATACCGATTACTCAATACTAATTATAAAGTTAATCGAGCTTTTTACTAAAACAGTTAATTTTAATATTATAAAATCTTAGCTGAACCTAATTCCTTACCTTATATCGTTTCGCCAGATGTCGTTTACCATTCACCGCTATTTTTATTCATTATTAAATATAAATTATTACTGTTTGAATTAATTTCGTCCCTTCACGTAAATAAGCTAAAAACGTAATAACCTGCCCTTTTCAATTAGTTAACTACTTTATATCCCCGTTTACTTTTAAAATAAGTAATATTTTATATCTATTTATTGAAAGTCTCGCGTTAAATCCGGTGACCGTTAACTTTCGATTATTTAACGTAAATTAATAAATAGGTAAATATAAAGCCTAATTATATTACGAAAAAGTGGCCATAATACGTAAATACTTTTAAACATTTCAATTAAACCGTTTAATACCGTTATCGGTTTATAAGTAATATACCGTAAGTAAAAGTTATTCGACTTTTACTAAGGAATGAAATATCGTTTAAAATACGCCTAACTAATTCGAATCGCGGTTACTTATAATAAAAGTTGAAAACCTTTAAAATCTCCATTATATATCCCGAAAACGCTCCATATACATATTTATAATTATAAATTAAATAACCTTTAATTAAATAAATTTGAAAAAACAATTCGTAATAACAAATAAATATCGAAAACCGTTATTAATAATTACTAAGTCAATCATAAAGTTGATCGAAATATACGCCTAATACCGGTCGAAAATAAAGAAAGGTTAAAATAAACTTTACCGTAAAATACGATGAAGTTTCGTCCCATTATATTACGTATATATTTGATATAGACGTCGAATATTTATGATTATCCTTTACTAATAGTAATTTCGTTGAAAAACGCGAAATAAAATGTTTCTACCCAAATAACCTATAATAGGCGAGTTATAAGATTGTTATAATATCTTTATTATTAATAGTTTTTGGCTTGGTAATTACAAACGACTATGGTAATATAATACCCCCCATAAGTTGATTCTGTAATTTGCAATTTATATTAATCATCTTATCTTAGATAAAGTGCGTTAAACGTTTTCGAAAACAGTTAAAAGTCGCACTTTATATAATGAGTTGTTTATTATTCTCTGATCTTATAATTTCGTTAACGTATTCGAGTCGAAAATTAAAAAAAAATATTTGGTGTTAAAGTTACCAGCGGGTCTAATACGGACCAAGCCCGTAACGATACTATCGGCGTCGTTGTATTAAAATCCCTTAATGTTATCTCCGATAATAACCCAGATACAAACCAGGTTTGGGGCGGTACCGCTTTCAGCGACCTTTTAAAAGCCCATAACCCCCTTTTAAAATACATATCGTCGTAATCTAACAATTAAGCCTTTATTTCGTTAAACTTCATTACCTAATCCACTGTAATTTATATTTTTTAATATATAAGTTTATTTATATTACGATTAATATAATAATGGAAATAGGTTAAAAGACCCGCGTACGACGTTTTTTAACCTCAGGTTTATCTTATAAACTACGAGTTAAAGTATTCTGATGAACAAACTAAGTTAAGGGTTTATACTATAAGTAATATTATAAAAAGAATTTCGGCTCATTTAGCTTAACGTTTCAAAATTAATCGTAGTAAGGAAAAATAATTGAATCCCTTATAATTTATCAAAACCGTAAATAGTATACAGATATTACGTAACTTAAAAAATCAATTTTTAAATAAAATACAATCGCAGGGAATTCCTCATCATAAATAATATAGTTACGTTTCGTATTCGTTGATCGTACGAAGTAATAAGCTATTAGTTTTAAAATACCATCTTCGTTTCGTTACGAAAAACACACTTTTAACACCGTTTCCGAATAAATAGTTTCTATTACTATCAACTGATTTGGATCTTAATATATAAAAATGGGAGTTATAATAAAGGTATCCTTTAAAATTGAAAAATATACATATTTCCCGTTCCGTCAAAACTTAATAAATACCTTGTTTCGTTACACGTATGAAATAATACCCAAACTCTGAAAAATTACTAATAAAATCACGATAGAAGTTAGCAAAACCTAGAAAACTTTAAACCTTCTGGACCTTACGTAGTAACTCTTACTCGCGCATTACTCGGACTTTCTTGGGGTAGATCCGGATACCTATTTTAACCGTTATAATAAAGCCCAAATATTTTACCTTTTCAACCACAAAGTCGTACTTTTTAAAATTGAAATTTAGTTTAGTATCACGAAGACATCCCAAAATCACGAGAATTTTCGTTATATAATTTTACTTGATACCTAAAAATAAAGAGTCGTTTGAGTATGTTATAACGAAATTATTTAAAATTTTCGCCATTATATAATTAATATATCGTTATAATATTGCCGGCGTTTCTATTAGTTCAAAGAGAATAACCAACTATTTCAATAACCAGAACCGCATAAAAAACGCTGCTAATTCCTTCTACTCAGGTACTATTCGAATATGATAAAATACTATTTTAATATTCAATTTCATAAGTTATATCAACTTCGATAATATACGTATATTCTTTTTAATTCAAGGTAAAAGGAAACGATTTTATTTATGGTTTTATTTAATACTAGATAATTGATATAAAACTATTACCCCCCCTTCAGTTTACGAATTAATAATACCGGTGTCGCCATCAATTAAAACCTTACCCGCACTTAACCTTTATTTACTAATTTCGTAACCTATCGTTGAAACTTAAAAAATTAATTTCATAACATCGAATATAATAGCCCTTAAAATCGTTTTAATAAGAATATATCTTCGTTCGGTTTAATATAAATATAATAATCAAATTTTTCCTTATATAAAGGTAAGGTTATAGCCTTATATTTATCGAATAGATCGCGAAATATAATTAATTTCGGTAAAAAACGCGATTTATCATTTTTTCCCTTAATCGTAGTCATCGCCGTCGTTTGTAAAATCCACGTTATCTAACTAAATCTTATAATATAATCTATCCGAAACGGGTTCCCTATACGTTGGGTTTTTCGGTACGAACTTTACGTTAACTTAAGGAAAACTGAGCCTACCATGCCCTATATATTTCCTGTCCTAAAATATATCAATACTACGTTAATAACCATTCCTTTTTAACTTTAAATTATCAAACGGTTACCGCCCGTACATAAGGTATTCTAAAAATGATATTCCACGTTATTCCGGGAATAATATATACTAATGTCGGGCTCGACTATTAATTAATATTTATATAAAATTTGGCCATTTAAGTAATACACCTGTTTTTCCGTTGCCCTAATATCGTATTAAAATTTCGCGGATATAATGGACGAATTTACTCCAATTATGACCGTTAAATTAAAGCTCTCTTCACAATAAAATAATAATTGCAGCGAAAATCAACTTAAATATCCATAAAATAAGTGTTATTAAAAATATAAGGATAAGGAATAATTCCGTATTTATACATATTTTAATTAAATCAAACTGCTTTTTACTCGATTTCGTAATTACGCCATTAAATCTATATAACTTTCAAACGAAACTATATCTAAAAGTTGGTCTTTTGCCATCGCCGTTAATAAAAAACCATCCTTTACTTTTTTAACTTAGGTCGTATATACTGACGTAAAATTTAATACTGGTTAAAGGTCTTAATTTCGTTAAAAATAGTTTAGTAAACCATAATATACGTAACGCCTCGAAATAAGCTTAGCTCAGCGTTCTTTTATTATCGTTTACATCGCTCTAAATTTTTAGTTTTAAGTACGTATCAAACGAGTTTATTAAGATTATTAACCTTAATATCGAAAGGATTGGCTACGATTATTACAGCCCTTTAACAAAGGCGTTTAAAAGGCATGAACTTTTGTTATAACCGTATTACTATTCAACCGTTCAATTTAAATAGATTTTGTTAATTAACGACCAAAATTCCGTTTTAAATTTAAGGATTTTAACTCGTTAACGAGTTCGCGATACTCTTCCAAGGCTATAATAAAGTTTACTCAGCTAATATATTTCGTAATGAATTTGTCGCGAATACGTAGCGATATAAGAAAGTGTAAGTAGTTACATTTTATAGCCGAAGGCTAATTTAGGCCGTTTACTTAAGCCAAAAGTGTCCTGAACCTGATAATGAATATTATTCACAGGTTTCTATTGCTTATAACTAAACTTTCGAATTAGACTAATAATTCATCCGTGTGGTAAGGGTTGTCGAAAGCCGTTTCTATATAATCGAAAAACTTCCCTGTATTATACCTACCTTCGTATCCTCCGGTTTCGTAATAAGCCGTAACCGCTTACTTTACCGTCGCCGTATAACATCCCTATACATAAAAAAACGCGTATTAACCCTTTTCGATTTATATTTTATTAGCTTTTAATATAAATTCTATCGTTTAACGCGTTTTCGCTCACATGAAAGCAGATCCGTTAAATTGCGGTTAATTATGTCGTTTTAGTTCTCCTTAAACCAGTGAAAACCTAACGCGAGTCAAGGTTAATTCTGTTTTAAGTTACTAAATCTTCATAACGACTTAAACGAAGTCGAACATAAAGTCTATAATTAAATTCGATTAACCCAATTATTATAACTATTTCATAACCGATGCGATATAGCCTACGGTATCTTATAAACGAAAGACATCGGCTTAAGTCGACTTTAAAAAGGCCGAAGGTATATTTATAAAGGTAGAAAACTAGGTATACGCCGATAGGCTATCTTTTTCGATAAGGTTAAAGTGTAAGCCGAATTATTAACATTTGTTATTAATTTGTCCATCATAAATTTTATTTTTTCGAAAGGATAAAAAAATACCTTGATAGTAAATTGTGGTCCGATTTATAATAATAAGCTAAATAAATACAAAATAGGATTTACTATTAAGGTGCGGAAAAAGACTAGAAAAGGCTACCATAGCCTAATGTGCAAGGTCCTTAAGCAAAGCCAATAACTAACCCGTTACGTATCCTTACGCATGCCGTATACGAACCGTACCTTATCCGTATACGGACTGTATCCGGCTTGTACCCAGACCATGCCCTGTCAGTATACGAACCGTATCCAGCCTGTACCCGGACCATACTCTGTCCGCGCCTGGACCGAGCCCAAGCCGGGCGTTACCCATCCCGTTACGTATATAGTTACATAATCTATAGTCTCAATGGTCAACAGCCTGAGTCCATGACACTGACAGTCTACCAAACTTAGAAGTAAAACATAACTACTTTTAATGTAATACATTAGCTACTTTAACTAAAAATTCAAATTAAATTCGTTGTAAAACTAAAAGCCTATTAACAATGATCCATATTCATTATGTTGAGCATAAATATACTAAGAAAAATAAAAGGCTCTGTTCTAGTTATTATTCTTTGTTTAGCTAAATTGAAATAAAGAATTTTTATATAATGTCTTTATACATTGTTTAGCTATTCGCGGCAGTAAGTAGGGAGAGCTTATATACTATATAGTAATTTTCAGCAGTTTATAAGCAGAAACGATCTTGTTTTACTCTTGGTATATTTTTTCAAAACTCATTTCTAAGTTTTAGTATTGAGATTGACTATTCAAAGTATTGTGATTAATTGTTAAAAGGTTATCAACAAATCGGTAAGGTGTTTTAAGTTTGTGAATAGTCAAATTATTACTTTAAACCACTAAATCGAGAAGCTTATTAGCGACAAAGTATTGAAATTGCATGTAAATGTTGTGCATTTAAGTCAATTGCAGTACAATCAAGTTGATGGCACTAACTACAAATCAATTGACTATGGAGTATCCAATTTAGATTGGGGTATATACCAAGAAATTAGCCATACAAATTAGTGTATAGACCGGCTAGCAGTCTATCAAACCTAGAATAATACATCAACTACTTAATTACGCAATATTACTATATCGGTAAGGTCTCTATACGTTAATATAATGGAATAGTAATCGAAAAGATTGGTATTGAATTGTAGTAGTAAGATAGGATGAAGGGAGAAGGGGCATTCGGAGAGTGCACGCTATAGGTGAGAGGTTATAACCTCTTACCCAGGTAGTGGTAATCTACTATACACTCTGCTAATCTCCCTTTTAAACAGTAGCACTTTACCGTACACTTTGCAAATACCACTTTTAGATAGCGGCATATTATTATGCACTTTGCAGGAATATACCTTATAAAGTAATACGTTACCGTGTACTTTACAAAGGTGTATTTTACAATGTAACTGCTTACTAATTAAAACGATATATAGTAATATCCATATAGATTAAATAAAATTCACTATTACGGCACGTATTCGTAATTTATTAATGAATGAGAGTTTTTAACGTAGTTTATATACTTCGTTTAGTAATAATAGTGTAATTGTAACGTAATCCGTATTAGTAGTTTCGTAATAACAGTATAGTTTATAGCGTAGTAAATTATAAAGGTTTCAATTAGCAGTTTTAACCGTGGTAAAATTATAATAAGGCTTTAATTAGTTTATTTAATTGGTAGCAATATAATTATTAATAAATTTTGTTATCAACCCTTATAGGGGTGTGATGAAGTAGGGGTAGTTCCGGTGTTACGTATTTTATAGTTTCAATAAAAATATATATCGTTATCGATTTATGTAAAACTTTTTTCCCTTTAACAATGAATCCTTATTGTCAAATTAAGTTTAAATCAGTTAATTAGCGTGTGTAAATTTAACTTATTATTCTAATTATATACTTTAAACCGCTTTTATATATAGTGTACTTAACTAATTTTATATACTTACCTTCTGTTGTTAGGACTTTAGAAGTTGCACCGTTGTCTATTCGATTGATCGAAGTAATAGTAGTATTACAGTAGTCAAATGGTGGATGTATTGTTCTTGGTTTAGAAGACCGCTAGCAGGTCTGCACAGTAATTTGTATAGCCAATTGCTTAGCCCGTACCATAGTATTAACTAGGGTTATACTGTACTTAACTTGTAGTCTAATATGAAAAATCTATGTAAAACAATACACTTAACTTATAGTTAGTATAGTCAACTTTACTTATAATGAAGTTAAACTACTTCATTGTAACTACTACTATTCTAATACTGGCGGCTTTTTAGTTTGTACGCGTATGCTAGTGTGGTTAACTAATCTTTTCCAGTAAGCGCTGAATTGTAACCTCGTTTACTAGCCAGACCCCTATTAATTTTAATGAATCTTTACATTGAATTGTATCTATTTGTATTTAAATTGACCCTAATTGCTGTTAGTTGCCTCATGGTTCCGAGGTCCGACTTTATCGACTCCTACAAAAGGTTTTTTTTTTGCTACAAACCCATGTAAACCTCTACTATAGCCGTGCTTATTAGACAAATTGTTATTTTTAAACACCTAGCAGTTTTTTTTTTAATTCGCTAACATATTTTTAACTGCCGTTACATGATTTTGGTTTACTGGGCGGCTTATCAATATAGCCCTTAATATATATAGTTAGCTTATTATTGTTCACAAACCTTTACACATCTTTGTTTGGTAATACCTTTATCATGGTATCAATAGGATTGTTCTTCCCGTTAATTTATCGGAACTTTTTAATTTCCTTCCCTTCGTAGGATTTGCAAAGTGCTATTACGTCGATTATCAAGCGTTTTTTTTTAGGGGTTCCGAGTTTCGAAAGGTATTCAAATAAGCTTTTTAAGTCGGTACAAATTACCACCGAAATAGGAGGAATTTTTAACTACCTAATAATATAGTTAAGGGTTTCCCATAATATTATTCCTATATTGAAGCTCTTTATTATGCTGTAGACCTCTAAAGTTAGTACACTACATGTAATCCTCTTGTATTTAACGAAGGTTTAGTGGATTAAGTTACCGATGATGCTAAACTAATATTTTTGTTTGTTCTTATTACCAAATATTATTAAAAAAACAATTTATAAAGATAGGTCAGTATTATTTGTAAAGAACTCTTCTGTAAAGATTATTAACTTGGTTTTTAATAAATTGATTAGGAATATTTTAATTTTTAGGTTTAGGTTTCGTATATATTACCTAAGACTTTTTTTGAACCGTTTCAAGGCGTTATTTGTTAGGTTTTGTATTTATATTGCGATGGATATGTTGTAGGAGGCATCCGGTTAGTATAAAGTGGAAATATCGCTATTATAGGCACGTTATTCTAGGTACCATTAGGCCTTAGCCACGTTAATCTTATCTATTATAACCAAGTTAACATCTTAGTCTTTATAACTAAAGTTAAGGCTAGTATTAACACCAAGTATATGGATTAACGATCCGTTAAAGTTACCTTAATTATTTTTTGTTAAGTTCATAACTAGCTTATAGTTTTAAAACTTGGAATACTTAATCAATTGTTATTTCCATACCATAAAGCTAGCCGTTTTAACGAAAAGTATATTTTTAGTTTATATACACATGAAGCTGAAGTTTTCTTTTTACGCCACTGTTTAATACGGGTCATATATTGAATACTTTATACCTAGCCGTGATTTTAAGTGCAATTGATAGATGAACAACTAATAGACGATTACATTAGTTAATTCGTAAAAGAGATCAATATATCGTATTACCGTCTTTAAAGTGTAAATAGACCGTAATTTCTATGGTAATTCCAATAATATAACCCGTTGTAAATCTATTTTTAATTACGTATAGGTTTACGTTATATTTTGCCTATGAAGCGAAAATCTGCCTTTAGTCCTAGTCAGCAAACTTAATGCTAAGGCGATCATTGAGAGTTAGTTAATTTTTTAAATTGTTAGCGATTGCTTGAAGATTCAATCTTTTCCTTTATCGCTGTATCCTTAAGCGATTAGGCATGGTTTTTTATACGGCCACCCCATAGTTTTGCTTTTGACCTCTTAAATAATTCTCGACTTCAAGATTGTGACATTGGGGTTTTAGAGGTTAAAGCTGGCTTTCGGTACAAATTATACGACTTTTCGTGTTAACAAACCGTTAATTTTGACTTTATTGCTTTCATCAAAGGGTTTGCCGGAGGTCTTCATAATACCTTATACTTGAAGCTTTAGTACTAAGTCTTCGTTATTCTATTCTTTCCTGTTTACCTAAGTAATATTGTAGATACGGCCCGGTATATATTCCTCTTTTTAAACTTTTTTTCGGGGGTCGCCCACGCTGACGCCGTTCCATCAACTTATTTATTATAGGTGAAAGAGGCTCGTATTAACGTGGTCGTTTGCCTTCAAAGTTTTTATCGTTAGTAGTACTGATATAGAGTTTGATCTAAGTGGTACAGAACGTTATGAAGCCGTTAGCAATTTTAATAACTACTTTAAAGTTGGTGATATTAAAGGTTTTTTATTTGCCCTTTTATTCGCTCGACTTTCGCTACACAAGAACTTCAGTTTGTACTGACAAAGAAAGCACGTTTATTATTATAGAGCTGTTCCTGATGTTAAGGGTATCGTTAACTTGGCGACATACCGATTTTTTCCGCAGTTCCTTTAATATTTTGACATGAGTCGTAGCCCGTTTTTAGGTACTTGCTAATGGCGGGGATTTACTCGTCAGACATAGGTACGTTTCAAAGATCAGTAACGTTAATACTAAGCCGTTAAAGCCTATAATATCGTTCAAGCCCTTTACCGTCATTTGAAAGCGTGCTTCCGGATTTGTAAAGCTTTTGATCTCTAACGTAAAAATGTTATACGTTCAGTGAAATAGTACGTGTACCTTTTTAACCTTCCTAATACTTCAGTGTACCTTTATAGGTACCTATTCATACTAAATGCCTATTATCTTGGTATTTTACTGAAATTCCGCCGTCGTAAAGTTAGTGCCGATATCGTAAACGAAAACATTAAGTGGACCCAAATATGTGTTAATCTATAGTATTTTAAGCGTTTTTTACGTATCCTTTGCCAAAAGGAACTTTAGAAATTTGGTTTCGTAAAAAAAAGGTTGCAGAGTTAATGATGTAAAAAATAGGCTTATTATCTAAGTAAAACATATTAATAATAACTTTGTAATTGAAATATATTTTTTAGTATAAACTTAAATTTTCGAGGAACTTAGGCATATATTGAGCAATGGTAATAAAGCATTTTGATAGCTTTTACGAAGAAGTATTCTATATTATTATATCCTACAAACTTTAGGACTTTATATAACCTGTTAAAGTTAAGTTAGTTAAAACGCCGGTACAGTTAACATATTTCTTACTTTGTTAAGTTTAATACTATTACCTTCAAACCTTAAAGATAAATATATAAGTACCTTTATTTAAAGGTAAGGGGAAACCTTTAGCCGTTTTTAACTAGCTAATCGTCTTTAAAGTTAACGTTAACACCGAAGGTCTTTATTTTTTTAAGAAAAGAAGGAAATAGGTAGGGGACTTAAAGATATGGAAAGTAATTGGTCTAATAATAGTTTGAACTACTGTTATCCGTAATTACTATAGTATTTCGCCTAATCAAAAGTTAACTTTAGCTTTTCTCATATTGTAACGATTAATTTTGTTAGCCGTAGTATTTTCCCTTCAAAGTGTTATGTATTGCAAATAGTCTTCTATTAAGTACTTCATTTCCACTATATTTAGCATAATATCTTAAAAATTATAGTTCGCGTAACGATCGTGAAGATTAAATATTTATAAAGGGTGAAGAGCTTAATGAGGATAAAGGTAAGGGTTTTCGTCGTTTAAACGGTATAGAATATCGTAGTTGGCTAGTTACTAAGCTATGTTAGGAGTTATATTTTTATACTACCTAATTTGCTTATTATTATCGTTGTTGTTAATTCGTTCGGCATCTTTAAAGTTTCTGATTTGGTTTGAGTATTCCTGTTTAAAATTGGTAAGATACTAAATATAATATCTTACTTTTTCATTATTTTTATCGGTGGGTGGGTAGCGATTTAACTAACAATTACAATTTTTATAAATTCAATATATTTTACTATTATTATGACAATAGGTTTTACGGTGAACAAATCCGCTTAAATCTTAATCTTATCAACGTTAACGTAGCTGTTACCTTTAATCTAGGATTCATGGGCTAAACCTTTAGTATTAAAGACACTTATAGCCATACTTACAGTCAACGTAATTGATTACCGTAAAATCTTTTTTCTTTGCGTTAGAGAAATTACTAGTTGAGGGATATATACCAAGGGAATTTGGTAAAAGCGCTATTACTATTGTAATCGAAAAGCGTAACTGGTTAAAAAAGCCTTTACAAGTGGTATTTAAGCGTTATAAAGCGTATTAAAATTCGTTAATACCCGTAACGGCTACATATACATATTAGCAGAGTATAACTTCGTTACCATGGGCTTTCCCTATTGCTCTTAAACACAACATCAACTTATTAAATATCTGTTTTAGTATATTTATTAGTGTTTTTTCCTTTTTCTTATTTTTCATCATAGTGGTTTGTCTCGAGGTAGTTCAATTAGTGTAATATTAGGCAAGGTCAACATCATATTCGAAGTGGCTTTTTATATTATCATAAACTTTGTAAAATGTAGATATTCGGGCTTAGAAAGTTAGGTATTAATCCTTGGCGTGCCCTATAAGGATTTCGGGGAATAATAAGTGAAAAATCAAAGGGGTGACCTTTGTTTACTTATAAATGTTTAAAACTGGTATTATTTTCATGTCGAAAAGGTTGTAAGATTTTCTGTTATCCTTTTTATATCGTTTCAAATTTTTGAGAAATCCGTAAAAATATTTTAATTAATATTTACTACTTGAATATCTTTTAGAGAAAGTTCGTGATAGTTATCTTAATTTTTATTAATAGTATTTCCTGACAATTCAAGCCTTAAGGCTTCCGAAGCATAGTGTCAAGGGTAATCACCAGTCGCTTGATACGAGGGGTAAAGTCTTGTGATATGGCATATAGTAGGCTCGCACGTATAGGTAAACCTATTACGAAAAGGTGTTTAAAGAGCTTGGCGATTTAAATTCAAAAGCTAAGGAGCAGTAGGTATTTTAAGGTTTTAAAGGACTTAATAATCTTGTTTAGTTAATTGGTAAAAGGCGTTCATGTTAATACTTTTTGCCTTATTCGCAGTTGTTGTTTTGCGCGCTTTTCCTCCACTAAGGGCGTATTTCACGCTGTTACGTAAAGATGTTGAGCTTTCGAGCAGGTTAACAGGTTTCTTATTATTAGCGCGTAAAGAGATTTAACTTAGCTGAGGGTGAAGGGGAGTTTCCTTGGACTGAGTATGAGGGCGTTAAGGTTCTTTATTACTTTTTCTTTTAGGGTGTTGGTTTTAAGGGCATTACTCAAATTGGGCCAGGTAGAAGAGAGTTTTTGCCAGTTTGGCAAAGCTTTTTTCTAGCATATAAATGCCTTATCATTTAAGGTTTTTCTTTAGCTTTGATTTCATACCTTTTCGTATCTTTTTTCATATGTTAATAGTCTAGTTGTTAAAGAACTTACGGTATTTACAGAAAGTGCGGTTGTCACAGTTAAATTTTTCGTCGCCATTCTGCTCGATAATATCATAGCCGACGAAGTTAATTAAACATTTTTCGGTTAAGTTTTCGTTAAATCCTCCCCCCCCTAAAGGGTGTAGTTATAATTCTTGTCAAAGGAAGGTTTAAGGGCTTTAATTGCCTTTATTAGTTTTTGGGGAGGTGTTATCTTGAGGTTTTGGCTTATGTGCGATCTAATGGGTGAGAGACTTAGTGTTTGGATGTAAAGTTGCGTGTAGACTTGGCGACTTGACGTTGGATCGCATGACGTAGCTTTTTCGGCGCGACTTGGCAAATCTTAGTGTTTTCGCTTAAAGCAGCGAACTTAACTATTAAGTTGTTATAAGGGAAATAAAAAGGGTAAAGTAGAGAGAAAACTTGATATTAAGGGTAAGGTCGGAAGTCGTTTGTTGTTCTAAGTAAAGGTCGAAGGTTATTTGTTGTTTTACCGGTGGACTTAGTCGTTTTTATAGTAGTAACACTCGTAGTAATCTTCATTAAGCCGTTTATCAACTTGCCCAACTTTAAGACTTTTGGAAATTAATCTTAATATTTTTAAGAAGGATCTGGTGAAGATTTCTTAGTGTTTTCGATAACGATACTGTCGCTTTTTTCTAGATTGCCGCTGTGGACAGACGTAACCTAAAAATCTTTTCTGTTTTCGTGCCGTTGTAAACTAGCGTAGTACTAATACAAGCCTTTCGTAAGAATCTTTCCTTTACCTTAGCTGCCGTTTATTAATGTAGAGCGTAACCGGAAAGTAACCTTTTTTTAACTTAACTTATCTGTGCTTAACTTAATAAGCACTGATTAGTGTTGGTAGGTCTTTAGATATTGCAACGTTGTCGATTAGATTAGTTGAAGTAACAGTAGTATTTCAGTAGTTAGATGGTGAATGTATTGTTCTAGGTTTGACAGACCACTAGCTGGTCTGTACAGTAATTTGTATAGCTAATTGCTTAGCCCGTACCCTAGTATGAAGTGGGGTCATACTGCACTTGACTTGCAGTCATATACAGTAGGCCCATGCAAAACAATACACTTAACTTGCAGTCAGTATAGTTAACTTTACTTACAGTAAATTTGACCTACTGCACTGTAATTACTACCATTTCAATACCTTCCCCATTAATAAATGACGCGTAAAAATTGGTCGGTAAGGCGCTATTTAACGCGTTTACGTAAACGAGAAAAGGCGGCTGTTACCGCAATCCGCCGCGTCGTTACCATCGTTACCGCTGCCACCCCTAGCCTCGCGTCTTTTAGCTCGATATTATCAATCCTTACCTTTATTTTTGCCGCTTTTCCCGCCGCTACCATCGCCTAAGCCTTTACCCTTTTCCTCCTTTTCTTTCCCTCCGCTTTTCCCTCTAACCTTCAAGGTAAAAAGGAAGGAACCTTTAAGATTATAAACCTTACCCTTTTACTACGGGTAAAGACTCTATTACCCGTAGCCCCCCCCCTCCCCCATCCACCCCCTTATCATAAATATAACTTAACAGAGTTGTAATATAGTTCGTATTACTCATCTACGCCTTATGTTACGTCGCACTAATATAGTTATAAATGAAGTAATCGAGGTCAACCTCCTCCATCGCCTTGAGCTAGATATCATCAAAATACATCGCGAGACTTCTTTAATGTATGAGACGTTAAAGCGACGTATCCGGGTCTGTAGCTACGGGCTGTTAATAAACACGCCTTACGTACCGTATATTGCGTTCGCAGTTGCGGGTAAGTTTATGAACGATTACTATTAAAGCGGGTGTCAGTCGGCATATTACTACCGTTACCAGCGAATTAGTAACATATACGCCTTGATTCCGGTAGTTTTAAATTCGTATGTCTAGGTCGTTCAACGCGCTCGCAATCTTTATGGTAAATTTACATTAAATTTACAGTTATAACCGTATACCTAAATACTTTAATTATATAAATATGTCGCTTGAAGCGCTTTTAAAAACAATTGTTTTCGTAAATAACTAAAACAAGCCGATATTAATCATTAGGAAACATTCACTAGCGAATTGAGGAGACGTTAATCACTATTTTCTTTTGGAAACGGGGTTTACTTATATATTACGTAGGCGAAATCGATGACGTTATCGCGTATCACCGTAATAAAGATAAAAAATCCCTGCGCTTTTGCCTAAAGATATACGGCCCAAGGTACGAGGCTTCACCTCTAGTAACGCCGATAACGGCGTTGATAACAGTAATAGAGGTAGCGCTAATACTAAGGGGGAGGGCGATGAAAAGGATGATAAGGACGTGATGCCACCCTCTCTCTTCCCATTTAACAAAAATTAGCTGTTTATTTTTACTCAGGCCGTCGCTCTCAGTTATAATACAGTTCGTTATACAATAGTATAATTTTTTTTTTGAAAATCGTATCGTAAGTAATAAATAAATAGTGAAAATGTGCCCAATAAACACGTAAATCGTAAAATAACAAATAATATTATATTAAAAGCTGTGTGAATGGTAAATTCAAATGAAGAAAATTCTATAAAAGCGATACAAATAATTCTTTTTTGTTACGATGAAATATGGAAAACAGTGTAAATAACTGATCCAGACCTTAAAGAAAAAAAACTTATCAAAAGCGATATAAACGTATAAAATCGAAGAGAAAAATCAAATGTGAAGTATGAAGTATTTAACCTAGATCAGGTCGTAAAACCTCATGAACAATATTAATGAAAAGAGTATTCGTTAATATAAACGTCTTTAATTCTCCATTCGGAGCGCCCTTAGTTATTATATTTACAGAGTTAAACTTCTCATCGATTCGTCCTATTTCCTTAATTTCGCGGCGCTTATAAGATTCGCATAAAGCTGTGATATCGATTATAAAACGCTTTTCATTCGCAATATGAAATTGAATAAGGTTTTTGTAAAGTAAAAATAAATTAGTTGTTAGCAGGGCTTTAGACGTTGCAACGCTGTCGATTCGATTGGTCGAAGTAACAGTAGTATTTCGTGGTCAAGTGGTGGATGTATTGTTCTTGGTTTGGAAGACTGCTTGCCGGTCTGCGTAGTAATTTGTATGGCTAATTAATTGGCTCATGCCATAATTTAAAGTGGGCTCATATTATACTTGACTTGCAGTTAGTATAGTTAAATTAACTATAATTGAATTTGACCAACTGCACTATAAATATTATTCTTTTAACATTAATGGTTTTTTTAGTTTGTATTCGTACGCCAGTATGGTTGTCTAATTTTTTCTAGTAAGCGCTAAATCATGACCTCGTCAACTGAACAAAACCTCACTAATTCCATCTGATTTCCACATTAAATTGTACTTATTTACACTTCAATCAACCCTAGTTGCCATCAATTACCTTATGTCCTTGAGGTTCAATTTTATTAACTTTTACAAAACGTTTTCCTACTATAAACCTATATAAGTCTCTACCTTAACCATGTTAATCAAATAAGTTTCTATTGTTAATAGCCTTGCAATTTTCTATTTCGCCAGCATATTTTTGGACGCCTTCACGTGATTTGGCCTTGACGGGTGGTTTATTGGCGTATTCTTCAACACACATAGTTATCCTATCGCTGTTTACAAACCTCATAAGGGTCTGATCTGGCGATGCCTTTTTTATAGCATTAGTAGAATTGTCTTTTCCATTAATTTACCGGAACTCGTGAATTTTCCCCCTTCTGTAGGCTTTACGGATTGTCGTTACGTCAATTATCAGGTGTTTTTCTCTAGTTGTTTCGAGATTCGCAAGGCATTTAAATAGGCTTTTCAAGTCAGTACAAATTACTATCGGAATAGGAGAAATTTTCAACTGTTGAGTAATAACATAAAGGGTTTACCATAATACCATACCTTTATCAAAGCATGTCATTATACTGTGGACCTATAAAGCTAATACACTTCGTATAATCTTCTTATATTTAACAGAAGTTTAGTGGAGTAGGCTGCCGATAATACTAAATTAATCCTCTTGTTTATCATTATTAGTAAGGTTTATTAAACAGCCGATTTGTAAAAAGAGGTTGATGTTATTTTCAAAAGACTCATCTGTAAATATTATCAACTTAGACCTAGACAGGTCGATTAGGACTATATCAATTCCTCGGTTTAGGTTTTGAATTTTCCACTTGAGCCTCGTATTTAGCAGGTTAAAGTCGTTACCCTTTTGGTATTATACTTATGACGATATACATAAGTCGTAAAAAGCCTCCGGTTGGCATGAAGTGGCAATATAACTGCCATAGATATGTTATTTCAGGTACTGTTAGGCTTTAGCTACGTTAATCTTGTCGATTATAGCCAAATCAGTGCCTTAACCCTTTTAACAAAAGCTAAAGACGGTATTAATACTAAGTATACGGATTTATAATCCATTAAAATCAAGTTGGCTACCCTTCGCCAATGTTGTAACCGGCATAAAGTTTCAAAAATTGAAGTTTTCAATCGTTTCGTATTCCGATACCTTAAATTTAGCCATTCTAACAAAAAAAGAATCTTAAGTTTCTATATCCACCAGGCCGAAGGTGTTTTTCAAGTTAGTGGAAAATATAAGTCGTATATGAAAAACTTTATATTTAATCGTAATTGAAAGTACGATTAATAGGATAAGAACTAATAAACTCCTGTTGTAACTAGTCCGTATAGTAGCTTAATACATCGTATTACAGTTCCTAAAGAGTAAATGGAATGTAATTCTTATAATAACACAAACAAGATAATTCGCTGTAGGTCGGTTGTTAATTGCGTATATACTTGCATTATATCTCCACTATTCAATATGAACTTGCCTTTAGTCGTTATTAACAAACTTGATACCAAATTGATTACGAAGCACTAACTAATCTTTTAAATCGTTAAAGATTACGTAAGGATTTAGATTTTGCTTTTATTATGATATCCTTAAGCGATTAAACGTAATTTGTCGTACGGCCGCCCCGTGGTTTTATCTTTCACCTTGTAAGTAATTCTCGACCTAAAAATCGTGACATTTGGGTTTTGAAAGTTGAAATCGGCCTTCAACACGAATTATATAACCCCTCGAGTTAGCAGGCCGTTAACTTCGACTCTATTTTTTTCTTTAAAAGGTTTGTCGAAGGCTTTCATAATATATTATACCTGGAGCTTTAGTGTCAAGTTTTTTTTATCCTTGTTATGAACTCAAGCTATTGGCCATTAAATCTATAGGTTATGTGACTGCATGTAACGGTAAATGCAGTACCGAACCCGGTCTAAGCGAGGACCGGATATAGTCCGTGTATGGTACGTGTGAAGGCACGTGACGGGCTAGGCACTGGCTATGTCTATAAGTCCTGCACTATGGGCTACGATAACCTTTTTTAGTTTTCCGCTATACCTTAATAGTAAACTTTATTTAATACTTATTTGACTTACTATCGTAGGTCAGATTATGAGATGTTATTAAGGTCTTTTTTTATCTTTTTCAAGAAATACTACTTATGATAAACAAATTAATAGTAAACGTTAATAATTTTACGTTATACTCTAGTGTTATCGGGAACGATACACTGTCGGACAATATCTAGTCTTTAACTTTTATAAATATACCTTCGGCTCTTTCGGGACCGACTCAAGCCGATATTTCTCATTTATAAAATACCGTTAGTTATATTGCATCTACTATAAAGCAACTATAATAGCTGGGTTAATCGATTTTAACTAACGACTTTACGACCGATTCCGCTTAAGTTATAACTAAGATTTAGCAATTCGAAACAGATTTAGCGATGACTCAAACTAGCTTTTTACCGGTTTAAGGTGTGTAAAAACGATATAATTAACCTTAATTCGACGGGTTTGTTTTTTCGTGGACAGTGACGCATTAAACGGTCGAATTTATATTAAAAGTGGATAAAATACACATTGGAAAAAGTCGGTACATGATCCTTTACGTGTAGGTTTATTATTCAACGGCGATAAAACAGGCTATTACAACGTATTTTAAAGCCGGCGGATATAAAGGTATATATGATACAGGAAATTTGTTCGATTACATTAAGGCTATTTTTAACGACTTTTATCACGCGGATAAAATCTTGATAGAATTGGAAGGATTGATTATAAACAATAAAAATCTATAGATACTATTTTCTATTAGGTTCGAAATAATAATGACTTGAATAGGCGGATTAAATTAATCGTTAGTTGTAAAGTATAATTACTTACGCTTTTCAATATCGTTACGTATCCACGACAACTCTATTACGGTAAAAGTTAGTCGGATAAATTATATCGTAGCTTTAAAGAAGTACCGCGAACTCGTCGATAAATTAATTTTTTTCAATTTAAAATGACGTTTTAGTCGTTAATTAACGGGACCCATATAAGTTTAACAGCTGAATTAAAATATAATTATTATAAAGGTCTATATCTTTTAAGTATTTTCGTGAAAAGGTTGTAGTAATTGCGGATAGTTATCTCGATATCGAGATTAGTTGTCTTAACAAACCTGCTCGGTACGTGTTGAAAGCTAAAAACGTAGGGAGACGTAGGTAACGGTAAAGGAACGTTAAATTAAATTCGTTATGGGGAGTTACGTACGTTATAATTCGTTGGATTACTATTAAAGTGATTACGAAATTCGTTCGGTATTACCTCTAACATAGGTGTATACGGTTTAAGTCGAAAGGGTAAATGAAGGTTTCTTATTAATGGTGATAGGGGAAGCCTAACTTCTAAATATAGTTTCGTTTAAGGGTTATATAACCTTAAGAACGTAGTTTTAAAATCGATTAAAAAGGAGTTCAGTTTAATTAAAATACGTATAAGCCAAAATCTACACTTTATTCTTATACTTTTCAATAATATCTACTTTTTAAATACTTAAGTCTATTTTAATTGTCATTGTTATTATATTATAAATGAGGCTTTAATATAACGGTTTAAAATAAAGTAAATTCAGTTACTATATTTTCGAAATTTTGATAGGATATTAGGGTTACAGCAAAATACGCTTATAACTCAAATACTTAAGGTACGTATAAATATTAATAAATAGTCAAACCCGATATTAACATATATTATTACCAAAATAACGCGGAATATCAATTTTGGAATACCTTGGATGCTATACTAATAAGTAACTTTAAACTTTAAAGGTAATCGTTTAGTAATTTATAGTTAAAAAGGTTTAATTATCGACGCGGGAATAATACGTTTTAGTTTGGGGGATATATGGGATGTAATAGAATCGGTTTTTATCGGTTTAGTAAAACTTTTATATGTAAAGGTATAATATACGGGGGGTTAGTTTTCGTTAGCTTTTATTACAATTTTTTACGAAATAACGCGAATTTTATAAACGACGATGACGATTATTCTCGAAAAATAAAAAGATTTGTTATGTTTTCTACCAAAATTGACAGATTCTCGCGATCTATTCGATAAGGATAAGAATATAGCCTTACTCTTATATAAGGAAAAACTCGACTATTATATTAATATTAAATCAAACGAAATGAAACTTTTATTAAAATAACTTTGGAAATTATCATATTTAATATGATAGCATTAACTTTTTGAGTTTCATCGATAGGTTACGGAATTAATAAATAAAGGCTAGGTTTAAGTAAGATTTTTATCGGTCGTGGCGTCGGTATTCCTTATTTTTAAGCCGGAGGAGAAATAACGGTTTGATATTAATTACATAGTATTAAATAAGATTGCTGTTCTTTACATTCAAATAAAAAGACCTTTCGTATGTTATCAAAGTCGACGTAGTTTGCGAAGTTAAATATTCGAACGTTCTTTTACCATATCTAGGTTACACCTGGACAAAAGAAATTAACGGCGTTTCATATACGATTCGAGTTATTTAAGTAGTTAATTACCCTTTTGAAACTGAAGGGAACGCCGGAGATGTTTCAACGATACATAGATTATTTAATAGGCAATAATTCGGACATTTTCATTACAACTTACCTGAAAAACCTTTTAATTATTTTTTCCGATACTCAACAAAACAATATACTGAAAATTTACGTGGTTAGAGGACGCCTACGTAGTACGTGGCTAAGTTTGAATTTTTTTTAAAAATGTGATTTCGTAATTGAAGAGGTAAAATACCTAGATTCTATTATAATAACTAGAGTAAGTATTCGAGTCAACTCCAAAAAAGTCCAGGTAATGCGCGAATGGAAGTTACTACGTATTATTCATAAAGTTCGAAGTTTTTTAGGTTTTATTAACTTTTATCGTAATTTTATTAGTAATTTTTCCTAATCGAACAATTATTTCATTCGATTAACGAAGTAAGGAATTTGTCAAGCTTAGATAAATCGAGAGAAATACGTATTGAAAATATTAAATGATGCCTTTATTAAGGGCCCGATTCTGGCACATTAAGACCTAGATAAGCTAACGGTAGTGGAAACTAATTACTTGGAAATGGTGTTAAAAGGTTGTTTATTGTAGCGGAACAAGAATAGTATTCTAAAGCTAATAGATTATTATTTCGTAAGATTAATAGATACGAAACGTAACTACATTATTTATGACAAAGAACTTTTCGTGGTAGTATTTTATTTAAAAAATTGATTTTTAAACTTACGTAACGTTCATACATGATTTACGATCCTAATGAATTACAAAAGATTGGAATATTTTTCTTTACTAAGTTTCATTTTGAAACGTATATTATGGCGGGTAATACGGATAAATTTGTTAAGACTACAACTTAGCTGTTAAATCACGATAATATACACCTTATAAGCGAGCCGAAGGTTTTCGAAAGGTCGACGGGAACGGGATCACCTTAAGCCCTGCCAGCACCAGAATAGTTATTTAAAATAACGCAGGGGGATTTTGATATATCAAAACTGGTAGTACCACCGCGAACCCGGATCGCGTTAGACCCGATAACCTTGTTAACGCCGAATAGCCTTTTTATTTTCGACTCAGATACGTTAACGAAATTATAAAACTAAGATATAATGAATAACCTGTTATATAAGGTTCGTCTACTAATAGTTTCCGAAGGTGTTGGACGTTTTTCAATTGAAACAAAATAATTGGTATAAATTACGGATTACGAAATTAATCCGCGGTATAAGTTACGCTATTGTAACCGTTTATAGTTGTCGATTTGAAAATTATGAACGACGAAATCTTATAATAAACCTACGATTCGCCAATTATAGATTATTCGTGTGAAAATATTTTATTTCGAATCTATTGACGGGATGATTATGGGGGAGAGATGGACATTAATATTCAACGTTTTTATCGAATATATACGTAATATAATAGGACGAAGCCTTATCGTCTCTTACGATAAAACTTCCTTTGTCTCCTGTTTATCTTAAATCGGTATTGAATATATATTTTAATCGACTTTATAATTGACTTACTAATTATTGAAAGCGGCCTTCCCTATTTATTTGTTATTACGAACCGCCTTTTTCAATACGTCTAGCTCTAAGTTATATGGTTTATAATTGTCAATACATATACAGAGATTTTCTGGGATGTATAATAGAAATTTTATGGATTTACGTCTTTTATTATTAGAAATCGAGGTTCGGATTAGGTATACATATTTTAAACAACCTTATTTTTTTAGTAGAAGTCAAATAACTTTGTTTTACGACGTATTACCTATAAATAAATGGTAATATTAAGCGGGTAAACTAAAAACTTGTCATGGATTCAGGCCTTTGGCCATTAAGCTTATAGGTTACGTAACTGTGCACGTAACGGGATGGGAAGAGCCCAGCCTGGGCCTGGCCTGGGTACGGACAGGGTACGGTCCGAGTATAAGCCGGATACGATCTGTATATGGTACGTATAAGGGCACGTGACGGGCTAGGCATTGGCCTTGCTCAAGGGTCCTTCACATTAGGCCACGGTAGCCTTTCCTAGTCTTTCTCCGTACCTAAATAGTAAATCCAATTTAGCACCTATTGGGCTTATAACCATAGATCAGATTATAATATATTATTAAGAGTTTTTTTTTCCGAAGGAATATTACCTTAAATAAACGCATTAATAACAAAAGTTAATGATTCGATTTTATATTTTGACGTTATCGAAAGAAATAGGCCGTTGGTAAATACCTAGTCCTCTACCTTTATAAATATACCTTCGGCCCTTTCAAAAACAACTTAGGCCGATATTTCTCGTTTATAAAATACCGTAAGCTATATCGCGTCGGTTATTAAATAACTATAATAATCGGGTTAATATATTTTAACCATCAATCTTACATCTGACTTCGTTTAGGTCGTCGCGAAAATTTAGTAGTTTCGAGTCGAATTGACTGCGACTCGTGTTGGGTTTCCATTGATTTAAGGCAAAAGAAAACGACATAACTAACCGTAATTTAACAAATTTACTTTGACGTAAATGGAAACGCGTTAAACGATTAAATTCATATTTAAAACGGATAAAATATAAATTAAAAAGGGTCGGTATACGTTTCTTTATATATGGGAATATTATATAGCATCGGTAAAGTAAACGGTTACGACGTATTACGAAGCTGAAGGTCATAAATGTATATATAACATAAAAAGGTTTTTCGACTATATAGAATCAATTTTCGGTAACCCTTATCGCGTGAATAAAATACTGGTCAAATTCAAAGGTTTAGTCATAAGTGATAAAGACTTATAGGTACTATTCTTCATTAAGTTCAAAGCACTTTTAATTTAAATAGGCGGTTAAAATTGGTTTTCGACCGCAAAGTATTACTACTTATACTTACGCTTATCGCCACGTATTCGCTACAAATTTATAACGATAGGTATGAACCGGGTAAATTATATCGTAGCCTTAGAAAAGTATTACGAATTTACCGATAAGTTCAAGTTTTTAAATTTCAAACGGCGTTTTGGTGGTTTACTAACGAAACCCATTTAAACCTAACAACTGAATAGTAATACGGTTATCACACGAATTAACATCTTTTAAACGCCTTAGTAAAAGGGCCATGGTAATCGCGACTAATTATCTCGATATTACGGTTAATTATCTTAACAAACCCGTTCGATACGCGTTTAAAATTAAGGATGTAAAGTGACGTAAACAATAATAAAAAAACGTTAAATTAGGTTTACTTTAAGGCGTTACGTACGTTATAGCTTATTGGACTATTATTAACGTAATCACGATTTCCGCCCAGCGTTACATTTTACGTAAGTATATACGGTTTGTATTAAAAATATAAAAAAGTTTTCCTATTAACGATGATAGGAAAAGCCTAACTTTTAAATATAGTTTTATTTAAAGGTTATATAAGTTTCAATGTACAATTATAAAATCGAATAGAAAGAAATTTAATTTAATTAAAACATATATAAATTAAAAACCATTTCTTATTCCTATACTTTTTGATAACATATACTTCTTAAATATTTAAGTCGATTTTAGCTATAATTATTATTATATTATAAGTAAGACTTTAATATAACGTTGGAGGATAAAATGAATTTGGCTATTACATCCGCGAGATTTCGGTACGATATTAAGGTTACGGTAAAATAGGTTTATTACATAAATAGTTCAGTTTCGTATAAATATTAATAAATAATTAAACCTGATATTAATATATCTTATTTTCGGAATGACGCGGGATATAATTTTTCAAGTACTTTAAATACGATATTAATAAATAATCTTAAACGAGAGAGGTAATCGTATAGTAATTTAAAGTTAAAAAGTTTAATTATCAATATAATTTTAACACGCCTTAAAACGTGAAATGAATAAGGCGTAATAGGTTTGGTTTTTTTAAAATTAATATAACGTTTATATAGAAAAGTATAATATATAAAGAACCAGTTTCGGATAACTTATACTATAAGCTTTTACGAAACAATACGGATTTTATAAGTAACAACGACGATTACGGTAAAGAATGACAAAATCAGTTACGTTTTTTACCTGAACTAATTATATTCCGCGACTTATTCGATAAAAACAAAGTTATAATCTTACCTTCATATAAAAGAAAACTCGAGAATTATATTTATATTAAACCGAAAAAAGATAAATCTTTACCCAAACGACTTTAAAAGACGTTATATTTTATATTATGATATTAACTTTTTAAACTTCGACGACAGGTTATAAAGTTAATAAATAAAAGTTAGGTTCGAGTAAATGTTTTTATGGGCGATGACTATGATATTACTCATCCTTAAATTAAAGGGGGAATAACGGTTTTATATCAATTATTGGATACTAAATAAAATTTTAGAATAAAACCTTTTTCTTTTTTCTTTAATTAAGAAAACTTTACATACGTTATCGAAGTCAATATCATTTACGAAATTGTATATTCAAGAGGCCTTTTATCGTATTCGAGTAGTATTTGGGTAAAAGGAATTAACGACATTTTGTACACGGTTTAGGTTATTTAAATAAATAATTACTTCTTTTAAGCCAGCGAAAACGCCGGCGACATTTTAACGACATATTAATTATATAATGAAAAATATTTTAAATAATTTCGTTATAATGTATTCAAACGACATTTTATTTTTATTTTTAGGTAATAAAGATAACTATATATTGAAAATTTGCGTAGTTTTGATACGTCTTCGTAAATCAAGGTTAAATTTAAAATTGAAAAAGTGCGATGTCGTAATTAAAGAGGTAAAATACTTAGGTTTTATTGTAACAGTTAGGGTAGGTATTCGGGTTAACTCCGAGAAAGTCCGGGTAATCCGCGAGTGAAAGTTATTACGTACGGTCCGAAAAGTTCGAAGTTTTTTAGGTTGTACCAAATTTTATGGTAATTTTATTAGTAATTTTTTGAAACTAGCAGATTATTTCGTCCGTTCAATAAAGAAAGGTATTCGTTAAGCTGAAACGAAATAAAAGAAATATATATTGTGGACTATAAAGAATACATTCATCACGGCCCTGATTTTGGCAAATCAGGATTTCAATCGGCTAATAATAGTGGAAAATCATTATTCTAACACAGTATTAACAGAGTGTTTGTCGTAACGGTACTAAAATAGTATTTTAATGTTAGTAGCTTACTATTTTACATGATTAACAGATACGAAACGCAACTATATTATTCATGATAAGGAACTTCTTACGATGGTCTTTTATTTAAAAACGTGGTTTTTCGAGTTGAGTAGTATCCGTATACCTTTTACGATTTTAATGGTCTGTAAGGGATTAAATTATTTTTCTTTATTACGCTTAATTTCGAAACACCAGGTTCAATAAGTCCAAGTTTTTTTCTTTTTTCAATACTTTTTAAGGTATAGGCCCGTAACTTAAGGCGTCCGTCCAGATACGTTAACCTGTAGGTTATAATATAAGCTTAAGGTTAAGGAACGACCCTCATGGTTTTTTTAAATTTATTTTCATTATTATGTTGAACGTGGTATTAATAAACTTATAAATTAAATAGATATAAATTACGTCTGGTTGTATAAAGGATTTTGGCGAAATAGAGGCCTGGTTATTGAATTACGATGATATATTTCTTAAAAGGAGGTCGGAGGCTTTCGAAAGATCGTCGAAGGCGGTACCATCACAGGCCCGATCCGCGCCCAGGTTGCTATCGGGGATAATTTTAGAGTGTTTTAATACGGCGGTGTCGACAGCACCTTCGCGGGCCCGATTTGCGTTAAACCCGCCGATATCGTTAACGTCGTGAAATTACCTTATATTCGGCCGGGGTATGTTAGCAAAATTATAAGATTCAAAATCAACGAATAACATATTATATAAGGTTTACTTTTCGGTGGTTTTTAAGGGCATTAAACGCTTTTTACTAAAAGTAAAATAATTAATATAAATTAAGAATTACGGGATTAACCCGCGAAAGATATTACATTACCATAGTCATTTATAATTACCCAATTAAAAAGAATTAATAATAATATTATTATAATAAACTCATGACTCGCCTATTATAAGTTATCCAGGTAAAAACATTTGATTTCGTATTTTTTAACGAGATTACTACTTAAAAGGGATAGTCGTAAATATTCGACGTTTATATCAAATATACACGTAATATAATAAAACGAAACCTCGTCGTATCTTACGATAAAATTTCCTTCAACCTTTTTCTATTTTCGACCAATATTAGGCGTATATTTTGGTCGACTTTATAATCGACCTATTAGTCACTAATATCGGCCTTTAATATTTATTAGTTCTTACGAATCGGTTTTTTCAGTTTATTTAACTAAAAGTTATGTAATTTATAATTCCAGATATGTAAGCGGAACGTTTTTGGGATATATAATAAATTTTTTCTAAGTTTTTCGTTTTTATTATTAGTAACCACGATTCAAATTAAGTAACTGTATTTTAAAAGACACTTTATTCCCTAATGATAGTCGAATAACTTTTATTCACGACGTATTACATATAAATAAATAACGGTATTAAACGGGTGAATTAAAAGGTTTCAAAGTATCTACGTATTACTATTGCCTTTTCATAATACAATTAGGCTTCATATTAACTTTTTTTATTTATTTACGTTGAATGAGCGGAAATCGACGGTTACCGGGTTTAATACGAATAGTTTAATAAAAGAAATACGAAATGTTACTTATTTTAAGGGTAAATAGGGATACAAAATCGTTAACTAATCCAGCGAGGCGAATTACTACGTTTTTGGCTTATTTACGTAAGGGGTCGGAATTATTTTAAACGGCGTTAACTTATATTTAATAGCAGATAAAAACGGCGGCGAATCGTAGGCGACATTCGGTGAAGCTATATAAGGTAAGTAATTGGGTTTAATTAAGCCTTCGTAATATTAAAATTAAGTATTCGAATAAAAAGCTTGACAAACTTTATAATTTATACCAGTTAATCGGTATTTTAAACCCTTTTAATATCGTATTAAATATTTTTTAATAAATATTCGATATTTTATATAAACTTAATTAAGTAAACGGCCTCGGACCCTCTTTTTTCGTAGGTCTTATCCGAAACTCTCCTAAGACTAGTATAAATAGCTAATAATGAAGGGAACGGTAAATAGAAGAAAATGAAAATATAGGATATCCTCGCGGTAAAAACGGAAAAGGTCGGGGTTAGTTATATATTAATTAGGTAAAAAAGGCTATAATAAACTGAAGAAAAAATCAATAAAGAATTATGATTATAGTATAGCCTTAGATGAATTTCAAAATGAATAAGGAAATATTGGGGTTTACGATAACCTGGTATTTCGACAACGATTATAAGCTTATACTAAACGATAGGCGCGGGAGGAACCGTTTACACCCCCGAAATAATACCTTAATTATGAATAAAAAAAGAATTTATTACTAAATAAGGCTATAATATTATAAGTCAGGTCAAATAAATATTACCCGACTATCTTGGATACGTATCCGACTATACAGCGATTTTTAATATATCCTAACGAAAATTTACCTTTTTATTATTATTATCTTTATTTAAGTTCAACGAATATCGGCGTTAGCGACGTTAAAGGCTTTATTACGACTAGTTTTAAGCTTTAGGCGATATTAGGGAAGGGGGACGGTAAAAGGTATAGCGAAAACTGGTAAGCGCAAAGGAAAGGGGTTGGTGAAAAGCGTAACAGATACGAGGCGACGTTAAGGAAAGAGGATAACGCGAGGAGGGTCGGGCAATAGAAAAGGCCAATAGCGGATAATATGAGGAGGGACGGACGTTAAAAGAAGCCGATAATAAAGGATAACATTAAAGGGTATAGGCGTTGAAAGAAGTCGACGATAACGGTTAACGAAAAATAAAGCGAGGGGAGGGGTAGGGGAAATAACCTTTTAGTTGGGTTACTAAAAATTATAACACGTTAATTTAGGCCCGGGTAACGTAATCGATCTGGGTACGATTTTACGACTGTTCGTAATTAACCCAATTAACTCGTTCTTATTTAAAATTAATAACTAAAATACAGGTAAGATCGGAAATCGTATAATTAAGCTTGAAACGTCGTTCGTAACATTTTGTAAACCGTAACCTATATTAGTTATGAAAATATTGCCTAGATAATTATATCATTTTAATAATTTAAGTTAAAATTATGAAAGGGTATACGTCTATGGTTTAAAAGGGCCGAAACAAAAACGTTACGCGTTAAAACTCGGTCGACCGAAGGCGTCCTGTTTTTATAAATAGGCGATATAGTAAGAAGCGATGAAGGGGTCTGGGGTAAGAATGGAACCCAAAAGAAAAGGCGGCGTAGGCGTATAATTAAAGGGGTGTTACAGCCTAGTACCTGGCTAGTATTACTAGGGATCCAACCCTGGTAGTTCTACACGCTCCTACGATGCTTTAGAGCAGGGAGAAAGCCGCTTGAGGACACGTTACATAATGAGGGAGAGGGTTGTACCATCTTAGCTCTATAGCCGCTCCTTAGCAGGGACTTTTTTTCCTTTTTTTTTATCGAGGTTTATAGATAAGAATCCGACCACCTTAAACAACACCTCCGGCTTTAGTCCCTTTACATATAAACCTCTATTTTTTCCCTATAATGTTTTAGTTATTCCTTAACGGCAATAGCTTAGGTCCATATCTTCATCCTTCGACTTACCAAGTTTAAAACCTTAAGCCTTGAAGTAATTTCTTAACGCGCGCGTTAAGGAGTAGCTTCCAAACGCTTTCATGGCCTAATATTATTACCTTAAAATTTAATACAAACGTTTTACCAACGCCTTACGTACGGAGCTTATTGAGCGGAATTAAGTCGTTCGAAAGTATACTTTACATTTAAAATAACGAAATACCGATACGTTAAACGTTTCAATAAATATAATCCGATAATTCGAAGTTATCGGCACGTTTATATCCTTGAGTTAATTTTCCGCTTAAGAGGTTTCTCTTACGTACATTACGAACGACACCGCTATTATACTTTTTTTTATTAGGGATTACACTAACTTCCTAAATCATGATAACTTTTTTAACTTCGACTACGATGTTGGCGCTTCTTTTAACGGGCGTTACCGACTTAAACGTCAACTTTTTAATTGGCCGGTTAAGTTTTCCGATATTAAATTACGATTTCCGATATAAACAACTATAATAATATATAAGATACGTCGAAACCAATAGTTTATTGGTATAAAGAAAACTATTTTTACTTCATCTTTTAATAGCTAAAAGGCTTCGCGAAAACCTTTATAAAAAGCTATTACGCCCGCGGAAGCGACAGCGAAATTGACGATCTTAACGCCTTTATAACTATATTTTACGCCTATTACTACGATTTTAACGCGACTAAAGTAATTATCGCTCGGTTTACAAATATAAAGTAAAAGACGTTTAAACGATTTCATGTTTTTTTAAACGTTTGGAAAACTTTATGCGTAAATACCAGCAACATAACCTAAAAATATACCGCTAAACTCGTTGTTATAAAGGAAGGTATTAATAATATACTTGCTAATACGTTATTTTCTCTCGATATATTAGCGGATTATAATAAATAGGTCATCCGCGTCCAACTTATCGATAAGTGCCTTTACAATTTCCGCATTTGTTACGGCGATACTAATACTATCGTTGCCAAAGGCGCCTTTCGCAGTAGTAATAATGATGGTAATACGCCCATTCGAAATAGCTAGGGTGATATTAATATAATTAGTGTAAACGACTTTCGATCCGTTTCTAAACGTTGCGCCGCCTAGGTTAACCACGCGAGACTCTTTCACCGTAAAGACTTCGGGTTATTTACGTTACGAAAGAAACGGTTATCAAATCCGTACCTATTAATAGGACCCGATGTAACATCCGAACAACTTTAACGACAAAGCCGTTATAAAAATCAATTTTATTTCGGCTAAAAACTTTATCGAACTCGAAAATAAAAAAGCGTAACTTTTATATATAGTCGTGTATGAAATTTAACAGGACTTTAATTCGACTTGGCAACTTCGTCCCAAGTTTCAAATAGCTTTCCGTTTATACTAAATTTACTTTAAAATTTTCTTTATTTTATTTACGCTTAAGTAAATAAAGGTTACAAATATAATAATGTCGCAAGTAAATGACTTATTAATTACTTAAAGTTAACGCAATTTTTATTCCCCTACGATAACTCAGTAAAACCTCGTTTTACACGCCCGGTTTTTCCTATAACTTATTTCCTTTATAACTTTGTTAAACGTCTACTTCGATAAATACTATTACCGAATATGAACTTACGTCGTCTTTTTTTTTATAATACGACTTTATTTTAAATAAGCTTTAAATAAAATATTAATAAGTCATTTACGATGTTATAAAATATATATTACTTTTAAGGCGAATCGGTAACTATTATATTCAGAAGCGAAGGTTTACACTCGTTTAAAAAGTATAGAAAGGGGTTAGTGCTGTTATTTTTCACGTTATTTTACGACAAGTTCGTAGGGATCGAGCCGTTATTACGTAACTCGCCACCATTTTCAATAAAAATATCAATGAAATATTTGCTTCGAAACCACTTATTTTCGTTTACAATAAATTTTCTAATAATCTTAAGGAATTCGCACGCCTATTCGAGAAAGACTTTGGAGATAAGGTACCCCTTTAACCCTTTAAAGCGGATTACGAAATCCCTTGCAGTATCGATAATTAAAGTTAAACTTTAAAAGTATTATAAAGCCTTTTATACGGTATATTATGTAAAAAGCTCCTCGTATTACGTAAAACGTTAACCGAATTATTTAATTAAGGTTATATTCGAGAAAATAGCTTTTTAGCGGTTGCACCGGTCTTTTTCATTTAAAACCCCAGAGAAAGGTTACGATTTCATATCAATTATCGCTGGCTTAATATTATTATAATGAAAAATCGTTATCTGCTCCCTTTCATTAAAAAGACGCTTACAAACATTTCGCAAATTAAGTAATTTATTAAGTAAAATATTAAAGTGGCTTTTTATCAGCTCCGTATTAAAAATGTAAATAAATAGAAAACTATATTTCGTATACGTTTCGGATTCTTTAAGTAAATCGTTGTTCTCTTCGGCCTTTTTAACGTTTTTGTTTCCTTTTAACGATATATTAATAATTAGTTATAAATTTTCCTTAATATTTTTCATTTTACTTACCTTGATAACATCCTAGTTTACTTGAACAACACCTCTATCGACTATGTAACTAAAGTTAAGTAAATCCTAAACGTATTAAACATCGCGAAACTTGATTTAAATATTTCCAACTACGAATTCGGTATTTTAAAAACTAAGTATCTTAAATTCATTATTAATCTTGGCGTCGACGTCCGTATAAACCTAAGAAAAACTATGTGTTATTCGGGAATAGGCGGTTTTTACAACGGTTTTAGAAATACGGATCTTTTTAAAGTTCGTAAACTTTTATCGTCATTTTATCCAAGACTATTCGACGATTATTAAACCATTATTAAGATTAACCAGTAAGGGTATTTTATTTCGTTAAAGGCTCAAAGAAAAAGTTGTTTTTGAGTGATTTAAGTTTAGCTTTTTTTCCGAACCCGTATTCACCCAATAGGATCCCGATCGCAATACCTTTTTCGAAGTCAATTATTTTAACTAAGCCCTAAAAAGCTGCCTCCTTTAATACGAAGACTATAGCAACCTATATTTAGTAACGTATTACTCCCAACTTCTATCTCTTGGCGAATAAAATTACGAAATTTTCGATAAAAAGCTATTCGAGATCATAAGCTATTTGGAAGCATGGAACACGGATCTCCAAGGTATGGCGTGCTTGTTTACTATCCTAACGGACCACAAAAACTTGGAATACTTTATAACGACACGGAGGCTTTCCGAATGATAAGTCTACTAGTTTAAACGCTATTCGATATTTCGATTTCGATTAATATATAATAAAGTAACGGACTACACGATACCCGACGTATTATTACGACGAAATTAGGATATTCTCAAAGGCTCTTCGAACTCACGTTACCTGAGCCACGAACTTTTATTATTACATCTCAAATAGTTTGTTTTTAAATTATTTCCGTATACGTACGTCTTTCGGTTAATCGTCGCCGACGAATTAATTTTAAAAGGTTATAAACTTGTCGTTAACGTCGACTTTTAAAATTGTTGGAATACTGTTATTATACGTGATGTTACTTACTTGCGCTTGGTACGTACAGTACTTATAGGCAACCGATACTTTTTAACGGATATTCGTACCGATGACAACCGTACGTTAAAAGTTTTAATTTCAAAATACCGAGTAAACGACGATAGAATTTTAAGGTTTCGCGATCGTATTTAAGTATTTACTTACGAGCCATTTACCACCGCTTTAATTTAAGTTATCTACGATTCGCTTTGTACAGGTTACTTAAGCTACGACGTTACTATCGCTATCCTTTTTTAAACATATTTTTGACCATGCTTACATCGGACAGTTCGCCGCTTTTGCCTTAATTACGACGTTTATAACTGTACAACCTATTGGAAACACCTTCAAAAAGAACTCCTCAAACTCCTTCCGATTTCCGAACGGCTTTAAAACAAACTTTTCGTCAACTTGATAATTAATTTACCTTAGGAATACGAAGGTAATCCACGTTACCTTATAATTATGACGAACTGTTTAAATAAAGCCGTCACTTTCGAGATTATAATTACTATTAACGCCGAGGCTTATATGAAACGGTTTTTTAGTTATTATTAACGGTGTTATGGTTTTTCGCGTAAGTTTATGAACGATCGTGGTTCGAATTGGACTAATAAATTTTAAAACCGACTTGACGATTTAACTGGAGTGAATTAACTTTTAAATATCGCCCTTTACTCCGAGATTAACGTCGTAACCAAACGCGTAAATTAAAAGGTCCTTATATATTTACGTTTGTTTGTCGTTTATATATAATTCTATTGAAACCGTTCATTACCCCTTTGTTTATTAATATTAAATAATAAGGATACAACAACTATTGGTATTAGCTCGTTTTTATAAACTATAATTATTACGTTAACCTTATTTAACTAGTATAACGTTTCTTCGTTCCGATAACAATATTACGAGTAAAGGTTAAAAACTTTATTTAACGGATCCGTAAAGTTATGGAATTCTCATAAGTTATAATAACGGTTATGTTATAACGTATAAGAGTGGCCGTTAATAAGTAAGGTTTCCCCTTAAAACGTTTTCGAGTCGGCGACGACATTTAATTTCTTTTTAAAAACGATAAACGAAACGAATTGTTTAAAAAATTTAAGTTAACTTTATGATAAGTACTAGGTAACGCGTATAATCGACTCTTACGTTATTGAACTTAATGTACCAGGCGGGAAGTATCTTCGATTTTATATAAATTAACTTATTCGAATCGTTTCGGAACCGCTCCTTAGCCAAAAAATTCGAAACTTTTAACCGTAAATTACAATTGTTAAAAAAGACCATAGTAAAACGAAACCGAAATATCAAGTCGAAAGTAAATTTCGGGTTTGTAATAAGCTCGAAATCCGACGTACCCGACTTTATAACTAACAGAAACGGCAAGTTTTGGTTAAATAGGCAAGTTATATACCTAACGTAAAAGCTACTTTTAAACTTTTCTAATATCGTGGCACTCGACAACTTCTAATCGCGTTACGAACTAGCTAAATATAACGATAAACTCTTACGTCCATCTTGTAGGCGGGTATGATTTTACACTTTATTTTACTAAACGGAACGGCATATAAGTCCCTAATAATCGGATAACAAATAAACGTATTAATATTGATAAAAAACGAAGAACGAACGACTATAACCGGACCCCTATTCAAATATATTCTCGAAGTCCTGGTTCGAATCCTTACCCAGCATTTTCTTACTTATTTTAACAAGTTGGCTTAGTTTAACATCTATATGACCCAGCTTAAAATTAATACATTCTGAAATCTTAATAAGCTTTTGTATTAATTTTAACAACGCTCCTTAGCCATTTGTTAGCCACGACTCCACTCCGTTTTTACTTAATTATAAAAAACTTACCTAAGTACTACGTTCATCTTCTATTAACTATATGGCTCGTAGGTCCCTAAACCGCACGAGAGTAGCGGAGACAAACCCCCCTTTGCCTCGGGTATCAACTTTATGTTACGTGGCGCGACAGACTTTTATAGCCTTTTTAGCGGCGATCACCTAAGTCTATACGCTTTTTAGCTATTTGTTAGCACCTAAGAAGAGGCTTATAAGGTACGTGGATTTACCTCAGTCCTAAAAGTAGAACTCTAGATACGTTTTCGACAATTCCTTAACGACCTTATTTATATTCGGGTTTTAATCTAGCGGCGTACACGTATAACCAGAACTACGATCCATAGCTCTAACAGAACAGGGACGACACCGAACCCCAGTATTTAGCTATTCGTTAACAACTCCTTTGTAATTATTAAAACCACTTACTCTTAATCTTTTAACAGAACTTTCTAAAATTATACGCTATTTTATAAACGTATTTAAAAATATGTTTATTTTCGAGTTCCGTAAAGATAAATATCGATGGCCCTTGAAACAGGGAACTTCATGCTCGTTAACAAGGACCAAATAACTCTAAAGAATATAACCTACATCTCTAATAACTTTGTTTACCTCGGAGGCAAGCTAAAGATTTATCATAACATTAATAAGTAAAAGAAATATTAAGATTACAAACAAATAAGTGTTACATGAGTAATTATAAGTACTAACGCTACATAGAAAAGTTAAAGGTTAAGGGAAGGAAGAAGTTTTATCTTTTGTAATTGGGACTCTAAGGATTATTTATAGGAAGGGGAAGGCGCTAAAGCCCCTTTTACGTAATATTGGCCTAATACCTTTTACACGAAACCGTGTTGTTTTCAAAGACGCGCGTACCTTATTCATATCTATGGCGCTTTACACCACGACATTAAAAAAAACGAGGGAAAGAACGGCAGAGGTGTTTTTGGGGGTAATATTACAGCTTAGTGTCTGGCTAGTATTACTAGAGATCCAACCCTGTTAGTTCTACACGCTCCTGCGATGCTATAAGCAGGGAGAGAGCCGCTTAAGGAAACGTCCTATGGCTGGAGAGAAGGCTGTTTCATCTTAGCTCTATAGACTCTCCCTAACAGGGACTTCTTCTACTTCTTTTCCATCGAGGTTTATAGACAAGAATCCGACCACATTGAGCGACAGCTCCGGCCTTAGTCCCTTTACAAGGGGTAATGACTTACACGGCTGGTATAGTAAAAACTTCTTACGACCGAGCGATATTACAAAACCAGGTAAACTAATTCATAAGCTTAAAAAAGGAAGGGGTAAAAACGGGTTAATAACCTGAAATATCTCCCTAACGTTTATGCGTAAGTGATAGGATATAACCCTTATATTTTACCGTAATAATTAACTAACGTGAAAAAAACACGTAAACCGGGTAAGGCCATAAATAAATTTATTTTCTTGTATGTATTACGAAAAAGAGTGAATTAAAGGTTACACCTTTTACAACGCTTATTTGTAAACTTAACTTATTATAAACCTTTCAATATACGTGATACCCTTATACTCAATGAACTCGGATATAAAATAAAGGAACGTTAAAGTTTAAAAGGCGGTTGATGTACAATATTCAGGTGTCCTGAACCTATAATAAAAAATCCTTATTTTCATCCTTATAATTTTTAAAGATGAAGAAATTTTTTATAATGTAAAATGGCTATAATAAGTAGTTAGTAACAAGGTATTGGTATATAATAAGGTAATATATCTTACGGAAAGGCTTATTATCCCCTTTAAAAACGTCGGCGATAACATAACTTAAGTTCAAACCGTTATATACGTTGTTTATAATGATTAATTAGAACAAAAAGCTAAAATATGTTAACGCGAATAGCTAATTAATACATATAAAGAAAATTTGGAAGGGTTATAATGGGAATAGCTAATAAAAAGGGGAGCGGTAGTATAAAAGGGGAAAAGAGGATGTTTTAGAGATTACGTAAAGCTATCTATATTCATAAAGGTTAGCGGACCGTATTCGATAAGGGCTACTTATTATACGGGACACGTCACACGAAATTAAAGGTAGGAGCGCAACTTTATATAACGCGTTATATGATATCGGCGATTAAAAGGTTATATTATACGATGTATTAAAAGGTATGTTATACGACGCCGACGGTGAAAAGAATGCCTAACACGAAGCGTCAACGGGTGCATTATACGGCGCCGGTAGCAAAAAAAATAACTTACACGACGTGTTAACAGGTACATTATACAGTGCTGACGACAAAAAGGATGCCTTATACGACGCGTCAATGGGTGCTTTATATGGCGCCAATGGTTAAAAGAATGCCTTATACAGCGTGTCAACGGGTACGTTATATGGTGCCAGCGTTATAAGGTAAGCCGTCCGAAACGTTATACGATATATTAAACGTAATATTACCGTTTCACGTTCGACCTGCGTATTAGGTAAGCACGACCCGTATCCGGTATTTATCTAAAGGGGCGCCGTAACCATTGTAATATCCAGGGAGAAAAGGGTATATGATTGACTTATGCCGTTTTCTATTAAGTTTATATGTTACTTAATTATACACGTAATGGGATAGGCAACGCTCGGCCTGGGCCCGGCCCAGGCGCGAATAGGGTACGGTCCGGGTATATGCCAGATACGATCCGTACACAGTACGTGTAAGGGTACGTGATAGGCTAGACATTGGCCTTTCCCAAGGGCCCTGCACGTTGGGCTACGGTAGCCTCTTCTAGTTTTCCTCCGCACTTCAATAGTAAATCCTATTTGGCACCTACTTGGCTTACCACCGTAGGTCGGATCATAATAAAACTTTAAAAGTACTTACGTATCGTCGTCGCCTTTTCGTAATACGATTAGGGTTTATATTTAACCTTTTATTAATTTATATTAAACAACTGAAAGTAGATGGTTAGCGGGTTTAACGTAAACCATTTAGCTAATAGGTATAAAATATTATTTATCCCGAAGATAAACGGGGATAGGAAGTCGTTAATTAATCCGGCGAGGCCAACTGTTACGTTTTTATCATATTTACGCGAAGGTATAGAGTTAATTTAGGTAACTATAACATATATTTAGTAATAAATAAAAACGGTGATAAATCGTCGACGATGTCTGGCGAAGCAGTATAGGTTAAAAGACTAGATTCAACTAAACTTACGTAATATTAAAACCAATCGTTTACGTAAAAAGTTAAACTAAATTTACAATTAATACTTGGTAGTCGACGTTTTGAACCCGTTGAATATCGTTTTAGATATTTTTGGCAAATACCCTATATTTTATGTAAATTCAGTTAAACTAGCGATTTCGAACCCCTTTTTCTCATAAATTGTATCCGATATTCGCCCGGGACTAATTTTCATCGTAAAATTTATAGGAAAATATATATACGAGGATTTTAAAGTTTAAAAACAATTCGTGGTAAAAATGGGGCGGGGCAGAGTTCGTTTTAAACTAGTAAAAAAAAAGCGTTATAATAAGCGGAAATAAGAATGATTAAGAAACTTCCAATATATTACGGTTTTAAATAAATTTAAGATGAAATAGGGGAATACTCGTGTTTACGATAACCCTTTTTTTTGACATCAACGTCGAATTTATATTGAGTAACCGACGTGAAGCAAGTTATTTATTCCTAAAAGACAACATAATACAGTTAAAAAAAAAGGATTTTTTTTATTAATTATATTGAAACACGATAGGTGGGGCCGGGTATATATTATCTGATTTTTTTTCAATAAATATTCGATCGCCAAGCGGCTTTTACCACGACTTATTAAAGATTGACCTATTTGTTATTATTACCTTTATTAATGTTTAGCGATTAATAGCGTTATTAACTTTAGGAACCTTATTATAATTAATTTTGGATATTAGAGAACGCCGGTAAAGGAAAACCATAAAAGGCGTAGTGGGCACTAATAGTTGCCAACTGAAGGGGCTAGTAAAAGGCGGGACGGGCGCGGAGCCATGCCATGGATAACGGATAACGTTAAAAGGAACGAATGTTAGGGGAGGTTGACGAAGGCGGCTGACGAAAGGCGAGGAAAAGGGCGAGGCGAAGAAAACAACCCTTTAAAAGGGATATTAAAGACTATAATATATCAATTTAGGCCCGGTAAACGCGGTCGGCTCGGGTATAATCCTTCGCCTGTTTACGATTAACCCGATCAAATCGCTTCTAACTAAAGTTAATAAATAAAATGCAGTTGAGAACGGAACTCGCACGGTTAGTTCCTAGATATTACTTGCTATACTTTATAAGCCGTAACTTATATTCGTTATAAAAAATGTAATCTACGTAGTTATATTATTTTAGCTATTCAGGTTAAAAATACGAAAAGGTATACAAAGGAAGTTAACAAGGGCCGGCGTAAAAATATTACGCGTTAACATACGATTAACCGAAGGGATTTTGTTACAGTAAATAAACGATACTATAAAGGGTAACGAAAGAATTTTAGGGGAAAACGGAACCGGAAGGAAAAGGCGACAGGAACGTATGGTAAAAGGGGTAACGGCTTGTACGGACAGTATGGTAAAGACTTTTTATACCTAAATAATGTCGTAGGGCCAGGAGAACTGATTGATCAACTGAAAAAAGGCGAGGGTAAAAACGAGTCGATAGCCCGGGATATTTCCTTACTGCTTACGAATAAAGGACAAAATATAACCCTTATTTTAAATAATAACAATTACCTAAGGTAAAAGGAAACGTGAACCGGGCGAAGCCGTAAATATTTTTTTAAAAATTTATTTTTAAAAAAGGTTAAATTATCATCGGGTTTTGGATAAAATTAATTTATAAGTTTATTTTACTATGAATCTTCGATACGTACGACAGCTTTACGCCCCATGAATTCGAACGTAAATATAAACAACGCCGGAGTAAAAAAGGCGATTAATATATAATATATAAGTGTCCTTCACTTATAGGGGTGGAGCTCGTCTTTATTTTGGTTATTACCAAAAATAAAGAAGTCGCCTATAATATGAGGGGGGTATTAAATAAAATCTACGATAAAGTTTAGTATTAATGGGTTAATATACTTTACGAAGAGATTAATTATCTTTACCATATATATTTACGATAGTATAACCAAAGCTATGCTTCTTATAAACGATAATTATAAAGACAAAAAAGAAACGAACGGATTACGGAATGTAAATAGGTAATGGATGTTTTCATTATAAGGGGTAATAATAAAATTATTATAAAAAGTTACTATTATGTATGAATTGGTAAAAGGAGGTCGGCGATATAAAATATAAAAGAGTAAAGTTTTATAAACCGTATTAAAGTCCGTATTTATAGGTATAGGCGAACTGGAATCGATAAGTATTATGTGTTACATGATACGGTAATAGGGAGTGTTATACGGTATCGGTGGTAAAAGCGATACTTTATATAATACCTTAAAGGGTACTAAAGTCCTAAAATTAAACCGGCCGACAAGTTATACGATACGTTAAAAGGGGTGCGTTAAACGGTACCTGTGGTAAAAATATATGTTAGGCAGTACTTTAAAGGGGCGCGTTATACGATGTCGGCGACAGAAAATATATATTATACGATACGTCAATGGGGCGCGTTATAGAGAGCTAGAGCTATGAGGTTAAACTAGCCGATATGCTATACGGCACGTTGAAAATGGCGCGTTATACGATACCAGCGGCAAAAAGGATATGTTAAACGGCACTTTCAAGGGGCGCGTTATACGGCGCCGGCGGCATAAGGTTAAACTAGCCGATACGTCATACGGCACGTTAAATACCTCATTATCGATCCGGACTCGGCTCGCGTATTAGGCGGACGACAACCGTACCTTACGTTTAACTAGCGGGATGTCGCGGTCTTTATAACATTTAGAAAAAAAAGGGATATGTTATAAACTTAGGCTATTGGCCATTAAGTTTATGAGTTACGTAACTGTATATGTAACGGGATATACAGTACTCGGTCCGGGCCCGGTCTATGTACAGCACGTGTAAGGGGATATGATGTACTGGGCACTAGCCATGCCCATAGGTCCTACACAATAGGCCACGGTAGCCTCTTCTAGTCTTTTTCTGTACCTCAATAGTAAGCTCCATTTGGCATCTACTTGGCTTACCATCGTAGGTCGGATCATAATAATTCTTTTCTTTTTTATTTACCCAAGTAGTATTGTAAATTCGGCTCAGTGTGTATTCCTTCCTTTTAACATTCTTTTTTTCGGGGGTCGTCCGCGCCGGCGGCGTTTTATCAGCTTGTCGATTATAGGTAAAAGAAGCTTGTATTAATTCAGTCGTTAAACTTAAGGTTCTTTATCGTTAGTAGCTCTAATATAGGGCTTAACCTAGGTGGTGTTAAACGTTACAAGATCGTCAACAGTTTTAATAACTACTTCAAAATTAATGATATTTAAGATTCTATATGATAACTTTTATTTGCCCAGCTCCCGCTATACAAGGACTTTGCTTTATAAAGGCAAAGCAAGTACATCGATTATTATAAGGCCGTTCCTGATATTAAGAGTACCGTTGATCTAGTTGCGTGGCAATTCCTTCCACAATTCCTTTAGTGTTTTATTGTAGGCTACAGCTCGCTTTTAGTTACTTGCTAATGGTAGAGATTCATTCATCAGGCGTGAGTATGTTCCAAAAATCAATAGGGTTAACATTAGGCCGTTAGGGCCAAAAGTATAGTTTAGGCCCTTTATCGTTATTTAAAAACATGCCTCCGGATCCTTACAACTTTCAATCTCTAACGTAAGGATATTATAAGTTCGACGAAGTAGGGTATATACCATTTTAATCATACTAATGCTTTATTAAGCCTTTACAGATACCAATTTATACTAGGTACCTATTATTTTGGCATCTTCGTGAACTCTGCCGCCTTAAGATTGGTACCAGTATCATAGACTTCAATGTTAAGTAGGCCTAGGTACGTATTAATTTACAATAACCTTAGTGTTTTCTACTTATCTTTTGCCGAACGGTATTTTTAAACCTTGGCCTCGTAAGAAAAGGTTACGGAATTAACGGCGTAAAAAAAAAGCTTGTTATCAAAAAAAACCCTTATAGTGAAAGTTCTCATTATCGTTTAATATCAATTTAATTTTTCGGGGGGCTGAGGTATACGTTTGACAGTAATGGAAAAGCTTTTTAATGTCTTCTAGGGAAAAAAAATCCACATTTTTACATCCTATAGACTTTAAAACTTTATATAGCTTGTTAATGGTTATGTAATTAAATCGCCGGTATAGTTAGCGTAACTACGGATTCGTTAGGTTTAACACTACTTTCTTTAGGTCTTAAAGATGAAATTATAGGTACCCCTATGTTTTGCTGTATATACGTGCAAACGTATGGTGGTATTCCGGTCTGTATTTGAAGTTGAAGACTAAGTAAAAGAGGAATCTACCAGAGTATGCAGGCATAACAATAAGTACTCATGAGAAGGATGACTCATGAGTACCTCGTGAGAAGGTGCACTCATGAGTAGATAGTCTCGTGAAAAGGCACGAGACGACCAGACTTGTAGGCTTGTACAGCGCAAGCACCCCTCCCGCAATACACCAAATGCCGGGGGGCCAAGAAAAACATGACGTCCTCGTCATTTCTTTCCATTGTTCCTATTGTTCCTCTTAAAGGCCTTGATTAATTCCGGGCAATTCAAATTTGATACTGGTTTTCATTTGTCGTCACAAGCCATAAAGCCCTTTTATCTAAAAAGATACTAAACTTAACCCCCTTTACGACGGCGTCGATCCAATCGTTTAGCCAATATATGTTCCACTTTCCAGTTCTCAATATCCGATCCGTCGTCCTCGTATTTAACTGGCTTGGGCGGTAACTTAATTCTGTTAAATAGGTCGTTTGCTGAGTCCTGACAAGGTAATAAATAAGCGATGCTAATAGTTAGGTAAATTCGTGAATTTGGTGGAAAATTCAATGTGAAAGCTGAATTATTGATTTTTTTTACAATTATATCTAGCCTTATACACGATAGCAACAATTTTCCTTTTTTATATAGTGGTTTATAAGCTATTCCTAGCTCTAGTAATACTTTATAGCCCATAGTAAATTCATGCCATCGATGATTCTGATCGTATCGTTTTTTTGCCTTAGCCGCGACAATATCCATTATCAATTGTAAGTCTCGTTGTAAATGTTCCTGTATAAAGCGAATTTATACTTGTTGAAGAGGTAAAATTATTATAAGAATATCCACTGGTATCATAAACTTAAATACAAACATTTACTTATGTAAATTGTCGTTTAAGGTACGTAAGTAAACATTATTAAAGTTTCATTGTAAAGCCGGTATAATATTAACTAAATATTGTTTAGGATATTTTATGATAAAGTGACAAAATGCTAATTTAACCAACTAATTCTTCCTTTTTACTTACCTATTAGTTTGTAAATAATAAGCTGTTATTATCATTAAGTGTATTCCAAATCTTTTTTATAAACTTTACCAAAAAGCTAATATAAAATTAATATCTTTATCCGAGATGATCTGTGGTGTATAAAGCTAATTGTATAACAGAAATTATCGAATTAAAACAGCTACCTAACCTTCATCCATATACGTCGTATAACCAGGAATTAGGAGCGTTCGTTTGGATGTTTTGCATGTAATAGGTATTACAGCATCGAAGGATTCCCTACCAGGTAACATCTAAGGTATGCCTTTAAAAGGTATTATTGGCAATGAGACCAAAAGATCTATATAAATCGTATACATTGGTTCGTTGAATCCTTGGATAGGTTTAAGACGACTAAAAGGTTTTGAATTGTCCTTACGCAAATTTCTGTAATACATACAATTTTTAATATATACTTTCACAAGCTTACGTTTCCAACGAAAATTTACTCCGTCCAAGGTAACCATTATTCTTTTGAGTCCGAAATGGTGTTTTTAGTCGTATGCATCGGCGAAAAGCTTTTATACGAATGTTATAGAAACCACAAGCCTTTCAAAGTCGCTTACGTCGCGATTAAACAACAAGCAATTAACCAATAGAAATAGGTATCCGAATTTGGAAATATTAAAAGGAATGTCCTTATTATTTTTGTTATTTGCAAAATCTTATAAAATTCTACGTCAGGTTATATACTTATAATAACCAATTCAAAAGAAAAGTCGTATATTGTCAGGAATATGAGCCCTAACGAGGTGTATTATCGTTAGCAAGTTATGAAAAATTCAATCCAATACCGTTACATTAGTCTTATAAGGTTATCTGTCTTCGTTAAGAGACAAACGATTAAGGTTATTTAGTATTAGATTAAAGCGTCCTAACAGGTAAACCATGTTCAATAAATATAAATTAAGGTAAATTGACGCGTTAACTAATCTTCGATTTACTTTATCCGTAAATATCGTATTTAACGACGTTTAGTTTATAATACCTCGAATAGCTTTATTATCGGTAAAATCGATAGTTAGTAAAGGGTTATTACCCAAGATTATTTACAGGCGTTTACATACTAATACTAAATATATAACTTTATATTTTAAAAGATTATAGGTAAATTTAAGTCGAGTTAATCGAAGATTTAAAACATCATTAATTCGATAAGAGTTGCTGAAATAGGCTGGCTTCATTGCTAAAAATGATCTGTTTTTAAGTAAAAAAGTATAATATTGAATCTGCGTTTAAGACTCTCGTGAATTTAAAGAAAAACTTAACGTATTGAATTTAGGTAATATAACTTGAACTATTTATATGAAAAGGTTTGTGTTACTTTAAGAAATACTATTATAATTTAAACTTAGGCTAGATAAAAGTAAACTATATATAATGTAATCTCTTTCCTCGGTTGCCGATTTCGAGTTGTCCTTGTTTTTTTCCTTGTATTAACAGATTTTTTTTGAATTTCTAAAGTGGGCTTGAAAATTGAGTGTAATAGGGTATTATTAGCCTTAAAAACCCTGCTTCCTCTAGGCACATCTCGAGGGATTTTAAGTTACGAGAAAAGGAAATATTTCGAAAACCTTAAGTTTTTTCTTTAATAATTAAAAGCCCGAACGTGTTTACGTAAAATACCTAAAATTTCACTAATTAAAAGCCGATATATGATTTTTCTGGCGACAAAGCGACACTTTTACAAGCAAAAAGTTTAAATACAGTTTTTAGATAAGTAAACTATTTTTCGAACGTATTGGAAAAAAATAACAATATCTTCGATAAAAACGCGACAAAAAAGCCGAAATTCCTTTAATATTCAATCTATAAATCGTTAATTATAAAAAGGCGAATTACGAAAACCCATAAGAGCAACTTTACTTCGTTCGAATCCGCAGTGGTTAACGAAAGTAAATCGGTCGCAAAAATTTGGATACATTAAAAGTTTTTTTTAAAAAAAAAACTTAGTAACGCATATAACTATGATCAATTTTTACTTGGAATGGATTTAATAATATCTTTTCACAAAGGTAATAAATAGGAGTTTGAAATAACCCGTTTGTTAAATAATCGTAAATCTACTACTATTTGACCTTTATTCACTCCTTATATAATTTTCCATATTATAAATACCGGCAACGTACATGGTGAGATATCGTTAAAAACCTCTATACTTTATTACTCGTAAAGAGTATAGAACCATTCATCGAGTAGTTTCTCGTTTCACTTAAATAACGGATAAAGGTAACGGTTAAGTTTAGTATATTGTCAACCGTCAATTGGTAAAACCTTTATTATTAAATCTATAGGCATTTCAATTAGGCCGATATCCTTTCACAACGTTGGGTATCGTTTACGAATACATTACAATGAAATAGATTACCTCGGGTTAGTCGCGTTAATGTATATACCGTTTATAGTTTTCACTATAAGTATATTTTCATGTGTTTTTATATCGAAAAAGGTATCTTGGTAACGTGGTTTATTGCGAGGTTGAACGAAAAGAGATTTTTCGTTAGTAAGGTTTACGAATTTAAGGATTCCAAATTCTTAAATTAAATAAGCAATTACGTTCAAAAAAGGGGTGGTAAAGTAAATCTATACGAAGGCTATAATGAAAAAGTTGTATTCGCGGGCGTGATGATAGCTCGGAGAGTTGGAAAATCCAATTTAAATTCGGTACCAATTGCCGGAATAGGGGTGGATTTATTTAAGGTTTTAATAAAAACAAAAGAGATTTAATGGTTGCCAATAGCTATTTCAGTAGGTTATGCCACTAAAAATAATATATTACCAATATTGGCAGCTTATATAAAAGCTTACATAGCTTCCGTTTATTCCGCTTAAAAGTAAACATTATCTTCGTATTCCGCGATGGTTTCCAGACGAGTATACTTAGTAAATCATACTACCTTAAAGATAAAATTATAGAGTTATATCACATAAGAAGTAGTAACGTTAATCAAAATATTGAAAGTATATAAATACTAAGCTGTAAATATAAAAGATCTGCCTTTAGGACAGGCATTATATTCGACTTTGACGTATATCGTTTATCCAAGTTAAACAACGATTTTCAAGTTAAAAATAACTCTACGAACTATAGGTTATATAGTCACTTTATATATTTATATAAGAGTCTCGAAGTAATTGTTTCTAGAATGAACCATATTCCTCAACATTAATATATCTATACCACGAAACTTTATTTAGTGGTTTTTTAATAAAGCGCTCGCATTTAAGCGATCGATAAACCAGGCTTTAACTATCTCTTACAACAAAGAAAAAATGCTGTTAAACTTATACTTAGGGGTATAAAATGTCCAACGTACATTAGTGGTAAGGCGAATAAGAGGACCTATTACTTTACCAATGGTTTCGCGTTTAATTATAAGTGCGTCGGTCGTGATATAGTTGGGAAAGTTCGTATTTAACTAGAATTTAACTACGAAATCCTTACCAACGCCTGTATCGAGACGAAATATATGATTTTTACTTATAAAAATTATTCGCACAGCAATTTGTAGGTAACGATAACCACCTATGGCGAGTGCCACCTCTTCGTTAACAGGTTTGGCCACGACAATATCAAGATTATTTGTATTATTTACGATATTATTTAAGTCGATTATAGGTTACGTACGATCCATCAGCCTTATACGTCTCTTTATATCTTTAAAAGAAAGTTAATTTTTCTGGGTACAAACTTTTAAATATTTAAATAATGTATTAGGCGAACCGTAATTCTTATTATAATACATATAAGTACGTCGACTAAAAATCGTTAGGCTAGGTTTCATTACATAAATCACCTTACTGCTCGAATGGTACTAATTTGTTTGTAAGGGCATTTGTAAATAATCAAAAGAATATTGATTTAAATAATTAACATCGCTTACCTCAGATTATATATTGTTAACTTTGTGTTTGTAATTACGTTTTCGTTTATTAAAATTACGTTTTCGTTTATTCCGACTACGATTTCGGTCGGCATGCTTGCGAAGACTATAATCATATCGTTTGCGATTATATTTTTGCAAAGCGCGTTTTTCTTACCTTTCAGCATTATTTTAGGGGTTATGGAACTGGTCGTCTCGACGAGGTTAGTACTCGTTCTTCCGAAAATACAGCAAGTCGTACCTCTCGCATATATCTCTTGATATAAGTTAATAGTTGGGATAACACCGAATTACTGCTATTAGCAATACGGTTTTCAACTTTTCGACTTTAGCCAAATATCCCTTTATAATTTTCTTACGATATAGAGGCAATAAGTAATATTAAATACCTAGGTTTCATACGGACCAAATGTTAATTATGACGCCATACCAATTGTTATTGTAATGGTTTAGTATACTCATGGCTTTGCCGTATCGTATTTTGGTTTATATATATTTACCTAACGTATACTTATTGTCTAATAGGTCACGAAATGAAAACTTAGCCTCCCTAAACTTCTTAATAACTCGTCTAGGTTTTATAGTAAAATAGTCAACGAAAATGTCCATAATATAGACAAATCTACGACGAAACATTTTACGGCGCTCGTAAAAAGTACCCTCGGTATTTTACCAGTATATAGCTGATCCTTATAACAAGATAAAAAACATTTTTACGATTTAACTCTTTAAAGCTAAAAAGGTTTCTAAGAAGGTGTCCAAACTTTGACAAAAGCTCTATACGTCGGTAAAAACCACGTCTTTGCCTACTATAATAATACCTATATCTTAAGGATTAGAATATTCGGGGTTAAATACTTTAATCTTTTTACGCTTTAGGCGACGAATAACGCTTGCCGAGTATTGAATAGCCATCGTATTTGGAGTTCAAGAAGGATCGCGATGGTGTCGAGAAGGTTCGCCGCGGCGGCGAGAATCGTAATGGTTTCGGGAAGACTCTCGGCGGCAAGCGGAGTCGCGATGGTGGCGAGAAGGCTCGTGGCGGAGAGGGTCGCAATGGTCTCGGGAAGGCTCGCGGCGGCAAAAAGACAACTTACAGCGACGGCGAGAAAACTCACGTTTCTTACCTTTACATAGGCAATGGAATCTACCCTTAGAAGTGTCTAAGGAGATTATGGAAATACACAAAGGTTGGCGATAATGGCGACGAAAAAAAGTTCGCGGTTACGAAAATAACGACTCTTAACCATTAAGCTGTCGAGGCGCCTTATGACGGCGTCATGCTCTGCACATCTCGTAGCATTACGTTTTTGAAACTCGCGGCGCAGATATTCCACGAGTTCCACTGCTTTAACGTTACTAACAGAGTCCATTGCCGAAGATACCTCTCCTAGCTCCATAGTAGCAAAAGGTATAAATGAAGAATGTGCTAAAAGAGTGTAATAACGTAAGTTCGTAGGCGAAGATGTTGTAGGTAAAGGTATGTACGTAGGCGAAAGTGGGGCTTTTGGAGGAAGTGAAGGGAAAGTAACAGTTGACTATGGCGTGGAAGGTGCAGATTTTTTTGTACGACAAGTTTACTAGCGCGTACAGTGAGGGGTTGAGGCTTATTTGGTAGTATAATGCCTAGCGCTTACAGCTTTCGCTGGCTTATATGTTGAGATTGAGGACTCATATACTGAGATTTAACGAAGACGAAGTAGGGTAAAAGTAGAGGGAAAAGATGGGGAAAGTTATTGTTTTTGGTGGCAGAACTGTATGATTGCAGGTCCACGCTAGTAACTTTTCAATTGCTTTACAGCAATTAATTGGTCTGCTTCCAAGAAAAATCTTAGCTTACAGCTACTATTTGTTGTGCTATATATACGTGCAAACGTATGGTGGTATTTCGGTCTATATTTGAAGTTAAAGACTAAGTAAAAGAGAAATCTACCAAAGCATATAGACATAAAAATAAGTACTCATGAGAAGGATAACTCATAAGTACCTCGTAAGAAGGTATACTTATTAGTAGATCGTCTCATAATAAGGCACAAGACGACTAGTCTTATAGGCTTATACAGCACAAGCACTCCTCCCGCAATACAATACCCTACCTAAAGGCAAAAGGAAACCTTTGGCATTTTTTAACCAGTTCGTCGGCTTTAACGTTAACGTTGAAACTGAGGATCTTTATATCTTCCAAATAAATAAAGAAAGGGATAGAGAATGTAAAGATATAGAATGTAATCGACTTAATAATAGTTTAAACTATAGTAATCCCTAGTAATAATAATTATTCGCCTAATCAGAAGTTAACTTTAACTTTATTAGTATCGTAACGATCGATCTTAATAGCTGTAATATTTTCTCTCCGAAATATTACGTGTTACACATAGCCTTCTATTAAGTACCTTACCGCCCCTATATCTGGCATAATACCTTAAAACGTATGGTCCGCATAACAATCGCGGAAGTTAAAGGTATATAAGGGACCAGGGTCTTGGTCAGAGTAAAGGTAAGGGTTTTAGCAGCCTAAACGGTATAAGAAGATATAGTAGGCTAGTCATTAAACTGTACTAGAAGCAGTATCTTTATGCTATTTAATTTGTTTAAAACCATCGTTGCCGTTAATTTACTCGTCGCCTCTAAAGTTTGTAATATAATCCAAATAGTTTTGTTTAGAAGTTATAAGGTATTAGGTATTAGGTATAATATATTACTCTTTTGTTATTTCGTTCGGAAAAAGGGATAGCAAGTTAACCAACAGCTGGACTTTCCATAAATATAATATCTTTTGCCACTATTGCGATGATAGTTTTTACGGTCAATCAATCTGTTGAAATGTTAACCTTATTGGTGTTAGCATAGATATAACCTTTTATCTAGAGTCGATAGGCCAGAAATTAGGCGTTAAGGGCGCCCATAGCCGTACTAATAGTCGACGTAATTAATTACCGTAAAGTTGTTTTTATCTACGTTAAGGAAGTTGCCAGTTTATTGGTATATACTACGCAAATTTGGTATAAGCGCCATCACATTTACAAGCAAAAAGCGTAATTAGATAAAAAATCCTTCGCAGGTGGCATCTGGGCATTATAAAGTGTATTCGAACTCTCTAACACTCATAAAGGCTACCCATACATATTCACAAAATGTGACTTCGCTAACATAGGCTTTCCACATTTCTTGATAACACAATATTAGCTTTTTAAGCATCTAATTTAGTATATCTACCGGTGTTTCCCCATCTTTCTTTTTCGCCATTATCGTAGTCCACCTCATGGTGACTCAGTTTATATAGTATTGGAAAGGTGAACGTCGTATTCGAAGTGGCTTTTCATACTATCGTAAACTTCTCGAAAAGTGGTTACTCTAGTTAGGAAGGTTGGGTAATAGTCTTTAACGTACCCCATGAGGATTTTGGGAAATGATAAGTGAAAACCAAAAGAGGGAACCTTTATTTACTCACAAATGTTTAAAAAGTATTATTTTCGTATCGAAGAGGTTGTAAGGCTTTCCGTTATGCTTTTCTACATTGTTCCAGATTTTAGAGAAATCCGTAAGGAGTTTCTAAATATTATTAACTATTTTAATAAGTGTTATTGATAGGTCATAATAGTTATCCCAATCTTTATTGATGATATTCCATAATAATTTAAGCTTTAAAGCCTTCAAGATACGGTGTGAAAGGTAATTACCAGTCGCTTATTCTGAGTGGTAAATTCCTGTAGTAGGACTTATAGTGGTCTTACGCGTATAAGCAAACCTGCCGTAAAAAGAGTTTTAAGGAACTTAACGATTCCAATTAAAGTGTTAGGGGGTAAAAAGAACCTAAAGGTTTTGAGGAACTTAACTATCTTACTTAATTAACTAGAGTAAAGCGTTAACGTCAATTCTTCTAGCCGTATTAACAGCTGTTACTTTACGTGCTCTACTATCGCTAAAAACGTACTTCGTATTATCACGTAAAGGTGCCGGGTTGCCGAATAGGTTAATAATTTCCTTATTTCTAACGCGTAAAAAAGCTTAACTTAGTTAAAGGTAAAGGGAAGACCTCTTAAATCGCGTATAAGGGAGCTAAGGTTTTTCAACATCTTTTCCTCTAGAGTATATGTCTTAAGGGTATTTCTTACGCGAAGCTAACTCGAAAGGGGTTTTTACCAGCTTAGTCGAACTTTTCTTTAATATTTATATCTCTAGGCGTTCAATTTCAGTCTTTAATTTAAACTTAACGGTATTTTGGGTTTCTTTTTACAAATCAATTAATTAGTTGTCAAAAAACTTACGATACTTGCTAAAAACACGATTAAGATCTTAGCTACCGTTATATTTAAGTATATAATAGCCGAAGAAGTTAATTAAATGTTTTTCGGTTAAGTTTTTATGAACGTTTTGATCTCAAAGGTCGTATTTGTACTACTTGGCGAAAAGTTATCAGAAGACCTTAATTGTTTGTTTACTAACGGGTTGGTAATAGCTTTAAAATGAGTACTAACATTAGCCATTTTGACGTTGTATCTTATGTAAGACGTACAAGGCGTGGAACTTGTTGATATTTAAATGTAAGGGCTTGGTGTTTTGGCGTGAATTCGTATAGAAACTTAGCGGCTTAGCATTGGGTCGCGCAACGTGGCTTTTTTAAAACTATTTGGCGATTTTTGATATTTTCGCTTGAAATAGTAAACTTAACGATTAAATTAACGTAAGAGAAGTGAAAAATAGTAAAATAAGGGTAAAATTTTAGTGTAAATGATAAGGTAGAAATTCGTTTGTTATTAATGAAAGGCCAAGGTTATTTGTTGTTTTAGCCGTTTGCTAACTTGCCGAACTTTTAAACTTTTAATAGTTAATCTCATCGTTTTTCAAAAGCATCTTTGTTAAAGATTTTTTAGTGTTTTTAATAACGCTACCGTTGTTACTTCTAAGCTTCCGTAAAAACCGACTTAACCAAAAAGTATTTTCTACTTACTGATGTAAAAACCGACTTAATTTGTAAAAGCTTTTCGCAAAAATCTTTCCTTTACCCCAAAATCCGTTGTTAATGTACAGCGTGACTGGAAAATAGCTTTTTCTTTTAATTAACTTATTGGTGATCAACCTAATAAGTACTGGCCAGTATTGGTAAAGCATTAGATGTTACAACGTTATCGATTCGATTGGTCGAAGTAACAGTAGTATTTTGTGGTTAAGTGGTGGATGTATTGTTCTAGGTATGTTAGACCACTAGCTGGTCTGCGTAGTAATTTGTATGGCCAATTTCTTGGTCTGTTCCTTAGTTTGAAGTTGGAGCATACTGTACTTTCTTTGTAGTTAATATAATAGCTGCGCAAAAAATGATACACTCAACTTGGAGTTGGTATAGTCAACTTTACTGTAAGTAAAGTTGACCTACTGCACTACAAATACTATTATTTTAACATCAGTTTAAATTATGAGAAGGAGTGGTTTTAAATTAATGTTCAAAACGATTATCCGGACTGTTACCGTTATAGTTATTTCGGAGTCGAAACCTTTAATTATTCTGTAAATATGTGAAGCCAAAAAGCTTCGTATATGCTGCTTATACTTCATCGAGCTTTAATAAACAATATTATTACAAAGGTTAAATCCGTTTGGATTCGGTATTTCGTTATTACAAATAATAATAAACTCGATTTATAAGCTATAGTTAGTGTTATTAATGAAGGAGCCGTCGGTCAAAACAAAAAGTTTAACAGTACGTATATTAAGCGGTATAAATTGTAAATTGCCCTTTGGATTATATATTTACCATATAAAGCGCTTATGAAACGCTTTATATCTATCATTCGAAAGGTCGGTTTTGTTATAACCCAAGGACCAACTGTAGGTCATGGAATAAGCCAACAGTCTGCTGCGCTATCTATAAGCCCTCACCTGTAATGTACATCTCTAGATTCTTCTTCTTGGATATATATATCTTGACTTACTTTACTACAATACCAATAATCTTTTGATTACTCTTCTACTTGCCTTTTTTCACGTGAACAGGTACTTAGACCCTACTGACACCTTTTCTAATTACCCCTTTTACATAAGGTTCAAAATGCCATTGCGAAGAGTAATAGTCGTGCCGTTAAAGTCAATTATATAGTCCTCTGTTAAATACGTCTTAGGTCTTGCTTTTAGGCCGGTCTCCCAAATCTTTTTCTTTTTTACTACGGAAAACGAAGCATTATATAATGTTAGCATATTATCCGTCTATATACCAGTAAATATTAAGCCTTCGAAGCGTATTATTAAAATTAATATGCATAAGTCGAAAGTTGAATTATTTATTTGGAACCGTTTCTTATAGTGTTTTCAACAAGTGTTATACCAGTATATACTAACTTTAACGAGTTCGTAAAGCGGTTTTATCATACGCAAAATCGTTTTGAGTAAGTAGTGTTTCCGGGGTTTCGTAGGTATATAGGCGTAGATATAGCGTTCAAACCACTTTTAAGACTATATATAAGCTTGTATAATATTACGAAGCTTAATACAAAGATTATAGGACGTATATAAAAAGGCGGCGAACGTTAAAATCAAGCGATGACTTACTCTTTGTAAAGTGGGTAATGAGGTTATAATATTTTTTTCACCGGCATTATCGTATCCTTTCATAATAAGGTGGATTTTTTCAAGGCGTACTGACCTTATCCTTTGCTGCATAGATCAGACGTATAGAAAAGATTTTGTATGTATTATAAATCGTTAATTTAAACCTTTTAAATTAAAAGACACCTTATTCGATTAGATTAATGATTTCTGTTTAGATAAATTGCTTAAACGGTATATTTAGGGTGGAGATAATACTTTTTCAGCGAAGTTTTAAACTTAATTTACGGTTAGACATTTCGTTTCACGTAATAAAACAATCTGTAATGAAGGCGTTGAAGCGTCTTTTGTTTTTGAAGCTAAGTAGGCGCCCTCGGCGGCGCGTTCACGGTACCGTTGGTATAAGTGGGCCGATTTCGTATAGTAGTAACCGTTTAGTCGTAATATCTGGGGATTATATAGAATCCGGTGGCGTCTTGGATTTGTTATCCTAAAAGTAACATCGTCGATATTATTAGTTGGATTACAGCTTTAGACTACTTTCGTCTATCATTTGTTTTAAATTTCTTTACTATAATTCAACGGAATAAACTTATTCAATTTTGCAAAGTTATAAATATATCGTAGCTTTTAAACCTGTGAATCCTTTAAAGTTGAATCTATTCGGTTTTGATTTTTCAAACTAAAACCTTAGACTGTAGTAATAGGTTTAAAATGCTTATCTTACGCAGGCGGTTTTTTATAGCCAATATTGTTGAAATATAATTTTTAGCCCATAAGGAAAGTAATTCTACTAAAGAATTTGCCATAATATTTATTTTTTACATCGTAGCTAGCTATAGTATTAAATTCATATAAACGTTAGGGTTAATACCGAAAAAAGAGTGTTTTAAAATGAACCTACTCGAGTCCAATATGTTCTTCATAACGCTAACCGCTATTTATAGGATGAATTCCTTAAAAATAATACCCTTTAGTTTGGTGGACAATATTATATACGCTTTTTAAGTGGTTCATAATACTGTTTACATCTTTCAATACCTTATATGGCTTTTACCGGTATTTGTTTAATCTTACTTCCGGCGATTTTAGCAATAATACACTGTTTAATCGAGTTGAAGGTCGTGTCTATGTCGTATGTACTTCAATCAAAAGGCTTTAAGTGGAAATTTAACCAGTAATCTACTAAAGTATTTCATTAATTTGTAATAAAAACGCTTCGCGTAAATTTCGCGGCTGAAAATGATATTACTACGTCGACGTCATATAATACTATCTGGCCGTCAAAGTATATTATATTGACAATAACCTTGTAATTCAAATTTATATCGCTAAATTTAAACTATAGTAAAGCTTACGAATATAACTAGTATTTTTTTCAAAACATTTAAATAACTTCTAACGTTTGTTTTCCTATCTTTACATGGTTCACGACGTAACAAAACTATAAAAGGCGTTTTATAACTGGGTATATGAATCAGCGGTATAGTATCTATAGTTCCGGTTACGTTCAGTAAATGGATTTAATTATATATACTTTGCGGTGAAAACACAGATGTTTAAACTTAATTTGGAGCGGTACGGATACATTATCCGAAGCGCGGATAAGTTAATTGGTCATATTTGGGACCTTGATACCGAATTTATCTATATTATCCAACGATAGTAGAAATAGTATTTTAAGGTTCATTATATAAAACTTAACCCATTTGAATCGTATATTTATGACGACCGTGTTAAGTAACGACGCTTTACTTTTTTCGAACAGAACTTTCCGATGTTTTCTTATTCGGTCGAACTGAAATTTCAGGAATTTTGTCGTAAACGCGTTAAATTGTTGTTTCCCGGCAGTAAAGATTTTAGTCGCGTTGGTATTAGGTATAATGCCCTGAAATCGGTTTCCGTACATATTTAAAAGTGAAAACTACGATGTTATATAAGCATTTAACACGTTTTTATCAGAATCTAGACCTATATTATATAGGAAGAAGATATCTTATAGGCCTATAAAAATTCGTTAGGCGGCTTCGTTATCCTAGGTTATTATGTAGATATTATTATATTTAAAGTTTTCTTTATCCAAGGTGTATTCGTAAGGGTAAGTATTAATTATATTCTTTAGGCCTTCGTATACGGTTACATACGTTGTAAAATTGGCTTTTGTTTAGTTTATGGGTAGATAATCGGCCGAAAATTAACTTTTGGTCCAAATTTACCTGTATATTAAGTGATTAGTAAACGAATAACCGACCTTACTATATAACACGTAACTTTTTTAAAAACCTATAAAGCTCTATATACGTTTCCGTAGATATTGTTATAAATATGGTAAATTTTGCCCTTAGCTATAGGTTCGTCCTTGATAATAGTTATTTTGTTCTTTATTTCAGGGGATTCTTCCTTAATATTTCTCTCTTTAGTAACCGTATTTATAACGTTTATTTTGTTTTGGATATACTTTAAATCTTCAGTTTAAAATATAGTCAATAGTTTTAGTTAAGTTTGCTTTAGTAATTCAACTCTTGCCTTTAATTTACTCAGTTATAAATATTCATTCGAAACACGTCTATCGACATATAAAATATTTAAGTGATATTTCCAAACTCGTATAAAAAGCCATTGAGGCTTTTTCTGGCTTAAATATTATAAAGTAAAAGTTTATATTTTTATAGTATGATTTTGTAACTGTTTGAATAAATAGTTTGTTATCCCTATATTCCGGTTTCAGGGCCACTTAACACTTTCGCAACCTCATTAATAATGCGTAAAACACTTTTTATAGGGTTTTATGAACCTTGTTATATTATATTTTGACGAATTCCTGGGTAATGCCTATTTTATCTTTATCATAAAACTCATAGTTGATTTCCGAATCGAAATATGATTTTAGGTGATTATGATATTTCGTAAATATATTTACTTACTTCAGATGGTATATATCGTACTTTTTTAACTTATCTAAGTAGTATATCGGGTAAAATGATATGAAATTATAACAGTTCAGTATCAAATATTTTACACGTATTTAATATTACACGGATTTTATTATTGAATGCGTTATATGGTTCGTTGTTGTAATTTTAGTTCTTATCCTTTAGCCTGGAAAAGTGAGTAAACTTCATAGGGTCGCTCCTGTTAATAGGAAAGTGGTACGGTGTGAGGTTACGATAGGGGTTGTAATTAGTGGGAATTAATCCGTAAGGTACGTATTGGCGTTTTAAACCGTTTATATTATTTTCGAGCGGGCCGATCTTTCTATGAGGGCCGCTTTTGTCGAGGCAGAACTGGTTAATAACCATATTCGTGGTATAATCTTATCTTTGTATTTATTTAAAAGTGCGTTTTAGGGAGGGTCTGTGTTAAAATCGCGTAATAAATAATCTTTATAACGCTTCCTCCTCTTCATTCTATTTCTCCCACATCATTTATGTTTCGTGGCGTATGTTTCGCGTTGTTAAACACCTCGTACCCTGTGTTTACAGAGTCTTTTCTCGTTCCATATCTTTCATTTTCAACAGACGATCCTAGCGCTTTTTTAACTAGTATCCCTTGATAAATTTCATCTCCATTACTTTATTTTTGGTTCACTTTAATATTCAAATAAATCGGGCTATTGGTAATAAGGCTTTTATAATACGAATATCATTGCTACTGGTCGTATTAGTACCCCTACTCCGTAATTATTTTCGTAATATTCTAACGATTATATTATCAATTATACCTTATATCTCTAGCGTCTAGTTTACAAAGTCCTTCCTAAAATCGTCGAATAAGTCGCGCCCTTCAATATCTCCGTTAAAGTAGTTGAAAATTAGATTCATAAAACACGTGTTTACCGCAAAAGGGTTTAAATTCTCTACTACAACTTGGATTCTATAAGTTGATCAATTTAGGTTCAAGTACATTAGAATAATACTAGGAAACGACGTATTCGTAAATAAATAGTCTATATAATCGTTGTATTTTACCAGGTCTGTTACTAGTAGAGCTATGGTTATAGAAGTGCGATGTGTATAAAAACGTTTAAAAGACTCCTTTGTTCGTACGCCCAAAATTCTGGAGTACTGTAAACGTTGGTTTGACGTTGTGAAAAAGATTCGGGTACGTTTAAAATATACTAAATAAGGATATGCGGTTGAAATAATAAAGAAGAAAGCGTATAATGTGTAAATAAAAAGGAAATAAGGTGTAATAAACCGGTTAAAGTAAGTTGTTCAACGCTTAGCAGTATCAGTCAATTCTAAATAAGGTGTAGATAAGTCGTAACTATCAGTTAATTGGACGTCCAAAATTGGCTTTTTTAACGCTTTACAAATGCTATACTCGTAAAATGAACTAGTAAACTCAAAAGTTGTCATTAATAAATTTGAAAAAGCGGTTTAGGTCGAGAGAGGAAAGGCGAACGGGGTACAAATAAGAGTCGAAAAAAAATCGCTTGGTTCGGTATACATTTGCTGGGCGGTACGGATGTCGTATTGTAGTTACTTTTAGCGTTTTGTAAGCGTTTTTTATGCTATGTCTTGACCGCTTTTAGGTTTCGTAAGCCATTTGGATATTGTGTTTTAGCGGTTTCCGAAGTGTATAAGCGGTTTGGATACTATGTTTAAATCGAATAGGTCTTAACGAAAGGTTTCGAATCTTGGTGGTTTTAGCTTACGTAGTCTAATACATAATAGGACGCTTTCCAAAAAGTACCCGAGTGCATTTAGATCGTTAAAGTATGGCAATGGATAAAGTAACAGCGATTTGTGATAGAAACCTTTCTAATTGAGTTAATAAAATTATACTAAAAGTTGTTTTTTAAAAGTTACTCCAGATCTTTTAATTTTACTACGTTTCGGGTTTCAAGGTCGTTTCCCGTAATTTCATATTCCCGTATAATTTTTATAAGTCATAGTATTAAATAAAAAATAATTGGAACCGTTATAAAATTCCGCTATAGGTATTTAATTTGTATTTGTTTCTTTTTTCCTTAGCTATCTATAGTCGACTGAGTTGGCAACTATTTATTATAAGTAAGGTCTCTATACGTTAACATAGTAAAAGAGTGATCTTAAAGGTTGGTATTAAATTATAGTAGTTAGATAAGATAAAGAGACAAGAGGCATCCAGAGAGTGCACACCACAAATGATAGGTTATAACCTTTCATTCAGGCAGTGGCACTCTACCATATATTCTGCTAATCTCCCTTCTGGGTAGTGACACTTTACCGTGCACTCCGAAAATTGCACTTCTAAGCAGTGGCACGCTATCATGCAATCTGAAGGAAACCATCTTTCAGAGTGGTACATTACCGTGTATTTTACAAAGGTTAATTCTGCAATGTGGACGCTTACTAACTATAGAGATATATGGTAATATCCACATACTATTACTTTAACCACGGTTTAAATTTAAAACGTTATAACTTCTAAAGACCTATTAATATTGATTTTTGCTTATTTGTTCAAGCACAAATGAGTTGAATAGAATAATAAATTAATTCTTGATTACACTTTATGTTGCAAAGTAAAGGAAAGCTTCTTAAATAAAGCCTTTATGAATTTCTTTGGTTTTCATATAAGCAAATAGAAAATATTTCTGAACTACATTAGTTTTTACAGTAAATGAAAATTCGCAGTGGTATCGTTATCAAAAACACTAAAAATATTTATTTAATACTTTTTTTTTTAAAAAAAAACGTTAAAATTGGACATTAAAAGTCTTAAATCGTTAAGAGAGAAACCACTAAATTGCCAAAATGTCTACAATTAACAAATGGTTGAGTAGTTACTACTATTTTTGTAAATAGATAATTCAAAAACCCTTATAACAACAAACAATAACTTTAATAACAAATAACTTTCAACTTCAATTTTTACTTTTTTTTTCATTCATATCAGGTTTTCTTACCCTATAATACATGATTTTCAATCGAACACTTTAACAAATATTTTAAGGTACTCAATTTGAACGAAAACATTAAAAATCATATAATCACGTTGAATAAGCTATTTTATACGATTTCTCGCACAAATAACCAAATACCATCGCCAAATATCATCGCCAAATCCCCTCGCCAAATCCTATCGTCAAATCCCATCGCCCAAATGAATAAATTCCACCCAACCTAATCACCATAAACTTGACAGCCAAAACGTCAAAATAATAAACAATCAGGGTCGTATGAAGGCCATTAAGGCCTTCGGGCTCATTGTCTTCTAATATTACAATAAAAACCTTTCATATAAGGAAGTTATTTAGATTTCAACTAAAAAACATTTAATTTAATATGTCGGCTATTATATTCACAAGACGAATTGGAGCGAAGAGTTTGACTGCAGTACTTACGCCTTTCAAAACTTTTGTAAGTTTTTCAATACCTGCACAATAGAAATATGGAAAAAACCTAATGTACTGTTAACATTTCATTCAAAATGAAACTTTCGAAACGTAAGATCTTTATTACAGATAAAATACTAAAAGAACTGGCAAATATCTTGTTTCAATCCGTACAATTAAATAATTACATTTGAAATACTTCATCATTAAATTTCTAATTATAAGAAAAAAATATTAACCATTACTAACGCCTCTTTATAAGTTTTATGGAACCACTATCCAATTCCAAATTAAGTCAAACTTTTAACCCCCTCAACAACAACTTCTTACATCTCAAAGATACATAGTTTGTTCATGTGTTAGGTAATCTAAGCCCTATCCGCGATAACGCTAATTACGTGCTTGGCGAATGCAAAAAACGTATAACAATAGCTACTAATGTAGCAAGAGGAATTTATGTTGGTACTTTATAACGCTTGAATATGTAAAATCTTTATTTTTTTTAAAAAGGTTAACATAAAATCGTCTAGTCCTTTGAAATTTACCTTAAAACCGCCAAAACCTTCCTAAAAATCGACAAATCCCTCAAAACAAAACTTTTTGGAACATATACACTTATATAATCAAGCTTATTTTATGTCTTACAACAGGACTTTACCCCTCGAGATAATCAATTGATAATTACACCCATTACCGCGAACCCAAAGATCTAAAACTTAAAGCAGTAAAGAATACTATCGAAGATAAGAACAACTATCATAACCAATATTTTAATCCAATCAAAATGGTGAGTATTAATTATAACCTTTTTACCAACTTCGAAATATTTGAAATAATATAAAAAGGTATTATAGAAAACATTATAATTTATTAAATAGAAAGATAATACCATTCCTTAATGTTTTCAAATAAGCGAAGATTAAACATTCAAATTTCCACTTATAGTTTCCAGCAATTCTTATAGATTACTTTAAGATATGTTGGCCAACTTTCCTAACCGTGGCACATATCCTTTGTAAAATTTATAACGATGTAAGACGTTTTTATAATACAATATCCACAATACGTAATATTTGAAAAAGAAAAAAAAGACTATAAAGAAGTAAATAACGATAATAGTTTAAAAAGAAGAAAATACTAATGGATATCTTGAACTGAATATTGATCAAGTTCATGTTATATAAAAAAGTAATTGGTAAAGTTCATGTTATATAAAAAAGTAATCGGTAAAGTACACGTTGATGAGGCTACACTTTACAAATAGGTACATGCGGTTATCAACGGTGTTCACGATTTTAAATACTATCTATAACACATGAATGCCACTTGTTAAGGCTTTTTTAGCTACTATAAATCCGGGGTTACCACTGTAATAACACATACGAAATTTTTAATTAATATATACCCTTAAACAAATAAATTTCACGACTAGTATAACAAAAACTTTCTCATTACATACTAAATTAATCGCAAGTATGAAAAACCACTACACTTGAAGTCTGGCACAAAGCTTTTAAACTGGAAACCAGATTAGCTATAATTACGAGTGTAAACCTTAAGTGGACTTGTTAATTACAAACACTATAGTTGTAATAGTAGTAAAATGTATTGGATTTATGGTAAGTCTGGTTGATGATTAAATCTTTATTATATTTCTAAACTTTACAAATAGCAGGTGATATATTATAGGTAATCACTGTTTACTTTCGGAAATAAATACGTAAATCGTAGTGCAAATTACGGAGATAAAAAGGCATTAAATAATGATTATATAACAAAGTAAATAGCGTAATATCAAGATACAATTTTGAAAACAACATAGAAATTAGCCTATCAGGACATTTTTTACCGCCGTACCAAAATTCTTTTGTTTTTGCTATATAATTAAATATATTACTCATTATACTCTTTCAATTTTCGCAATCAATAGTTAAACTATAGGTTTAAAAAAAATTATACCAAAGTTGGGAATAGTGAGATACATAACAGACAGATTTTCATCATACATAGCGCTATGATAAGAAAGTATTACCATTTGGGAAATTGATCATCAAAATGCCAGAATAGCTAAAGTTAGCTTCGGCCCAAGTATGGAACTATCGTTTCTAAAATAAATAACTGTACAAATAGTTGTTATACCGATTACCTTTGACATCCTTGAATGACCTATCCAATTTCTCCATTACTCAGAAAATATAAGTATCTTCGGCATTAATATCAAAGTTAATGTAAATATACTGGTTGAAAAGTTCCGAAGGTTTCCTCTTACCTTCAAATGGTGATATTTATAATTTCACCTTTGAAATCCAAATGTAAAAGTAACGAACATATTGAAATTAAAGATATATTAGTGATAACAGTATTAAAATCATTAAAAATCGATAAGTCATATAAAGTCCTTAAGTTTAAATAGTAGAGAATGTGAAGTACTTTATGTTAAAAATAATTGAAATACTGTATTACTATTTCTGAAATTATATTTTAATACTCAAACAATTTAACTTTATGTTGAACGAAGATAAGAACTTTGATTGTCAAATAATATATAACGTTTTATACTTAGATAATAAACTTGTTTTTTATGTTGTAAATTTGGCAATCCTCTTTTTTAGTACCAAGTATCTCACATTACCGTCAGCTAGGGATACTTAGAAGATGTTGAGAATGTTATATATTTACACGTACGTAAGGTTACAAAATATTATCGTTTACAACGCCCACACCAATTTTACGGAGGCAAAATATCTAAACCAATATCAAGATAATGGAAATATAGCTTAAATAAGTACTTGTTAAGATTTATTAGATTATATGAAAGGTTCACAGGGTTCACGCACTACTTCGTAAATCGTATAAAATCTTTACGTTGGAAACTATAAATTTTACGTACTTAATAACACTTTTTTTTAATGGGGGTAAAACGCCTAAATAATTCCGTGAGCTCTAATAGCCTGTGACCAACGCTAAAAGTCTTCAAAACATATCCTCGCATAACGAATAAATCTTAACCATTAACCAATAACAAAGAAATAGTGATGGCATATAGTAAGGCTTTAAAAAACTAAGAATGAAATTTGCTAAAGACCAAGTTAATAATGCTCTTAACACTTGAAACGGCTCTATGGCAATTTATAGGTTAAATTTTCCATTTAAAAGCGAAGTTTTCGTGTGGCGAACGCCAGATGAATGGGAGGGCCTATTCGAAATCTTGAATATTACTAATATAAAAATATTTATTGAGGAAACTAACTTTCCTGCAATGTTTCTCATAACTTACGTCAAACCCTATATTAGAGCGAATACTAATAAAAACGCTTAAAATGAACGAATAAGTTAACAAAAACCTTCATCCCATTAATTAATTAATCGATTGAATAATGGTAGCGCGACCGATTGTTAAAAAGGAAAAACATTGGGGACGAGGAACACATGCTAGAATGCACTGACAATACTACTTAGTTTTATAGTAAAAATGAAGTAAATAAATACTTACCTATTAAGCTACACGCATAAATTATTAATAACACTTTATGTAAATCTTTTCAGAAAGAGGCAAAGTTGAGATTAAAGAACTTTTTATACGAAGAGTCGTAGAATTTATACTTCAATGCGACTTGAAACTTCATACCCCCAATATAATGATTTTGGAGTCGAAAATTATTCACGAAGTCAAGGGTAAAACCACGGATAGGCTGTACGAAAACTCACACTAAATCGCTTAAGCATATAATAATAAAGACAAGAATTAAATCCTTATATAATTTTCAATGATCCAGAAGATCAGCCAACAATTAATGGTTATATTGACAATAAATAATATGTTAAAAACAAATAAAAAGTTGGCTCTTAATATTCGTGATTTTACTTAAATGTACATGTAGTTAGAAACTATTTTATTAAGTATCGTGTTATGGGAATTACCTTAGTAATAAGGTAGTAAGTTGTTATTAAAACATGTTATATGTTATGTTAAATTATGATACGAACTAATCAAAAGAGGTATCCATAGACTTTTGTCTATTAGATGAACTTTAAATTCATATTGTGCCTGAAATATTCAACTTTTAACCTTTACCTGTTTATTATATGGGCTAATAAATACTTTTTTATAATAGATATATGAACTAACGATACTACTTTCGCTTTAATTACTGGATTTATAGCATTGAAATAGCGTATTATTAAGTATTCGAAGTTCTGGAATTACAAGATGAACGCACATTTACCCCAAAACAAATAACTGGATTTTAAAGAATCTTTTATCCGTATTTATGGTATTAATAAAGTTTACCTTAGTTTTTATTGAAAAACCTAAGGCTTTGATTTAACCGAAAATGAATAAGATTGAGGTTGTAAAATTTCGAAGGTGTTTAAAAAAAGTGCTTGTAATAGCTATATCGCGATCTTATATCTGCCGAAAGTATCATACAATCCATTAATAACCATATAAATATAAAATTTAACAAATCAAAACTACGATTAATTAAAAAAACGATTGGACCGGCAAATGAAAACCTTAGACCAAAGAATTACTATAATCTCTATTGACTTATTAAAGGCTTGGTTGATGATTTTGACGGACCGTTCCTTTATAATCAATACTAACTTATCTTCATTAATCGAATTTCTTAAAATAATTACAAATGAAAATAAATTACAAAACAACTGGTTGGTTATTATAGGCAATTTGATTTATTGAACTTTTGTAATATATAAATAGGTCATACGAAACGTACTTACTTTCGAAGTTTATAGTAAAACAGCTGGGGTCAATATAAGTATAATCATTTGAAAAACATTGGATATAGGTATGAATTAATTAAATATTTCACCTATTCGGTCCTTATTTGTACCGAAGAACACCTGATAATCGACGAAATACCTCTCTGTAAAGCCTACTAGAACATAGAAATGAAAGAATTTCGATGAATACATAACAAAACAAATCTAGCTAATGCAATAACAAAATTGTCACTAAATGAGGTTTTAAAAAGGTTTATAAATAATGATAAATTAACTATATAAATCGAGGGCTACTTTGAAAGGATATATGTTAGGATATTATGCAATGGCGGATCAGTAAAATGACTGGGGTACTATGGTAAGCTAGAATATTTCTAAAGTGTTGGGGTTATTATTAAAGAGGATTTAATTGATTGGTACGGTTAGGTTGAGCGTATAATTGTACATGTATTTAAGAATTGGAGCGTAAAAGTGGATATAGAACTTTGTAGCGGGAATATAAGTGGTAATGAATAATTATATTATACAAACGATAATAAAGTTGGCATAGGCAAGGACTTACATTACTGAAAAGATTTTCTTAATAAAACGAACTAGAACTAGACTTAACACTATAAAACAAAAATCCGTAAGTGTTATAATTGCATTCAAGTATAATACAGTCAAGTAAATTGCAGAACAGTCAAGTAAACTATACTTACTGCAGATCAATTAACTGTGGGGTGCCCAATTCGGAATAGGGTACGGGCCAAACAATTGTCGATACAAATTAGTGTGCAAAACGGCTAACGATCTACCAAATCTGCAACAATACATCTACCACTTAACCACGTAATACTACTATTACTTCGATCGATTTGAATTGAAAACGTTGGAACTTATAAATTACTATCAACATCAACCGTATTTTTCATTTATTCCTTAATAGTGAAAATCTATTTGTTAGATGTAAATATACTTTAAAAGTGTTCGAATAGCAATGAATTGCAGGATGATCAAATCAACTATACGGAATGCAAGTTTACTTCATTGTTTGTAATTTAACCTTATTTATTACAAGTCAAATACAATAGGTGGCCAATTCAAAATAGAGCACGGGCCAAAACATGAACTATACAAATTAGTATGAAGATCGGCTACCGGTCTATCAAACTTAGAAGTAACAAATTATAAATTTCAAATGCAATATACCAATCACTTCGACCACGACTCGAATTGACTACGTTCAATAATATAGGGATAACAACATTAATTGATGCTTATTAGGTTGATCATAGTTAATCTAAGTTAAAGAAAAAGCTACTTTCTAGTTGTAACGGTTTATTTGAGTAAGGTAAAGGAAATACTTTTACGGAATTTCCCTATAATACTACGTCACTTGTCGCAACAATAAAGTGAGTATATCTTTCGAATTACGTCAATTTTCCCGGTAATTTAAAATTAACGACGGTATAGCCATTCTAATCAATAAAAAAAATTATTGAACCAGTCTCTAAAACATTAAAATTAGTTACTTAAAAGTCTCAAGTTATTAAGTTACCAAGGTTAGCGAACGGTTAAATCGATTCTGCTGCTGGTATCATTACTGAGAATCGTAAATCGTAAACAGATAATTCCTACGGACCCTTTAATTTTCACTAATAACTTCAGCAACTAACAATCTACCATCTTACATTAATATTTTTCCCTTAATTCGTCACATTTAATAGTCAAAATAGCTATCAAAAACACCAAAATTGACGATATTACCAACCCTGGTAGGAAAGAACAATTAAAACCCTTAAAACTGTATTAATTGAGTACTTTTACAAAGGCTGATATTTTATAAACGTAACCGATACTGTTAAATTAAATCATTCCACTAACTCAATCGGTTGCTGTATTTTCGATTCAAACCCCATGAAATTCTATCAAAATCCTATTACTTTTGACGAATTTAACGAATGATTTAACAACGAAACTTTGAACATGTGGAAGAAGGTAAACAAACAAATTGAAATAAGGTTAATTACTTGGCTATATAATCGCGGAATGAAACTCTCCGTAAGGAAAAGAAAAGAGGGCAATCTAAAAAACATAATATACGAATACGCTACAAATAAGGACACTTAATAAATTCGTCAAAACAAAGGCAAACGTATTACTAGTAGTTATATCTTTTCATGCCTTCATATACGTTTGTAAAGTCTTTCTCAAAGCCAAATAATTTCTAGAGCCCTTTTAACAAAAGACACCAACTTCCTAATACTATTGGCAATCATAAGGTATTAATTAACCCAAACGTGAAAAAACCATCTAGATCTAACAGTCAATTAAATAAAAAATTCCTAGAAGAGCTCTTTACCCCCAATAAAACTACTAGCATGATTACAGTAATCTATAATTATTATAATAAGTGTACTTCTAATAGGTTCTTTAACAATATGAACTGTAAAAAATGAGTGACTTTATCCGTAAACTTAGTATATGTACAACTATTGACTTTTTTATCAAAAAGAATTACCAAAGGTAATTATCTTAACAATTAACATTACTACTAATATGACTAGTCGATTAGCCCGAAGGGTTTGTTCAATTAATATATTAGTTTTCTTTTACAAAGAATTCCTATAAAAACACGGATTACATCACGATCACGACCTCTGCAAAGATTTAAGGCGGACAAAAAAATTGATGGTAAGATATATAACCTCTTTAATATTGAGTTATAACCAGTTTTCAACATTTAATATCAAATAATAATTCAATTATCAGTTTTACATTCTTTTCTTTTCATTTTACTCACCATATAAGCCGAAAACTACCAACTTTGGTATTTAACGAATTACTCTTCGTTTGGGGAAATTTACGATATTTTTGAAAGTTACATCGAATACGATGTTTACGTCGCGTAGTAATACACTAACTACTACCTTGTTTAATAGTTTTACATATTGGATCCTGAAAAAGAGTTGAAAAGTAAAATATACCTTCTTAATTAGATGCCTAACAGATTAATACGTTTCTGATAAGTAATAGGAAATATAAAAGCTATCGTAAGACATATTAACTTAATAAGTCCGCTAAGTTATTATGAGCTAAAAGTGAACACGAGTTATAATATCTTAAATCTACTCGTAAAGTTTTTTCTTTAAGTAATTACGATTCTAGTTTACAACCATAACAATACATGTACAGAGTTTGACTATTATTTACCTTCAAACTCACGGATTTAACGACGATGATGAAACCCACACTGACACCTGTTATATCGATCGTAATTAGAGTACAATTGACAATTTAATTGATAAAAAACATTAACCTGGAAGCCTAAACGGTAATATATTAAAGAAGGAGGATATTTTACCTTGATATTTGTAAGTTATTAGCTACATAACTATCACGGGCTTGTGCCTATACTTGTAGTCACCAGTGATCTAGCGCTGTCGGTTGCCATACTACCACGATTCTCTGTAACTGCTCCGTAGTATACCTTTACACCTGTACCATGACTAGACCACTCCTTTTCTCTAGCTCCATAGTGGCTAATTAACAGAGGTTTTCCCCTCCTTCTTCATAGAGGATAATAGAAAGTATTCAACTGCTCTAACAGACAGCTCTGGCCTGGTCCCTTCACAGTAACTTTCTTTCAAACACCAAAAAATACCGAATTTGTAACAAAACAGGTTATTAGTAAACAAATTAAATTATTATCAAATATCAGTCGAAACAGGTAATTTATCACAATCAATGCCCCTCGATATCTTATTCAACATATATAGGATGAAAAGAAGAATTTGAAGGTTCAAAGATACAAGATAAAAAAAATAGGGCTAAAACTATCGACTGGTATAAAAATACTAACCCCAACTTTAAAGCAACGTAATAATTAGTCTGTTACGCTTTTTTATGTCACTTAACATGTGAAAAACCCTATAGTCGTTATAACGATGAGAATAATGGCTCTATACACGAATTTACTATTTGTGGCGGTTTTTCGAAACAGGTCTTTTAAGTTATTGTATTAAAAACTAAAATAATAAGGTATTTAATTGAAGGAAATTCTTAGTATATTATACTATAAAGAGATGCAAATACTATTACCTAATTCAATCATATGACTACCGGCGGAACCAAAGTTGGATTTAACTTAAAAATAGTCTTTTCATTTGGTTAGACGACCATGATTACATTCGGTTAATCTATTATTTTACATAGTTTAGATAACCTTACCTCATATCTTCTTTGTCTTAAGAACATGAAATCTTTGGTATCAACGTCGATTTTTGAACTAATAAATTAGTCAAAGACGAAGATTAAAGATTCTCACTTAATCTAAAATTGAGATATTTATAGCAATAGTTCCGAAGGTAAAGGTAACAATATTGAACCTAATAGAGTCGAAACTTTGTCAACTACATCAACGGTTTAACCACCTAGCGACTAATGAACTGTATACATTCCTTCAAGTAACTAATCATAAAGATATGTACTTATCAATGTTGAAGGCGATTGAACGGTTTTTGTCGGTAAGGTCTCTATTCATGTGAATAAAAATGAAGAGTAATTTTAAGATTGATATTGTAGTAAAGATAGATCATAGGTTAGAAAGAAGCATTCTAGAGAGTGCACGCCACAGATAAGAGGTTATAAACCCCTCATCCGGGCAGTGGTTCTTTTGCTATGCGCTCTGAAACACCCCTTCCAGACCGCGCTACGCATGATTCACTTTGCACCATGTAAGAGTGCAGCCTTCAGCGCAACACGTTATTGTGTACTCTGCAGGAATTCACCTTGTAATATTGTATTGTTACTTGGCCTATATATATTAGCTGTAGGGGTATATAGTAATATTCACACAGGAAATCTTTTTTTTCGTTGTGTTTCGTATCTATAGTTTAAATAGCGATAGTATAATTGTAACGAATACGTATACGTAATCCTATAGTAATAGTATAATTTCGATACAAATTGTTAAGCTTAAAATTGGTAGTTTTTGTGATGATAGTATGGTTACGGTACCAATTACAAAGGTTCGAATTAGTAACTTTTGTAATAATACTGTCGGTAGGTCCAAAGCCTAGAATATTCACGTGAACATAAAGTCTTTGAAGATTAATCAAGATGATTGGTAGTTGTAGTATAAAGTAAAGATGATGATCAAGAAGAAGTATCCAGAGGTGTATGTTACAGGTGAGGGCTTATAAGCCCTCACTCAAAGGGTACCACTCTAGAATACCTGCTTCTAAGCCACTCCACGCATGAGAATATAATCTGTAACATGACATGTGATCGTATCACGTTATCATATACTCTTCAAGAGTACAGTCTGTAGCATGACACGTGATCGGTTTATGCTTCAGGAATGTACCTTACAGCGTAATGTACTGCTACCTAAATATACTATGTATGAAGACATATAATAATATCCACAAATACTTTAGACGTGGTATTGATTATAAAAGTACGAATTAGTAATTTCTGACCGCGGTAGTGATTATAATAAGGCCTTAGTTGGTATAGTTAATTGGTAGCAACATAATCGTTCATAGCAGTTTTTATTATTTCCAATAGGGGTGCAATTACGAAGGTCTTATAGGGGTGATTACCTCGATACGTGTTCTGGGTTAGTATAAAATATATATCGTTATCGGTTTAGGCAAAACATATTTTTCCCCATTAAATACACGTACCGAAAGTTAATGTAAGTTCTCATTTTAATTTAAGTTGACCTTTGTTTTAATTACCTAATCCAAACCGCTCTAATAGGTATGTCATTTGAACAACCTATATACTAACCTTACCTCTAAATAAATACCGCGTAAGAATAGGTTTATAAGGCGCCGTTTGGCGCGGGAGCGCCACTGTGCTGCTATTACTGCCGCCGCCGTCGTCGCTGCCAATACTACTACTACCACTAATAGTCTGTCCTCGTCGAATATAATTTCTTTTATAACCGCCTCCCCCTTGGTTTCGGTATGCTCCGCCGTCGCCGTCGCCTTCTCTTCAGCCTCATTATCCCCCGT